>OZ038495.1:77776585-78096585 GCA_964036315.1 Acanthosepion esculentum
AAATGGATCGTTGAAGCGTGTAGCAATGATGCAGTAGGTGCAATCATGCGCCTGAAATGGTGAGTGAAGTTTTAAAGAAGGATATTTTGAGACAATGACTGCTCTAGATATCTCCAGAATAATAATAATTGGAGGATTTCTTAAGAAAAGCAACATGACAGGTAACTCATTTAAATGATACGTTAAAAACGAAATTTTTTTCTCAGGAAAGAATCGACTTGTGATTTTGAGACACAACCAATTCTCGACAAACACTCTTTGGTCAGTGACTCCGACAATTTCAAATAATTTCCGAAGATTTTTTTACAGTGAGGTTCACTCTGTAGAAGGCCCAGTGCTCACTTGAGGTAGAGGGTTACAGATTAAGAGGCAAAGTTTATGCGGATGGGTGGGGAAGATAACGGTTAAGCCTAGACCAGAACAGGTTAAGATTGTAGTGTTAGGGAGTCGGTTTCACAGAGCCGTGGTTCGCGGAAAGAATATACTCAAGTGGAATTTATTTCTCACCAAAGAAATACAGAGGGAATGAGAGTGGTTTGTTACAATGTAAATAACATGGCGAATTTTAGCCGTGAAGATAATAATTGGTGGAACTATGCCATGTAGTTCGTCCGAACACTTTCCATGAACGTAGCAATAGACCAGTGAGAGGTTTGCCACACCCTTTCTGTGAGAGAAGCGTTTCAGGATGAAAAGTAATTTGTCACTCACAAGGACACGAAGACGCTTTTGGACTCTATCGAGACTGGAAAGTGAACCAAATATAACAGTAGTACTCCATTGTCTGCGTTTCTGGCTCTTGTAAAGTTGGAGGATAGCAGGAGGAGTCATGTACTGGAACGGTACAAGGAATCGACTATTTTGCCAGCGTCTTTAGCCATAGATTGTATGTACGAGTCCCATTTGAGGTCTGAGGTTAGTTCAAGGCTCTCAAGTCATGGAACCTCCCCGAGGGGACATCTATTCATCGTAAATGATGGTAATTCGGGGTCCGAATTTTGACCGAATTCCTCGTATTATGACAAAAATCTTCTTTTACGATAGCATATACGATGAGCTGGAAGATTGAGCAAAGTCATAAAAAAAACAAGAATTATACATTTAATATCTGAATAATGTTATTTATGCATTTGAAGATGAGATTTTATCAAAAGGTGCTGGAAACATTCGTGATAACCTAATAGATAGATAGATAGATAGATAGATAGATAGATAGATAGATAGATAGATAGATAGATAGATATGAACAAGCTAGGAGACATTACAAAGCTTTGAAAGTCGAGTTAGAGTTGCCCGTGCCCTTAGTCATACTGCAAATAAATGATTCAAAACTCCTTGGACCATATTTACTCTGATTTGTGCCGTAGACGCTGTACGGTCTGCTATTGCTGCCCATACAATATTTCCGTCTTGACGAGCGTCTGCATTACCTGACTATCCAGAACCTATAGAAACTATCTCACTTGTTGAATATTATGGCATGTGGCGGCTTCCTTACTTTGCTCGATTCTGCAGTAGCAGCAACGGAAGTAATCAGAATAGTACAACCAGAAACCCCAGAAGTCATAAATACAGTATCCGAACCCTATTCGGTCTCTTTCTTGCTTTTTCATTTCAGAGGCCTCTACCTTCAAGGCCAGCTCTTGTCCACTTTTCCGTTACAACAGCTGAAACCTTCAAGCCTAGGTCAAAGGGTTACTCAACCTTTGCTGCAGAAGGCGGGGCCTATCCTGGCAGCCTGATTTTAGATTTCTCGTTCCTCCCGTGCGTGGGAACAAGCGGATAATTCTCCCTTCGAGAAACTTACCCAAAGAAAAAACTGTACACATCCTAGCAGTTTCACTCTCAGATATTTCGTTCCTCCCGTGGGAACAAGCTGAGAAATGTATGTCTACAAAACATCTACTCAAGAATTTTGTTAACTGTGAAAGTCCATTTTTTCTCCCGCAGAATACTACTATTTTGCACTCTCTTCCAACCACAAATAAATGCTGTTGAAAAGTTATTTCGAGCATTGCGTTTTCTTCATTCCCCTCTCACTGCTGATCCCGCACACGCAAATACACATGCAACCGAGAAAAATTACTACAAACCAACTTCTCTCTTCTAACAAGAGAAACGGGGAAAGAGCGAGAACTTGCCTAACAAGCTTATGTAAATCGATGGCAGAACATATGTACAAAGAAGGATGGTAATGGGGGTTAAAAGTTACTTTTCTTTTACAATGACCACAACCTTGTACTAAGCCCCACCCGAGGATTGCAGAGTTTTGCACAATTTATGGGGATATGTGGGGAAGATCATTGTTAACCTGAGACTTGAACAGATTAAGATTGTCGTCACTTGGAAGTGAGTTCCATAAAGCAGCAATTTGTGGGAAGAAGCTGTTCGAGTGAAACTTACATCTTACCAATGGAATACCAACGGAATGAAGGTAGTCCGCTACAACGTGCGTGTTATGGTGGCTTTTAACCGTGAATGTTAGAATTGGTGGAACTAAGGAATGTAGTTCTTATGATCACTTTTTAGGGAAATAGCAGTAGAGCATTGCGATATTTCGTATCCAGGAATTTGTGGAGAGCTAGTGGTACACAGAAGAAGATGGGACGAGAGAAAAAGAAACTAAGGCAACACACATCAGCACAAGTAAAGGAGAATCAGCAATATTATTGGTCCTGACCTGGCGTCTCGGTTTCAGCCACTTTCTCACTACTGTAATGTTGCTTCTCTATGCCATTTCTATAAATATTTTCATGGTAATTGTTCGGATGATCTCTTCGCTATTGTAGCTAGACTTTATGAATTTAAACACTGTACTAGACTGGCGTCGAGATCTCATCAATTTATAGTTGAATGGACTAGATGTAACCGTAAGTTTTATGGTAACAGTTTATTTTCTCGCACTTCTCACTTGTGGAACTCTCTTCCGGTTCCATACCTTCCGCCCAATTGTGATCTTCAAAAATTTAAATGTCAATCGTTATCTACTGTCTTCCTGATTACTCTTCTGTTGTTCCAGCTCTTTCATAACAATTTCTATTTTCAAATTCACACCCAATAATTCCTTCTTGTATCTTAGTGGCTACATTGCCTTGATTAGGGTGAATCTAATTTTTAGAATGACCAACATCTTCGTGTTATACAGTTAATATGTAATAATTTATATATAAAAACAGAAATCCATTTCGTAGTCTACTGATATCTAGATGCACATCAGTAAGTAGAAAATAAAAACCAATCTTTTGCTGTGTCTTCTTTAATTTCAAAATGCTCTGTCATGATTTAATTCCATTTAGTCCTTTTACTTACTATATCAACAATTGAAATTCATATGATTTTCAGATGCGTATTCAGCGGTTAGAATTTTATCAGTTAAATGACCAGCGGATGTAACACACATGAACGCTGACACATTCATTAACTTTGAAGAAACTTTAAAATACCAAATGTCAAAAAGAAAGGACAGCTAAATAATTTTTTTTCTACTTGACTATGTGCCCTTTTCAACGGTTTAGAAGGAGAAAAGTTTTAATGCTTTTTTTTTTATTATTATTTTGATTTTATTTAGCTTGGCCCCCTGCACTTCCCCACCACCTCAGCCTATCACATTCTTTCAGAACTAAGTCTGGGTGGCAACAGGTCGAGAATCAGCACTCACCCACATCTAACCATCACCCTTTCTTCTCTCCGGGCGCATTCTTTCATACTAAAGACCTGATTGAAGACAGGCCCCGACTACGCCCCTGAGATGAACCTGCTTTCTGGAAGAGAAAGAACTATTTCTTGCTGAGCACGTGCGAGATTTGATGGCAAACAGAGAGCTACACGCAGACGCGTCAGGTCTTTTTATTTTTATTCCCTTTCTTCTTCTTTATTCCCTAGGAATGCAATTGTATAATTTAATGTTTCTGTAATTTCTCCCTTTCTCTATATCCCCCACGTCTCTTTATTGCCCTCTTTGTAAATAATAATATTTCTTAAAGCATTACACTTCGTTCCTAGATCTTACTTCCTCAGTCTTCCTTCCCTACCCCCCCTCTCTCTCTCTGTTTCCTCTGATATCTCTTTCTTCCTTAGTCACTTTATACTCCTGGTCACAATTATTGGAAACCATGGAATAATGTAGAATCTTCTGAAAAAAAAAACACGAATCTAGCGAAACAGCTTTAGTCTATTGATAACTCCTGGTTGATAAAGAACAGCAAATGAGAAAACAAGTTTTAAAATAGGAGGAAATAAAACAATAGTAAACTAAAAGTTTACCGCAACGCTAGTATTAGCATCCTTAAAAAAAATATGTAAAAATCATTCTCAATGGCCGCATGACTGGAATTAGCCAATGAATGATAATTTCAATGTTTGAATGATTCCTGATCTTAATCCTATCGAAAATTTATGTGGTGAACTGAAATCATTCATCGGGGAAAGGTATCCTGCAAATATTCAAGTGCTTGTAAAAATTGTAAGGGAAGCGTGGGAGAAAATAAATACCAGAATAATTTAAAGATAGTCATCGCTATCAAAAGAGGTTTAACCAAAATGGCTGCCTTTATTATTATTATTACCCATGTCATATTCTTTTTCTTTTTCCTCTTTGAAATTACATGTAAGTTGAAAAAATATTAAATTACCTTGGACAGAATTAAAAAATTCGGATGATATAAATTTGGTTATTTCCCACTTATTTCGGAAGATATGGCAAACAAAATTAAATGCTGCCAATAATAGTGACCCAAACTACGCTCACGGAAGAGTGAACAGACAGGTCCACCTATGAAACTCTGGAGTCGGGATCCTGAAGGTAACATCAATCAGCTGACAAACTTTTACTCACATTAATCTTATTAATTTTTTATATCGAGCACTTGATTACAAAGACTGCTTGCCTTAAATGTCTTTTCTCTCAAATATCCCATTGACTGTCAACATTTTTGGCATCTTTGACATCACTATTGCCTTGGCTCCTGAAACATTATTCTCACTTGAACACTTTTGCAGATGTCTGCCTTTGTTTTATTACCCTTTCACATCATTCAATTGTCTGGGCGGCCGAGTTTTCATGTGAATGATGCGTCCAACATTTCTAAATATTTACAACAGTATACCTGTCCACATTCGCAATTCAGAAAAATTCTTATTGAAAATATATCTATACTTTTTCATGAAAATAATAAACATGAACTAAAAATCTTCGAAAGTATCTATATTAAAAAAATGAATCCAAACCTTGATAAAAATTAATTATACTGCATATAATGAATACTGCACAAATGTTTTAAAATGTTTACAGTAGATAGGTTTAAATACCGAGTTTTGTACTAATAGTTTTTACTACTTATTTCTTAAAACTCTCGACAACACCATACTTAGTTACCTCCCCTGAAACGTTAGTCAAGCCATCACAGTACTATCAACACGGTGATTTTCTCTCTTCCTTTAATAATGGCAGCCAAAAGCTTATCCATGAATATGAAAAGATCCAATTGAAAATAAGTAGACAAAACTTGACTAAATTATTCAGTGAAACATGACTCAATGAAAACACTTGCTAAAATATACGATATATATATATATATATATATATATATATATATATATATATATATATATATATATATATATATATATATATATATATATATAGTATGTCGTTATCTGCTTCAAATTAGATATCTTTCTCGTTCACTCTACATGTTGGCCAAATGTGAACGCAAAGAAAACAAAACTAAAAATAAAAACGTCGATCTCTGCGCAGGGGCTCAGAGTATCACATTCGGCTTACAAAACAAATCCCCTAAAAAACAAGATGATACAAAAAAGATGCTCTTCCTTGGTTGAAATGATAACGACACGCTTCTTCTGATTGACTGGTTTCCCCGATGGAAACAAAAGTGAATTCAGCTTCGTTTCCGGACGGAATGCACACTTTTTCTTGAGTACGATCCGATCAAGGCTAATTGTCACTGTTTAAGGAAATAAAAATGAATGTCCCTACTAAAAATAACGTTTATAGTAATAAAGAAATATGCATATGTTTTGTTAATTATGAAGGACAAGAGATATTTTGAAGTTTATTTTTCCTTACACTATTTCTTTTTTGAGGACTGAATGTGTGCTGAAATTGTCCATAGTGTTTATTTTCTCGAGCGCTTTCGGCTAATGCTTTATCCATTTTCAAGCTGGTGATGGGTAATTTTCGTGGTAACAAGGATTATTAATATTTTTTTTGCTTTGTTCTCCGTACTGTTTTGTGTGAGAGACATTTTTCAATAGTAATTTCATTTCACAATGGAATTTTTGCTTTTGTTTAAAATAAACACTATAAACAATTTCTTCTGTACACTTCCCTCTGCCTTTCTATGTTACTGGTACTGACCTGGCATCTCGGCTTCAGTCACTTTCCCACCACCGTAATGTAGCTTCCATAAACCTTTTCTATAAATACTTTCTTGGTAACTGTTTCGATGAGCTTTGCGCTGTGGTTATTGTTATTTTATTCCCCTCCCCCACAGACAATTAATTGTACATGTGGGGAATAGTTAGGACTTTCATAGAGACAATGAGGTATTATAGTGGATGTAGTAAGAATGCGTTGTTTTGGTGTTAGGAATATTGTTGCATGTTTGGGTCAGTGTTCGTGACTAGCTTGGTTTAATGTTAAGACAAAAGAAGACCGTCCTTTTCCACCATTCTCCATTTTGACCTTGTGCCACATTTTGTAAATTTTTCAAATAAATAAAAGCGGCCCTAAATTTAAAACACACACTTATAAATATTAAATCATAAATTATTTATCAGCAGAGTGATTGAACCTTATGAAAAAGATAAACATTAACTTATATAACAACCTGATAAACAAAACCAGAAAAATGATTTGAACTAGATACTTGAGCAGAGTTTAAAAAGTGATCTGGATATGTTAATTGAAACGGATAATTAAATATACAGCTCCCCCGACATGTAAGCATTTACATTGCCATTTCATCAGATGCCAATTTCACCAGACAGGTTAAAAGTATTTAATGCTGGGGCCCGGAAAATGCGGAACCCGCAACTCTTGCTGCAACGAGATTAATCCGACATTGAGTGCAAATAGCCAAACCAACCACCGGGGTATAAGATGCAGGGTGACCTTTGGCGGGGATTTTTTGCAGAAAAAAAATGTGTGTGTCATTTAATAATGAAGGGAAATACGAAATCTTTTACACTGTCTCCCCTCATCCACTATCTCTCTGTCTATCCCGAAATATCCCCCCCTCTCTCTCTCTCTCTCTCTCTCTCTCTCTCTCTCTCTCTCTCTCATTCCTTTCATCTGTGTGCGAACGTCTGTAAGTACGCGGGCGCGCATCAACATACCTGCTCAGATATTCAGATCTTCTGTAAAGAAAAATAAATTTCCTATCTCGATGCAATCTTTGACTTGAAGCGTTATGAACGCAACAACTTTCAAAGTGACTACATTCTGCATAATTCCAATTTTAGCATAAAATT
Organism: Acanthosepion esculentum; assembly: GCA_964036315.1. Classification (NCBI taxonomy): domain Eukaryota; kingdom Metazoa; phylum Mollusca; class Cephalopoda; order Sepiida; family Sepiidae; genus Acanthosepion; species Acanthosepion esculentum. Next base: position 77,784,077 of record OZ038495.1, read on the forward strand.
GTGAATATATAAATATGCATTATTTAAGACCTAGAATCACACAATCTGCAACAAACCGGATGTCAATAGGTTCGCCTATACCTATTTGCATTCCACACACACACATATATATATATATATATATATATATATATATATATATATATATAAAAAAAAATATATATATATATATATATATATATATTTTTATTTTTTATTTTTTTTTTTTTTTTTTCTTGTGTCCTTACAAGTTTGCCTTTTTGAGTATTAAGTATGTGAAGAAATTGTCATTCGTGTTTATTGTCTCGAACGCTTCCGGTTAACACTTTTCCCATTTTCAAAGGCGGTGTCATTTTCGGGTTAAAAATTCTCGTTACCACGAAAATGAATCTATCCTTGAATGACTAAAATATTAACAGAAAGTGCTCAGTCAAACCAATACTATGGACAACTTCTGTACAAGGACCGAGAGGCACTTCATGTAGAGGGTTACAGAGTAAGAGTCACAGTTTATGCGGATACGTGGGAAAGATAATAGTCAATCCTAGACATGAACATGTTAAGGTTGTAGTGATTGGGAAAACACCCTCTTGGGAATTGGTTCCATAAGGCAACGGTTCGAGTGAAGAGTCTGCTCGAGATCCATTTACATCTCACAAATGGAATACGAAGGAAATGAGGGTGGTTCGCTACAATGTGCATAGCATAGCGGATTTTAGCAGTACAGGTTAGAACTGGGAATGTAGTTCGTCTTAACACTTTTCATGGAAATAGCGATAGAGCTGTAAGTGGCTTGCGAAATTTCGTCAGTGAGAAACGGGTTGTAGGGGGGGGAATAATTTGCCACCCACAAGGACGAGGAGACGCTTTTGAAATCTATTGAAACTGGAAAGTGAAGACTGGATAGCTCCTGTCCATGTATGGCACCAGTTCTCCATTTTAGGCCTGCTCTGGTAATTGTAAAGGTCGAGGACAGCGCACGAGAGAACTTACTGGAGCGGTACAGGGAACCGACCCTTTTCCCATTATCTTTGGCGATGGATCGTATGTGCGAGCTCCTCTTGAGGTTTGGGTTGAGTTTAGGGCACAATAGGCGCTTAAGACACGGATCCGCCTTCAGGGAACATCCATTCATCCTGATTGGTGACAGCTCGGGGTCTGATCGGCGGTTATGGAATGTAACTAGTTTGGTTTTCGAGGCATTGAATCTAACAAGCGAGTTTTTCCCCCACTGAGATGTCAGAGCCAGGTGAGAGGAGAAATCAGCTAGGAAGAAGTTTATAACTGAAAAAGTTCTCCCAGTGGTTCCATAGTTACATAGTTTGTGCAGCATCCTTTATGCCATACCTTGTCAAAGGCCTTTGGAATATCTAATTCTATAGTCCTTGAGGTGTATTTGTAGTTTAATGCCTCACTGATTCTGTGTAATTGCAGTTACGACATCGGCAGTCGATCGGGCCGTTGGGAACCCATACTGCTTGTTGCTGAAGAGGTTATTCCTATTTAGGTGATCAACAATGTTCCTGTTAATTATAGCCACCAAAACCTTGGCATTGACACTGAGGAGACTAATGGGTCTATACTGAGAGTGGGTTGAGCGCTCGCACGCGTTCTTGAAAACCGGTCTTGCGCTTGACACCTACCCCAGATTTGGTGAAGGGTTTCTTCTCCAAGTAGCGGTTAAATAATTTCGCTAAGATCGGAGATAATTCCGGGTTGATATCCTGAGGACAACCACTGGGATTTTGTCCGGGCCAGTAACTTTCTTAAGATCAAGACTTTTGATAAGTCCTGGGCTGTAATAAAAATACGACTGAGATTGTTCTCAGTGAGACTGGGGAAATCGGGAAGAGGGTGTCCTATATGTATTCTAACGGCAGGTTTAGAGACAAAAATTGAGGCGAAAGGCCTCGCCTTATCTGACGAGGAAGAGATGACCTTGGAGTCATTTATAATAGTGGGTATCGACGCTTTGCTTCTATTCAAAATTTGGTTGGAGATCTTCCAGAACTCTTGGGATTCAATTTATTTATTTTCAACCTTGGTCTGAACTGCTTGTGGATAGATACACTTTACATGCGATTTAGGTGGCCATGTTTGTCTATTAGGAGTGAGTAACCTGAGATCGTGAGTTCCTGCAGTTGGATAGAGTTATTAATACATGTTTTAGACAGAAATAAGAGATCGGGTTTGGCCTCGAGATGGAGTTCCACTTGTGAATGTTAGAACGTAGACCCCCCACACATTGGTGTTGGAGACTGTAAACCTGGTGTCTACTTTTTTGAGGTTGGTTTTGCTGATTTTGTGCAATTTAATTGAGTTCATATGTGGATAGAAGTTCGTTTGGTAGAAGACACGGGAGATGCATGCATAAATATCATGGATTGAATTGTCAGAAGATACAGCCGTAACAATACCCTTCATCATGGTATCGAGATGCCCCACCGGAGATTACTGCACGGTCCAGAGCCTATTCACAAAATGGCAGTACAATAGCTCCGATATTATTCACCTGCTGATAAGATTGCTTCATCCGGTTATTCAAAGGTTCAGTTACCTGGCTATCAGAAAAAGATTCAATGAAGGGAAAGATAATCCAGGAATGAATATACAGGCGTGATATCCCGAGTGTACATGTCCCGTTTACCCAAAAATCTAAGCAACAGAATTCCTCTTTGAATCAGAAACATCGTACCGCCCTAGGACCTCAGGTAACCGAGACAAGCTCGCTCATATATATGGGGACTAAAAGACCCGCTGGCAGAAGTGGGTAACGAGGGTTGCTTGGGGAGAGCATAAGCATCCTCTACCCCCATTTGATTTAATATCGTAGATGCAAAACTAAATGGGCGATGGCTAGCATTGACGAGTTATCTATTTGTTACAACTAAAAAAATTAGTTTCTCAATTTGAAAACTATATTTCTGTCCTGAGAAATGATCGACGAGATTGGCCAGGTCAGTTATTGAATTAAATGCTACACTTCACATTTATTTCAACACTAGCCGAATTACCCGCGCCTTGTTGCGTGTCACACATTTTTTGTAAGAAAATGATGATTGATTTTAAATCATTGTTATAATTTATGGAGAAAAATGATGCATTTCAGTATTACTCAATGATCTTGCCGATGTGACGTCTATTTCCTGGCTCTCTCCTTCTACATTTTGGATAGGAATCATTCCCGTGTTCAAATTTAAATTTAATTTATATCGAAGGGAAAAAAAATTCAGGGAGGATGTTCTCTCGAGGACCCCCTTTGATCAAAATGAAATATACATATCCAAGTACCCTGGGTAATGTAGTTTCAGAATATGTAAGGTTATGGGGTTTATCTCCTAAACTCTAGGAGGAATAGGATAACAAACAGACAGCCAGAGGCAACAAATTTATATTTATAGAATTTGATAGTACAATTTACTGCCGATCGGACCTCGCGATACCTAAGGTTTAAAATGAATTTTTAAATTAATTTTTAAATTTATTAATTTTTTTAAATGATTTTTAAAAAATGAAAAGGCTCTCTTGAAGGTTTCATTTTAGCTTTAATTGAAAGCTAATGAGTTAAATTTACTATTTCCAGTAAGCAAAACGCTGTTGTATTTCAAACAGAAATTTTTTTTCTAAAATAGCTGATTGGCGTCTCTTTTTAGTCGACTTTCATCGCAATGTAATTCTCTGTATTAAAAAAATCTTCCAAAAATAAAATATACTTTTCTAAAACCTTATTTGAGGAATATCAGCTGATTTGAAGTATTATTAATCTGATTTGAAAAAATATTTACTTTTAGTTTAAAATAACACAGAAATAGATTTTTTAAAACAAACAGTAGCTGTGTTTTTAACCGATAGTCGTCGTGTTTCACGTGATTGACGAGTGTTGACAGATGATAACATATTGATTGTTGTTCTATGAAGACTTTATCTGTAAAACATAATTTAATAAAATGATACGGACGCCTTTATTTTTAGATATAATTTTTAAGTACACAGTAATCTTAGAAATTTGGAAAATATTCTCCGTAATCTAATTTTAGGAATGTTGACTTTAAATTTACTATAGTCATCGCTCTTATTTTCTGATAATGTTGTGTATGGCTGACCACACTTTAAAAAATGGTCACGGTATATAATATTTTATATACAAAAAAAATTAATTACTTTGAAAATCTTGGTACAAAATTATTTGTATTAAGCTTTTCAATTTTTGATGAGTAAATATAATTTTCACTTAATAATAATATCACATAATTTCAAAAATAATTTAATTAATTTGTGAAAAGTCCTGAAAACTTCTTTAAAATCCGACAATTATTTGATTTTTGCAGGAATTTTCAAATCAATGTGTTTTTCACCGGAAAAAAGCCCTGAAACACTAATCGTAAATATTACGTCGACCACTAACGCAAAAAACAAGATTTTCAACCAAAATTTCGAACGTGCTAGAAAAAATGAAAAAATATTTATCAGCGTAGCTTCCTTTACACTACTTACTTAATAGTGAGGTAATCGCACTAATAATATTAATGAATGTTGGTTGATTACGGATTTTCTATTGTTGTAGTAACTGGCACTAATGTCTGTCTGGAAGCCTCATGTTCATGGTACATGCTTAATACTGTTGCTCGAGAAAAACCCAGAGCTTTTAACAATTCGAAGATAGTGTGTTTTATTTATTTTTGGGGCCTTGGCAACTACTGCACATGACATGACTGTGCAGTGGTTGCTGAGACCGGTGGGTGTTGCGTTAAATCCTGCTAACGTCCTATAGGTGCCACAGCTACAGTACCCCCTTACCTATACGTCACACATACATCATATGACTGATTTAATTTCTAAAAGTGTCAGGGGAGGCGAAATTTTCAGCTTAATGATATCTTTAATTTCTGTGCACATAAGTTGACATAAAAAAATATACCGATCATAAATATCATATATATATTATTTACGAACACAACGTCACATTTAATCAGCTGTAGCCTTGTAAAATCGTTGTATTCACGTCCAAAAGTTGATGGTACACATTAAGTATTAAATTATTAACGGTCAAATTTTCCGGGCGTTTGTGCAGCCTCTCACATATATACAGGTTTAAGCATGTTACATGTTTAATTTTTAATTTAGCATATATATATATTATTTCGAAACCATTTTCAAATAAAAAGTCTCATTAAAGAATATGAGAAAATTAAAAAGAAAATATGTAAGACTATGTTGTCTTTAACATTCAATACTACATGTTTAAAAGAAAAGTTGCTGCCAAATTACACCTCTCTCTCTCTCTCTCTCTCTCTCTCTCTCTCTCTCTCTCTCTCTCTCTCTCTCTCTCTCTCTCTCTCTCTCTCTCTCTCTCTCTCTCTCTCTCTCTCTCTCTCTCTCTCTCTCTCTCTCTCTCTCTCTCTCAGATGTCAAAAACACATCCAGGTGTTCCGTGAGGTTAAAACTATTTCCATAACATTCATCCAGGTATTTCTGGACGTTTTGAATCGATTCCAGCACAAACAAACAAAGTACGCCTTGGAAATATTTAATCTTTCATTTCAAACTTTCGTTCAATTTATTTGAGATTTAAATAAATTTTGTATGCCCAATACATTTAAAAGCTTTTCTAAAACAGGGGCGGATCCAGTGGGGGGTGAAGAGAGTGCAAAAGTAAAATTTTGAGAAAATATTTTTTGTTTCAAAGTAGATAAGGTAAACTAATAATGGCTGGCGAAGAAGCAACCGAATATAAGTCGACATTAACCCATCGTCATAAACTTGAATCGAAAACGATTTCAACGTTGCTAATATCAATAAATCAAAATTTGAAAATGATAATTAAAATAAAATAAATCAAAATTTAATAATGGTCTTCTATAATGAAAAAAGCTTTTTATCGCAATATATTATCTTATATTTCATTAATAATTTTTTAAATTCGTTTTTAACTACTTTTTACTCAAGTGAATTGATATTGACTTCGCAGAAAAAATAATACATTACAATCTTATTTAATTTTCTGCAAGCATTTTAGCGAAAACCAACAATTTTTAAATTATTTTTTTAATACTTTTTATGGAAAAAATTTAAATATAATTGACAATCTTTGTGTGTGTATATATATATATATATATATATATATATATATATATATATATATATATATATATATATATATATATATACTCTTTACTCATCTATATAACCTAATATATATGATCACAGAATTAAAAATTTTGAATTGAGATTTTTACTGAGGAACACGCCTCACCTCTAACTGAAAATGTTGGATCCGCGCCTGTAAAACTAGACAAATCCCAAATAGTATGTCCGAAAACAACACAAATTTGGATTCAGCGAAAAGGCGGCTGTTAATTTAACAATATTTTCTAGATTAAAAATAGTCTTTGTGGATTAAATTTACTTGCAAGAAAAATCCCAATTAGCAATGCTCGTTGTGTTATAGATGCTATCCATTATGTTGTTTCGCTTAATATATATATAGATATAGATAGATATAGATAGATATATAGATATAGATAGATATATAGATATAGATAGATAGATAGATAGATAGATAGATAGATAGATAGATAGAGATAAAAAAGATTTCAGAAGGTTGTCAAAAAGCCACATAAGAGGATCAACTGACAGGCAACCATCTTTTATTGAAAAAACAATCCTTTATTCAGAGCTGTCTCCTTGTCATTTGGTGAATTTGGAAGGTAATAATCAATGTCATTTTGAATTATATTTGGTATCTGCAAGAATTCATTTAATTATTTACATTTTTGTTCATGTCTTTTATTATAATATGATAAAGATGGCAACCCTAAGCAGGCTCCAGGAAAATGTTTTTAAAAAGCCGCAAATAATTACGAGTTACAAAAGATTTTCAACCAATTGCCGTTGCTTTGAGTAACTTCAAAAACCCTTCGAGTTTTATCCTCTGAAAGTAGATAAATTGGAAACATTGCAACAAGTCCTGATCAGTCAACTGAAAAATACCAGCTCTTCTACACAAATCTAAGCTAAGCGATTCCCTTTACGCAGAGATAAACGAAGTAGCCAAAGAAAAATAAAACACCGACTACGGAAACTAAATGGCAGCTTTTAGGATCAATATGCTTTTACTTCCTTTTCTATTATAAACCATGAGTAATGACATTTAATAAATGCATTAACTTTTTCTATATCAGACACATGTCCATTTCTACGAACATTTCAAATAAGATTTTTTACAATGAAAGACAGAAGTACAGAAAATCATTTTTCACTCATCTTTACAAGGAAAAAATTGCAGTTTTAAATTTGCCACCATTCTTATTTATTATATGAATTGTGACTATAGTTATGTCACAGACACCCTAAAACGTAGCTTTTTAAAAGATCTTTATTGTGTCTCTCTGTAGTCATTATCTGAGCCAAATCTGACTTTGGTTCAAGTTATGGAAGCCATAATTATTCTAAGCCTGAATGACACCTTTCCATCCCCACCAGCCAAAAGGAACAACAAAAGGTGAGACGTTTCAATTTCTCTTTTTTCTATCAGTATTTTTTTCGAGAAATTTGGCTTCAATTTATGTTGATGAATTTTGCATTGGCTTTCAATTTATTTATTGAATTTTCTTAATCATTTCAAAAATATGAATTTAAAAAAGAAGTCAAATTGTTTGGATTTTATTGAATCTACGAAGTTTCTTCAAGATATTAGCGACAGTCAGGCTAGAATTTGATTTTATTGGCATTAATGTCCAGTTAAATTCATGTTTGATTCTTTAAACTCATTATGAAGAATCAATTTAAATTAATTAAAAATATTAATGGTATATTATTAATATTTTTCAAACTAACAATTAATTTTTTGTTTTGATTATCGTTTTTCGAATTTACGTACTTTTTCCACCATTATTTCGAATGGCTGGCTTTCTTTCACTCATTGTTACTATGTTTGAAAACATATAAGAACACCCTATCTCAATATAATTACTGGCACTTATATAGGTATCACCAAAAACTCGCTAAAAAATTAGCATACCCCATGATGAAAAAAAAGTATATTTTTTATGTCTTAAAATAGGTAGCGCCACAGATTCGCTAGAAATTAACATACATGATGAAAAATGCCCCAAACGTAATAAAAACAAAATTTTAATGTAACAATCTATATGTTATTTATAAGGATTTTTTTTTTATTAAATTATATTATTGATCCTTTTTAGAACGTACGAAATTTTGGTTAAAATCTTTTTGTGTATCAGCAGGTGAACCAAAGATTAGTATAGGAAATTTTAGCGTCTTTTTTGTTGACTATAGTAAAATAAAAGCCAAAGTATCTAACATTCAATAAAACATTAGATTACAGAGAATATTTTCCTAAATTTTTAAGATTATTGAGTACTTAAAAATTATATAAAAATTATTTTTTACAGATATAGTCACCGTAGAAAAACAGATAAACTTTCATCTGTCATTCAAGCTGTCAACATGTCAACACCTTAAATAAACATCTACCGCCATGTTAAAAAATTCATTTCTGCGATATTTTTAACTTAAAGTAAATAATATTTGTCTCAAATCAAATTGATTAAATTTTAAATCAGTTAATATTCCTAAATAAAGTTTCAGAAAAATATATTCTATTTTTGCAAGATTTTTTAATAAAGAGAATAACAATGCGACAGCAGATAGCTAAAAATGGCTCTAAAATCATCAATTTTAGCAATTTCAAAACGAAAACTCTTTCCAGTCAATTTAGATTAATTTTGAAATACAGAAAAGGTATTCTGCTTATTAGAAACATTAAATTTAATCTATCAGCTTGAAATTAAAAGTAAAATACATGCTTCAAGGAAAATTTTTCATTTTTTTAAATTAATTTTATACTTTAGATATCACGTTTCGTTATGTACAAGGTGATCCGAAAGTCTTGTCACCCCCACATAATATAGTTTTTTTTTTAAATTTTAACTCTCTGTGGGGGTATTATCAAGGAAAGTGTTTCCCATGAACGATACCAGAATATCCATCAGTTGAAGGATGCCGTTCGGAGAGCCTTTGCAACAATCAGCAAAGCAGAGCCTCGTAAAATATCACACAGTAAATGTCGCCGCATCATTTTGTGTCAAGAAAATTATAATGTTCATACTGACCTTCTCAATGTGTGACAGCGTCAATGAAAGTAAATAAACTGAATCCAGTACATGTGCTTTGTATTACTGTATTACTTGTTGTTCTTTTGTTTTCATTACTTTTTGATAGGAATGACAAAACTTTCAGACCAACCTGCACAATTCAGGTATTTTGCAAACTGATGCTTATCTCTATGGCAGAGGGTACCAGTATTTTGACGTAACCTAAGTCCACAATACTAATATTAAATCTTTATGGGGGTATCTTTTATTGTGAAGTTGAGTTATCTGCTAGGCAAATATTTACCGAGGCGCCATTGACTAACAATACTTTTACGAAACCTTTCTCGAAAATATAGCAATATTAAATGAAAATGCTGGTGGCGTTTATAAGCTAACAAAGATGGTAAATCACTCACAATATGTTTAAGGAATTCTCCACTACTTATTAACAAGACTAAGTGTCCAACTCTTAAACAATTTTAATCTTTCAAGTGGATCCTAACACATTATTATCGTTCTGACCAATCAGTGTTCAGCACATGAAAATACATTTTCTAACCAATCATTTTCGCTGTGTCTGGCTTCTTTTGACATCTACCCTATCATTATGAAAAGAATTACTAGTCAGCCCGTCAGTCAGTTCTGCGAACGACTGACAAACAAAAACACAAATACAAATCTCCGCCATCTGATGTTTGGACGTGTGGTCTTTTATCTTCGTCAGCTTGTTTCACTCTAGACAAAACAGACGTCTTCACTAACCCTCTACTCTGCAATCTCTTTCAACTCCGAAATCACCTATGCATAAACTCTTCCCCGCACAGCATCCGTATCGGTGTGACCCGTCTGTGAACTCTAGTTACGTTGTTAGCCTAATAACCCGGTCAAAAATAGTTCATAATTTTGATAATGCATTTTTAAATGTCATCAATAAACATATTGCTATATTAAATGTCTTTTTCTTGTCCTACTAAACCATCACCCGTATATTATTACATTTTCACCTCAGCATCTGTGACCTTACTACTTTCAACATCAATTCCGTAAAGTCTGTATTTAATTTTCTTTTCTTCGGTGTCTTGTTCTTATTTTCTTCCCCAAAAGCGTTATTCGCTTATTTGCATTTGCTTTCAGCCATTTTAATTATCTTCATGACGTTTTTCCTTCTTTCCGTTATAAGTATCGATTCAGAAAGCAAGTCACTTGTTTTAATCTGTGGCGGCGTCAGAAAAACTAAATTTTAAAAGTACAAAAATAAGTTAAAAACAAAAGCTAAAAAATTCGGAAAAAAAGTTCTTCAATATTTATTTGTTTTGTTTTATTAATATTTTTCAGTTTAGTATTTGTTTTTCTCCCAGAAGACAACTCGTTCTCCTGCTGCCATTAGCAGGCTGCAAACAAACAACATTGCATTAAGATTTAGAATCCAGGTACAAATGTCACAGGAAAAAAAGAAACAACAGGACAATGTTAGTGGCTCCTTTCGACTGATACAGCAGCCATTTGCCATGTCCAATGATGCATCTGAGAATGCGTCACACCCCACCTAGAAAATGTGCATGACGCCCGTCCCAACACCAACGAAGGTGGAATATAAGTTTTTCAACCTCGTTAGTCACTAACAGACGTTGCGATAAAAAGCAACACTAAAACGAAACCTCACTCACAATAATAGTGAAAATACTTCATCTCAGAATTCAATTCAAGCTCGTTGTTTATTCTTACATTAAGCTATTTTTACGCTCTCAACGTATTCGACAGAGAATCTTTTCAAAAACTCAGCAATAAGTTTAAAAAATATTCCAAATTACTTGTCAAGGTGACGCAAGTCAGAAAAGATTCGAGGTCTATCTCGCCATTTTGAATATCTTGAGAACCATTTATGTGGCCTTGATATTACTTGGCGACAAATTATGAAGAGACCTTACATTCCCGTAGGATGTAGGCTAGTTTTTTTTTATTAGTGATTAGGAAATGGCTGGACATTTTCCGGACAGACTATGTACTGAAAACAGCATTTTTTGTGCGTCATGTTTATAAAATCTACTTCTTTCTCATTCAAGATAAATATGATTTTCAAAAGGAAAGCGCCTATCGGGAATTCGCCCTTGGCTTTGCACATATAATTAAAAACAGAAGCTTTAGTCAACACTATATCATAGAAGGTTAACACTATAGGATTTAAATTTTCCATCTTTGTGTATTTTAGGTTTGCATGCGAGATCACATGTAGATAATTAAAGAACCATACAAAAACTTAGGTTTCTACGACGGACCGTTTATCCCCTCTTTTTGTATAAACTGCAGAGAAACAAAGTTTTTGCTTTCTCTTCAGAATGTCCGATTTCTTTTTGGTGCAGGAGTTAGGCTAAGTAAGGAAGAGTATCGTATTAATGTTCGAGCACAAGTGAGTCTTGCGCAAATTGGGGACAACTAAAGAAAAGTCCGTATCGTTGGGAGAGGTTAGAGTATATGTTCGCTTTCTTGGGCCAGTGGTTATGTTTAGTAAGGACAAACATGGATATAATGGCCGAGCTCGAATCAGAATTGTGGTGAGTTGAAACGATAAAAAAAAAAAGGTTGATTTACTTTATAGGTGGAGACTTTGGAAGACACGTGCGAATGGCATGCGTTGAAAAATAAAAGCGAGTTCAGTCGTCAGCGAACCGGGAAAACAAGACGTTCACCAGCGAGAACGTAATTAGCACGCGTGTTTGTGTGTGTGAGAGAGAGAGAGATTTGTCTTTTTATAGACTTAACCTAGTGGTGTAATCATGTTTCCTGTTCCTTTGCTACTAGCATCATGGGAAAGCATTTCTTTTTATTATTCATTATTATCTTCTTTGATTTTTCATTTTTCCACAACACCTACTAGAAAATTACATGACAATATTCAAATATTGATTGTGATTTACAGAAGCACGCATCCAGAATGAATTTTAATATAAGAAATTTAAATCCTATTACACGCAAAATTTGCTTTCTAAAATAGAAAATTTGAGCCAGAATTATTATCATTTTATTACAAAAGCAGAAAGTGAAGCCGGTTGTTTTAAATATAGAAAGAAAAAAAAACTACAGGTAGTACTTGGAAAGCGAAAAATGAAAAATATGGCATCATTGATACAAAGCCGAGTAGATTGGTCATTGAAGAAATGTCTGTTCTTAGATGAGTTTTACTACAGAGTCTACACAAAAATCTCGTTCTGGGAATGATACATAAAAATATTATAAAATTGTTATATACCGTACCTATGAACACTAATGGGTATGTCCCAATCCTCATACGTTGGACACTATTGTAAGTGGGGTCAAGATGCTGCCTAAGCCGGCAGCGTGAGCTGTCATCGTGGGAAGTTCTTGCCGTGTCGAACTCTCTGCCCTTGGGCAGAGAGGAACCCGGACGAGACTCTGCCCTTCGGCATAGCCTCGTCCGGGGAGGTAGACAGATACTCAATCCCGCATATGCGGGGGTCAACGGGCAATGTTTGCCCGAGCACACGGGCTCGGATTTCCCCGCATTAAATTTGACCTTGTGCCGCATCCTACCTCGTGGGGAGGAAGGTAAATATCGTAATACGCCCTCTAAGTAGTCCACCACTAGCAATGGTTTACCTACTTCACGCCGCTGGCGAGTATTGTATTTTGTTGATGTTATAAAGATTACCATTTCATTTACAACCTCCGTTTTGGTTATTCCTCATTCGGTAACCCTTTCTAGGTTACAACAAAAATCAACTACATTTACTGTCTGTTGATTAAATATCGATTACTGCAATTCATGTTTTTAAGAGTTACTTTCATCTTCTATCAGATTTGCCAACTTTGAGAATATCGCAAACTTGGAACAATAAATGCGGAATGAACTCGTTAGTTACGGCTTGCGAGATTAACACACGAACAAACGCTTGTCCTTTTGGGATTTGCATATATTGTTCGGTTTTCAATAAATTCTTCACTTTCATTTTCATTGTCTTCATTTTGTTAATATTAGCAAATATTTGTTTTATAATATCTATAAAATAAATAAGTCTGGTGCTTGATAATGTATGTATATAAGTACGGATTTCTGTTTTCCGAAAATAGAAACCTTTCGTAAGCTGAAATGATAGTAGATAGGTTTTCCTATCGTCCGGTTCACCCTCCTCCCAATCATTTGAACAGAAGTAGCGGTTTATTTCTTTTTCTCTGTTTAGGATAGGTTTTCCGCTTCCTTCTAAAGTATTTTCATTTCCTTTCACTCCCAGTAGCCCTACTTGCGTCTGAGTGGCATTATCGCCTTACTTGGGGTGAACTGATTAAGAAAAATGCAAAATGAAAAAAACAGTTATTAATTTATATGGGTAGTTTTTAACATACCGAGACTCCACACAATAAATTTGCGTTAGATTTTCACCACCACGGACAATGATCACAGAAAAGTATGACTAAAAGCTATGTAGATTTAGTACAAGTTTGCAGAATGTTTGGGGTGCCTCCAAAGAATTTAGGATAGAAAACCATTTCACATCCGTCACAGCAGATGACGAACCTGTATCTTCGCTATAAAAGTAGGTATACATAAGTTATTTTGGGAACATTCAAATATTACTATATAAATTAATGATAATTGCTACTTCGCCTTACGCCATTTCGGATATCAGTTGTTTTTCCTGTAAAAATGTAGTTTTTTGGGGGTTTCTTTTTGGTTTTTTCTTTTTTTGTAAAAGCGATGTGCATGAATCGAATATTCGAAAAGCGGAAGAGACCTGTAATAACAATTATAGTATTTATTATTGGATGGCCTTTATTTTCGGTATTGCTCAGAAGCGCGTGCCAATTGGGATAGCGTTAAAGCTTGCTACTTAATAGGATTATCTTAATACTACGGATTTAAGAGGAACGGTTTCGCATACTAGACTTATGAAGGCAAACAACGAATCAGGCATTGCCCGGTATTTTCACTAACAAAACAACTTTTGAATTCTGGAAGACAACAGATCAGAAAAAAGAAACTCGCAAATATTTAATGTTTGTTTTCAGCAAGTCGTCGGTGTATAAATTTCTGACATCTCACAAAATAATCCATTCACAATATTCTCAACAGTAAATTCGGTCTCATATAACTACATAATATATAGTTTAAACATTAGTAATATTTGAAAACTATTATTCCTGATTTTTTTTCACAAAATATCTTATTCATATTATTTCATAACATTGTTTACTCAAAGTATTCCCTGCAGCTTTCCGATAAATTGTGCATTTCATCATGAGATTGATATTAGACTCCAGCATTTTTAACAAAATCTTTTATTTTTACCGTCAATCCCACCCTGCCACATTGTGTTTGTTTTAGATCACAGGTCTGGCAAAGACCGAGACATATACTCAACGTCGCTGATCCGGTAGCTTTGGCGAGGTGACGTCACAAAGAACAAAGTAACTGTGTAACTGTTGTGATGTCCTCCCTATAAAGATCCTATGTTGGACTCTTCCGCCTACTATAAGATTAGTAGGAGAGAAGGCCTTGGGGGGAGCAGTCGAATAGATTGAACGCTGGGTCAACCGACACACACACTCACTAGTCGTGTAATACTCTTCTGTTGTACTTACTGTTTAATATATGATATATCTGTAACACTTGGTTTGTTATTTCTTTAACCATTTACTTGGTTACAACAACTTTACATCAAAAGTTCATACAATGAACGTTCTACTCACAAAATTAACAACATGCAGATTTTCAGCACCTTCCGCCGTAATATCCGATGACATTATGTTTGGCCACGCTCGATAAACTGGTACAAGGCTGAAGTCTTATTTCTTCCTCTCTGATTTATTCGGACCGACCATTCAGCTGTATTTGGTAGTCTGGAATAAGGCCGGAGTTCTTTCTGCAGAAGCTGCAAAGTGTTTGGCAAAGCGGGTTTTGAGCCAACTGGCAATACGTATCTCTCACAAACAGCAACTCGAGGTGTGTGGTTCCTTTTTCTCGTCTCTTGCCTCACTTGTCAGTATTTATGGACATGAGGTGGGGCGGGGCATGAGGTGGTTGGGAAATTGATTGCTTTACCAAATTTGGGGAGGTCCCTCCCGAAGAGTGGTGGTGGCAGAATATAGATCCGCCCAACTACTTCCATGTCGCATGGGTGCCTCTCACCATCGCCGACCGAAGAGTGCAGGCAATTCCTCTGCCTTCCTTGAAATTCTACCTGGGTCTTTACCTCTCTCTTTGTCTCCTGATCAAACCTATTCCCAGAGGCTAGGCCTGGTCTAGTCCAAATTGCTGAATTCAATTATCATCTAAAATTTCCATCAACGTGCTTGTGGGGTCGTTTGCATCTGGGATTTGTCACCTATCGCTTTTCCTCGCCAGTTCTTTAGTTAACAAATGACAACAAGAGACAATTCCTTTGTTTTAATAAATTTTATTGTGTCTTAGGCAGACGAAAAATATAACTACAATTACATTCCTCTTTTCCTTTGAAAATATGTCAGTCTTAAAATTCAAGTCTTATCAACTGACCGAATTTGAGCTAGAGATTTGGTGGGTGACCTTCAACAACGAGTGGCCCACTGACGCTGCACGTGAGGTCGTTAAAATATAATCTATTCTTCCGCGCGGAGCCGATTGGACACTTAAGAAAATACCATCACTTAATATTAATTTGACCAAAAAATAAATGGCTTCTACGCTAGCCGTCGTCGATATCTCAACACCGAGGTGTTGGGGGGGGGAGAAAAGGAAACAAATATCCTTTCCTTTTCCTTGTTTTGTTATCAGTATACTTTCAGTCTATCGAAAAAAAAACAGCGTTTCTTTTGTTTTCCAGTTTATTTTTAAAGCATTTTTCCAATATACCAGCGCCTTCTTAATAGTGTCAAATCTATACCGAAATACTTCCTGTAAGAAACGTGGAAATTTAAAGATTATTACTTCTAGATGCCGTGTATATTCAGGACGTAGGCAATCATAGCTCTCCGCAACTTTCTATTCTTTCTTCTTAGCAATGTTTGTCTTTATTACCCCCATACACACATTCCCTGTTCTGACCTCCATTTAATCGCGCTTTCCATTTGTCTTGATTTCAATGACCTGTGAGTGTCAAATTTTCCAAACCCTCTTCATTATGCATCCCAGAAATTTCAACTGTTTGTCTCCGGTTATAAGTTTCCCTTTGTGTTTCCATTTTCCTTGAAACTTATTCGTTGCTGACATGCTCGTCGATGGTATTCTCAACATTCTTCAACAGAACCACATCGATTATTTAAAATGTCGCCTCTTTATCTGTCATAAGATTGTCCCGCAAGAAAACAAAGGTAATATTTAATAATAATAATGAAATGCCTAAGATATTCATACAGTCTAAAAGATATTTGCTTTTAAGATAATCGTATAAAAATGAAAAAATTGAGAAAATCTGTTAAACTTGAAGTACTGAAATCTTAAGCTGTGGCATAAACCTGAACTTATAAATTGTAATGATCACAAACGTAATTTATGAATTATGTTGTTTTTTTCCTGAACACTACAAGGTTAAATTTATAAACATTTTCTTAAATTTTAAATTGAAGCAAAGATATTTGGGAATATCGAGTATTTTGACCTTCTTACTCACGAGAACCCTAATTTTATGAGATCAGTAGCAACAACCAAAGATACATTTTTAGCTATTTCTGTATGAAAATATGGAATTTTTCATCTATTAAAAAGTGAAAAATTGCATTCTCATTTTGCTAGCAAAGATTCTATTAATGTAAATAAATATACATCACCAATGGGGTGATGGGGAAGGCGAGAGGTGATGCTTCAGCCTCATCACTTTTTTGAAAAGAAATAAAAAATACAACAATGAACTTTTCCTCTTGGCTTCAATTTATGACAATGCTATTCAGCTGAGTTGTGTCATTTGGAATCATGACGGATATTGTTTTTTAAATAAACAAAACTTCATCTTTTCTCTTAGAAACATTAGCTTCTAAAATTTCCATATAAATCTTATATGCGAAAATTCTACAGGACTCATTCCAGAAAATTACGAACGAACAGCACAAAAAGTGCATTTAGAATGAAGACAAATAGTTATTCATTTTATGAGGGGATCAGGTGCCAAAATTATAAAATCCGGAATCTTTCAAACTTAACATCTGACATTGCAGACTGACTTTTAACGCCTGATTTAGTTCAGTTTTTTTCCGCTGTGCCTGCATTTAAATTATGATGCAACAGCATTGTAGATTTATGGATAAAATCTGACAAATCATAGATGGTTACCATGTGTATTTAGAAAGTTATACAGGGTATATTTTGGTATACTAGTTATCGCGAGGGGGGATTTAAATTGAGTAAAAGGAAAACCTTTTCATGATGCTTATATTAAATTTCAGGAAGAAAATATTTTCAAATATGAAATATTGAAGGGATAAATTTCTGATACTGTGCGAGAGGGGGGGATGTCCACCTCTAATTTGCCATTCCTTCAATTTTGTTATTTTTATCTCCGGGTTGGTGGAGTGAAATAGTTTCTATTTATTGGTGATTACGTTCTGCAGATATCTTGGCATGACTTGCAATGACTGTTCGTCTTTCTATATCCATAGGCTTTGCCGAATGAAACAACATTGAACGTTAAACTGCCTCAGGAACAGTTCACGAATCAGATATTGCAAATAAAACGACGTAGTGAAAAGCAAAGATCAGCAAGCAGGTGGGTGATTGTCTAATATTTCAAGAGAATAAAAAATGAATTCCTACAAGCAGTCGATATCGTCTTCTAAGAAAATAATTCAGATATGAAACGATGATTATGAGACAAAAACAATGAATGGACATCAAAGTAAAGCCTTCCTAAAGGTAAATATATTACTATACAAAGCGTTGTGTGATTAGAAAGTATCGGTTCAGTCTTTAGTAGAGTGTCTCCTGGTTTACTTTGAAAATCAACATCCTCCTACACCAAAATGGGAAATAGGCATTTTATCTCAACCGCCTCGGGCTATCAAGTTATCGAAAGCTTACTTCGGAAAACGATGAGTAGAGTGTAACAATTGACAGACCAGATAAGATAGGCGCATTGAAATGTACAGCAGTTTTATTATTAAGTTCTCTATTGCGTCTAGATGTCAACAAAAGGTGCAAGAGAGCGCCAAGAACTTTTCCACACACTTAGTATTTCATTGATATGTGGCTGGCGATACTGTTTGTGTTTAGGTAGAAAACACGCGCCTTCTAGTATGGATCTTTCCCAAAACAATTATTGCGGACCCTAATGTGAGTCCGGGTAATGAGTGAAAAAGTAACATCAAAACTTATATATATATATATATATATATATATATATATATATATATATATATATATATATATATATATATATATATATAACAAACGACAATGTATATATTAACTAAACAAAGGTATACATAGACAAAAACACTGAATATGAAAGAAGAAAACCTTAAACTAGAGAAATGCGTTTGTGTAGAAGTTCTAAAAAAAAGTAATGGAAAGTAAAGAAAGGTGCGTGATTGCGTCTCCGGTGTGGGACGCTTTTCTCCACGTGCGACCTACATCTTACAGTAGGTGAGAAAAATAGAAAAGAGGAGGATAGAGAATGTCACTGTGTATTTAAAGGAAATGCGTGGACGTAGTTGTAGACATCTGTGGCAAACAAAGGACGAGTCGATAATGGCTAGCAGTCTGGTATATTTGTGTGTTTCAAAATTTGTTTTGAGTGCGGCGTGTGTGTGTGTGTGACTTCGCTAGACGAAAATTGGGTGTAGAGATGTTTTCTAAAAATTGTATAAAAATTTAGCCAAAATTTGTTATCTGTGTAAATTGTGTTTTTCTGCTACAGGTAATGATTTTTCTCCTGTGTCTAAGATACCACATTTTTCTACGATATGACATTGTTCTTCAAGTACTCTCGTGTGAGTCGTACATTTTCTTATAGAGAATTACTGTTCTTCATAGTTTTAGTATGATTACTACATTTTCTTCGATAGCCTTTCAGTAATTTTCGGCAATTTACAGAAATTTTCCTGTCGGCTAGAAAACGTTCAGCGTTATAAGTATTCTATTGTCTTCAGTCTGTGAGTGTCAAAATCTCCATTCCTCGTATGTTCCAGAAATTTCAACTTTCTGATTTTAAGTATAAGTGTACTTATCCTTGTTATTTTCTTTAAAACTTCTGTTTATCCCATGTTCAATCAACGGTATTCATAGCATCCTTCTATAGAAGAAGCACATCTGTCGCTTAGAGTGTTCATCTGTAAGATTTTTTTTAATTATTTATATTTAGGGAGCATTCTTCTTTGCTTCAGACATTCTATTCAATCTAGCTCCAACGACTTGAATTTTAGTCCTTGTTAAGCAAAGAGATCAGCTCAGCTCAGCTCAGCTATCTTTCACTGTCTCCCGATTTGTCAACGCCGTCTATTCGAGGTGTCTTTTGCGCCGCTTGACTATCTAGGTGGAGTTGTCTACTATAATCAGTGGCAAAAGACCTAATGGTGTCTTTAAGGTGTGTCCACAGAACAAGTCAGTTCCTATTGTATTGGGAATAGCAGCTGGTACCGAAAGTCCACCACGTTCAAAGATGTGTCGAATTTCCAGTACTCAGCTAATCTAAGTTTATGCGAATATGGACAAGCCTATGATTTGAGTAAACTATACTATGAAAACTGACAACCTAAATCGATTCCTAGCTAGAATCAGATAATGTAGCTAGAAAGCTGCACCCCGCCCCGGTCGCCTCTACATATCCAATTCCACTCTACCACCTTCAGATGTTCCTTTCAGAATTTATCAACCAAATTAAATCTAGTGATAAATTCACGAAAGTTTTTATGAATGTTAGTACCCTTCCTAGCTCCTCCGCGGTCTAGGTCGAGATCAAGGACGGCGTTTAAATCACCCAATAAAATACCCATTTCACCGGTATTACGAACTGATCGATCCACCGGAAAAGAGTCCTACTGCTCCTCAGTCATTAGATGCATAAACCCCAATGAGTCAGAACGCTTTCTCCTTACCTCTCTTGTGGCTATCAAAGTATGCTGAGAAGAGGTGGAACCTACTCGATAACACACCCTAAGGTGGGACTCTTGAATACAACATTCACGTCGAGGCATTTGAGATCCCTAGCGAGAACCAGACCTTCGACTCGAATCTGAACCCTCGGTCATATATGCTTGCTAATCAGAGCCATGATTCTTACTGACATTTCGCAACCGGGACGAACATGCCGGGGGTGTTGGGGAAGGACACCGATGATCTGTTCCAATTCAGTTTTTATGGGGCCATTTCTTGGGAACGTTAGTTTCAAAGCTCTATAAAAGAATGTGTTTAGAAGAGCCAGGAACCTCCCAGAACTGAATGGCTTCAATCTTTTGCATGTCTCTTCAATTAAGGCCAGTGGAGGAGTAATAGTGAAAAACTTTGCTTCCCCCAGCATAGTCCAAATTTGCCATATTCCCGGACCTACGCGCGCCACCGTTAAAAATTTGACGCCAAGTTTGTTATCTACTTAAAGTTATGGAAGACCTTAATTCCCTCGGGCGTTGTGACTGTACGTTTTGTTTTTTCTTTGTTTTGGGGTTGTTGTTTTTTTCCAAAATGTTCAGGTCAATACGGCAAATGTTTTTCCCAGAATGGTATTTTTTTCTTCTGAAGGTTTTGTGTGGGAGTACCTCTTCTGAACTTTCGACTCCGGGGTTTTAATGGTGGTCTGGCAGTGGAGATTTAGGCTTTGTACAGGGAGAAGAGGGAGGTTTATTTTTGTATAAGGGAGTGGATTTGGGATTGAGTGAGTGATGATGGGACTGGGGTCATTCCGTTATTGGCATGTACTTTTGGTGTGAAGATGTATGAATCATTACGTTACCTTTTTCTTTACTTGTTGAGGAAGACTTATTGCGACAGGAGGCAGCTCATTCAACTGGCTCTTTAGGGTCCTTATCCACTTTTTTCTCACTACCTGCCATTCCCAGTCGTTTTCTCCCAATGCCTTTTTAAGAGTAGGCAAGAGAGTGTACGTTGATCTGAGCCCAGGTTCTCATGTGAAGTGATTCGCATGTTCACTATGGTCTCCTTCTCAGTTGTCATGGTACAAGGTGGTGTTCCATTGGTCGTGTTTTCTGCAACCTGGTTTTGCTGGACAGACTACAGAAAGGTGTCCAGTCTTACCACAGTACCCACACGCTGGTTTTATACTGGACACAACCGCTGGTAGCTTCCAAACATCAAGTTTATCCAATTGGGAATGGCGTCAAACCAGCAACTCGGACACCACGTGAATCGAAACTGTGGCACAGACAATGTCAGAAATAACAACAAAGAAATGCACTGGGTGCACTATCAATACAATTTGTCAACAAATATTCGAAAAGCAAAAAACAAAAATGCTAACTCCAACGATAAAGCGTTGGCTTTTATAGAGCTCCACTGGGTGATCTTATTTTAGTCAACAGGGGTGACATCGCCATTAAAAGTTAAAGTCTCTAACTGATAACTGAAGGTTGTGAGTTCAATCTCTACGATGGAAAGTACACTTTATTTTTTTTCTTTTCAACTGCACATTACTTTTACAAAATCCAGTTAATTAAACCTTAAATTTAATAAATGACTTCGAAATATATTTCTAGGACAAATATTGGATTTTTCAGAGATTTTAAAATTTGATTACATTTTTCGTCTATAATGGCGGTTTTAAATGTCTAAAACGTTTATTTACATAGGGAAATTCATTTTTTAATGTCGATTGGGTATAGGCTATTATCTTTCAAATATCGACCTTGTTATGACCACTTCACTTGATTTCTTGAAAATCGCACTTTGGCTGTATCTCCAAGCTTCTATCATCATCGGCATCATCATCAGCAGTATCAGTCTTTTTATACCAGCCATCCCTGCAAGGTTAACAAGATTTCCTTGTTTTACTTTTCTGACCACCAATCGTTTCTTTACTTTTATACTGACTTATTCTGGAGTGTTCACTACTTCCTTCCCTTACTTTCCTATTTTCAACCTTTTCTTCTTTTAATCAACCTTTAGTAGATTGATTGGTCCTTTTTCGGGAGGTTTCGAATCAGACCCCAGACTTCATCATTGGATTATTGCTTATAATTATATTATTTTTAATTATTATAATGTAATAATATTATTATGTACTGCAGATTGTATCTCTGAAGACCTTCAAAATCCTATCAAAACACAAGGATCTTGAAATGGAGATCTCAAAAATGTGGTACATGAAGACATCAATAACTGCAGTTGTAGTTGGAACCCTCGGGTTGATTGGGAAAGGTTTCGACCGACTCATTGAAGGGATTTCTGGCAGCACATGTCTTAAAGAAATACAAAGAATTGTTCTCACAAATGCAGCTCACACGTTACGAAGATCTTTATCTAGGTAAAATATGCGTGTGTGTGTGTGTGTGTGTGTGTGTGTGTGTGTGTGTGTGCGCGCGTGTGTGTGTGTGTGTTGCTTTTTACAAAGATGATCAGTGGAAAATGTCATGAAGCCATTTCTGACCTTAGGTCTCTGGTTAGGACCCAGAAGGCAATGGACATACAACAGAAATCAAAGGGAATAATAATAATAATAATAATAATAATAATAATAATAATAATAATAATAATAAATCAATGACTAAACCTGTGAGTAACGAGCAGATGTTTATGGAAAGAAAAATGACGCTTACGTTTAGTCATAAAGAGAGTTGAAATTTCTAGAACACGTATTGAGAAGAAAGAACTTGGAGATGTTGATACCGGACATATGAAGTGGGAGGACAGAGTGAAGCAGTGAGTAAGCTGCCTAATGAGCTTGTGTAAACGGGTAACAGGGATAGCGAAATGACAAAAACCTAGTGAGAACTACAAAGCATAGGAAGTTGCAGAAAGCTATGATTGCTTTCGTCCGAGACTGTCTTCTAGCTAAGAAAACCCGATTTATTTGATGGCGTGTGGATGACCAGGGTGGTCATTGCACATCTTTATTGCACTGCTGGTCTTTCGTATTTCTTTAGGTTTTTACTTTTTCGCGCACTTTTTCGGACAATGGTGGAATTAGTTTTTTCCTTTTATCCTTTGATCCTACAGGCTACCGCACGTTATTTTCATTCCGTTTTAAGTAAGAGGTAAGCATTACTTTTATAAAATACAGTTAATTATTAAATTTATTAAGAGACTTTGGAACAAATCTCTAGATTTTAAAGAGATTTCTAAATTTATTTACATTTTTAGTATACAATGGCAGTTCTATGAAACGTGAAAATGTTTGAAAATACCTAAAAAGTTAATTTATATACAGAAATTGATGTTTCTTTTAATTCGTATTAGCTCTATGTAGGTATCTCCAAAAACGATATTTATTTAAAATACTAAATTTTAAAAAAATGAATCTTTTAAACTTTTATTTTAGTTTTAATTCCAAGCTAATAAATGAAATTTAATATTTCCAATAAGCAAACTACTTTGTATTTCAAACTAAATTTAAATTGATTGGAATCATTGGTTTTGATTATCAAAAAAATATAAAATCGTCGATATTGACAAATCTGTCAACACATAATTCTTTTTATTAAAAAATCTTTCAAAAATAAAATATACTTTTCTGAAACATTATTAGAGAAAAATTAGTTGATTTAAAGTTTATTCTGAATTGAAACCAATATTAATTTTAATTTAAAATAATGCAGAAAAGCATTTTTAAGACGGAAGTGGTGCTTGACATGATGAATGATGTATTGAAAACCTGTTTCAGAAATTCGAATAAGGTGCACATAATAGAAATAAAAGGACACAACGAATACAAAGCGAACGCCTTCTAAATGTTTTAAATTTTGAAGATTACTAGTAATCTTCAAAATTTAAAATATTTCAAGCATTGTAATATTTCATTGAATCTTAGATTCTTTGGCTTTATGGTCTCACTTACAAAGACGCTTGTCGAGGAAATGTTTGAAAATTACCAAAATAAGTTTTAAACTTATTTTCTGATAATGTTGTGTATGGACGTCTGTATTTACAAAAATTGACACGTTCATACATTTTTTTTAAATTATTTTTTTTTAAATACTGGGGGTCCTTGAATTGTAGTGGGATTTTCTATTCATGATTAGTAGATAGTTTTAGTTTAACAATATCACTTGACCATTACAAATTAATACAGAATTATAAATTATTTAAAAGTCCTAAAATTTAAAAAAATAAGATAATTTTATTCATAAATGTAATTAAAAGTTTTTCTAAATAATGTCTTCGTTTTATTGAATTTTTTAGTCGAACGTTCAGAGCAGATTTTCTGTAACTGGGATTTATGTTTGACAAAACAAATTACTATATTCCTCCGAGGATTTGTCCTTATAACATAAACATTAAGCGATACAAAGAAAAGAATTTCTCGAAATTTCTTAAAATTAAATATGTAAGTGTAACAGATAGAAAAACAAAATTTCTAATAAATAAAAATTTCAAAATATTTTCGTTCATTTCTTAGTAAATCCTGAAAGTTTCATTAACACCCGACAATTGTTAGATTTTTGCAAGAATTTCCAAATCAATGCAAAATACGCTCAAATTTCTCGTACAAATTTATTGTTCTGCGTTGATGCCAAAAAGAAATTCCTATTTCCAATTTTCTAAAAAGGATAAAAGAAAAAATAGGTAAAAAATAATTCTGATTTTCCTATTAATAACAAAGATTTTGACTATAATTTTTTAAGGTAATATTTGGAGGTACTTATCTAAATAAAAATTGTCTGAAATTTAATTGCATTATTCAATGTTGTGGAAACCATTATTTCATCCTCAGTTGGTCCTACTTAGTACTCTTCAAATATTGTTTTTCTAAAAACAAAATTAAAATTATACTTTTTCTGTGAGATTAAATGCTTTTCAAAATGTGTGGAAACAATAAAATACAATTATTCTTCAACCAAAAGATGAGTATCTATGTAGTTTTGGGGAAAGACTCTTTTTCTGGCTTTAAATAACCCGCAACTTCACGATTGTTAAAAGTAATTGATGTAAGTGATTTAAGAATAGATTTTAAAATAATTCTATTTATTTGGTCTCTGCACAATACTAAAAAAAAAAAAAAAAACAGGTAGGATGTAACATCATAAGGATGAAAATGCCTCAAATTCCGTATTCCAGTTTGTCTTTTGTCAATTCCGTTGCATAAGGACTGAACAGACTCTAAAACTTTTTAATGTTGAATTTTTCCCTATTTTTTACGAGGTGATTGTTTTAGTCAGAATTGTGTCAATCCCAATCAAATCTTGGACCTAAAATGCGGAGTTTGAAAACAGGGGTTCTTTCAAAATAACTGTGTATTTTCAAATTTCAAGATATTCACCATCAAAAATTACTGTTTATGTAAGCTTAATTTTCACTAAAATATTCTTTATTGGTTTATCAATGTTACTTATTTTCATGCCTTTTCGATTCATCTCAAATGTAACAGTTATTTTTGTATTTCATAATGTCGGATGGGCTTTCTAAATTAGCAATTCTTCTAGGTCTTTTCTAACCAATTTTTAGTAAACCAATTTCTGAAGCAGAACACTAAACATAAATATTGTTCCACTCGAAGAACTGTAAAAACTGCTGATGACGCATCAACGCAAAATATGGCATCTTCTGCTAATAGATGTATATTATATTATCACATATTTATATAACACTAAATGTAAAAATTTCAAATTTCATGGAATTTTTTATATTATCAAATAAAATTGATCATTTTTTTTTAAATTAAATCAGTCTTTAATAAACTTTCTTATTTTTCAGTCATTATAAAGAGCATTGTTTTCATTGCAGATGTATCATTTGGATGAGAAAGTGAAATTAATTCAAGTTGTATTCACCAAGATGGTTGATGGTTCTTTCCAGTACATCTCTTACTTGCAATTAGCAATCTCTCTTCAGAGAGACATATTCAGAGGTGTCATATATCAAAGATTCCTGAATATAAGAAAGTCTTAGCAAACGGAAGGAATGAAGTCTTCAGTTTGGAAACCTCGTACACTTAAGCAAACCAAAATCAATATGATGCCCGGGTTATCTAGGAAGGTTACATAGACAGAAGTAAATGACAGCATCTATGAACTGGTCATGAACTCTGGACTCCGTTTCACCTTGGTTTGGAACGATAATTTTATTTTTAGTTTTCTGGCTACTTCGATAATTTCATGTGTAAGGTTTCTACGATAATATTTTTACAATACATGAAATAACGGTGGTGAAAAAGGTGCATGCACAAAGTAACAGAGACCGCTTGATTTGCAATGCAAGATAGCATTTATTAATCAAAACAACAAAAACAAAGTTTAAGAGTTTCTTTTCCTAGAAGTAAATTGCATAGAAAACAAAAATTGTTAATGAATGTATCTGAGTGTTACTTGCCCGTGTTTGTGCGTGAAGCGTTCACAGCCCTTTTTGCTTCGGTGTGAAAAGTTCATGACACCCACTTCGAAAGAAAGAAAACAGGAAGAGAGAGTTACCTAAGGCATCGTTTGACTTTATATTCTCATGTTTGCTGCTGCTGATAATATGTTTATTAAGGCACTAGACATTGAACTCTTACAATACCTACAGCCTACTGTAGTAACTCTCTCCTATTGTGCCAGCATGACAATATCCCCCAGAACTTTCATACACAGAAGGTTTTATATACAGAAAATGCAGCCCTATCTTTAACTTAACTAGCCACAATCGCTGACCCAAACGTACTCTAATATTCCTTACATCAAAACAATACATACTTATTTAGCATTCTTACTAGAGCCGCCATAACAACGAAATTTCCCTATGAAGTCCTAATAGTCATCATTTGTACAATTTTCTGTGAAAGGGAGAATAAAACAACTTCTAAAAAAAACTAGCCCTAAATCATATTTACAATGTTAAAAATCATATTTACAAAGCAAAACAAAATAGTGTTAGTAATGAAGCACCTCCCCCTCCACCTACTTCTAAATTTTGGCAGAAACATCTGTTAACCAGACGAAACTAATGTAGGACTGGGTATAAAAATTAAAACGATCACCCAACCAAGAACTCATCCAAAAACAACAACAAAAACAAAATACAAAAGTACGCCTGAAAAATATTTCAACTCTACCACAGGGGGGCGAAAATCCTGTTTTGTGATACCGTGCTCTCGTACATCCACCCCCCTAACTAGCACACGGTATATATATATTGGCTTCTTATTTGTTGTATGACTTTCTACCATTCTCTTACTTTTGAAGCTCTCATGGATATTTTGACCGGAGAATCGCCTTTAGAACTGGTAGAGGAAGTGGGACTATGTGCCTTTCTCTTTGGGTACTTCCTGGGACTGAACCCCCGCTGTCTGGTGCTTCCTTCAACTTTTACCAACAATCACCCATTCTCACTTTCCCTTCTCCACGCCCGCTCTAGTGTTTAAGCACTCCAACCCCATCTAATTACAGGCGTTGCGGAACCAACAGTCTCAGTCAAAGGTAGATTTTGGTCGAGTGGAACCGCCTTCTCTGGGCAGGAATGGAGAAATGACTAGTTTCGCCAGACTTCCATTCAGACTGTTGAGGACAGAGATGAAGGCCTGACGATCCAACATTATATTGAAAATCCATTCACCATACAAGTCGTTGGAAGTTGCACCTAAGTTTTGCCCATATTGCGCCTGGTAAAAAGCTAAGTGCTCCCCATTCATAGATGCAGAGACCTCCAATACTGTTAATGGCTCTTTCGCATACCCACATATTTGGTTCGTATAATGAGGTCCTTTGATATTAGTTCCCACTGTTGTCATGCAGTCCTCGAGCATGGGTATGAATATGTACTACGAGAAAAAAGCCCGTGTTCCTTTTATAATTCTTATAGACTAAATTCCCAGTGACGTCAATAACTTGATGACGACGTCTTTCGTGGAGCGACAAAATTTACGCGAATACTTGTCCAACACGAAGACTGACATAGTTCTTTTTTCAACCTTCTGCAATTCTTGGGGGGGGGTCTACCAAAAGCCTATCATATTTTATAATATCTGCGTAACCTTTGGCTCTCTCCAAAATCTCAGAAATGTTGGCAATACATTTCGGTGGGGACTTGCAGCAAAAAAGTCAATTCTCCGGCCGCTACTCTGTCAGTCCCGAAAATTTATTCCTTTTTAATGCCGACTTTTATCGACGATATTGTTTTGCTTTTTTTTTTCAAATCCTCTTTAGAAATTTTCTTTATGTCCGCCAAACAAACCAAATTTCATTTTTGTAAAAAAATAAAAGTAGAAACAAAAAGGTCAACAAAAAAAATTCAATTATGAAAATAAAATAAAATTCTCCAACAAAGAAATGAAACAAGTTCTATAAAACAACCAAATTATTTTGCTTGTTTTATAGAACTTGTATATTGAAGCGTGCGAGAAAAAATGAACAACAGAAATAAAAATATAGAATACATGAAATATACCAGAAAAGGAACCTAGTAGAAATTAATTTGAAGAAGAATATAAAGTTCACCGTGAACTAACCACAAAAAAGGGGAAAATGGAAAAGGTTCAAAGAAGAAAACGGAAAGGTGAAAAGTGAAAGCAAATTCGAACTTTATCAAAAAATTAAAGTAATGTAAAACTGGAAAGAAAAAAGATGTAAAAAAAATTCTAAAAATAGAAAATGTCCGCCCTATGAAAAAATAAAAATAAAAATAGTATAGTAAAAGTGATTTAACTAAAAGATAGGAAAGTTGAAATATAAACTAAAAAATTAACAAAGAACGGAATAACAAAACAAAACTGTAGTCTGGTGAAACAGAATTTCGCACCAGAAAAATAAAAATAAAAAATCAGCCTACAACCGGAGGGGAAAACTGAAAAAAAAGGAAAATTCTAAAATTCAAGACAACTTAAATGAATAAAGTAAAATAAATCAAAACTTAACGATCAAATTCCAGTTGAATGTTTTTTGTAAGTTATAATCAAAACATTTCCTTACACAACGAAGCAGTTGTCGGCAAATCTTCGTAAACGTGACCAAACTCGGTTTGTAGCAAAAAGGAAAGCGGTATTTATTTCCGTAAAATTACATAAAATATGGCACACGACCCAAAGTGGAAATGGGTAAGATTGATATTCATCTGTCCTCTATTTAACTTAGCTAGCCACAATCAGACGAAATTTATGTGGGACAATAGAAAAATTAAAATCACTTAACCAAGCACTCACCCAACTACGCTCACATCCAAACTAAAGAACCAATACGAAAGCACGCCCGATAAAACAAAAAAAAAAGTGTCTCGAATCCACCAGAGAACTGACATCTATGAGGGGGAATTAAACTAAAGAAAGAGGGAATAAAAATAAAGTCGGGGCCGATGAATATACATCACCTAACTAAGTTAACTTGAAGGGAAGAAACTAAAGAAAAACGAACCTAGACAAGCATATTTTAGACTGAGGTACCAATGTTCGGTCTAGAGGACCAAAATCCTTATGCTTAACCGATATCGAGATGTCACTCCAAGTCAGATCGTCTGTCAGATCATTACGGGCGCCCACCCCAGGTGAGCTCATGATATAATACATTCTGGCACAACGCCTCGACGTCGGAGAGGCCATCCGTCGTTCGTAAGAAGAACGAGCACTCGCCTCGGGGTAAACGGCAAGCCTACTCTTCGCACGGATGCACACTCTGCAGGGATGGGAAGTTCTTATGGGCGTCTTCCTTTCAGAATACGCCATTACCATCTGGTTTAGGAAAGCGACGCGGAGCGTGTGTTGATGGATGTCAACGCTAGGCATACCAAGACCGCCTTAGATGGGTGGAGGTAACAGATCTCGCTGGGTGCATGAGGGGTCTTGACGCCCCACAACAGGGAGAACGAGACCTCTACTAAACTATGGTAGACGGGATTGGAAGCCCGGAGAGTTGGGTAGATGTACGAAGGAAAGATTCCTCCAGGACCACAGGAGAACTTCGGCTTCGACCTTCTCCTGAACCTTCGATCAATTCATTTCCAACATAGCAAAGAGGAAAGCTCATCAGAACAATTGTCATGAAAATATTTTATAATTCTTCTTGCCCTTTCCACTTAGCACGACCTTTATGCTTTGCCAATACCGCATACATAACGGACTATCACGTTGTGATCGCTTAGAAAGACATATCAGAAACGCTACTTGGTTTTAGTGAGAAAATGAAAGAAAGAAGGGAAGATAGAAGTTCTTCAATTTCAATTCTTTTCATTTGTACCCACTCACCTTTTTAAATAACGACCAGCATTCATGTTTATGGTTGTTATGGCTATGTTTTGTTAAAGTTGTTAAGATCATAATGTTGTTACCGCTCCCAATGCGGTAGGTGAATTTCTACTGATATTTTATTGTGGTAGAACTCGCCATGAGCTTATTTAATCATTAACTTAAGAATTAAGATTGATCAGAAAATTCAAATAGGAAAACCGTGAAAATTTCACGTGTGTTTCTAGTTTATATAAACGGCACATTTGAAGATGTATTCAAATAACTCTTGGAACTGCACTGCAAGCAGAGCTTCAACAACTATGCAGTAAAAAATAATTTAAAAAAAGCAAACATAGTCGTCGTGTGGTCTGTTCAGTTACGCCAACCTCAGATTCAACCTTCTCCCATCGCAACAGAGGTTAATTAAAGAACGTGTTACAAGATGAAAGAAAGAGTATAGCAAGAAGAAAAAAATAAAAACAGAATCGTGAAGATTGCTTCATTTTTGTGGTTTGAAAATGCAGCTGTGTATTTCCACACTTGAAAGATTTTGCAGATGTGCATATGAATCGCTGGAGATAAGCGGGATAACACCAAGAAAAATGCAGATGTTTTATTGCTTTAACATTACGTTAATATTGTTTGCATTGCTTTTGGTGAGCATTCATAAGAAAAGAGAACGATAGAATGGAGGCTAAGATAGTACAAACACACACACACACGCATACATATATATACACACACACACACACACACATATATATATATATATATATATATATATATATATATATATGAGAGTGCATCAGTAAATACTTCAGAATACGTAGTTATTAGATGAATTTTAATCTTAAATTTTCAATGAATAATTTTCGATCAATGTGATTAATATTCATCATTGAATTAAGGAAAGGAATTGTATTAAAATATAAATATATTTGTTATGTAAAATAGATGTTTTTCACCGTTAGATTGCCAATTTATTAAGGTGCGTACGTATATATATATATATATATATATATATATATATATATATATATATATATATATATATATATATATATATACATATATATATATATATATATATATATATATATATATATATATATGCTTGTGTCTGGTGGTGTGAACACGCGGACCTTTATATCTTAATATATATATAGCTCACACACACACACACACACACACACACATACATACATACATACATACATATACCTACATACATACATACAAACAAGCAAACAAACAGGATGGCAGTTTGGAAAGTTCTCAGCCCGTCGCAGAAAGTTCTTCCCCCAAATATTAATTTGTATGTGTGTATGTATATTCAATTATTCACGTAGATATGTACCAGGTGTCTCTCCCCCCAGCAAAAGAGTTATCTGCACATTGTTAAAAGCGGCCACTTGGTTATTAACTGTAAGTTAATTAACATTTTCATAATAAACAATAAGTGTGAGCAAAATGTCTCGTAAGAAAAAAAGTCATGTAACTTTTTTCTTTCTTTTTCATTCTCTCAATATCTTTCTTTCTCCTTCGATCTCTCCATATCTTTCTTTCTTTCTTTTTCGCTGTCTGCATATTTTTTTCTTTTTCATTCTTTTCATATATTTGTTTTTTCTATGTCAGTTTCTTCATCTCTTTGTTTTTTTCATTCTTTTCATATCTTTCTTTCTTTTTCATTCTCTTGATATCTTTCTTCTTTCCTTTTTCATTCTCTTTGTTTCTTTCTTTTTATCTTATTCTCTTTCTTTCTATTTCAGTCTCTTTCTTTCTCTCTCTCTCTCCCTCTCTTTCTATCTCAGTCCTTTCTTTCTATTTCAGTATTTTTCTTTCTCAGGCTCTTTCTTTCTCGGTGTTTTTCTTTCTTTCTCAGTCTTTTTTCTTTCATTCTTAATCTCTTTCATTCGATCTCAGACTCTTTCATTCTTTCTATCTCAGTCTCTCTCCTTCTTCCTATCACTATTTCTTTATTTCTCAGTTTCTTTCTTTCTCAGTCTCTTGTTTTCTTTCATTCTATCTCAGTTTCTTTATTTATTTTTCATTCCCTTCATATCTTTCTTTTCTTTTTCATTCTTTTCATACCTTTCTGCATGTCATGCACTTTATTTTTTCTTTCGATCTCATTCTCTTTCTTTTATTGTTTCATTCTCTTTTTTTCTTGCTTTCATTCACTTTCTTCCTTTCTTCCATTATCAGTCTCTTTCTTTCTTTCTATTTCGGTTTCTTTCTTTTTCAGTTTCAGTCTTTTTTTCTCATTCTTTTTCTTTTTTCCTATCTGTTGTAACCTAGAAAGGGTTACTGAATGGGGAATAACCAAAAGTGAGTTTGGAAATAAAATGGTAATCTTTATAACATCAACAAAATACAATACTCGCCAGCGGCGTGAAGTAGGTAAACCACTGCTAGTGGTGGACTACTTAGACAGCATATTACACCCATTTACAATAGTGTCCAACGTATTTATAAGGATTCAGACATTCCCATTAGTGTTCATTTACTTTATAACTCTAAGTCTCTTTTTATCTTTCTTTCTTTCTTTCTTTCTCAGACTCTTTCTGTCTTTCTCTATCTTTTTCTTTGTATTTCCGTCTCTTTCTTTCTTTCTATCTCAGACATTCTTTCTATCTTTAGACTTATTCTATCTATCTATCTATCTATCTATCTCTTTCTATTTATCTCACTTTCTTTCTGTTTCTCACTTTCTTTCTATCTATCCCAGTCTCTTACTCTCTATCTCAGTCTCTCTCTTTCTTTCTTTCTTTCTTTCTCGGTCTCTTTCAATTTCTTAAATATTTATAAGTCTATCATTCGTCCACGCTTTGAATACTGCTGCCACATATGGCATAGTTTTCTTGTTATCTCAGTCTCATTCTTTCTA
The DNA here is from genome assembly GCA_964036315.1 of Acanthosepion esculentum. Classification (NCBI taxonomy): domain Eukaryota; kingdom Metazoa; phylum Mollusca; class Cephalopoda; order Sepiida; family Sepiidae; genus Acanthosepion; species Acanthosepion esculentum. The sequence continues at coordinate 77,817,271 of OZ038495.1, forward strand.
TCTCCGTCTCTTTTTATCTTTCTTTCTTTCTCCCTCACTTTCTCCGTCTCATTCTCTCATTCTATCTCAGTTTCCTTCTTTATTTTCTTTCTTTCTAAGTTTCTTCCTTTCTCAGTCTCTTTCTACTTCAGTGTTGTATTTCTTTTTGAGTCTCTTTCTATCACAGTTTCTTTCTTTCTTTCTATCTGCGTTTCTATCTTTCGATTTCAGTCTCTTCCTTTCTCGGTTTCTTTTTTTCTATCTCAGACCCTTTCTATCTTTCTCAGTCTCTTTCTTTCTATCTTTCTTTCTTTATTTATTTCCTTTTATCTCATTCTGTTTCTTTCTACCTCAGTCTCTTTCTTACTCTGTCTCTTTCTTTCTTTCTTTCTCTCTTTCGCAGTCTCTATCTTTCTTTCTTACTTTCATTCTATCTATCTCAATCCCTTCCTTTCTTTCTTTTTCGGTCTCTTTCTCTATTTCTCGGTCGCTTTCTTTTTTCTTTCTTTTTCGGTCTCTTTCTCAGTAGCTTTCCTTCCTTCTTTCTTTCTTTCTTTCTTTCTATCTCAGTCTCTTTCTATCTTTCTTTTTATCTTAATCTATTTCTTTCTATATTTTATTATGTGTTTTCCCTTTAAATGACCTTTTTTTTAACTGTTTAGAATATTGAAAGAGAAAAAAACGAATCTTACAAAGTTAAAAGAGGATAAACTGAGGTGCCATCTTTGTCGCCACGATTAGCGAGTTGGTTTCACGAACCAATTCAACAGGGTTCAATTTTTATCTGACGTTCTATATATGCAGGTCTCATCTAAGTTGCATACTTGGAAGAGAATGATATCTTGTTGCGCTCGGCTATTTGCTTGTGCAGCGACAAAGAAGAAAGTTATTTTTGCTTTGAAAACGCTAACAAATCGTTCGTACATAAATTAATGGTAATTGCTTTTTCGCTTTCCGTCATTTCGGATGACAATGAAAAGAGTCTTTCGTAAAAGCGAAGTGACCTCAAGCGAACTTTCGAAAAGCGAAAGATAGCTGGAATAAGGAAAAATCAAGTCGCGTATATGTGATCAGAAAATTTAAGTTTAATTTGAGTCAAGGCGATAACAGCGACATTACTCCACGAGGATCGAACTCACTTGTTTAGTGAGAATAGCGTATTATATTTGTCTCTATGCTTTGCTCACATCTTGTGACACATTATGGTGACAGAAAATACATTTGCAACACCCTGAAAATGTTTAGTCAAGATTTAAACGTTAAGTAAGCATGGAATACAGTATATGAGCGCATAGATCAATACGCTTACAGTTTCCAAAATAGAGATTCTATCCATAGTACTCTGGATCCATATCTTCCTTTGGTCTGTGCTCTCACATGCATACGATCGTACAGAAGGCGAATACCATTCTGTAATACATTAGTCCATACTTATAGCACCTTTTGATGCAATACAGCAAGACCTCTGGATAGGTTAACTGTACGACTCAAACGTCGTCCAATCATGTTCCATATGTTTTTCGATGTGAGACAGACACAGCGAACGTGACGGCCAGAGAATGTTTCGAACATCTTACAGAGTATATTGTCTAACATGACACCGTCATATACGCGGTAACAGCCTGTTGCATTACTTTTGCAAGAACAGTAACAGAACTGATTGAATAATATTCTAGACATACATACTGCCAAGGTTAAGACCTGTGTGCCGTGAATGTTTTTTAATCATTTCACCCATGCAAGGCGATAAAGCCACTAAGACACAATGGGTTACCGAGAGTGAAAGAGACTGAGAAAACGCTATTGAATAGACATGACAATAAAAGTACAAGATTCAAGGAGACGGAAGATGGCGATTGACGTTTTATTTCAGTTCGTGGATTGGCAGAAATTAAGAAACCAGATGGTATTTCCACGGGCGAGAAGTTCACGAGAAGAAAAGAGCTTACGGTTACATCTAGCAATTTCAGCAGTAAAATGATGAGACCTAACTGTCAATCTAGTACTACACTTAGATTCGTTAAGTGGAAGTGCCAAAGACGAAAGAAAAGGTGCCATGAATACATTTTGGAGGATGTCGTTCCCCAGGTTCATGTCGCACGCGCAAACGACTGTCACATACATGAAAGCAGAACTTACTCTCATTTATGAACACTGCAGAGCTTCACTCGGGCTATTTTCACAGGTGACACCACCATTGACATACACGACGATGAGAGGAAATCTCGCTAGAGGCTCATATTCTTCAATGGTCCGTATTGTCAATTCTGGGGTCCATAGTTTTTCTGATCTCTGCTGGCAATGCTATGCAGTCTGCTACTGATGCCTTACAATGCATCGATTTTGACAAGCGTCTTTAGTGCGTAGTCATCTAGAACGGTCATTTGGCAACTGATACGAACATCGAAGTACGCCCGGCGCTTCACATTCAATATACATAACAAGTTGTCGAATTGTCCATTCACATTCTTAAATGCTCCTAATTGAACAAAAGGAGCAAATGTACGATTCCATGGCATAATCCCAGCTAACAGGGAACGTCGTCGCAATGTTGCTGATACGTTGTATTTTGCTTGGCGGATATGTGACGCTGTGGCCAGGTTACTGTAACGTTGCAATCGACTATATACCTGTCCCTAAACTGACCGCTTATCCACAACTTTGTTACAACATTGTGGTAACGTTGCCAATTACTGTAACTGAAAAATGTTACACTGGACAATTATAACACCAGAATATCTTTTCTTTACTTAGCAATATGTATAGAAGGTATTTTTGAAGGCAAACATTATTAAAAATAACAGACATTATGGTTGATACATTTTACAGTTTGACTTTTCCAAATTAGGAATAATCCTTCAGACAAGGGGGCAATTCCGCCAGAAAGTTCATTTCGGAAGAAAACCTTTAGATTTTCTTAACCTTTAGCACACTGCATTATTAAGAGTACTTTTCCACTGCATTATTTCTCAATTGCAGTAACCGTGTTAAGTTCATTGAAAGCTTATTTTCGGGTGTTATAGCAGGATATCATAACACAACTATGAAATATAAATTCAGTGCTAGGATAAACTTTTAGCAGAGCAAATGAAATCACATACAGAGTGATAAAGGTTAACTCATCATCAGGATAGCTAGGGACAACTGGTGAGTTTCATAGAACTAGTGAGAACTAGCGAGTGTTTTGACGTTGGCAAAGAGTGCTGTGTTTTTGTACTTTTTAAAATTGTGAATCACTAATTTAAGCGCTGAATGAACGTTCTAATCTCTCCCTGAATTTATCATTGACGTTGTGGTGAGTCTACAAAAAAGGCTTTTGCAATTAACGTTGTAGCCAAATTGTAGAGACTTCCTTTTGTCAGCTAAGATACCTGCTTGCACTGGAAACTTTCATCAAGCTGAAACTTGTCACTACCCAGTATCTACTATCCAGTATCATGTACAAGTCAAAATCGGCATCGTCCTTCAATGTGCTGCCATTTGATTTTCCGTCAGTCTAATTATCATAATTTCCTCAACATCTCCCAAAGGTAGACCCATTTTTGACAGTGAGGTGTAAAGGATTTACCCACACTTCGATATCTGTGACTGTTCATGTTTAGGCTTAAGCCTAAAACAATTATTTCTAAGGAACATTAGGAATCTCTCTCTGATAATCTGTTTATGGTGAATTATGCTTGTTCGTCTGATTATGAATGAGCAAGGTTTTTAATTTAATGCTTTTATGGAGAAGACTAGAAAATAATTAATATTTCTTCTTGCTAATGCGTTTAAAACATAATGCTCTTAGCGTCATCTCTCCTTCCTTCTCTTTTCTTCTTACTTGTTCAAAATATAACCCCGCTACTCCCTATTCTCACATATAGCCTCTCTTTTTTATCATTCTTTGCTTAAATTTTCCAGTTTTATTCTTTCTTTTCAAGCCTCTCCTTTCGTTTTATCTCTTTCCTTTTCTTTAGATTAGTTTGATTTCTCTCTCTCTCTCTCTCTCTCTCTCTCTCTCTCTCTCTCTCTCTCTCTCTCTCTCTCTCTCTTTTTCATCACACCCCCTCATTCTATTTTGTTCTATTTCCCCAACTCGCAGCCTCCTTCTTGCGGCTATTTCAATTTTCTCAAATACAATGCATGGTCGATATTTATTGCTAACCAGTTTTTCTCGATACTTTCTTTTTCTCTTCTTCATCTTTAGTATTTTCCCCTTTTCTTTTTAGTGATGTTCATTTTTATCTGACTTTCTTTTTATCTATCCTTTTCTGTTTTGGATGTTCTTTTTCTTCTCTTCTTCATTTTTACTATTCTCTATTTTTTCTCCTCCTTCGATCTGTATTTCTGTCTTTTCTTCCTTTTTTGTCTCTTACTACCATTCTTTTCTTTCTTATTTTCCACTCATTCTCTCTTTTTCTCTCCTTCCTCTTTTTCATTTGATTTTCATTTCTCTTTTTTATTCTTCTTCTTTTCGTAATCTTGATCTTTCTATTTCTATTCTTTCCTTCAATGCTCTTCTCTCTTCTTTGCTTTATTTTTATCGCTCTTCCTCTCCTACTCATTCGATCCTTCTCCCTTTACTCCTTATTCTTTCCATACTGATCTCTCTCTCTTTCTCTTTCGCTCGCTCTCTCACTTTTAACTCTCTTTAATATTTCTCTCTCTTTCTCCTTTCTCACTCCCTTTGCTTTATGCACCCTTTCTCGTCTCATATACTCCTCTCCACTTTATTTTATCGTATCGTCCAAGGAAGCCAACCATCTTAATTCGTTAATTAGATATTCTTATTAATTAATTAAAAGATTTTTGGCTTTTATTTTGTCTGTCGGTTTCCCGCGAAAACAAAAATTCGCGAGGTTTAAAATCGAAGCCAAAAACAAATGGATTTCTTTTTAAGGAGTGGCAAAATCAACGTTTATTTTGGTTTTATAATGCAGAAATTGCACCTTTTCTCTTTGTGCGTGTCTATGCGTGTGGAATCTCATCTAGGCGGGTGTACACGTCAATATGTGTGTAGCAGGGAAACGTATGTTTACGCGTGTGTATGCATGCATTTATATATATATGCTAACATTTTTCCGTCACCAATGAAAGAATTGTATATGTATGAATGCGGACTTCTGCCTACGATTAAAGTATTCGTGAGCTCTTTCTCGGACCAACATGTCCTACAAGCTTAGGATGAGAGTGTAGTATCATTGCGCTTTGTGAAAATTGTTACGCACAAAAAATATATATTCGTACACAGTGTGTGTGTGTGTATGTGTTAATGATTAGAATGTTGGGAAACTCTATCATATTTCAAATTTGTTGGCCGATTGTTTTCGTTTCAAATTCAATGTGGCGCAAATTCATTCCCAGTATTGTTCTAATTCTTTTAAATCTTGTTGTTGCCACAGAAACGTTTCAGCCGATCAATTCTCTAGTCTTCCTCATATTTACAATTCGAATGGAAAACATGCAGGGTTTTTTTTTACAGTACAAAAGTGAAATTAGAAATTGTAGATAGCATCTTTTGAAAATAAAGATTTAAAATATTACCCAAATATTCCACCCAATTTTTAATTCATACAGAACCTCAATTGTGCTGACCTTTGGACTTACTCTGCATTGATCATGTTCGCGATTATCTTTTAAAAAATTGCGTTTTATATTTGCCAATATCATTTATTTGGGTGTCGACAAAGAAACACTGACAAGGAAAATATCTGATAACAAAATTAACCGTGCGTCCTCTCGCTTGATTGTTTTTACTCTAACCACTCAGCTGAACTGGCAAGATCGCATTTGCAAAACAGTTAGCCGTACGCCTCCCTCTCTTACAACAGAAGGATAATGATTACGACTTGAAAAATCAGATTGCATGAGAGTGTCTTCATCTTTTTTCCCTCTTAGCCTGATCAATAATCCATTTACATATCACCTCCAATTCTGACAATAAAACTCTTCACCTAATGAATTCTGCTAATGGCCAGAACCAAAGGTCCATTCTTTAAGTCCCTGGCAATGATGTTAGCGAAAAAGACTGAAAGCATCAGTGAGTCATGTATTCAAAACTAGAGTTAGTGAGGAGGTGGGGAGGGGCATCAGCTTGGAAAGAGACGACATTGGAACTGGCTGATAGTAGATTGCAATCTATGATAAAGAGGAAGGTCAGAGGAAGAGTTGACAAAAGAGTATTAAAGAACACATGGCATCGTGTCAATGAAATTGCATCGACAACTTGACAATGCGTTGATGTCAGAGAAAAAGACTAATTGGATGGAGCTAGCAATGGGAATTGGGATCCGATTACCAGTCATGGTGTAATATCTGGATTGTGAAGCAACTATTATGGGTTTTGAGACAGTGAAAACATTTCTCTTACGGTTGATGGGGGGATGTTAAAAGTCCTCAGTTTGACCAACTTCCCAAAATCTGCACACTCCTCCATCGTCTTTTGAATAATAGTAGAGCTTTATCCCTTATTTCCGGTTCCTTCTAACGTCTTTTAATTCTCTTTCACTCCCTGGAGGCCTTTGCGTCTTAGTGGCATTTTTGCCTTGCTTGGATTGAATTGATTAAAAAATCATTTTTGGTAAGTTAAAAGCTTCTTAGCCTTACTGAGGATTTTCAAAACCCTCAGGACGAAGGATATAGATTTTCGATTATTAAAAAAAACTGGTCAAATAAAAACAAATATGTGAAAAAAAAAGAGAAAGCATTTTCTGTTAAGAAACTGAACTTTAGTTCATATCCTTAACAGAAATGCATTTCTCTTTTTGTCGTTAAAATTAAAACAAATCCTAAGATTTATAAACAAATAATTCTATATATCATATATTCATAGATTAAATTCTCAGAATGAATATTTTTGATGAGAAACGAATTACCGACGAATTGGCACATGATAGGCACAAGGCCATTAGTATAGAATAAATAGTTATGATCGAAATCAGTATTTATCGGGGTGGGGACTGTTTCAACCTCCAATGTGGCGTTTACTTAAAATCTTGCAGATACACTGTATGAGTCAAAAATAAAATTATCCGAAAGTTTCCTTTTTGAGGAAATAGGATATAGTAATGATTACGGTAGTGATGGTTTCTTATAACCAGATAGATAGATAGATAGATAGATAGATAGATAGATAGATAGATAGATAGATACTTTTTTGTCTGTTATAAAATTTGATTTCTAAATGTATTTTTTCATAGTTTAAATGTTTTTACTCCAGAATTCTCCCTCAAACGTAAAGTAAAAGAAAATTGAAAGTGTATTTTTTTATTATCTCTACTAACCAGATTCACTTAAAATCAGCACAAATTTTGTACCTTCTGTCTTACCATCCGATAAATTTCACCGACGTAATTTGTCGATACATTGATGTATATCAATTCATACCTCCCAAAATCAATCACCACGGTTGGATATATCTCTCTTAAAAAAATTCTGCTAAAAGAAGTAAGTAATGTTTCTTTCAAATTATATTAAGTATACTTTAAATTTTCTAATTTTCCTAAAATAACTTTTGAAAAAATTATAATTGAATTTTACAAGATTTTTAAACGGTGAATTTCACTTTTGTTTATAAAACTATCATTAATGATTGATTTTACGTCAAATTTGATGACTCAAAAACGAACAATATTTTTAACTAAAATTTCGGACGTACTAGAAAGGATTAATTTTTTTTTAAATACTCAAAAAATACTTTGCCCTTTCCTCTTAATAATAACATAAACATTTGAACAATAATTTTTTTTAATCAAGTTTGGGTTTTTTTCATCAAGGTATGCTCTTTTTTAGCGAATTTTTGGACATTTCTAAAAAAAGGGGCAAAACAAAGGGGAAATACACAATATGGTTTATATACTGCGTAACAGAACATAGACATGAGAAAATTAGATAGATAGATAGATAGATAGATAGATAGATAGATAGATAGATAGATAGATATGAGAAAATTAGATAAATAGGTAGACATGAAAAAATCTCTGAGTCATACTTCTGGAGTGAGATATGTATATTTATTACTATATACTTAATAACTCTGTTATATTACAGTGCTGTTCGATAAAAGTGACTCACCTGATTTTTTTTAACTAAAAATATTTTTGTCTATTGTTTTTGGGATTAAAATAATTTTGAATCTTACTAATATAAAGACCCCTTCCCGACCACCTTGGAAAAAAGTTTACTCAGCCTAAGGTATTCTATTGGTAATTATAAATTTGGATATAAATGAGATTCAGGAAAAAAAACTCTGTGCAAAAAAAAGGGACTCAGATATCGCATTCTAATGATTAAACTGGTAAATTTAAAGAGCTTTTGACAAAATATTAAAAACTATTTTACAATACACTCAGAACAATATTCTAGAGAATTCTAGAACAGCTTAAATTAAATCTAGATTATTCCAGAATATCCCAGAAAGCCTCATACAGTATAAAAACAGCTTGAAATAGCCACTCAAGTCACTAACCAGATGAAAGGTACAAACACGCATCAGAACCACTTAAGGCATCTATTATTGACCTCTCAAAAGCAGCCAAGTCTACGAGAGAATTTGCAGAAATTGCTATAACCTCGCAATCTCTCCTGGTCCAATGAAGGTGTTGAAACTTGACTAATGCATGGAATAATAATGCAACACAAAATGTACTTAGAACAAAATGTATTGAAACAAGAAAGTGTACACAATATTTACATATAGTCTTTTGTATATTCCTGGGAAGACCGTTCCTGGAGAATGTGTTGACTAAGTCGCAGTCGGGCAGAGTCTCTAGTTGGATCTCTTGATTCGCCTCCCCTGTCTTCCCGGTACCAACCATATTTATATAGTCGATACTCCACTATGCAAATTAGGTGGATCCTACCTCAACATCCCCCTCCCAAGCCTTGGAATCCCTTTTGGATTCCAAACTGGCTTTCTATATGGGATGATGTTTATGGCTATTTCTTTGTAGATCCCATTTGCATACTTCATATGTATATGTCAATCCGCTTAATTTTAATATCTTTTCCGTTTTGGATTCACGCCCAATGGGTCCGTGAACTTTCGTTTCCTGCCGGATCTTCTCGGTTCAGGAGTATTCTGCGGAGGTTCTACTTGAAAAATATCATACATTACATCAATGGGATCTTCCTCCTCATCCGGTATACTCTCTTCATGCTCTAGAACGTAACATTTTTTAAGTTGGTTCTGGTGCCTTTTATGAGTATTCTTCGGCCCTTTAATTATGTAAATCAGGTCACCGATTCTCTTGTCCACTATGCCTCGCTCCCAGAACTCAACGTTGTTTCTGTAGCACTTGAAAAACACCTTCTCTCCGGCGGTGTATCTTTTTCTAGCTGTATACATAGTATTCTTTACTCTATTTTTTCCTTGCAAAAGCTTGTCAAACACTGACTTAATTTTCCTAGAGAACATTAGTTCAGCTGGTGCCATGTTTGATTGTGTTCTCTGGTTTGGCGTGATTCTGTATACTTGTAGGAATTGCTGAAGCGCCTTTTTCGTTGGAACTCCTGAGGCTTTCTTCAGAGCGCGCTTTAACGTATCGACAAATCTTTCTGCGAGTCCATTGGATCTCGGATGATACGGCGGCGTCGTTATGTGGTTAATTTGATATAACTCACAAAATTCCTTAAATTCTTCAGAAGTGAATTGTGTACCATTGTCACTCACAATACACTCTGGCACACCGAACCGTGCAAATAGTTCATGCAAAAAAGTTGTTGTGATATTGGACGTAGGCTTTTTGCAGCGTAGTACTTCCGGCCATTTTGTAAAACTATCTACCACTATTAAGTAGTAATAATCTTCTACTGGACCAGCGAAATCAATGTGTAATCTTGTCCACGGATGATCCGTCTTTGGCCATGGTTTGTGTACTATAGGTGGTGCCTTAGCTGCTAACGCACACCGTTTACATCGATGAACCATGTTTTCGATATCCACATCCATTCCTTTCCAATATACAAAGCTTCGCATTAAGCTTTTTGTTCTATTAATCCCCGGGTGACCCATATGAAAGTCCCGTAGGATTCTTTTCTGCAACTGTTTTGGTACTACTACTCTCTCACCATATAATAAAATTCCGTCACATATTGAATAAATCTCCTGCACTTTTTGGTCATTTGCTACCATTCTGCTTTTTATTTCTAAAATGAAATCATCGCTTTCAGCTTCTTTTTTGATTTCCTTTGATGTAACCGGTAGCTCTCTTACAATGTTGTTTACCATGCTTTTCACCTCATAATCTGCTCTGATATTTGCAATAATTGATTCTTCGAATCTTTCTTCTTGACTCGGTACGAGTCTTGATAAACTATCCGCATGAATTATATTTTTGGATGATAGGTGCTTTATGTGAAAATCATAATTGAGAAGAATGGTTCCCCATCTTAACAGTCGATTTGCCGTATAAACGGGTAACCCTTTCTTTGAACCAAAAATAGTGATCAGAGGTTTATGATCCGTTTCTAACATGAAATGTCTGCCGTAGATGTATCTATGAAATTTTGTTATGGCAAAACTGATACTCAGTCTCTTTTTCTATCTGTGAGTAACTTCGTTCTCCTGGGAGTAATGCTCTCGAAGCATGTGCAATTGGTTTTCTAGAACCATCTGGCATTATGTGTTGAATACACGCTCCTACCCCGTATGAACTAGCGTCACTTGCCACTACGATATCAAGTTTTAGATTGTAATGGGTTAAAAAGAGGTCGGACGTAAGCATTTTCTTTATTTCATCAAAGGCTTTCTGACATTCTACCGTCCATTCCCATGCCTTGTCTTTTTTAAGTAGTTCATTCAACGGAGTTCTTAGATTGTACATTCCTTTAATGACCGCTTGATAATAGTTTGCGAGCCCCAGAAAACTCTGTAACGTCGCCACATTAGTGGGCGTCGGCATGTCTCTAATCGCAATGGACCTTTCCGGATCTGGAAATCTGCCATTTTTGTTGATTATGTGACCTAAATACTTAATTTCCTCCAAACCAAATTCGCACTTTGATTCTTTGACTTTAAATCCAAAGTCCTGAATCTTTTTAAATACTTGATTGAGGTGCTCTCGGTGTTCGTCGACGTTTGCACTCCTTACTATGATGTCATCTAAGTAGGCACACGCAAAGTCTAAATCATTCAACATGACGTCCATAGCTTGTTGAAAAATGGCTGGTGCCACTTTAATACCAAAAGGAAGCCTGTTGTACTTGAATAAACCTCTATGCGTGTTTATCCCTAGTAACTTCGAACATTCCTCTTCGACGGGAATTTGGAGATAGGCATCTGATAAGTCGATTTTTGAAAATATCACTCCGCCATTTAGCTTGTTAAAAATCTCCTCCGGACTCGGTAACGGGTAATGGTAGTCCTTAATTACCGAGTTCAACCCTGTCGAAAAATCAACGCAGACTCTGATTTGGTTTGATTTCTTTTTTATGCACACAATCGGCGCAGCCCATGAATTAGATTCTACTTTCGAAATAATTCCCATTTTTTCCAACCTATCAAGTTCTTCGTTAACTTTCTCTACACTTGCGAAAGGCACGTTACGTTTCTTTTTACAAATTGGCATAGTATTTTCCTTTAATTCAAATTTAGCTTCAAACTTGTTACATCTTCCACGACCAGGTGTGAAGGTTTCCGGAAACATTTTCTTTAATTCATCTTTAATGTCCTGTCTTGTTTGCGTATTACTTTCTACTTTTCTGCAGAATGAGTTTAACGGTTTATCCCACAATTCGAATGTTTCAATAAAATCTGTACCTATCAAGTTTTCTCCATTTTTCAGAATGAAAACTTTTATTTTTTTAACGATCCCGTTCAATTTCATGGGAAGTACAACCTCGCCTTCGAAGTTAATTTTCATTTCCAGTTACCGTTCGAGCGAGTTTCGTTGACTTCATTATTGTAAGCCTTTTTAAAATTTTCCATGTTTTATAGTTCATTATTGTTAAATCTGACCCCGAATCGAGTTGAAATTTGATATTCTTTTTAAATATTTCAGTCGTCACATATTTCCTCAAATCTCTATCTGATTTGATATTCGAATTTGTTTGTCTAATTCGGCTATTGAATTTTTTCGTTTTACAACAGGATCCTTTGTGACCATTCTTGTGGCACACGAAACATTTCTTATTTCTATATGGGCAATTTACCTCCCAGTGTCTTTCGTTACAACGTCTGCAATTATATGGTGGGACCTTTTTTCCATCCTCGTTCTTTTTATTTAATTTTTCTTGTCTATTTTTAAAATACGCCGAATTTTTACTCCAATATTTTGCTAATGGGTAATTTAACTGTTTTTTTATTTTTTTAATATAAGCAATGCCAGCTTCTTCGATTTTTTGAGACTCTTTCTTTAAACTTACAGCCCGTTGACACTCCTCTGCTAACTTTTGCAGGGTAAGGTTTTGTTCAGATTCGAGTTTAGACAAAACTCTACGTCTTATTTCGGCACTCTTACTGGATACCAGTCCTTGAGCAAAAATTAAACACTTGAATTCTTCAACCGTAATCTCTGCCAATCTGAAATTGTCACAATGTCTATTCACTATAGATGCATATGTTAAGTAATCCTGATCGTCGGATTTAGAGACATTCATGCATAACCATCGCTCATGCCAAAGCGACATATTTGCTCCAAACAGCTCTTTTAACAATTTCACTGTTTCCGAGAATTCCAATTCAGTTGTTTTTCTCGGTAGAATAAAATCTACAAATTTGCTATGTTCTGCTGTACCTAGCTTTCTTAGTAATAGACTGACTTTTCTTGAATTCGACCAGTTTTCAGAGTCTGTGTAGAAAATATCTTCATATCGTTTAAAGTACGCTTCAAACGTTTTTTCTTCGTCTGGCACATAGCTGAAAGTTTCCAGCGAATTAAATATGGTGTTATTAGAATATGAAGAATTTCCTTCATTTGCCTGATAGTTGTTTAATTTCTCCAGTGTTAACTTTTGAATTTCTAAAAGTCTTTCCTCTTGCTGTTCTTGATATTTTCGCTGTCTTTCATCTTGCTTTTCTTGATATTTTTGCTGTCTTTCATCTTGCTTTTCTTGATATTTTTGCTGTGCTATCTGTTGTTCCCTTATTAATAAGGCAAACTGTGCTATGGCTTTGGATAATTCATCCATTTTTAGCTGATAGTGTTCATGCAACAAAGAATATACTTTTAATTTGTGTATCCACTGATATCATATAAGCTGACCAGAAAATCGAAACAACGTACGACTTTTTAATTTTATGTCTTGCTTTTACATTCACGCCCGTGATAATCAACTTTGGTATTTTTTTTTTTTATTGTGAACAGAGATCGTCGGACTTTTTTTTTTTTTTTCGTTTTCGACTTCTGTTCGCGTATTTCAATGACAACTTCTGATTTTATTATCAGAGGTAATTCGTCACTATATTGTTGAACAAACAAAAAAAATAATTTTTTAAAGTTCGTTACCTTTCAAAGTCGACACGGTGTATTTGTGCGCCTTTTAATTCCAAGTATGTTTTGTAGTCGGCCAATTTTTTTTTCTTTTTAGCGGGTGTCTCGTTGTAGATAATCTTTTCAATTTAAAATCACCGTTATTCGTTTACGACACCTTTCAAATTTTTCTGAGTGAACGTTCCTTTATGCTTAGTCGTCCTTTAACGAGTTCTACATATCCAGAAGTTCAGAATCCTTCGTCGTTACGTTAACTGTTGGACTTTTAATTAATAATTTTTTTTTCAGCCTGGGTTCTTCAATGACTTGTCCCAATTGTTGAAAACTCTCAATTATTAATTCTTTTTTTTTTCGTATGGTTCTTTCTACTTCGTCGCCATTGTTGAAACTTGACTAATGCATGGAATAATAATGCAACACAAAATGTACTTAGAACAAAATGTATTGAAACAAGAAAGTGTACACAATATTTACATATAGTCTTTTGTATATTCCTGGGAAGACCGTTCCTGGAGAATGTGTTGACTAAGTCGCAGTCGGGCAGAGTCTCTAGTTGGATCTCTTGATTCGCCTCCCCTGTCTTCCCGGTACGAACCATATTTATATAGTCGATACTCCACTATGAAAATTAGGTGGATCCTACCACAACAGAAGGAAACAAGGGGACGAAAGAAAAAGATTGATGATAGAACTGGCAGGGTAATCAAGAGAGAAGTTGCGAAGAATAGGACTATAACTAGCCAAGAAATTGCAGCCAGTCTAAGCGAAGAGCAAGGTGTTAGTCTTGCCTCTTCAACAGTCCGTCGGTGGCTGTTAGAACAAGGCTACAAATCTTGTACACGACGGTTTAAGCCGCTAATAAACAAAGCCAACAAAGCCAGGAGACGTGAATGGGCTCACTATTACAAAAATTTCACCGTAGAAGACTGAAAGAATGTTCTCTTCTCCGATGAAACGAAAGTTGAGCTAAATTCAAAGGATAAGGTGAGTCACTTTTATCGAACACCACTGTACATCAAGCACTGTTTTATTAACTAGCACTATATGTGCCATATATTATATTCATATTTATATTCATATATATATATATATATATATATATATATATATATAGAGAGAGAGAGAGAGAGAGAGAGACTGACAGACAGACAGACAGACAAAGAAAGAAAGAAAGAGAGATAAAATTTGTCATCACACATGCTCAAACCTTTGACTGAATCTGCAATCCTCACCAAAATGGTATAAATCAAAATTTTACTATATTCCTTCACATCGCGGTCAGTTATGGCCCTTCACAGCTATCCTCTCTTTAATATCTATAAAGTGCCATTATTTCTTGGGGATGATGTTGATGCCATTTCTTTTTGCCTTCTTCACGTTCACAGTCTTTATTAAATCAAATTCAAACATTCAATATAAGAATGATATCATTTTAAATTTCTTTCATTGTTATCAGCTGCTTGAGACAAATTCAATCATTCCGATGAAATTAATTTGAGACGTCGACAATTACCGCCATCTTCGAAGGCCTGTTTCCAATTTGATAGCAAATGATGATTTGCGTCATCAAATATTTTTTTAATCTTCTAATGAAGATATTAAGTGTAGCTTTTATCATGGTATACAGTCGAGATAAAGTCTATGGATAATGAAATCATAGCGTAAGATGAAACTATTCGTTTAATTGGAGTCTTGTGTCATCAGTGCCGCTTATTTTGAAGAATCTGGGGATCTATGAAGAAATTTAGAAATCTCAGTATATATTGTAGAGATGTTGAGAGCTTAATTTATTTCAGCACGATGTATTTAGAAGAAAACGTTTTAGCATATTTAACTATATAATGTCTAAAACTATCAGTACATTACAAATCGTTACAAAAGCATTTATAGACAGACTCCAAAAGCATTTCTCTATAACAGAAAAAGATTCTGCATATAAAAAATCAAACTAGTACAAATGAACACAAAACAAAAAAATCATTATTAACACACACATACTACTACTACTACTAATAATAATAATAATAATAATAGTAATGGAGTTGAGCTAGGTAGAAGTGGCCATCTTTTTACTTCCACTGAGCGATTATTATCATAGGAACTTCTTGGACAAACGACTTCTCTTTCGTCTTACTCTAACTGTAACGCCAACGACATCTAGAATGCGACCAGAATATAAAAGACTGTTATGAGAATCCCCTACATTCCGACTGAGTGACACTTGCTTCCAAATATTTTTATTTATTTATACATTTTATTTCCCTTTGCCTACTTCTGATCAGCGAATGCTTGCTTTGTAGCTATCGCATCTTGATTCTACTGGTGACATAAAAACGCCGATGGTTCTAAGCTTATATAAAATCTTTTACAACCCACTTGACTACGTGGATATCCTAATCCATTGGGCGGGGGACCATTGTACCACAAAAACCGTAAGACAATCAATGTAAGAAAAAATGTGACGCTAGGATTAACAATACGTACATTTGGGGACAATTCACTTGCAGGTAGGCTATGAGCAAGAGTGCCTCTGTCCCAATGCCACCGTCTCCTGTAGTATCGCGAGATGGTCATCCATACTGTTCGGGGATGAGGGCAGTGATGACTGTTTTCTGATGGAGGCGACATCTCCGGCCGTGTATTCGCACACAAGAATCAGGTCTAGTTCCAGGCACCATGGTATGGAGTGCTGTAAATTTCAAGTCCCACTTGCCTTTGATGTTTGGTGGAGACTTTGAACAGCGCCATGTATGTTGAGAAAAATGTCCAACCCATTCTCCTGCCATTCCTGCAATGGGAAAGCAACATAATGTTTGCACACGATGATGCCCGCTTACACGACTAGACTTCAGTTTGATTTTTTTTTTTTACAATAAAATCATGGCTAACATTTCTGCTAAAACAAACATGAAGGTTTCAACTTTGAAGGGGGAGATAACTGAACAAGTTATAACCAGTGGATTTCCAGAAACAGTGTTCATACCACCCAAAAGACGTTTGCTACTACTGGAAATGTTTTAAGTGCAAAGAAAAACGGGAAACTACAAAAGTTAGGCAAGAGAGATGAAAGAAAGATTGTAAGAACATTAACAAAATGCAGCAATTTCTGGAAATCATAGAATGTACTGAGAACAACATACTGTTTATCACTCTTAATTGTGGGATAAAATTAACAAAAAATAATTAATTTACCAAGGTGTCCCAAAAGTTTTGCACGTTAATGTATGTATACACCCGATTCAAAATCCAGGATTATTTTGCTTTAAGATTCATAAAATGAATCCTTAACAATTTTAGTGATTTTTAACCGCTGAGCCTAAAAGATATACACATGTAACTTCTTTTTTTTTACAAAGCATCTGGTTTTCTTAAAATTACACTTCTCTCAAAAGCACGTATACAATAAAAACAACCACCTAGGCGATTAAGCATTTATTTAAAACTAGGTACCTCCAAAAATTCGGTATACCTAAGGTTTAAATGTATTTTTCATGAAGGAAAAATCCTTTTTGAAGCTTTCCCCAGCTTCAATTGAAAGCTAAAGGATTACATTTTCTAATTCCAGAAAAAAAATACTGTGGAGTAATTCCAATAGAAATTCGAATGATTTTAGTCGATGCTTCCGAAAAATCAATCGAAATGGCCAATTTTAACTTTTTAGAGAAATGTACACAAAACATATTTTTTCTTTTTTGAAAATCCCGCTAAAATACGATATATATTTCTGAAACGTTACTTTCGTAAAATTAGTAAATTTAAAATTAAATTAATCTGTTCTGAAACAAATATCACTTACTTATAGCATAAAAGTTTCTAGACAAACATTTCTTGACCTCGGTGTATTGTTATTTTCACGTTTCCATTGATAATTTGATGGTTGAATGTGTTGACAGGTTTAGTATGGTGCACCAAAATTGACATAATTTTATGAATTCTAGTTAAGCACATTTATTTTTTGTTTCTTATAATAATTTAAAATACTATAAAAATTTCTCACATTATTGAGTTACCTCTATAATAGTATTTCATTATTTAATAGCTAAGATAACGATAAATAATTTTATTAATTATTAATATTACATTACGTTATTACATTTTTAATTTAATAACTGAGATAATAATAAAATTATTATTATCTTAATAATTAAATTATCCCACTAAATTGTTTAATCTGATACATGAGATAATTTTATTATCTCAATTTAATTTTTAATTTAATAACTGAGAGTGAGATAAGCCGAAGACCTTTATATGTCAAAGGGCTTTCCTTAAGGGGGAGACAAGCCTTGAAACACGTGACCTTTTAACCATAATATCACTTACGAGATACCATACTAAAAAAATCTAACATTTTGACGCACAAAAAATATCTTTAATTATGGTAAAAAGTTATGGTAGCATGATTTGTATTAAGCTTTTAATTTTCGCTTATTAAATATAGTCTTCACTTAAAAACTCAATAACATACCTCGTACTCTGTTTGGAAGAATTTTAAAATATTTTTTTAAAATCAAAGAAAAATGAAAAACTAAAATAAATTCTTGTAAAGATTCTTTATTCATCAAATTTTTTTCTTCCGATAATAATGTCTTCATTGTATATTATTTATAAAAGCAAATAAAATCCTATCTAATTAGATAATGAGATAGTTCTATTGCAGTTTTTATTTTACGATTTGGAGCAGATTTTTTAAAAGTTGGCAGTAGTTGTGAAAAAAAAATGATGATTTACTTTCTCCAAGGAGTCCTGCTTATAAGTAATATAAAACAATTTGCGAACTGTTTGAAATTCTAGAAAATTTCATAAAATTTGTTTGTCGTTGATATTTAAGCAATGAGGCGAGAAAAAGACAGGAACACTTAAGAGAAAATAATACAAGAAGAGGCCATTGCGGTGTGAAATAATAATTTCACCCCTAAATCCGCGTTTTACTTTTTACCCCGTGTTTCTTTGTTCCCTGCTTTACCCTACTTTATAGTATCGTTTTTCTAAATCTATATCGAATTTTCCGAACGGTAAATGTCCTTCTTTGACAGATTCCACAACAAAATCACCATCTTGACTCGCATCTCGTTTCCGTCGATAAGAAACAAAAAGGAAAATTATATACGATACATTTTGGTAAAGAAATCCTCCCTTCTTCACAGAGAATAATTTAGAGAGCAGACAAAAGTATCTGCCGTCTAGAAGATTAGTTAAATAACGAAAATGGTTTTTGTTTTGTTTTTTGCAGTAACCTGTTTACTAAATGTCTTACTTACATGTCTTCAGTTAAATTAATTTCTTACCTTTTTTTTAAGGTTACCAGGATTATTGGACGGTTTGAGGCCAGCCTTTTCCTTTTAGTTGAAAATAAGTGAATGCATATTTCAAAAAAATTGTAAGCTTCATTTTACTTCATCAGTAAGAATGAAACATTGCTTATAATGTGACTAATTGACAATTATTTACATTTGACTTTAAATACGTTCTATCAGCAAAAATACAGACTCATAAAGGTGAGTTAAAGCAATTTATTTAAATGAAATTAAATTCAGACACTCAAGAAGAATATACATGAATAAAAAGAGCGGGAAGACAAAGTTGTGGTTTGAAATAAAATTGATTATTTTGATGAATAATAGAAAATATTTTAAGTTCATCTTTGAAGAACGTATAAAAGGAAATGGATACATCTGAGTGGAAAAGAAGTTACGGTCAGTGGCTGGAAGAAGGAAGATCATACGAGCGCTGTGTGTAAGATGGCGAGGTTGAATAGCTGATTTTCTCGTTCAAGCCAATGCGTTGGGAGGATGGGAGATAAAGAGAGAAACTCTGTGTGTGTGTGTGTGTGTGTGTGTGTGTGTGTGTGTGTGTGTGTGTGTGTGTGTGTGTGTGTGTGACAGCGTCGGAGAGACAAACAAGCTTGACACTGATTAAATTGGGGGGGGGCATCATTCTTTATATAGGGGTTATTAGAATAATGTTACGGGTTTCGTTTGTTATCAGGTCTGTCATGGGTGTTTTATTAGGTTTCCAGTGAACATGCGGTATTATGATATGTGTTTGATTCAATGGCGATGAATGAGTTCTCGTGGTGTATGAGTAAATTTTCAATGAATGAATAGGTCGTGAACCAGTTTAGCTAGGTGTAGGATAGTCAGTGATGACCAGCCTTTTCTCACTCCTCCTTTTGGCCTTGTGCCACATGAGATGTAATATTTCAAAATAAATAGACACTGAGTACAATGAAACAAAGAAAACGACTGCACACATTTAATGAAACGGGATATTTATTACTGCACGTATACAACGTCAGCTAATCCCTAAAAATCAAGCTTTCCCAACTAATGGATTAACCATTAAACTTTACAAGGAAGAGACATATTTATATACACCTATCACAGTGGTTCAAATAATGCCATTGGCTTCCATCAAGAGAAGATAAATACTGTTTTCAAAGTAAGACCTGAAACTGCAATAAAAAAAAATGGCAGCTTATTAATGAGACACTCTTTATCTTACATTTAGAATACAGTTTGAGCATCCTTTATCCGAAATTTCCAAATCCGAAAACATCCAAAATCCGAAAGTTTTTCAGGTGCTGACATGATTTATCATACATAGAAAATTTCAGAAGGTAAGGCTCCTAGGTGATGTTGTAAATGACTTCATCCGCCATGGATGGGGGTTCCTCATCCCAGCTACGTTGGCGTCAGTATTTTTGTTAGCGACCGTCACAGTAACACTTTCGTTCGGGGATTACTTCCCAGATGTTTTGTGCTCAGTAAAGATATTATTCAAAATGTCAAAAACTCCTGCAGATACCCATATGGCTAGTGAAAAGAAAAAAGAAAACATTTATGTTTACCAATATCACAGAAAGTCAAACTTGGAAAAACTAGCCAGGGGTGTAAGTGTGAAGCGTCTGGTTGTGGAGTTTGGCGTTGGACCCACCATCATGTCCACCCTAAGGAAACAGAAGGAGAAATTGGTAAAGTTTTATGCTGAAAATGATGAACAGAACTTAATGAAAAATAGAAAAACGCTGCACAGAACAAAAAATGCTCTTGATTATGTATTAATGGGATGGGTCCGTCAGCGTCGGAGTGAACATATGCCGCTTACCGGAACGTTGATCATGAAACAGGCGAAAATTTATTATGAACTGAATATTGAAGATAACTGTGAATATGCAGCAGGCTGGTTACAAAGATTTAAGAAAGGGTATGTCATGTGTTATGAAATGTAAAGGGATATCGTGTTTATGTTTGGGTTCCATCCCAAAGCTGCCCCATTTTATAGATGATATATCCAAATTAAATATCCCGTATTCTAAAATCCGAAAAAAATCTGAAAACCGAAGTACTTCCAGTCCCCAAAATTTCGGATAAATGATTCTAAACCTGTAAAGGTTTATTTATGGTTAAAAAAAACAATAACATTCTAAATCCTGACTGATAACATTACAGTACTTTTAGAAAAGAAGAGACGGGATGAAAATAAGAGAGAGAAAAGGATGGAATTAGAAAGTAGTGTAAAGTGACCAATCAGTTGATTGAAAATCATTTTAATTTTTTGCCCAATCTCACCTTCGTTTATAGGAGACTAACTGTATTAAAAGCTTTTCAGCCATGAATATTCATAAACCCTCTATTAGCCAGCATTTGCAATGATTATCTATTGCTATCAATTCCCCAAAGACATTTCTATCTTTTTCTTCATCTGATCTATATGCCTAACCTGTGACCTTCTAGTAAACCGCTGGACCCAATTCTTGGGTCATACTTTCAGAACCTTAAATTCAGCGCTTCTTCTCTCCTGCTTAATGCTTTCCCCAAATTATTAATGTTCTATTCTCGCTATGCTGATCGAGTTATGTAATCATTTCAACCATTTTATTCTCTGATTATGTTCCTTGCTTATCTATTTAATTTCATGTTTCTCTACGCCATTGACATGTAGTTTGTCCAAGGTCAGCTGTATTCAATTTTCAATTTAATGTATTTCAGAAATTTGGTATTTGCGAAAACGTCTGTTCTTGAATAAATGTCAACGGTTCTTAATTATTTGGTCAATGCTTACTTTAATCCTTAAAGGCTTTTCTTAAAAATATCTTTCTGTCTATATTTATGAGATGAGCTATTGTAACTATTTACACTGTGGTCGAACTGCTTCTCTCATCGTTATTGCCATATTCACGACATTTCGGTCGTTGTACGCCCCGGCCTTCTTCTGGTGATATTTGTTGAAATTTCAAATCGAACCTTTTATTTAGTCCACGTAGATGGTTCTAATTCCACGTGCCATGCCTTTGGATATCTCAGTTTCAGAATTCGCATTTGTTAACTCCGCTCTCCAAGTTTTTGTTACATTTATTGAACTCACAACGGTTTTTGTCGGGTCACATTTGGATCAATCCATCAAAGCTTTCATCCACGCTTTCACCATGTAGGACACATGAGGCAACACACGGTAAATATCTGCGCCATATAAACTGAAATTCTCCGCTGACACCCCATGAACCCCTTTATCATTTTTTGAGTTTGTTCAAAATTGTTTTCTGTATTTTTTAAATGTATTTTGTTTGTTCATTTCCCTTTTTTTTTGAGAGATATATTTAGGTACCTCCAAAGAAAAGCGATACTTAAGAGTTTAAATGGATTTTTGAAAAACGAAAAAAAACTGTCTTGAAGATTTTACTTTAATTTTAATTTCAAGCTAATAGATTAAATTCAATATCTCCAGTAAGCAAAACACCTTGCTGTATTTCAAAATGAATTTAAATTGATTGGAATTATTTTTATTTTTTTGAAATCGGTAAAAATGGCTGTCAGCACAACGTAATTCTCTTCATTAAAAAAAAAAACTTTAAAAAGTAAAATATATTTTCTGAAACTTTATTTGAGGATTATTAGCTGATTTTAAATTAATTAATCAGATTTGAAACAAATATTACTTAGTTTAAAATACCACAGAAAAGCATTTTTAACACGGAAGTGGATATTTGATAACTATTTGACAATTTATGGTTGGGAATTTTTTCTATGGGCGATATATCTGCAAAAACTACTTAACGAATGTAGCATGAGCACTACCTAATAAACTTAAACATTTAGAAAAATATTCTAAGTAATCTAATAATTTATTGGATTTTAGGTACTTTGGCTTTAAATTTACTATAGTTACCTCTCTTATTTTCTGTCGTGTATGGACGTCCGTATTTATAAAATAATTCAAAATTCTTACGAAGTTTTTCTAAAAAAGAAAGGTTTCAAAAATAATTTAATTCATTTATGAATAAGTTCTGAAAGCTTCATTAAAATCCAAGAATTATCTGATTTTTGCAAGAATTTTCAAATCAATGTGTTTTTAATCTCAAAATATATCCCATACTAATGTATGGTCATATTCTGACGCAGAAACAAGAAGATTTCAACCCAAATTTTGAAGGTTCTAAATAGGATTAAAAAATTTAATAATAAAAGTGTGTTGGTCTTTCCTTTTAATAATAACATAAAGATTTTGACAATAAAAGTTTGTTTTTATTAAGTTTGCGGCATTTTTTTCATCATATACGCTCATTCATTTGCAAATCTTTCGAGGTAGCTAAAATATTGTTATTGTTGTTTTAACGTCAATATGAAGCGTGGGCCTTTGTTATTGAGACATGTGGTCAGCAAAAGATTGGTAATGTTTTATGAAGTCTCATCAACATCTCATCAAGGCTTTGCTGAAAATGGCGCTAAAATTTTCTCAGTAGAATTTGTATGAATGGATCATACAAGAATGAATCAATAAATCCGTAGCCTCATAGATATATTAGTTGAAGATTAAGATTTATTTTTAAATGCTAGGTCCATATTATTAATACTGACTACGGAATTATGTACAATGACAAGGAATATGATTAAAATATTTGCCGTGTAAATAAACGCTTTTTCGTCTGTTTATCTCTATTAATATATATACCGGGTGTAACAGCAAAATTGTCCAAATCTTGTAGCCGCATAAATTTCAGTCCCACAAAAAAAGATATTAAACAAATGTTTAATATCTAGGAAAAACACTAAAGTAATTGACTTTCTTTTTTCCTGGTTTTCAGATAAATCGTTTAGCCATCTTGAGACCATTTGTCATAAGAATCACAGAAAACCCCTTTGAGTTATTTAGCTAGAAAGAGAACATGTTAAAATCGTTTTGTGTTAGACCCTCTGTCTTCCCAAATGAGCAATGGTGAGAGGAAAAAGATCATTCAGACCTTCAGTAATGGTACCGACATTCATAGAGGAGTTCAAAGAGCAGTGAAAAATGTCTTGAAAATGAAATCGTACGTGAAACCTGTGAGGCACCTTGTTACTACAGGACAGAAGGTTAGAGCGGGCAAAGGTCATCTAGAATAAGTTGACAAATGATACCGGTATAATATGTATATATTTAGACTTTATTTCAATCCTTCATGAGCTTCCGATCCTTAGCTACGATTAATTAATGATGGCCAATGAGAAGAAATAGTTGTGGATCCGAATACAGTTATTTTTAGCAGTTTTATCCTGTTGTTTGCTATTTTTTCACTCATTATTTACTATTGATTACTTAATCATTTTGTTGCTGATTCTTATTATATTTACTTGTGTTCATTTTTAGTTTGTTAATTTGTTTATTATTTACTTGATTTGTTTATTTACATTTTTTTTTCTCAGGGGTTGCCATTTAAGGGACATTCGTTTTTTGCTCTACAGTTTACATACACACATATTACAACCCGTCAAAAATAATCACGTAGATCCTACAATCAGTTATCTTCAACGAAGCCAGAAATGATTATAAAACAGGCCTACAATATAGTGGATTTGCAGCAACACTCACATCCACACCTCAAAGTATAAAAAAGTTAACAGGATAAGAAACATTATAGGGTCAACCCACCGTACAACAAAAACAAACGTAGCAAAATATTCATTAAACTCATACGCAAACACTTCCCTCCATCAACCACTCTTCACAAGATATTCAACAGAAAGAAAGTACGTTTGCACCGGGAATAGGACACAAATAATTAAAAAGTTCAACAGAAAAGATGACCAACAAACCCCCCACATAAATCAAACCGACCTGTAACTGCAGAGAAAAGAATGCCTGTCCCTTAAATGCCAATTGCTTGCAAAACTATATAATATACCAAGACTCTGTAAAATCAGCAGAAAACGAAGAAATATATATATAGGATTAACTGAAGAACTTTGGAAACCTCCTTTACAAATACTAAGTACGCGAACAGCACAATGCTTTCTAAACATATATGGGAATTAAAAACAAGACACCAAAATATCATGGAAAATAAGGAAAATGGCATCAGACTACAACAATGAATTCAAAAATTGTCTACTTTTTCTGGAAGAGAAAACAGCTTTAATCACCTTCCCAGACCAACATAAATTACTAAACAAACGACCAGAACTTACCTCAAAATGCAGACACGAAAACAAATTTTTATATACGCTACTTAAAAATCGAAAACTAAAAACTAATACCTTGTAAAATATCACCATGAAAAATGCAAATATATGCACAACACAGATAATGTAACATACTTTAGACAAAGACAAATAAATTAAACTAAACAACTAAAATAAACAGGCCCTGAGAATTCTAGAATAATTTGAAATATAACCGTTACGTTTCACCCAATATATATATATATATATATATATATATATATATATATATATATATATATATATATATATATATTCTTGAAGTGTGTGTTGAAAAAAAATATTCTTATTTTTAGTTCAGATGTATCAACCTTGTATATAAATACATTTTCTTTTTAGTTTGCGCTGTAAAATCAGTGCAGTTTTTTAAGAAATCCTTCAGTAAAATTTATAAAAAAACAAAAAACAAAAGCTAACACCAAGCAAAGCAGTGGTTCAGTAATTGAAGCCTGGATACAGATTGGATGAGATGTTTGGCTGGATTCCATAAAAATAGTCGGCCTCTCGTAGTTCTAATGTTTCTTTCTGTTTTTTAACATATTCGCCGTGATTTGTGAAATATTTGAAAAGGCGAACCGAAGAAGTTTGTACAACGCTATTATTAAAAAGAAAAAAAACACACTTCATTTTTCACGCTGGGTCACAATGTATATTACTCACAAAGAGTAGCGACAATAGACTGTACTATATTCAGTTTAATTGTGTTGTTCAGTTTTATCGAACCTTGACGTCGTTTTGTAAATAGACTTAGATGCCTCAGCGTTGGGTAATGGTTCGCGTGGTTCGTCTGTTTGGCCATTACTATTGGGTTGCAAGTTCGATTCTCAATAGGTGCACTATAAAAAAATTAAATTAAATAACCTAAGAAGGTTTAGCGTATCGGAAAATCAACCAACATACGTATGCGTGTGACTATAGTAGTCTGTGTGTGCGGATATATATGTGTGTATATATATATCTATGTGTATGTATATATCTTATAATTGCAATTATAAAATATTAAAAAGATATGATTTTCTCTGCATTTTTAGCATTTTCAAATCTGAATATGAAACGGATCAAATAAAATTCAAGTTACCTTTGAATAATTGTGAAGACACAAAATTCTATTTCTACATCAGCAGAAGGGTCTAGTACAAATAGATTCAAATTCACCATGAAGTGAATTTTTCTGATGGCGTAGAAAAGTCATGAAAATATATGTCAATACAAATTACATTTCATGTTTGTGCATCTGTATTTGTACGCAAATGTGAACATTTAGAAAACTTGATATTTTGCTTACTACATGTATGCAAATGTATTCATAATTGTCTCTATTTTTTATTCATAGAATTTATGCCTAGAATATTTTTTTCAGAATGTCACCGTATATCCCAGACTTGTTGAAAAGAAAAATGCACATAAAATGCCATACCATTTTGACATACGATGGCAACATTCACCAGAATAGTAACCAAACTCGGATCTTTTCTCTTAATTCACCCCAAACAATGTAAAGTTACTTATCGCAAATATTAATTCACCCCAAGAAATTGTAAATTTTAAATCAAAGTTTGTTAGTTTTTATTAAATTTTTGGCACACATATTATAAATTATAAATTTTAAATTAAATTTTAAATATAATTTGTTTAGTTTGCCTCGCAACAACTTCAACCATCAGGAGGAAAAATTACCAAAAATCAGGGTTTTATTCATATTTCCTAAGTAAGGATGACATTTAAGGTACTTAGAAGGAATTTTTTGCAATTAAAAAAAAAAGAAATCTGATTTTAGCTTGTTTATCGGAGACCCCACACTTATAAATAGCGCACCCGAGTTGCCCATACTTGGGGCTATCACAAAGGTCAACCCAATTGAAGTGCAATGGAAGGGCCTCGCTCTAGGGGAATTTGGTGTGAATTTTAGTAAATATGAATTCTTTTTTTTATTTTGGGGTGAATTAATAGAAAAGATCCCCAAACTCAATACAAATTAATTTTTCGAAATCATTCTCCCATATCTAACTCCAAGACAATAATATTTATATAAAAACTGCTATACATATTTTATAGGATAAACATCTCTATTATAAAAGAAAATCTGATTCTCTGTCCGCCATACACCGTGTCATTGCATGCGACTATATATATGCATATAACTGCGTTGTGCGCGAGTGACTTATTTGTGCCAGTTCCATTTATTCAAAAATAGCACATTGTCTTTATTAAGATTTCTATCGAGATGTGATGTACACTGTTTAAACTAAAAACAGGGAATCTATCTCAAATATGGGTATATGCTAAATATAGAATTTTGTTTTTCGCGAGGAAATTGTTACAGAAATGATGTTTAAAATATTTTCTAATATAAATTTATTTCAATTGATCCTTTTTGATAATTGTAAAGAAACAAGCTCATTGTGTACCCGCCTCTTCTCACAGTATTATGCGTCGCTGTTTCCGGCTGCAGCACATTGCAAACTAACATGATTTATTTCCCGCCATTGCTTACGATTATTTAGTGTCTGCCACACATTATTTAGTCACCACAGAATTATGTTGTCCCTTCATATTTGTTTTGCTTTTTTTATCTACATTTTTTCCAAGAACCATACTCACAATTTAACGACTCTTGAACCAGATGTTTTAATGCGCACAAATGGCTTCAAGGATCTGCGACAGATTGTATCGAAGAATGAAGAATGAAAGCGAATTGATTATATTTGTGAGACTGGTTATTTTCACATTTTTTATCCGTTTTTTATCTATGATAATGCGCAGCATATGGTTTTGGAATGTTTCAAAACAATATAAAAAGAAGAATCACTGTTGTATTTTAGTGCCGATCCCCTTTGAAGCCGTTAAGCATAACACCGCCCAATGATTTCACCGATGCTCCATTTAAACATTTTCTGTATTATCAGTAGATCAGTAGTACAGATATTTTATAAGATTTTTTTTGTTGCTTAAAACGTTTCTAGAAAGTTTCAGCAAACATTCGGTTCATTGAAAATCACAGAAAATACTTTGTAAATAATTACTGATAAAAAGGAATTTTATATACATTATAGGAGACATTTATTATAGAAAACATTACCATTTTTTCCCTATAGTAATGAATTTCAAATCAGCAAAGGAGTGTCACTAATCAGGAATGAAGGCAAGAAGAATGATGTAGGGATACAAAAAGCGTTTATCTCCCTTTTGGTCGAGATGAAGTCATGTGTGTCACATGACGACCGCTCAGTGACGTCACTTCATAGAGTGACGAAAGTGGCTGATCCTTCAATCAGTTTCCAGGTGTTGCCTCACCCGGGATTCTGCCACGTTGTGCAGCTTACAAGCCCATGACGCCGTTTTCATATGGAAATATATCTTCACCAGATATAGAAAATATCTCTGGCGCTCAGTCCTCAATTTAAGAAAACCTCATGACTCGCTGATTCCTTGTTTGAGGGGAATATGTCCTCGTTAGTGACATAGCCGATAAATCCGGCACGCTCAAATCTGGAAGCCTAAATATGGCTTCTTCAGAAACATAGAAGAATTTCCGGCAGACCCAATTCCCGTTGAGAATTATTACAAAGAAGACCCTATCTTTTCCGTCTTTTTCACACTGCTTGTTGTGTAAACATGTGTTGTAGTTTGTTTTTTTCTGCGTGGGATAAATGTAAATATGTTTATATCATATTGTGTATGACTTTGCGGTAAAAATATCTTTCTCTGAAAAAAAAAGCATGTTTGCCATTCCTCTCCTTTCAACTATTCCGTTCCGTCCGTGCATTAAGGTGTTATTATATCTTGAATATAATAATGCCAGTAATGGCGGGGAAAAGAAGAATATCACTTTCTTCCATAGCTCAACCATTATCTGGTGACTTATCCGACATGATATGTTATTATTACCACCCCTCATTAGGGATATTATAAATATGAATTTATGATATATATAATAATTAAATAAATATGAATAATAAATACATTTTTATTCTTTATCAAATGCATTTCAATTATTAGCTTTAAAATTATTAGGAATCGTGAGCTTGAATAGAAAATTAATCTTCCCAGAAATGAAGTAGATGGCTTGTGTAATTACCCGCTTGAATCACTGTTCAGTTCTTTAATAACGCTGAAACGATATTTACATGCCCAAGGGAATAGTGCTATAAATATTATCAACCAATCAGGTGACTCTTTACAACATGGCTATTTAACTGTTAGTGAATGGATCCTATTAACTTAACAAAGATCGAGATTTTCTTAGATTGCTTCTTAAAAACAGAAGATAGTTATGTGTCATGGCCTCTTCAATCGATTGATTTCAAGAACAGTTCAGGCTTTTGTGATAATGACTAAAAGGGAATAAGAATTAGCCTTCAGATATTTTCCACTTGAGAGGAGATGTAGCAGAAACAAGAATTATTATGGTTCTAAGGATGGATTTTAAGAATTCATAAATTGTTCTTAATGCAAACAAGATTTTTTTCCGAAGGCGAATCCATTTTGTTTTAAGTTTGCTACGGGAAGATTTTTCTCTGAAAAAAGAAAAAAATACTTAATTTCTGTGTAATCCTGTCTCTGTATAAAGATGGTGGCGTTGGCAAAGCATATCTGATTTCGAAAGTTTCCTATTTCCAACCGGTCGCATTTTTACTCGCCAACATTCGGTATCATTATCTGATCGGTTAATTAAAACTAATGCATATCGAAGAAAATACAGTTCTTTTCAAAAACAGAATCCAGTGAGACTCTGAGTAAAACTTAGAAAAATATGAGATTTCAAGTTGGAAACATCTGGCAATGGAAAATATTTCCCATGAAGTTTGAAGCCGCGTAAAAAACCGAAAATGTCTAAAAAGCAAAAGAATAAAAAAACTGCAAGATACGGAAATCTTAGAAAAGTGGATATCTTGGCAAAAACGGCGCCTAATTTCTTCTAGCAATCATATTTGAACCCATCCAAATAAAAATGAACCCGATCTAGTGGTATTGTTGTGACACCTTCAGGGGGCTGATCCTTGGTCCAGGTCACCAATAATGTGGTACTTTCGGCCGGCTTCGGTCACGGAACCAAAACGTACCACCTTCTGGGTTCTAAGGTCTTTGGTCGGATCCGAATATGTAGCGGTCATGCCCTCGGGTTCGTCTAGGATGTATGATGTCGCAGTAAGTTTCCGAATTAACCTGTTCAGTCCCAACTTTTGTCCTATCCCACGTTGTGAATTTTTAATCATAGGACGGAAGTTCACTTTTATATCGGTTCTTTGGTTTACAACAATTATTGCCCCAACCCGTCTTAAATGAGTGTGACAATTAGGCAAGTTCTCAAAGCTGGATTACGAAATTTTATTTTCAATATGAAGTTCTTTCTGTTTTGGCGTTAGTGCAATTCTGCTTTTCGGCGTCATCTGAGTTCGGTTTTTCGTTGTTAACTTGTTCTGTTTTTTAGTGTTAACTTCGAGGTGCTTTTCGAATTAACTTTATTGGTACAAAGGTGAAGATTACTTCTTGGTCTTAGCGTATTTTTTCTTCAAAGTCGAAGTTCTTGTTCTTGGCAGGAGTGACGTGGGCAGTCTCAGCGAGCTGGTTGATCTTCAATACGGACTCTTAACAGCGCTCGATGGAATTCTCAGCGGTTTTCACTTCTCGGCCTTGCGCATTTGCTTATATGGACCCTCACTCCATATCGGCGTGGGGCAAGACGTGGTCTGGGGTCTCGATGATTCCCCTAAATCCAATAAAGGCCCATTGTTTAAAATCGCTTACGCTTGCAATTTTTGGTAAGACCTCCTCTTTTGCGGGATATGGTCACACGATATCGATCCACCCGTACTCCTGCTCTCATCTTTCGGCTTCTTACACTAACACCTTTTGAAGGGCATTAATAATTTCTCCACCTTTCCTGTTGTCTTACCTGTGCCTGCTACTATGGCTTCCACCTGGCCAATGGCTTCTCGATCTTCATGACGTGATTCAATTTACCTCATTAACAGAAGTTAATTAGAAGACTTTATCTCCTCGTTTTGCTTACGTAGGGTTTTCTGGTTTGTTGACATTAGAATTAAAATTATCATTCAGAAATTTGCCTAGGCAAGTCTTTTTCTCACCTTGTCAAAATTCTGGTATTTAACACATGGCCCTTCTTGATCGGCCATTCCTTAAATTCTGTGGCTGTTTACGAAGAATCTGTTTTCCACTTCTGGACGACAGATCGCATCTGCGTTGACCCCAGCCATTGCATATGCTGAATCAACAATTCTTTAACGCCCGTCTGCTTTCTATTGTGTTTTGATAACCACCATTCTTAATGACCATTATTCATCAATTGCCAAGATTGCCTATTTGTAAAATTATGGCTTACGCACTTCTTTGTTTTATAAACTTAAGACGCTATTGTTCTCAGCTCCGTGTCCTTCGACCACACCCTCCTGGCTGGGTCACAGCCCATCCTGATTATCCCCAGCGCCTTTCGTAATTAATTTTACCCTCACACTTTATACTTTCCGCAATTCTCTGACAATCTTTATTTCTTCTTAAAAATAAAATCTTTAATTTTCTTCATTCTATCTGATCAGTCTATCCTTCATTATATCTTCTCCTAATCCCTATTTTCCAGCGTTAAATATTATAACTGATCAGTCTATCTTTTAATCCTTATTTTTCAAC
The DNA here is from genome assembly GCA_964036315.1 of Acanthosepion esculentum. Taxonomy (NCBI): domain Eukaryota; kingdom Metazoa; phylum Mollusca; class Cephalopoda; order Sepiida; family Sepiidae; genus Acanthosepion; species Acanthosepion esculentum. The sequence continues at coordinate 77,848,787 of OZ038495.1, forward strand.
ATTAAATATCTTCCAGCGTTAAATAGTGTCACATCGTGATCTACTGTCATTATGCTTTGTGTCAGTGACAGTAATCTTTCCCTACGACCAATGCCAGATTTAGGTGTAAGCTTAACAGATGTGAGTTATCCCTACATAGCTTCGCCAGTTTCACAATAAAGTCGTTAGAGGGCGCTGTTAAGCAGTTATAAAAACAGGATTCTAACGTCTGAAACAATGACAAAGGAAACACGACAATGTATTACCAACCATGAAATGCTATCTTGAGTTCAATGGGTGTACAGTTTCCCCTACACAAAAAATGTGATTACGTGTCGCGTTTTGATTTTGTAAAATTTGTCATCACCATCTGACAAGTTGCACAATGTACATCAGTGTAGGTAATACTGATAAGATGAGGAGTATATGGTGCAGTACAAGCAATGACCACTTTAATCAAATTTGTGCGGAGATCTTTCAATAAACTGAAATATTCTTTTTTTTTAAATCAAATGTGCCTTGCCAACGGCACAATCTTTATACAGGATTACACAGAACTTAAGTGGAGAATGTCACCGGAGGTCCTTAACTTGTGCTTTTCACATAGGTGGGTGAAAGATATATGACCGTTTCTCAGAACAATCTACAAGCTGTGCCGGATTTACCTATAGGTTTAGCAGGCTGAAAGCTAAGGCTTCAAAATCTATGGGGCCTCCAGTCAAAATATATAATATTGTTGACACTGTCATAGGCCGTTCTTACACGTGCTGTCATAACACATTGTAGACTCTAAACAACTCTTCAGTAATTTTAAACACCCGTCATCATTCTCGGCTTTACGCAAATTATTTAATTTAACACTCTTCCATTTTCTTCTACTCGTGAGAATGCGGGATTTGGAGGAGCCTCACAAATGAAATATTCTAGGGCCTCACAAGAGGAATAGCTTAGTGCTTCTCTCCATCTAAATACGGCCCTGTCCACAAGCATTTCTGGATTCGTGTCTTTGCTTCACAAAGCAGGCCTCTTTAGAATGAGATATGTGAACTAGCATAAATATTTCACAGCTCTAACTAATTCGCTTCTTAGTCGAAATGAACATTTTTCAGTGACCATCGTATTAAACCTGAGAAGATCAATGAATAGAAAGGGCCAGAATCTATTAATAAAATAGAAAGGAAGGAAGGAAAGATGAAATGAAGCTATGTAAGCATAAAGATTAGATTGATTGACAAGTTAAATCCCTAAGAAGCTAGAAAGGAGATCAAAGTAAGATCAAAGCTTAAACAGTCCATTCTCGTGTTAATGCCAAGTCAAAAAATACAAATTGTGCCAAAGATTTACAAGAGAAAAGGGATTAGCTTTATTTATACTACATACATATTTCTTGCTTTCAATTGGTCACTGAAAACAATAGTTGTTATCCAAATGCGACAAAAGGCTTTTTAACATTTTTCTTTTCCTCTTTTCACGATGTTAACGTAGATTTTAGGTGAAAAAGTCCAATGTTGCTGTTCTTTGAATATAATGAAAACAACAATTATACAAAATAATATTTTTATCAACTTAATGCAAAGTATTCTGATTTTGATTGATGACTTCCAAGTAAAGATTTTTTTTCAAAATGAATCATCGATGTATATTAATCACATCCATTGATTAACTGTTATTAAGTTCATTTTTTATTCGTTGCCATAATTAGATATTTCTTTAAAAATTATCAGTACCAGACTTTTTTTTTCAATTTCTTGAAAACTAATGTTTTCAATTACCATAGTTGGCGACATTAGAAAGTTATTTTTCTTACAAAGATTGATTCAAAATATATCCCTGCAAAATTGTGATATCAGACACTCTAGACTAGCAGGACTTTAATGTCAAATGTACATGGGATGGTGAAGGGCCATCTATTTGATCTCCTTAATTCTTTTTTAAAATCTTAACTTTTGTAAAAATAAAAATAAAGAATAAAATTGAATGAATGATAGTACTATTTGCTTTTGTGAGCAAAATCGTTCATTTTGATTTTAGAGGAATAATTTCCATCTATTTTTTCTATATTTTTTGTTTGTTTTGGGGTTTTTTCTAACCGGTTTATTCTTTGGTTTTCCTTCTATCAAGTTTCTAATTTCAGGTAAAAATAGCAAAAATGTTTCCTCATAATCCGGAAGTTTCAAAGAAAAAATGAGCAATTGTTTTCTCCTCGGGTTACTTTGTGAAATTATTGTTTACTTTATAAATCTTATTGATAGTTAAAAACAAAGATATGTAATTATTTTATGATCGCTCAGGTTTTAAATCCCGACAACCAGTGCCGGATTTAGGCGAGAGCTTAACAGATTTTGTTATCTCCACATAGCTTCGCCAGTTTTGTTAAAAAGTCGTTAGAGGGCACTGTTAAGCAGCTATAAATACGGGACACGTCTTTTCTTTCTCGCACACAGTAGAAGTAACTCCAACGGGGTCTTTCTCCCGAGCATGGAGATATTTCCCCTTAGTGACACACACACACACGTGTATCACAATTCCTAACTTTTAATATTTTCTTTTGTTTGAATGCATATGAGCGTATTTTCTCGCTTTTTACTCAATTATATAAAAATATAGAATATCACAATGTTGAAATTGTTTTCCATTTCCTTACACTCGCCATTTACAAGTGCAAAATATTATTGTCACTGCTTTTAGTCGAAGTAGAAGTAGTACCTTGAACAATTTGGTAACCCCGGCGTGATTTTAACAAGCAACTACAGCAACTCAAGCTCCAGCTTTAGTCAGCATAATCCGCACATTTTCTTCAAAAAACCTAAAACTTTCGAGTTTTCAAAATTCTGGTGTAACTTTTTACAAGGAATCGCAAGGCTTATATATAATAATAATCTTCCAAAAACACATGAAAAACGTGAAAATACCTCTCATTAATATGAATAATTTTCAGCAGCTCTGGGATCCATTAATGTTTTCTGATTTTGCAAATAAGAATTCTTTGTCATTTCATATATATTTGTAGTACAGGTTGACCATCAATAATCCCGGAACATCGGGACCATACGCGAATTACTGATAGATCCTTATCAGCAAAGAACTTGAGCAATTTTCTACCAAGTATACATGAAACAATGCTGTATAAATTTCACACGCTTCACACGCTGTTAACAAGTTTCTTTTTCAAAAGTTCTACCTTATCTGTTATAGATAACATATGGTGTTTGCGATTTACGTCAGGAAAAAAACTTCCTGTATCCATCAGACCTATGAATGGGGTTAAACATTAGCAAATTATAATACAAATGTGCAAAATACAAGTAGAAATGCCTTACTAGTGTTTAAAAATGTTCATCAAACAACTAATGCACCAAGTGTCACCAAACAGTAGTGGTACATCCGCGCAACAACCCGGGAAATTTGAAATTGCTCATGGATTTAACCGAATTGGTGATAACCAACTATAATTTATGAATTTTCATCTTTTCAGCCGATACATTCTTCACCTTTTCTGTGTTCTAAAACTCTTTGACTTTCAGCAAATATATGTTGTAGCCAATGATTATCTGAAAAAAATGTCCTAAAGGAATTCGCAAAAGCGGATACGATATTCACGCTTGAAATCTCGATGAATGTTTAAAGCGTAAGTTTGTTTTAAAAAGAATAAAAATGAAGATAATAGCCCGAAAACAAACAGAATTATCTGAATAGTCAATTTCAGGTCTTCAGTCACTACAGGAAGTGACTGACAAATACATTGGTTGAATTTCTGTATTTAAATAACATGGATGAAAATAGTAGCCCGAAAAGTGTAACGAATAATGAAATTACGTCATTTGAGAACTGCAACCAATACAGAATTGCTGGAGAATGCATCAATCAAACTCTGTGTTAAATCCAAGTAAGATTTAAATAACAGCACGGAAAAATATATGAAATGACCAAAAATATATTTTGTCTTTTTGAATCTGTAATTGACAGCCGTCATAAAATAAAGTAAAACAGATTCATGTTTATCTGACAGCAAATTCTAATTTCTTTCAAACTTCTTCCTCTTTTTGTCAGGTTTTTCTTTCTTGTCATATATATATATATATATATATATATATATATATATATATATATATATATATATATATATATATGTATGTATGTATGTATGTATTCTAAACAACAAAGAAAGGCGTGACACTATACATATTATTCTTTCGTGTATATAAAGTTGTATGTTGTAGCTTTCCTCTTTTTATAGCATAATTGACGTGTCAGACTTGTTTTGTAATGACGAGCTAATCAGGATTATAGGTTAATTGTAAATGACATTTTGCAGTTTTATTTCTTTTTACTCGGCAGCCATGTTTGTGTATCTATTCGCAAACACCGTTTTCTTCACACTCCATTTCTATTCTCATAAAAGACAATGTGCAGGAGAAACACTCATTAAGTTCATAAAAGCAAAGTTCAAAATTGAGAGTTTTATTGGGAAAAATCCATTCAACCATTTTAACAACAAATTTCATGTTTACTTTTATTTGACAAGACACACAGACACAAGACTGCAAAAGAGTCAGAGAAATTAAGTGTTGAAATTCAGTGTTGCGTCAATCTGTCAAATGGAAGATCTGCCGACTTAAAAATTGGCATTTAAAATCTTGACTTTCTAAATATTTGCTTGCTTGTCTTAGCTTTATATATCTTAAAGGTAAATAGGGAAAATAAAGTTAGGACATTTTTGGCGTTCAAACTCTAAACAGAGTTGGACTAGCAGCTTTAAAATATTCAGTTTTCCGAATCCAGTTTTTATTTCGTTATATATATATATATATATATTTATTACTGTTAACTTAATACTGTGCAAGGCCAAATTACAAGAAAATTTCGGTAGAGAAAAATGTATTTCGCCAGTTTTGTAATTGGGGAGTGTCTATTTTAGGCAACAGGAAAATTTTGAAACAAATTCTGATGTGAAAACAGAAGACAAAGCTAATATTCTGCTCAGCAGATTAAAAATAGACATAAATATTTAAGAAAGCCAGCTTGGGGAAAAATGCTAACCTGATTTGTATTCAAGAATATAAATACGGAATGTTTGCCTTAAACGAAGCAGAGGAAACCTTAAACAGTCGCCAAAAAGATTATGCTTCCGAGAGAAAGCATGCACAAAGATAATCAGGATTGTTCAGGTAAAACATATAACAAGTGAGGCAGATTATAACGATAGAACAGGCAAGTTTCTGATCTAATAATAAATAAAGAACATATAGTTTTCTTACGTTTTATGGTTATTTCTCTCTCTCTCTCTCTCTCTCACTCTCTCTCTCTCTATTTCTCTCTCTCTTTCTCTCTCTCTCTTTCTTTCTCTCTCTTTCTCTCTCTCTCTCTTTCTCTCTCTCTCTCTTTCTCTCTCTCTCTCTTTCTTTCTCTCTCTCTCTTTCTCTCTCTCTTTCTCTCTCTCTTTCTCTCTCTCTCTTTCTCTCTCTCTTTCTCTCTCTCTCTCTCTTCACATACACACACATTTCGAGTGTACATAAGCACATATCAAGTCCAAAAAATTACAGACATCTATTTAATAACATGTAGCATCTCACTGAACTTGAATAACAGCCGCAACATGACGTTGCACAGTAACTAAATTGTGCTGAGGTCATTGTGTCTGTTCAGTGTGCCTGCAGGTAATTTACTGATGTCCGCACCATATACCTTACATGTTCAACGGGGTTTATATTTGGTGCATGGCTCGTGGTATACCTGCATGTTAACCGAATGTTCAAGGAAGCAATTTTGGCTTTTCGAAGTATTATATAGAAACAAATCCTAACCTTTTGTAAAGAACAAGGTTTGTACAACACAGTCAACAGTTTCATTGGTGACCTTTGCGACTCCAAAGCAACACATATTATTCCATCATATCAGCTCCCAATACAGTCTGCTAACAAGCTTGATCAAGAGTCTCATGCTGTTTCCTCCACCTACAAATTCGACTGTCTGCGTAGGCGCCAAGGTGCCTGTCTTCCATCGACCAATAACAATATTCTTTAGCTCAGGTGATGTGTAGTAACCAATACCATGTTGCCAATAATGGTATCATCATTAGTCGATTACTATTAAAACAAATGCAATACAGTGCATACAATCCTGTGTCGACTGATAAATTATTTGGCAGTTGGATTGAATTTGAGTGTGATTTGATGCAGTGTCTCCCCTGACTGCTAGTGTTACTATTCGTGCCAGCCTCACCTATAAACGCCTACATTTTTCAAAATACTACAGATGATAGTCTGGATTTCACGTATTCTTTGTATACCCTTGCTATTGCTGCTAGAGCAATTACTACCTTGGTCACAGAGTACCTCATCTTTCTGGTTTCAGCAAACATTTTTGTTCAGAGTTAAATCCACTCCACGTGTCATGGCTGTCACAGGGTGTGTGCGAAATTATCCAGTTTTTTTATTTTAAAATTATATAAAATAAAAATTGTTCATGCCCTGGTTTCCAAAAGACTTTGGGAAGATTTGAACACACCTAATATAAGCCCGTGCACACACACACACAGACGCACGCACGCACGCACACACACACACACACACACACATATATATATATATATATATATATATATATATATGTACTGGACATACGACAACTACTATTTCTCAAGGGATGACAAACCACTTAAGTCATACCAATGCCCTAACAAAAATTTAGACACCGACAAATGACTTCCTCCCTCATTAGAAAAACATTTGGCTGATGGCACCATCATCCTAAACAAATCTAATCTGCAAATTATCCAAGCTCTTTATAGAAAACAATTCGAGCCAAGCATCGACCTTATTTTATTTAACAATAGCGGAAGTGTGTTGGCAGCATTCTAAGAAACACCCCAAAATAAAGTCATGGCCGCATCCTCTCGCAAACACCCAACATTACTACTGTTTCTACATAGTACACTTTAGGTCACAAACATTGGAAAACATTAACAACGAACTGCTTGAAAATGGCTAATGAATTCGCCAAAAGCGCTTCAGACATTAAACATTACTCACAATATTCCTTTTAATACTTACAAAAAAAGAACATTAGAAAAACATAATAAAAAACGTATAAGACTTTCCCTGTTTGTAACATTCAATGAAACTCACACGCACGCACACACACACACACATATATATATATAAAGACATTTATATTATGTTTAACGTTCTTTTTATAGATACATGTATTTAAGCAAATGCTCTGTTTTATAATAAACAGTATTAAATAACATTTACCGGCCTGAATGTCCGAGAAATTTTCATAGAAAATTTTCGCTCTCCGACAGGAATCGAACCTGTATCCTATACGGAACCATCATTCAGGTTCGATTCCTGTCGGAGAGCGAAAATTTTCTATGAAAATTTCTCGGACATTCAGGCCGGTAAATGTTATTTAATACTGTTTATTATAAAACAGAGCATTTGCTTAAATACATGTATCTATAAAAAGAACGTTAAACATAATATAAATGTCTTTAAATAAATTGTCGGGCTATGTCCAATTCTAAAATATATATATATATTCATACATGTTTCATTAAATAATATAGACAAGTGTTGTCTATTTATTTTATGTAAATTCTTTTCATATCGTCTGATAAGCTTAATAACATTATCATTAAACGAAGAAACAAAATCACAATATTGATACACATTTTTAATCCAATCTAAGCTTTCGGCTTACATAAGCCATTATCAAAGATGACAATTAGAGTTCAATATATTAAGCAATGTAAATATCTTGAGTATGAAAATGATATCAAACACAGAAAAGAAAGCTTAGAAAATAATGTTCAATTGATCAATTTTTTTTATCCGAATGCCCGTTTTTTTTTCAGCATTTAGTTGCGTTGTTTGTCGTATTTACAAAATTTGCAAGTTTCTTTCTTATCTGACTCAGGATTTTACTGTTAATTCGCTAAAAAAGAGCATATTTATTTTTTTATAGTAATATAAATATAATATTTAATAAAGTAACAAAACAAAAGTAATTGAGAAACAAAGCAAGTTCAGTCGACCAATGATGACAATTCCAGAACAATTTTTTCTATCCTCTGCCAGCCGCTATGATGGAGAAAGCATTAGCTCGAACCGTCGCCAGTGAGACACGCTGCAAGAGCCACTCCGTTTCGCGAGGCTCGTTCCTTAAGAGACCATTAAGGAATTTTTAATTTATCTACGCTTTGTTGTTTAATTCAATTAAATTTTGATTTCATTTCACTTCCAAATAAACAATTAAGCAATACACGGACGAGAAAGTGATGATAGTCTGTTTCTGTTTACATGGATGATTTCCAAGCAACGATAAACACGTGCATATAAGACGCTGGAAGCGAAAATCGCACCGCAGCTCATGACGTCACATATTACCACGCGAGAGTGAATTCGAGAAGTATTAAGTATGGGAAGCCGTTGGTATAAACCAATGGCTTCTGTTACCAATTATAGGCACTTAAGAATATGTGTGGAGATTTCATAGTTTATTTTGTTCATACTAGATTTAGTGTAGTATATATATATATGAGAAAGAGAGAGAGTGTGCAGAAAAGTTCTCTGACAAACCCATTTGCTAAAATCTGACTATATGACAGAGCGGGGGTTCAGGAGAAGAGATTTTAGATCAAATTGAGAAATTCAACATCTCATAATATATATGCATATACATAGAGAGAGAGAAAAATTTCCGTTTGAATGAGATGTTCCACATATGTTATTGGTCGGCGTTTAAACTAAGATTTGAAATGTTGATTTATAAGGCAGGCATATCCTCCTCTCTCGCAAATTTGGCGCAACGCCTCTTCCTTTCATCCCTTTTGTATTTTTATTATACATTAACTACTACGAACCTTTATTGAAAGTTGTAAATAAGTAACCGTTAAATAATTTAACGCACGCACACACACACACACACACACTTATATTTACACATGCTCTCTCTCTTTCTCTCTCTCTATTTCTCTCTCTCTCTCTCTCTCTCTCTCTATATATATATATATATATATATATATATATATATATATATATATATATATATTAAGGGACTGAAAGAGGGCATTATTAGTGTTTACACGCACAGGTCAAATGCTGTTTTTGCAGTCACCTCCTTATTATCACACAATGCGCAAAATGTATTAAGGAATATGGTGGTGAAAAAAGGGGCATTATGACCGTGGGCGGTAATAAAGTTTAATCAGTTTAATTAAAGAGCAGAAGTTTAATCAGTTTAATCAAATAAATCACAAATTTAAAGCGCGAATTAACTTGATACAACATTAGTTTGAAACATTACTTGAAGCATAAGTAATGTTCGTGTAAATTTTGAATTGGTTGCAAGCTGAGGAAGTTAATGGCAAACGAATGCAGCATCCACTTTCCAAAGATACATGACAAGATCTTTCAACATACTGAGTGTGTATTTACATACATCGAAGATATTCTTATTTTCAGCAATGATTCTTCAGCACACAGAAAAGACGTTGAAACTATTATACAAATCCTACATGATAATAATTTTAAAATTTCAAGAACAAAGTCAACAATTGATGTGACCTCGATTTTGGGGGTCATAATATTAGCTCTGACAGTATTACACCTACACAAAATAATGTTAGTGCATTACAGAATTCCCCCCTCCTAAAGACAGTAAGAATCTTCGTCGTTTCTTAGGCATATTAAATTTTTATAGAAAATTAATCCCAAACTTTGCAGACATAGCTATGCCATTAACATAAAAATACTACATTTACATTAAATGACTTGGAATTGCAATCATTTAACGATATTAAAGGCAGAATCAATAAATTTCCGTCTTTAGCTCACCAACGGTCTGATTGTACTGAATATCAGTTGATTACCGATAGCAGTAATTATGCAATTGGTGCAGCCCTACATCAAATAGCAGAAGAAGCACCAATTCCAAGATACTTCTTCTCTAAAAAGTTAACAAACTCAAACGATGTATTCGACTTTCGATAAGGAACTTTTTGCAGCATATTCAGCTACGTTATATTTTAAACATATTATCGAAGTAATACAAGGTTCATTATTAACTGGCCATAACCTTTTTGGTGGCGCATTCCGTAACCCTGCTAAGTCAAACAGCAGCGGCAATTAGCAATTTTCATAGAATATATATTACATATAGTCCGCATAATGGGTGATCAAAATGTTATAGCTGATTGCTTTAGACCTACCCTAGCAGTTATAGTAGATCTGCGTGACTCGCCAGCTATAGCTGCTGCACAACTTAAGAACCCTGAGTTACAAAAATATTTAAACTTAAAAAATAAAATTTTAGTACTGATAATAATAGTTCCATATATTTTGATAATGCTAACGGTGTTCCCAGATATACATGGCGAAAATCTATTTTTGATAATATTCACGTAATATCACACATAGGAATTAAAACCTCGTGTAAACTTATCAAAACAAGATAGTTTTGGCCTCATATAGACAAAACAGTAAAAGAGATGTGTAATGAAAAATGTAATGCCAGATAAAGCAAAATTCAGAGACATAATAAATCTGCTATTCACCCTATTGAATTGCCTACTAGTTGCTTTAATACGGTTCACGTAGATATAATTGGTCTACACCTTGTTACTAGAGACGTTATGAAACATACTCCTTACTTATTAAGCTGTATTGAACGCACATCTAAGTGGGTTGAAGCAGATATAACAGCACGATCTATGACCAATGTATTCGTTCACGCGTGGATCACACGTTGTGGTATTCCACTTCCCGTGATAACCGTTCATGGTATTCAGTTTGAAATCGAATTGTTTTCAAGGATCGCCTCAATAGTTGGCTTCCATAGATTGCGCAAAACTAGTTACCATCCTCCAAAGAACGGAATGTTCGAACGTACACGTAGAACAATTAAGACAGCATTAATAGCTAGAAAGGAAACCTGGCTGGAAAGCCCTTCTGCTAATACTAACGGCTATCCTTGCCGCGCCTAATCATTCTAATACTTCACCCTTCTTCACAGGTACAGGAACGCATGTAATGATTCCTCGCTTGCCAGTAGATGATACTTACGATAACATAGATAATCAGAAGTTTGCTAAGGAGTTGCAATATACTTTACACTACTTACATTCAACAGACAAAGATTATAGCCCTGTAAATAAATCACGTCAATATGTTCCCAACAAGCTTAAGACATGTAAAAGTGTATGGTTAAGAGTAGACAGGGTTCGCAAGCCTCTGGAAGTCATTGGTCCCTTTCAAGTGTTACGTCGAACTGACAAATATTTTGTAATTAAAATGAACAATGTGATACAGTCAGAGGCATCAATAGATAGGTTAAAACCACACGTTGAAACTAAAAGTGATATTAAGTAATAACTGAAAACAACTTCATAGTAATGATATAATAATGAATAAAAATATTTAGAAAGAAATAGTAAGCCTAGCCATACGAAAGCAAGTAAGAAAGTTTCTTGGAAAGAGACAACCAATATCACTACTATTAGACTATGCTACAAAGTGGGGAGGTTTGTAGAGACAAAAATTTATCTGTATCTGTCTATATTTCTGAAATGAGGTATTATTTACACTATTTACATTGCTCGTACTATCATCGTCATCTTTATTGCCATATTTATCACAACGTTTCGGACGTTGTACACTCCGACCTTCTTCAGTCGGTTGGAATGTCGAATTGAACCGTTTTTTTTTTTGGCTCGCTGGGGTAGACTGTTCTAGTTCCACGTGCCATGTCTAATAGATGTCAGTTATCAGTTATCTCCTGTTAATTCAGCTCTCCAAGATCTCCACCGTGTTTGTGTTTTATTTGAACTTTTCATATATTTATGTTGTCGTATTTTTCATACACTTAAAACGAGGTCTATTTACTCTGATGAAGTCTTTCTAGAGGACGAAATGTCTTATACACAATTTTTCCATTTTGCCTAATATATCTACGCGCGTGTGAGTGTGCAAATAATGTTTGAATGAGAAATCTGACCGAATGTCAAATCTATAAAACAATTTGGAAAACTTCTATTTTGATATTTTGCCGATGGGTCGGCTTTATATATATATATATATATATATATATATATATATATATATATATATATATATATATATATATTGTAGTGGACCGGCCGTGTGAGAATGGAAGAAGTAGAGAAGATGAATTATCTCTGGTTTAAGACTTCGATGACCGGTCCAGCTACATAAAAAATGTTGGACCTTAATGGATGTCCAAAGAAACAAACAAGACAGATATATGTATGCGAACAAATATATATTATTAAACAGGTTAAAACAGATTGATACACGAATTACAAATACATCATTTAAAACATGAAATAAAACGTTTAGTGTCTGTGTGGAAAGTTATTGTGGGTGTGTTTGAGTTGAAATGTCCGTACGGTTGTGAAATTTTGTTTTAGCGTATTCCCTGAACATAGGAAACGCTGGTGGTGTGTGAGAGTTCACATACTGGAGATCTTAAGAAAAGGTTTTTGTACCTCGCACCACGTGCGACGGTTGCCGGCCTCAAGCCAGGCGAGTTGGCCGCACGTGGGCGCAGCCGTGGAAAGAGCTGTGGAAAAGAGAGAGAGACAGAGGCGAAAGGTCAGCCCGTATTTATACTCCCGGGAGGGAGAGACCCCTGGTGAAGCGTTAAGAAAATGAAGGGGAGCTAACTGCGACAATATATATAAAGCAGAAAACATGAGTTGTTGGCAATAACAATCTGATCTTTGCAAATGTGATGATTACTACTTAAATGATGTGTTCTCCGGTCTTCCTAATGTTTTCGGAACTTCGTTACCCTTGTTCTTATTTCACGAGTTATTTGATTTCAATTCTTATCTTTGTTGGTTTCGTCAACACCTTTAGGCCGATGCTTTCTTCAGCTTTTCATAACTATATAATTAACACATACGCTAATCACAGTACACTCGCAAGACATTGGCCATACTACGAAATGTATTGCTCAACAAGCATGAAAATATTAATTTATATAATTATTTGATTCATGATAATATAATACGCTAGAGATCAGCGTTATCTCTCTCTATTTAGGATAGCTTGGGTTTTACAAGCTTGAGTTAAAAAATGTTTATCATTGTTTAAATTATTAAGTCACAGAGTAAATATATGTTAGAAATATGTCTACACCTCAATGAAAAAGCGATTATAAAAAAAGGTTAATTATGGTTGAGTATGAAAAAATATCTCCTGATCTCAATTCCAAACAATACTCTGAAAATTGGGATTTCACAAACAATAGATTTTTCAGGTCAAGGTCATAATGTCAAAATTAACCGACTTATAGAAAAAGAAATTAGGTCAAAAATAAAATAAAATTTGATTTACTGCCCACTGTTCGAAATTCTTTCTTATCAATTCGAATCCATTCTTAGATCGGGAGGAGTTTCATCAACCAACTTCTATTTTTAAGCAATACCTACTATGATGCTTTTTTTCCAGCTGTCAAGAGTCAATCAGTGTGTTCATTTTTACTAGACCTCATATATATGAGTTGGGCTGATGCAGAGATTTGTACTATCCATAGAAAATATTTGAATGAACCACGAGTTGACTTTTCTTTTTCTTTTTTTCTTGCTAATAGGTTCCCAGAGGCTCCCTGGCATTTAATACTTAGCTAATAGATGTTAAACGGATTAGATCAATATTTCCCAATCTGAAAGATCAAGGCCACATACATTCTTCTCTCTCGAAGCCGTAGAATTTAAAAAGTTTGTGATGGTGTATAACAAAAAAAAAGCGAAAGAGCATGCCGGCAATTTCGTATTTAGTGTAATATTTTGCCCGTTTGTCCAATCGGCTGCTTTCGAGACAACCCCCACCTTACCCAAAAGACAAAAACGCAAATTAACACAAATAGAACTGGGTGTAACAGATGAAGTCTGGTTTCAAACCAATATGGAAAGATTGTGAGAATAAGAATCAGTCTCGAAATTTCAGACGGCTAAGGATGATAAATAATACATCCGATAGAGAATATTAGTCGAAAGAGCTCGAGAAACGTCTCATATGGGATTTTTCTTTTGCAGCACTGAAAAAATGTTGGCCGAAACCTGGTGATAAAGCTAAGAAAGACTAAAATCTTAGTCCGAATAAATGAAGATTCATTTCAAACATCTTAGTATATTCAAGCCGCATTTCTTTATAAATAATTACATGTACAGGATTTTTCAAAGCTTTTTCTTTTTGCTTTTACAATCAGAATTCACCTTTCTTTTTCTTTTGTCAGGTAGCCATCTTAATTTATCTTTTTCAAAACAATATCGCAGTGTTTCCTAGAAAAAGTGAAAGGTGGGTTTCACAAAAAATGACGGTCATGAAATTGTTTCTTTCCTTTTTGTTTTATTTTATTTCTCAGCGACAATAATCAAGTTTTGTTTCGTGTTTTTTGTTTGTTTTTTTGTTTTGTTTTTTTGCTTTACTATTTCTGCTTCGCAATTTTTTGTGTTACACTGGCAAAACAAATGAGACATCTATGTCAGAATGAATATAGAACATGAAGATTCACAACAGATTGCATTTTTCTTCCTTGCCTTGCCGAGAACAAAGACACTGACATGCCAAATATTCGGCGTTATTCCTAATTTAAATGAAAAAGTATTTAAATAGCTTTTGTGTATGCAGTGAACATATTTTACAACAAATAAAAGTAAAAATGATTATAAACAAATTTTTAAAAAACTCTATTACTAAACCGCCTTGGATACAAAGAAAATATTTCAACAACACTTATTAAGTTTGATTTAATTAAGACTTTGGCATTGTGAAAAATGTTTAACAGGCTGAAACAGTGCGGGGTAAGCCACTTTTGAAGTGGTTAATTTCAGATTTTCCAGGGCGTAGGTGATGCTTATAAAAATATCATTTTTTTACATAAGTTTTTTTTTTTAGTAAAAATATATTATTTATCTAAATGTTTTATTCATTTGGTCAATTTTGTTTCTGAGTAAAGAGTGTTACAACAATTCTAGAAAAGGATAATTCCATAAAAAATTTTGGAAATCACTCGATTAAAAGAATATTTGTATTTTTATAGGGTCCTATAAATTTGGTCAAGTTTTTTATTTATTTATTTATTTTCCTTTTTCTGTGATTGTGGAAGGGCTTGGAGATAAATTTGGGGAAATATAAAAACGAATACATTTTGACAAAAATCGTTTAAAACTAAGAAAAATGCTGGGAATTAACATTTCATGCAATTTGCGTCAATAATTTTGATTTTCTCCTCTTAATTTCCACAAAATTCCTCTCTTCATCAATATAAGAAAATTATCCAAAATATTTTAAAATTAAAGACAAACATTAAAAATTATTTAAAGATTTTTCGGTGGAATTTACATATTCAGTGAACAATCAAAACTGCGGTTTGTTTGGAAAACAAGTCTCCATTTAATAATAAAGAAATAAAGAAAACTACCTAGAGAAATGACACCTTAGGCCACTATTTTCTTTTGGATCATGCATATTCTAGCATATATTCCCCCTTTGAAGAATGCTGACATGGTTGCTACATTAGGATATGACGCTCTGGCTTTATCAACAGTGCAAAAGTGGGCAGCTAAACTTAGGAGGGGAAGGGAGAGTCTTGAGAATCACCCAAACTCTGAACATGCAACTGCTACCACCGTGGAAAACATCAATTGTGTTCACTACATGGTGATGGATGACAGGTGATTGACTATAAATCAAATAGCCACTGATATTAGCATAACCTGTGAGAGAGTTAAAAAATATTCTGCTCGATGAACTTGGCATGACGAAGGTTTCTGCTCGATGGATTCCACCTCTGTTAGCATCTGATCGAAAGTGCACAAGGCTGATCACATCACCGTAAAATCTAACATTGTTTGAGACAGATCCAGCTGACTCAGGATCAGTGTTGCGTTCATCACTATGAGATAGAGACAAAGAGGCAACCTATACAGTGGAAATATCTCTCCTTACTTGCTCTAAAGAAGGCTAAGGTCGTTTTATCTGCAGGAAAAGTGATGGCTTCAGTTTTGGGGAGCAAAAGGTATTGTGTTTATTGACTATCTACAAAAGGTCAACACCATCAATGGAGAGCACTATACCAACTTTCCAGGAAAACTGACGAAAGAGGTCTTGTTTTGTCAGGACAATGCAGAAAACAAGTCCTTGGCTTCAAAGACTGTTGTGCGTGACCATGGCTTTAAACAGGTTGATCACCCTGCCTATTCCCTTGATTTGACTATAATCTGTTCCCCAAAATGAAAAAAACACATGACGTCATATCTGCTGTTGATGAGTTTTTGACCAACAGAATGAAATCTTCTTTGAATGGCAATTTACCTGGAAATAAACTATGCAGTTATTAATAAATAGGAAGAATTGAAATTAATTCATGCAAAATTTCACAGCTCTAGTATCACTCCTTCATAGTCAGCCTATGAACTTTTCACACCACCCTCGAGCACATGAAAATGAATTCGTTCGTAAGAAAAAATAATATAGAAAACAAGTTTTATTATATAATCTCTTAGTTTAATATTAGTCTTCAACAGTTGGGTGATGAAAAGGATGTTTGTGGTTCAAATCCGAGAACAGCCAACCTTGGACTGGACATGGGAAAAGGCAGGGAGGTGTTAGGCGGTACTGAAATACAGTTCGATTTCTGATTGAACGCCCTTTTTCTTTAATATTCCTTTAAGATATCTTGTGGATATTAATTCCACTGTTTTTAAAACGGAGACGTCCACTCAAACACGTGTTGCCAAGAATATAACGTTTATGAGAAGAAGAATGAAAGCTGGGCTGAATAATCCATTCATTGATTAAAAAGTACGTTTCAGGTACGAAAATATGTTGTGCGTTTCTTAAATACGGTAACTGAGCCTTGACGCACCGTGAGAGCTTCCCTTGGTCTAATTGGTAACGCCTACTTTTTTTTAAAATTTTTTTTTATGATGGAAAAGGGGGACACGAGTTTGATTCTTGTCGGGCCGCACATTTTTTTAATTCGGACTTCTCAATCTCAAGGTCGGTTGGTGTTAATTTCTCTGTTAAAAATAGGCATGTCATATATATATATATATATATATATATATATATATATATATATATATATCAGTTTAAATCCAACAAATTCTCTTAGGTATTCTTTTCTATATTTCGGACTACTTTCCTCGTTTCAGGTACATATTTATATATAAATGACCCAATGTACATTCCGTTTTCATAAGGCGTTATCAAAGTGTGTTTTGTTTTGTTCATAGGACAAAAAATAAACTCTTTAATAATGCTTTTCCTTGAAAAAAAAATCAGAAAATGTAATTTAATAAAACTGCTTCAGCTTTGAGAACGGCTTCAAAGTTTAGCGATGTAGCTGGCAACTCGACTCCTTAAAAGCATGCTATGTAAACCACAACAGCAACACTAACGTGATGGAGCTGTGTCCCTTTTACTGTACATGGAGTGTCATCAGGAATCTCTCTCTCTCTCTCTCTCTCTCTCTCTCACACACACACACACACACACACACACACATACACACACACACACAGAGTCTAAACTGTTATTAGGACTATTTCGCAATACCTTCTTGTGGCCTTAAATCGCAGAGAACGAGGTGGTGGGATGGAGTCCTTGTCAAATACAGCTTAAGCATGCTAGTAACGTTATGAAATTCTTCAATTAGGCGTTGTTCTCAAATAAGTCGAAGATTTTCTAATTGCATTTTAGATGGCGCTTTTTCTTTTGTATTCTTGGATATTATATTTGATATTGTCTTCTTCATTTTCAGAATTGTTATCCTATTCTGAGAGGAACTTGAACCTTTTCGCAATCTGCTGATATGATTCAGTGCATAACCGGATTATTAAACAGTCATCGAGTTTATTTTATTTTCTATTATAACTTTCTAAGCTCCTGCCAAAGAAGTCCTACCAGTTATTCTATCTGAAAATTTCATTTTATCAATGCATTGAGAAACATCAAGATAACATGAGGTGATTCTTCATACAAACCTTTTGTTTTTCATTCATTTTACGTCATCCTGTCAGATGAATTTTCTTTGAGTTCTTCAACAAACAATGTTTAAATGATAACAGAAGATAGAATTCCGATATATCGAAATCATGGGTTCGGGATTTCTTCTCTTATTAAAATGCTCCTGAATTTCATCCCAAACAACTGTCAAAATAATATATTTCAACTTTATCAACTTGTGTAAATTCTTTGTAGTTTCACTATTCAACACTGTTTTGTAGTTTGTGATATACATATATACTCATTTTTAGTTGCCTGATTTACTTCAAATTGTGCAGACCAACGAGTTAAGCTTTAGTTCTTTAAAGGAAAATCTAGATTATCCTTTCTATTTTAAAGCTACCATCTGGGTGGAGATCCAGATGATCGAGGAGGCGACATGATCGTCAAAATTTTCGGCTAAACACTCCTAAGTCACGTAGGTCATGTGGGCGGGAACAGAAACCTATGTGAACAAATATAGACACCTTCTCGATCCAGCGTTTGACTACGAAAGAAAAAAAAACTCCTTCAAAATTCCAAAATAGTCACCAATTTGAGATACAATAGATACTGCCTTTTTTCAAAAAGTTTGTGTAAGTGGGTTGTACGTTGTACATTCTGCATACCTGTTAATGTTTTTTAAGGAGTGCTTGAAGCTTTTTCCTCGAGCCATTCGTATTAGAATGCATAATCGTAGGATTGATCACGGATACTTTGAAGTGAAAGTTTATATTCATCCAGGACCTATTGTATTTTGTTGAACAAGGTCATGGATGAATGCTTCTCTATTGCCAAAATTATTAAAATCTCTCACGAGGTATTCCATCATAGCAGTATCGAAGCACTATTTTCAGTTCGTCAACACGTGCCAGGTCAAGCGTAGAGCCACCAATACTAGAGTTGTATTTGGTGTCATGATTGTTGATTTGATTCGCAATTCTTGCACGTTTTTCTATGATTTCTTTTCATTTTTCATACACGGTTTTGGACAGGCAAGTAACATTTACTTTTTGATTTTGTTTTTAAATTCCTCGTGGCCGAACACTGCAATAAGTTCAATGGTCCCTATGAAGTTTCCATTATTTGATGAGCCCTACCACACCTCATGGCGTCTAAATGACAAACGTCTTTCACTTAAAAAACTGCTACAATTCTTTTCATTACTTCAAATAACACTATGTTTTCTTCTCACCTCTTCGTCATGTTGCTGACTCACAATGTATTCAATTGATTTTCTTATTATCCAAAACAAGCTTTCTTAGAATTCATATTGTCTTCATGGTTCTCCAGAATTCTGAGTACATTCATCAAATCAGTTCGTCATTAAAAGGAATTGCAAACAAAACAGTATATATGACCTTTTGTCTTTGAATCAATTAACTAGGATCTTATCAATCTATGGCCATTTTACAATTTATTTTTTAAGTAGTTGTTTGAGGAACTTGTTTTCCTGCTTAACGCGATTGGGTTCGGTATATACATTATCGTTTTTTATTAAAAATATTTTGCATTAAGTAATTATGCATGAAATCATTATTAGAAGTTTTGGGCCAGTTTTTTTAATGTAATCTATTTTTTGATATCACAAAATTTGCTATCTGTTTCTGATATTTCTCTTTTTATTCCACGGTACTTGCATATTGACCACGGTAATCGTCATCTGTATCAAAAGTGTCAGTGGTTAAGTATTTCTAGAAAGAACTCTCATGATTTGTTCACTGTCACTGACCTCACTGGTGCTTACTTGGCTTCTTTCGGTTGGAGGTGTTGACAAACTTTTACTTGCTATTATAAAAGAGTTTCATAATTTCTTACATTTAGATATTATTTCAAATCAGTTTTCCCTGAGTTTGTATTTTTTATATCCACTTATGTAATTTCTTGAAGCCATGATCATTCATCTTGGCTTGTGTTAAAGTTGTGAAATATACAATATCGGCGTTCAAGTCTCATTTGATTTTATGAACAGAAACTACTACGATAATAAATTTACAATTACAATTGACAATGCCATACTGTATATAAACTAATAAAAAAAAGCCGGTTACAGTAAATATTTCATTCGAGACAAAAGCTTTGCGTATCAGTGGCCTGGTCTTTGCCAGTTGAGCTTTTCTTAATAACTATGCTTCTCTGTCCACTGGCGTGTGCAGTGGGGGATCATTATGGCCATGTGTCACTAGGGCAGGTGAATTTTGGAACCATGATATTGCATCTAATTTAAAATTTGGAATTTGATATGATTAATAACGAAACAAAATAGTTTTTTCCAAATCACTGCCGTTTTGGGGAGAAACGAGTTTAAAGATTAAGTTTAGGTTCAAAATGGCGGCTTTGGTATTTCATTCCGGTGATCAGTGAAAGCCTTATATCACAGCCTTATAAAATTTATAATTTACTAAAGGTTTACAAACAGTATATGTATAAGATGCAAGTCACACACATATTATTACTAAATCATTGTGCTATCAAATAAGACCTTCATTTACTCCAAAGGGAAATTATACTGAACAATTTAGCTATATTATGATGCAATATATTACACAGTGCAGTAATTTTAATGAGATTTTCAATAAACTATGCAAATTTAAAACATTTTGTCTTATAATTTGTGCCCAGCAGTATTATGGTGTTATATACACTTTTATCTGTTTTTTGCTTTTATTAATTATGATCTAACAAAGGATCTAACAAATCTTATTCATTGAGTAGCCTTTTTGTGATCTTTCACATTTTTTTTACTTATGGAATACAGTAAAAATTGCGTATTTTGCTTGTGGTGATTCATAATTAGAATTCTGCTTTGGATATATTTTCCATTCAATGTATACATAAAAATATTAACTTTATTTGGATTTATTTTTAAATAGTAAAATTCTGAAGTCAGTTTCTAAGCAAAAACCTCGGAAAAATAGATATTTCTGTAGATTTTTCAGGCGATCTTTAAAATTAAATGCTCAAAAACGGACAAAAGCTATAAATCCAATCTTTGGTGCAAATACTTATCACATCCAACCCCAGCTTTCACATTGAGTGTCATGTTGGAATTCTGATAAATATGAGAAATCAATGTGCCCTAGTGTGTCAAGGCTTTTTGTTTGTTTGTAGGATGAGGTAGCCATGTCAAGTTGACTTGGCGGTTACATCCATTTACTAGGGAACACCCTCAATCGAGGACCGTCTGAACGAACCAAACGTGGAAGTATTTCTAACTTCATGGTTACGTGCTGCTTTTATCAAAACCTGTCAACGTATCGAACAATTTTTTATTGTGACGCATGTTCCTAGTATATACGCTTAGACCTTGCACCATTATGGGTATATTGAGCTTTGGATATTTGCACCACAGCGTCACTTTGTTGGAGCGCTGTTCTCTAACTCAATAATAATGATAATAAATTCCTTGCTGCTCTACCAGGCATGGCTCTCATGACTTCTTATTCTAAGTGATTAAAAATGATGACATGTGCATGTATTGAGAGATATGTTCCCTCAACGTCACGTTTTTGACGTGCTTTTCTCTTACTCAATCATCATCATCATAATATAATATACATCCATCCAAACACACACATCTAAATATAGTCATATTGTAATAATTCATCAATGAAATATAAACTATCCCCAAAGCCAAATCATTAAAAAATAAAAGAATACAATTACAGTCATAAAGTTATTATTAGTTCATTTTATTATTTATTATTGAATATGTATTTATTGAAAGAGGATTGTTCGCAAAATACCCCAAATCAATCAAAGTCTTTAAAATAGATACTGACTGGAGGAAATGTTGCAGAAATTAAACAAAATAGATGTCGCTGGGAAAGACCGAACCCACCATGAGAAAGTATGAACCCGAGGAAACCGTTGTAAAGGCGTTACGCCCGAGATGTGATCTACGTGAATAACAATGCTGAAGGGGTTCTACCAGTAAAAATACAGTAGACGAGAATTAAATCAAGTCATCATTTCCAAAACCTTCAAATGAATAAGCAAAATATTAAAAAAAAAATGATTGCCGAAAGCAGAAACAACTGAATATTGAAAGTGAAGCACCAGTTTCTGTTTAGACATATACACAAAAAAAAATTATCCGCCCTATGTACCAAGATAAAAAGAATAGTTTAACCAATACAGGTTTAACCCTTACCCCAACCGAGATCAGAGATGTTACAGCCCCGCGCAACAGTTAATTGAGAACTCAATAAGTAAGTTCTGTGCTAACAGTTTCTTTTCTCACACTTCTCGCTCGTGGGACTCGCTTCCGGCTCCATGATTTCCAGCCAACTTTAATCTTCAAAAGTTTTAATGCAATATCAATCAATCGATATCTACTTTCCTCCTCATGACTGTTCTTTTGTTCTCGTTCCTTAGTCATGTTTCTGTTTTATTATACTTCCGCACCCAATAACCTCTTCTAAGTCTTAGTGGCTTTACTACCTTGCTTGTGGTGATCGCGATATTTTACAAAAATGGCTACATAACGGTTTTGAATTCAGAGTTTTCATTCTCCCTGTAAAAGAAATGGATTTATACCTTTAGTTTGGGTATTCGTGCGTAGGTGAATGTAACGAACTCGACCGGAATTCGAACTCCGCTAAACTTTTTTACTTTCTGAGCCACTAAACGTTACACTCCTTGTAAATCGAAGACATAATCGAAAATCTTACTGAAAACGAAGGAAAAGAAAAACATTTGTAGGAAAGCAATAACTTTTCATTCAGTAATAGGAATAGAATATTAGAAGGACAACTCGTTAGGATAAAAGAGGGAAATATGAGTTTTGTTATTAAAATGAACAAGAGGAGTCCGGCCTGAATTGGGAACCGATATGGTTTTTGTCTTTAATGTTCCGATTCGTTCGGGTTCAGCGGTACCATATGATAGGGGAGGCGAACTGGCCGAGAAAATATTGAATTTTCACCAAGATGAACTGAGAGAATATGCTGAGGTTAATATTAAGTAATGCAACCCATTAGAGTATGAGGCTATGTTAAAATGGGTCGAAATGTTTTTTTAAAGTTAATTGTTGAAAGATTCACTCATAACAAAATGCTGCATCGGATCATCGATAAGATTAGGGCCCAGAAGCAGCACTTCATTTATTACTTTCATAGTAAATCCGACACACACACACTAATTATATATATATATATATATATATATATATATATATATATATATATATATGTGTGTGTGTGTGTGTGTGTGTGTGTGTGTGTGTGTGTGTTTTAAATTTAGAATTTTTGAATGTGTTTTTTTATGTATATAATCCATTCAATTTCATTTAGATTCTTTTTGTTTCATCATCTTTGTTCTGAAATATCCCACATTTTGATAATAGAAGATCCGCGGAAGAATGGTGAAACGTTGTAAGAACCTGGAGATAAATTTACTGTCGCTGAACGAGCGATTAAAGCACTTCTTAGATATTTTCGTCTTAGTGAATTATTTTCTCTTTTAATTAGAGTAGCATTTCTTATGTCAAAATTGTGTTCAGTCTCGTTACGTCCCTTTTGTGTTCATATAATCTTTTTGTTGTAATGTGTCTATTACTTAGTTGAGTTCAGTCACTCTTAGAGTAAGTCCAGCTGCAAATTACTACTGTATTTTCTCAGACGATCGCTAAATACGGCCTTTGCTGTCTAGGTACTTACTCAAGACGTCTCTACAAGGTGGGATGTTGTACAAGGCCGTTTTTAACGTGGTGCGATTCCGAGCCCGTAGACTCGGACAAAAAAATTCCCGTAGACCCATAATACACGGGGATCGAGTAGCTGCCTAATTCCCTAAACGAAACTCTCCCCTTGATCATAGGCGGAGTCAGAGAGGTCGACAAGCAAATCACCAGCAAACACAGAGGTTTTGCTGTCTCGTTATTTACCCAAGACCTCCCCACAAGGCAGGGTGTGGCACAAGGCCGTTTTTAACGTGGAAGCGATTCCGAGCCCGTAGGCTCGGAAAAATTGCCTGCAGTCCCCGTATACACGGGGTCAGGTAGCTGTCTACCTCCCAGTCTCGTCTGGGTTCCTCTCTGTCCGGTGGCAGAGAGGTCGACAAGCAGAAAACTAAGAGTTTTTTCTGACTATATTTATTCTATCTAAAGGCCTAAAGGAGGAATGGGTTAAGGTTGGTCGTCATTTATTATTTCATACCTAGCTAATCCGATTCACGATCCATTCATTCATTACAATTTGCACATTCACTACAAGAACTCATCCATCATCATAAACTCATCCATATGCCACATACTCTCCGGGAACCTACAAAAACACCGTATGACATAAAAATTAGATGACCATAAAACTCAATACATAAAAATCTATAAATGATACACAATGAACAGGGAGGGGATGAAACCAAAAACAAACTAAGATATCAAAACAAACAAAATAAAGACAACTGATGCTAGTTGAACCCGTCAAACCCTCAAAAGAATCCAGAGAAGCCGCTGTATTCGGCCTTTAGGCTCTTTCACTAACGGAGAAGGAAAGGATAAAATAAATACGGCCAGGGGGAAAGATAAAAGCTGACCCAGCCGAGAAGAAAAAGGAGCCAACAAAACAAGCAGGGGGGTTGAGAATCTCGACTTAGATCATAACCAAAGTAGAGGCCAGGTACCACACATTAACTCGACACTCAAATTAACTAGGTACACAAAAAAAGAGTCTATCCTAACCAGGAGAGGGCTCCACAGGAATCTACCCCGATGTGACTTAGGTGGACCTAAAAAAGAAAATCAAGGCTAGCCCCATTCACGCGAACCAGGCTCGCCTCAGTTACCCACCATTCGCTGAAATCTGTCGAAATCAATCACTATCAGTTCTAATCTTCATCTTGAGCTGATGCACAAAAATCGGATTATATCCTGATGAGAACAACAGTCAACTCACAAGACTTCCTCCAATCGCGTCGTTCAAATAACCATTCGGGCCGTGGCCAGCAGCGATAGTGATACCATCCGTTTCACCCTAGAATACTGGGGAAATCCACCAAGCCCCATATGAAGGTCTTGTCATTGTGAGATAGCCTATTCTGAACCAGTCGCCAGGTAAGCGAAAACTCAGAGTTGCTGAGGTAATCCGTCCGCTGGCGCCCAAGACCAAAATGAGCGCCACTCATCCGCCGACTAGCCGAGCCTGCCGCGTAGAGGATCCTTCACGACCCCCTCTACTAGCTCACGATATAAGAACTTCCTAGCCCGAGAAAGATCATTAGACCGAAGAACGACCTTCAGGGCCGATCGATACAAGGAGGACACTCGATTGATTCCGGGATCTACGATGGCACTCAATCCGCGAGATGGGAGGACTGATAGTAACGCAAGAGAAGGCGTCCCTTACAATGTCCGCCAAAATCAAGTCCCCTGTCAATGTGCGGCGAGGGAAAACCAGCCTCGATACGAGTTTATGACTCTCCAAGTGCCCAGCCCCACATCACACGAACTATTGGCACAGACTTCTGTCGACGTGATGCTTGCGTCCCCCGCCACATGACTGAGGATAACAAGAACTCGATCACCTTCTTACGCTTCTTACAGAGAGGAAGTACAGACAAGTGGTAAAGAACAAAAGGAATGACGCAAGTGGCACACGCCTCACACCTGCCTTTCAAGGACAACCTCCTTCGGTGCCAAGTCTCGACCGCCGCGCCGACCTTTGCTCGTACTTCTGACCAATTTTTCTACAGCTAGAGGTCGGATCCAAACCACACTCCGAAAATGCGGACAGGACCGTCCGTCCAACCAAAGGGCCCCGGAAGATTAACCCCCTTCAATACCTTCCAGACCTGGCTGTAGCGGTTTCTGTTGTTACAAAAATAAAAATTACAATTTACAAATTTTGGCGAGAAGTTAAAAATGAACGCTTGGTTAATAAAACCAAGTGCAATATAAAAACAATTATAAAAAAGACGAAATAAAGAAAATTTACAAACTAAATTAAAACTGGACTAAAAAAAAATGAAAAGAGCGAAGGGAAGAAGAAAAATGACGTTTGGCTTGAAAAAATGTCTACACGTGGAAAATAAAATAAAAATTAACAGAAAAAAATAAGACACGGATTAAACTGAAAAGTGGAAGAGAAAAAGCTTCATAAGTAAAAAGAGAAATTAAATAAATCCACTTAATGTCAATTCAAGAGTTCGTATGCCAAAGAACTAACGCTGGACCCAGAGCTGCCCCCCCCCCCAGTCCTGCGTCCTGTTCTCACATTTATACATGTGTTGTGGGTGAGTCCACCTCGTCGCTTGGGGTATAACATCTCCCCCTCTGTAAAAAAAATAAATAAAGTATGCTTTTTAACAACTGGAGTTGGTATCAGGAAATAATTACATAGTTGCTCCAATAATAATGTCTGACTTCTTGCTTTATATTTCCTGGGACTTAATTGATTTATGTGCCTTTTGTGTAGGCCATTTTCCCCTGAATCAAACACACCACCTTGTTGATGTGTTTGTAGATCCTTTCCGGCATAATACTGGTTCGCCTGTTTGAAGAAAGGTTGTAATTTTATTTATCACTGTACTCGTCAGCAACCGTTTATCAAATGCTGACCTTATTTTCCGATTAAACATTTGTTCTGCTGGCAAAGTACTATCAATTGTGTTTAGGTTTGGAGCCTATAAGCGGCCAAAAATTGCTGAAGTTAATCTTCCATCTCCTCTCCTCCACCCTTGATTTTTCAAGGCTCTTTTAAAAGCATCTACGAATGTTTCTGCGCATCCATTTGATCTCGGGTGGTACGGTGGCGTTGATGGTCTGCTCTCTGCAAAATTCAGCTGCCGTAAACAGTATACCATTATATGTTACTATTATGTCCGGAATTCCAAATGTGGCAAATATTTCTCGTAATATTTTAATGGAACCCCTGGTTGTCGCTCTGCTAAATGTTACCACCTCTGGTCTCTTAGAAAAATTATTAACTATTATTAAAAAATACCAGCCATCCATTGGTCCAGAATAATCCATATGTAACCTGGACTATGGCGTTTTTGTTTTTGGTCAAGGTTGAATTTTTACTGGTGGCGATTTTGTCGTCAACGCACAGTTTTGGCAATACTTCATCAGATCTTCGACATCCTGATCTATGCTGTTCAAGTATACATAACTTCGCATCAATGCTTTCATGCGAGATATCCCACGGTGTCCGCTATGGAAATGTTTCAATATTTATTTTCGCAAAGTCTCTGGTATTACTATTCGTTCTCCATAAATATGCGTCACATATAGAAAATGACTTTTCCTTACCACCGAACATTTTTAATTCATTTGTTTTCGTCAGACATTGGCTCATTTTTATAATACTCTTGTCTTTACGTTCACTCTTAATGTCCTCTTTCATAATTGATAACGCTCTTTTTTATTCCATAGAGTAGGTATGTCCAATTTTGACCTTTTTAGCGTTTTTTTTTAGTTGTTTTTTTGTCAGTTGAAAGACACATTAATTTCGAAATTCTTGTAAAAATTAACTACTTGTTGGATTTTAATGAAAACTTCAGAACTTATTCAGAAATGAATGAACTTATTTTAGAAATGTTTGTCTCTTTGAAAGTCATGGTATAAATATTTTTTTTTTATATCTGTTACCCCCCTCGAACTTAATTTTATGAAAACACAAAAAAAAATTTATTTGCAACCTCAAATTTTTTTTTAATTAAATGCACAAAACTCTGAAAAATCTAAATCATCGATTTTTTTGTTAAAAAAATGTCCGAAATTGTAAAAAATACAAAACCCAATAAAACTAAGACAATATTTAATTAAGAAAGTTTTTAATGGCTTTTCTGAATAATATATACGAAGGTAATTATTATCTGAAAGAAAAAAAATTTTTTGATGAACAATAAATTTTTACATTAATTTTTTTTTTTCAATTTTAAATACACAATATGACAAAAGGTTGTTATATATTTATACATTAAGTTCTTTCTGCAACCTTATGGAAATGATATATTATGTTCTCTACTTTTTAAAGATCATAAATTTGAAAGCTTATTAAAATCTGACAACCATAATTATTTTAAAAATAATTTTTAATATTCCAAAATTGTATTTAAAATCGTCTACAACGAAAGTACGGATGCAGATTGTTGAAATAATGTCACATGAGTAGTTTCCTTTGATAGAAGCAAGTTTTTTTTTACTTCAGAAATGGCTTTGTAACAAGAAAACAACGCTTGTCAAGTTTTCTGAATATCGTCGTATTATTTTCAATTTTTTTCTTTTTCTATTCAAATATAATCGAATAGTGGGATAAAAGAAAATATCGACTATTTACAATTACAAAAAAAAAAAAACGCCCTTGGAAGTCCACCCAAATTTTCAAGTTTGAAATCGAATGCATAAATTCATTGTACATTACTTTGGAATTATTATCCACACGACAAATTATCAATTAAAACGATTTTTGGAGTTTAAATTTTCTGGAGTTAGCTCGCTACTACTCAAACTAAAAAATACTTGTCGAGTCAAAACAAAGCCAACATAGCTGCTATTAGCATGTTAATTTTATTAATAAATAAAATAAAACTCATATTACTGCCATATAATTATTAATAAATAGAAAAAAATCTGCCTTAATAAAAAAGAAATAAAATCTCATTTCATTAAGTTAACCCGTTTCAATTAAATGGTGTTTCATGTAATTTTTATATTCTCAGAAAAATATTTCATGACTGAAATAATAAACCTCAATTTAAAAAAATGAATTTTTTTTACTGTTTTATTTTTACTTGTAAAATTTGATTTTCTTTCATAATTTAAATGTTATTTTCAGTGCAGAATTCTTCCTCAAACGTAAGGTAAAAAAAAAAAAAAAAAAAATTTGAAAGTGAATTTAAAAAAAAAAAATCTACTAACCAGATTCACTTAAAATTAGAACGAATTATATCACTTTGGCGGTACCGTACAATAAATTTCAGTACCGTAAGTTGTGAATATATTGACGTACATCAATCAACGCCTGTCAAAATAGACTACCCGGGTGGGAAATATCTCTCTTAAAAAATTTTCTGCTAAAAATGTAAGTAATGTTTCTTTCAAATTACATTAAGTATACTTTAATCATTCTAAATTTCCTAAGATAACAAAAGAAAAAGGTGTAATTGATTTTTCATGATTTTTTAACTAACAAACTAAGATCTTTCCGACAGAAATGTCGATAAGTTCGATTTTACGAAATTTTTTGACTCGAAAAAAAAACAAGATTTTTAATAAAATTTTTAACATTTATAGGAAGGATTAAAAAATCTGAAAAAATATTCAGAAAATACTTTGGTCTTTCCTCTTTAATAACAACATAAATATTTAAACGTTAAAAATTGTTTTATCAATTTGGGGACCTTTTGTCGTCAAGGTATACCACTTTTTAGCGAAATATTGGACATACCTACCATAGAGTATATTTCATTTCTTCCTCAGCTTTTATCGAAGAAATGACGGTATCATCAAGTAACCTCCACGCTAAGGTATTAATCCCGACCGACTATGCACATGTCCCAATAATTTACCATTATAGATTACCTTAAGAGTCGGCTGGTGAAAGAACTCCCATATTTTGTAGTCTGTACAGTTCCTTGTTCTCTGTGTCAATGGCTGCAAAGTTGACGGGTCTTTTCGGTTTAAAAGTTGGTCTCACATTTTCTTTTACCTGTACTTTAGATTATTTATTCTGTATCATACAAAATTGTGGCACAAGGCCGGGGGAAATAGGGAGGCGCTGGTTTTCATTAGCTATCCTAGTCCTAGTTAATCCTATTCACGACCTATTCATCCATTACAATTACTTATTCACCACAAGAACTCACCCATCACCTCTCAATTCTGTATATAGCACAATACCGCATATT
Organism: Acanthosepion esculentum; assembly: GCA_964036315.1. Lineage (NCBI taxonomy): Eukaryota > Metazoa > Mollusca > Cephalopoda > Sepiida > Sepiidae > Acanthosepion > Acanthosepion esculentum. The sequence continues at coordinate 77,878,633 of OZ038495.1, forward strand.
CACAGGGAAGCTAAAAACACACCCTGACATAAAAATTTATGAATGTCTTCTTTTTGACTTTTTTTTTCTTTTTTTACAAAAATATATAAAATTTACATGATTCTTGAAATGATGGGGATGGAATGAACATAAAGATAAAATCAAAACAAACGTTAGTAGGAACCGTCCACCCCTCAAAATAATAAAAGAGACCGCTGTATTCTGCCGATAGACAGAATCAAGAATCACACTCACTAATGAAATTAGGTGGATGAAAATAAATGACGGAATGGGAAAATCAAAGGCTGACCCAGTCGGATGACGACAGAGTTGGGCACAGGCAGCCTAGGACAATCCGTCGGGGTCCTTCATCCCGCAGATTTCCGGCCCGTATGTGAATAGGCTAATTGTTATTTTTCTATTCCACAGATTTAAAAGATTTCAATCAAGTTAGCCAGTCTGAATGCGAAGGGCTTGAGGGATCGGAGTAAAGCTGCCCGCCTGCTCCGTGATCTCTTGCTGTTCGCCGTGGATGTCGCCGCGATCCAAGAGACCCACTTTGTTTGCAACGTCGATGCTTGTGTGCTGTCTAGCGACTTTGTCGTCTATTCAGCATATGGGAATCGACAAGCCAGAGGAGTCTCTTTGTTGGTGAAGCGTACTCTTGATGCGAAGGTGGACCTTGCGCATACCGATGCCGAGGGCCGGTTGATCGTGGCCGATATTGCCGTGAAAAGTGGTTCGTTTCGGGTCGTTGCGGTTTATGCACCCAACGACCATGAGGAGCGGGTCCTGTTTTTTCGGAAGTTGGGCCGTTCCTGGTGGATTCAACGCGCCTGGTGGATTCAACACGCCATTGAAAAAGGGCAAGGATGTTGGGGAAAACTAGATGATTACAAGCCCATAACTCTGCTAAACACAGAGTTAAAGATTTGGGCTAAGATCCTGCAGGAGCGTTTGCAGTTAGTTGCCGAGTCTCTGTTGGGTCCTAAGCAGACTTGTTCTGTGAGGGGCCGAACAATTCAGAACAACCTGCATCTGATCCGCACGATCTTAGAGGGTGTAAAAGACGGCGATGAGGCAGCGCTGATCAATTTAGATCAGTCCAAGGCATTTGATAGGGTTGACCATCGCTACCTTGCTGCTGTACTGCAGGCCGCCGGGTTCGAACCCGACTTCTGCCGCTGGATTAGCCTCCTGTATCGCTCCCCCAGTGCTGTGGTACAGGTTAACGGGAAGCTGTCGGGCGCTTTTGCGCTGTCTAGGTCGTCTGTCAGGGTTGTCCACTGTCGCCCCTACTTTATGCTTTGGCGTTGGAGCCTCTCCTTCGCCGGTTGAGAGACAGGGCGAGCAGTCCGGCCCTCCGTGGAATCGCCGTTCCTGGAGGAGCTCGAGCCAGAGTTTCCGCGTACGCCGATGACGTATCTGCTTTCGTATCGTCCCGCAGCGACATTGAGGTGGTAATGAAGGCGCTTGATCGGTACGAAAAGGTGACAGGGGCCAAGATTAACCGCGACAAGTCGTTCGGCTTGCGGTTAGGTGCCTGGAAGGCGGGGTCGATCTTCCGAGCCACTTCAGTTGGACGGACGGTCATGTCCGCATTCTTGGAGTGTGGTTTGGACCCGACTTCCAGCTGAAGAAAAATTGGTTTGAAGTACGAGCAAAGGTCGACGCGGCCGGTGAGACTTGGCGTCGACGGAGGTTGTCCGTGAAGGGCAGGGCGGAGGCGTGTGCCACTTACGTTTTCCCGATTGTCCTTTATTGATTGTCCGTACTTCCTCTCTGTGACGACCATAGGAAAACGCTCGAGCGCTCGCTCACCTCCATTTTAGGAGGAGACCGTGTCATGGGGGGCTGCAAATCCACACTTGGCGAGCCACAAACTTGCCTCGTGGTTGGCTTTCCTACACCGCACATTGACAGGAGATTCGATTATGACGGGGATTGTTAGGGACGCGTTCACTTTCCTTACTATCAGTCCACCCCCATCTCGCGGGTTGAGCGCCATCGTAAACCCGGGATCAATCGGATTTCCTTCGCTAGTGTCGGTCGCCCTTGTTGGCCATTCCTCGGTCCAGTGACCTTTCACAGCCTAGGAAGGTCTTCTATCATCTTCTAGTGGAGGGGGTCGCGAAGGATTCCCTACGTGAGCAGCTGGACGTGTCGGGGATGAGTTTCGCTCTTACTGGTCTTGGGCGCCAGCGGCGAATTATCTCAGTAACCCTGAGTTTTCGCTTACCTGGCGATTGGCTCGGAATCGGCTGCATCTCAATAACTAGGTCTACATATGGGGCTTGGCGGATTTGCCAGACTGTGAACGGTGTGTCCTTGGTTTGGAAGAAACAGCTTCGCACGCCTTCTACCATTGTCCTCGGGTCCACCCCTTATGTGACCGTGTCGGCGAGTTGACGGCTTGTCTCGCTCCCGTAAAGCTCGTGCTCATTGATGGCGCATACGCGTGTGACAATGTGTCGCCCCCGTATTCCGAATGGTGTTTCTTACGCTGCTGGCCCGAATGATGATTTAGACGACGCGATTGGAGGAGGTCTTTCGAGGCACACGTCTTTCTCATCAGGATCTGATCCGATTCTTCGAGCATCAGCTCGAGATGAAGATTAGAACTGATAGAAAACGCTTGCATTCGACAGTCTTCAGCGAAAGGTGGTGAAAGAGGCGAGCTTGGTTCGTTTGAACGGGGCCTTGATTTTCTCTTTTAGGTCAACCTATGTCACATCGGGGTGGTTTCCTGTGGAGCCCTCCACTTGGTTATGTTAGACAAGCTTTTGTGTACCTAGTTAATGTGAGTAAGTGTTGTTCCGGCTACATCTTTGGCTAGGATCCAAGTCGAGATTCCTAACCTCCCCAGTTTGTTTTGGCCCCATTTTATCTCGACTGGGTCAGCTTTTTTTCCCCATGTCCGTGTATGTTTTCTCCTTTTCCCACTCCCTTAGCGAGAGAGCCTCTTGATTCTGTCCAATGGGCAGAATACAGCGGCCTCTCCTTTTTGAGGGTTGGACGGGCCCTACTAACATCAGTTATGTTTAAGTTTACTTTGTGTTCATATTTAGTTTGTTATTGGGCTCATCTCCCGTCCCACTCATTTTTTCATCTTATTTATGATCATGAATTTTTTATTGTATGGGGCGCGTTTTGTAGGTCCCCACCTTGAGAGGATGTGGTATTTTGGGGTATGAAGGATTGGTTGGCGATGGACGAGTTCTTGTGGTGAATGTGCAAATTGTAATGAGTGAATGGGTCGTGAATCAAATTAGCTAGGTATAGGATAGTTAGTGAAGACCCGCCTCAACACCTCCCCTTTTTCGGTCTTGTGCCACAATTGTATTCTTATATACAATAAATATAATTACTCAACGAACTCGTTTGCTAAATGTAACGTGGAGAACGGTGCTACTACCCAGAGAGAAATACACGCCATAACAATGGCGTCGCCGATAGGCTCGTTGAATGCGCAGGAAGATCCAGAACACATAGGGACATGGATCAGAACTTTTGCTGCGAGAGAGAGGACACTAAATAATCAAGAGACAGAAGATGGCGACTGATGTTGCATTAAAAGTTTTGAAGATTGTAGCTGACAGGAAAGCAAGAAACCAGTAGAGAGTACTGAAATATCATATACAAATGAGATAGGACAAGCATAAAAGGAAAGCAATTGGTAAACAAAACAGCATTACTCAGTGAACCCGTTTGCTTAACGTAAGGCGGAGAACGGTGCTAAGACTGCTACTACAGAGATGTATACACAATATAATGGTGTCGCCGATAGGATCCTTAGATACGCCTGAAGACCCAGAACACGCGGAAACGTGGATAAGAACTTTTGCGGCATTTGCAAGAGTAAAAAAAATTACGAGACACCAAGACCGAAGGAAGAGAGAACGAGATAACGGATATATTTTTGCTACTGCTGGTTGCGAATCACTAAAGAAATTTTCGATAATGTGTTACCCGAGCGAATTAGAAGAAATGACATTTGAAGAAATTGCCAAAGTTATAAAAAAGAACATAAGAACAAAGAAAAGATTGGTCATTGTGGAAAGAACCAAGTTTTTAGAAACAAAACGAGCACCCAATGAGTCCATTATGCAGTACTTACATAGAATAAAAGAACGTGCCAAGTATTGTGATTTTTTTTTTTAAAAAGGGGACCCGGGAAATGACTATAGAAGATGAATTAATTCTTCTCAGAATAATTGAAAGTTTGCAAGACCAAAACCACAAACGAAATATACTGGAATGTTTACAAAGTATTAGCATGAGTTTAGAAGCTAGCGTCGAGTTTTTACAACAGTTAGAGTTGATTAGAGAATTTAATCAACCAAAAGAAGAATTCGATGCGTACAGGCCGAGCACGACCAAAATCCATAATTAAATGTAGATATCGTGGAAAAAATCACTGCTTTAGGAAAAGTATGCTGAAATTGCCAAAAACGAGATCATTTTCAGAACGTATGCAAATACGAAAAGAAAATAGACAATAGTACAAACGGTACAAACCCCCTCCGAAGAAGAAGCTGAAATATTTACAATGAATACGCAAAAAAGAAGTAGGGAAAAAATAAGGATAAATGGCCAAATATTTAACATGCAAGTTGATACAAGCAGTGACGTCACGTTGATATCAAAATATTTCTGGATCAAATTGGGACGACCTAAATTAAAGAAAAACATCCAATTAAAGTAATTTGATGGAACGATTATAGAAATAATGAGTACATTTCAAGGCAATTTTGAAACTGATGAGAGTTTTGAAGTAATTCCTATTACAGTTTTAGAATGCGAAAAGATCATGGATTACTAGGAATTGATGTATAAAAAGTAGATACAGCAAGGTTAATCAATTCCATGGAGGCACAAGAAAATGAAATTGGATTATTGAAAGGCTATAAAGCAAGTATTCGACTAAAAGAAAATTATCGTCCAAAATATATCGAATCAAAAAGAGTTCCAATTGATATATCCTACTTTTTGGTAGTGGCCAAACTAAACAAAATGATACACCAAGGCATACTAGAAAGAGTAGGTCAAGGTTATAGCAATTGGGCGTCACCAGTAGTAGCGATAAAGAAACCTGACAGAGATTTAAGGATATGTGGAGATTACAAGATAGGGGCAAATCACCAGATACGTTCGGACTCTTTTCCTTTGCCAAATATCGAAACTGCGAACCACTAGTTAGCAAAAATGGAACACCAAATAGAACTTGACGGGAAATTCAAATAAGTCACCACGATAAACACCCCAATAGGCTTACTAAGGTGGACTCGTCTACCGTTTGGGGTAAAGACTTCAAGTCTTATTTTTCAGAAAGCAATGGAGTCTTATTAGGAAAAATTAAAAACTATATAATATTATACCAGGGCGATATGTGTAGGGGCAAGAACTAAAGAATTGAAATATAAAACAGAGCAACTTTTAGTGAAATTGAAAAAGGCAAACAAAGACAAATGTAATTTTGACTGTAAAAAGATATCATATTTAGGATATCAAATATCAAAAGAAGGCATATCACCCGACAATAGACTAACAAATAAAATAACAGAAATAGCTGCTCCAACAAATAAAAAAGAATTAGAAACCTTTTGGGGGCTAATAAAATTTATAAATCATGGCATTCGATTTTGACATAGTATATGTAAAAGGGAACACTATCCTTCATGTAGATTCTTTATTAAGATTACAGTTCATGAATGAAACAGAAGAAAAACATGAAAATGCTGAAGACAAAACAATACACTGGGTAGAAACGGACGTTCTTCCTCTACATAGACTGAAAATAGAAACAAAGCGAGACCCAATATTAAGCAGAATAGTAGAGAGAATAAAAAATAATGTATGGAGCAATTGTTCGATGGCAGAGCGACTCTTTCAAGAAACGAAGCACAAATTGACCATAGAAAATGGAATAATATGCAATGGGGATATAACACTCATCCAAACCCAAAAACAAAAACAAAAATAAACACACTCAAAAATCGAAAGGCATCCCGCATCCACCAGAGAACTGATATCTCTGATCACCTAACAGGATAGGAGAGGGAGAATTAAACTAAAGAAAGTGGGGATAAACATAAAAGGGCCAATAAGCATACATCCCCTAGCTAAGTTAACTTTGACGGAGAAAACTAAAAACAAAATAAACCTAAACTACCCTATTTTGGGCGGGTTAGCCAATGTTCACTTCGCAAACAAAATTTTAAAGGTGCATTAACCCACAAATCACTCGATGAATGTTATGATCTTTTTTTTTAATTATAAGCTGTATACGGTCTTTCTTTAATACACAAGTACTTTCAACTGTACATTCAGTCATCTTCAGGCATGGAAATTATTTTATTTTTGGTAAAATTCAGGTAGCATCCAAGACAAAATAATTAAATGCGAATCGAAATATGTTTGTTTTTTTGCAGCTTTTTTTTTTTTTTTTTTGAAATGTGTTATTGTTAAAAGATACACACTTTTGGAGTGTGCAGTCGCAACGCTGAGGTTGGATTTTTTTGAAAATTTAAGAGAGTGCGTTTTTTACTAATATGACAATTTGAGAATTTTTTTGTTGTTGTAGGAATTTATCAGTCAATGTGGAATGAACTAAATTGTTCAATAAATAGATTAATGTCTCAGTTGTTATCCCGAAAATTTGCACGTCGGAACTGATTTTGTTTGCGAAGAGGTTTCACCATTTTATATCATTAACTTTACTAATTTACTTTTTGTATGAATGATTCATTGTAATATATATATATATATATATATATATATATATATATATATATATATATATATATATATTTCAACAAATATGAATATTTGATATCTTGTGAAATTTTCTGTCGTTTTTAATTATTAAAATAAAGAACATAGATTTTTTTTATCATTTCTATAAAATGCCATAAGCACTGAACATGAGTAAGTTAATAAAAGATGTTATCATAATTAATAATGCATAGTTCATTTTCTGTATTTTGTGCTTGACGTTTCACTGTCTTGCTTGGTTAATTTTATTTTAAACTTGATTCATATTTCTTTTGGTTTCTTTTTTCGCTCCTCCGCCCCGGGAATTTTCAAACGCTGATTTTGAACCACGGTCCGCTTATTTCTTTTGAAAAGAATAAATACATTTCATTATAGATTAACTGATAATCTTCTCTTTTATCTTCAATAAATTTGTTTTTCTACAATGGAATCCGAAGGTATTTATTATTACTGGCCATCGTCATTCCAATCGCCTTTTGTGTATCTTTTATTTTCTTTAGCTTCCCGCAATGAAATTTTTATTGGCAAAAAATTTCTGACATTCTTCTCCCACCGCTCAAAAAATAAATATGTGGCCCCATAATTACTTGGAAATTAGACGAAGTGCGAAGATAGAAATACTAATAAAGAGGTGTTTCATAAATTTAGCATAGTCTGGCACAAGGTCACAAGTGCAAAGCACCCAATGGAAATTGAATTCACTACAGTAGTAATGATCTGAATGACGAGCTTACTGACCATTACATAATGTCATCTTTTTTTCTCTTGTTTTTTTTGTTAAAAATACACCCTTCAGTTAATGTTTCTTGTGTTTATTTTTATTGCATCCGGTTGTATTTAGCATTTTTTATTATATATATTATGTGTATTTAGACATTAAATGTTCTTTGAAGGCAAATACTATTAGAACCAACAGATATTTGGGTCGATTCTTTAATGATCGACTTTTCCAACTTACGAATAATTCTTCTCAGGCATGGAGGAAATTCCGTCAAATGAACTTCAGACAATTTCTGACGGAATTTTCTCCATGTCAATCATTAACATTAATCGACCCAAAATGTCTGTCGTTTTTCATAGTATTTGCATTACATGTGTCTTGTGCGTATGTATGATAAGAAACAGTGGCCGATGTAAAATAACAGCACCAACATTTATACTAATAATATATATATAACTAATAATATATATATAATTTATATATATATATATATATATATATATATATATATATATATATATATATATATATATATATATATATATATAACGTAAATCATTCAAACGAAAAACAAATACTGAAGCTAATTATACGGCAAGAATCACTCTCGCAAACAATATTTAATAATAAAATACAATCAACTTCGAATTCGTTAATGAATGGTGTGATCCTTGTTTATAAATTCCGGTTTTATCAGGTCTTATTTTTTCTACGAGCCGGGCTTTCAGTCGTTTCGAACGATCATCATCAGGTAGACATTTCAGTGTGTTTTTGTTAAATTCCGAGTAGTAATGCGACATCGAAAGATTGTGCAGTCCGAAAGGATCATACCATTCATTAACGGATTCGAAGTTGATTGTATTTTATTATTAAATATTGTTTGCGAGAGTGATTCTTGCCGTATAATTAGCTTCAGTATTTGTTTTTCGTTTGAATGATTTACGTTACATAAATTGAATACGCACTACATAATTGATATATATATATATATATATATATATATATATATATATATATATATATATATATATATATATATATGAATATGAGTGTGTGTACAATTTCAGATATAACTAAAAAAATATACCTATAAAAGGACAATATGAATATATAAATATTTTTTCAATATGCCCCCAAAAATTAACATTATTTACTCACGTGTGTTTATTTGACATTAAATTACGTCATTTAACATCCTCCATAATTTACCTAGATTTTTCAGTCAGCCTGATGAATATTTATGAGCGTTTCTTATATATATATATACACACACACACACACACACACATACATATATATATATATATATATAATCCGTCAAATTAATAATAAAAATTCATCACTTCTTTATAAATTGCTTTGTTTACGGTAGTATGCGAAACTAAGCAGATGTATATATTTCGAGAGTAAGGCAATATTTTGGTTTAAAGGCACTATTCAACTATATTTGATCATCGACGCGCTTCGTGGCCGAAAGATGGAAAGCACGTCGGATTTAAAGACGGTTTCCCCTGTCCAGTGGTACACAGGTTCGTATCCTGTCGGAGAGCCCTTATTTTTCTTTAATAAGATTTCTCGGATATTCACGCCCGTAGATGAAAATAAATATAAATAAACATACTGTTTAATAAATAAACGGAGCGTCTATTCAAATATGGGTATCTACTAAAAAATAACATTTAAGTAATTATATATATATATATATATATATATATATATATATATATATATATATATATATATGAGAGAGAGAGAGAGAGAGAGAGAAAGCAGAAATACCTTATATATATATAAATACCTCCCTAAATACCTCCCACATAATGGTAAAACATTAGCTAGATAAAGACACTATTGCCACTAATATTTTCCAATTATGTGGGGGTATTTCTGCCACATCTTGTATGATTAAATAAGGAACAAATAGGAGAATTTTTACGTTTATTATTTAATCATTCTGGTATATTTGTTCGCTTCAATCTTAAATAGCAAGACCTGCTAAGAAATTTGGTTCACTGTGTCATGCTAGACAATTTTTACCTCCAGAATCTATCTTACAAATGGAAATTCTAACCGAATCGTTGACTTACATATCCATTCGTCTATGCTTAGAATATTACTGCCACATATGGTCCGGTGCTCCTGTCAAATTTACTCCTTTACTATAAATACTTTCACGGTAATTGTTCGAATGAACACTTCGCTATGGTACCTAAACTTTATGAATATAAGCGTGATATTAGACTGGCGACGAGGTCTCATCGATACAGAGTTGAGTTGGTTGGATTTAGCCGCATATTCTATGCTAACAGTTTCCTTTTTTCGCACTTCTTCCTTATTGAACTCCCTTCCGGTCCCATGCTTTCCAGACAGCTTTAATCTTCAAAACTTTAAATGCAATGTCAATTACTATCTGCTGTCCTCCTGATTAATCTTCTTCTGTACTTGCTCCTTAGTGATGTTTCTCTTTTCTAATTCTTCCTCGCCCAATGTCTCAGTGGCTTTAGTGCCTTGCTTGGGATGAACTTCATTAAGAGAGAGAGTGTGGGGGTGGATGGGTGTTGGAAATCTGTAGAATTATTGAAGAATTATATTAAAAAGATTAAGAAATAATAACTAAAATGTGCTAAATTTATCCTGTTGTTTCACGAATTTTATTAATAGCCGTTTCCAGTTATTTTTATCTATCTATCTGTGTGTGTGTGTATATATGTATATATATATATATACACACACACACACGCACGCATATATATACACACACACACACACACACACACACACACACACACACACACACACACACACATATATATATATATATATATATATATATATATATATATATATATATATATATATATATAAACATTTTAAGTATACTGAACATGCCATTTATTTTAAATAAATAACTTGCGTTCTACCATTCAAATGTTACATTTTTTAAGTCTATTCTCACCCCCAGGCTAATGTAATCTCGGTGAGATATTAATCTGAACATATTCATAAAATATTAAATAAAGAAAAGTAACATTTTTTAAATATACATAGACAGAAAAATCCTTTTCTGTATCGGTAAACAAAATAAGATACACAGAGACTATATAGACGGCAATCACAGAAAGAAAACGACAGGTAATTCTAGACAAGGTAGTGAAAGAAAAAAGAACAGAAATGAATAACCATCAATTGTAAGAAGACAGAATGCGTGGTCAATAGCAAGTGCGAGAGCTCATGATGCGTGCTATAAATTGATGACGTTAAAATCGAGCCAAGACAAAAATTGAACAATCTGGGAAGTTTACATTATTTACAATATTCGAACTGTTATCCTCATCTTAATTGCCATATTTACAACGTTTCAACCGTTTTACACTCTGGCCTTCTTCAGGTAATTGAAATTTCGAACCGAACCCTTTATTTCGTCCACCGAGGTAGATTGTTCTAGTTCCACTTGCCGTGCCTCTTCCAGGTGCCTCACTTATTTAACTCAACTCTCTCAAGGACACATGGCCCAGTGGATAAAAGCGTTAGATAGATCCAGTGACTAGACCCAAAGAATTGTGAATTCAATACCAGGCTACAGTAGTGCTGAGCCCAAAAACTTGGAGAGTTTAGTTAAAGAGAAATAATGAGACATCCGGAAGAGGTATGGCACGTAGAACTAAAACAATCTACCTTGGTGGACGAAATAAAGGATTCGGTTCGAAATTCCAATCATCTGAAGAAGGCCGGGGCGTACAATGGTCGAAACGTTGTGAATATGGCGATGAAGATGAGGATAACAATCCTAATAATGTAAATAATCATAATACCTCATCTCAGAGACATAGACAGATATCTGGGAGGTGTTAGAAGCGTATTGGAATAGGGGAAATGCCCTCAAAAAGTTGAAGAAAAAATAATAAACTACTCAACTGCTATGTATTATCAGTCCTCCTATATGGCATTGGTTGCTGTGCAATTGCCTCACAGATGAAGAGGAGACTTGAGGCAACAGAGATGTGGTTCTATAGAAGCATGCTGAGAATACAAAGAAAGAAGTGCTTAACTGGTATGTAATATAAATCCTCCTATATGGCATTGGATGACGGACAGTTTCCTCACAGATTTCGAGGAGATTTGAGGCAGCGGAGATGTGGTTCTACAGAAGGATACTGAGCATACCATTGACGCAACATGTGAGTTACAATGAAGTTTTAAGAAAAATGGGAACGAAACGGACATTTATGTTTAGGATCAAAAGGATAGAGCTGCAATTTCTGGGACACATAATGAGAGGAAAGAGGGTTTGGAGAATTTGACACTTACAGGACATATTGAAAGCAAGAGGAACAGATGGAAACAGTAAGTAAGCTACCTGAAGAGCTTGTGTAAATGGATGGCGGAACATGGACTATGTGGGATAGTAAGGGGAACATACTGCTAAGAGCGACAAAGGAAAGGAAGTTGTGGAGAGTTTATGCTCGCCCATGTCCCGAAGATAATAAAAAAATACCCCGGTAAACGACCGAACTGTTGTATATAAATATTAGAACAATGTTGATTTTGATGGAATGGGCTTAACTTTAAGGGAACATTTAGTGACAAAAGAAGTAGAAACTAAACCACTGCTGGAACGAAGAGTAAATTTTGTAACAGGGATCTCCTAATGTACTGCATCTATACCGTGGGAACGTACAGGGCAGGCGAGATGTGAACTTTGACTGTAAACTTACAGTATAACCATTATATTATAAGAGAAAAAGAAAAAAGACAAAATGATAAAGAGGATCTACATAGTGCGTGGAAAGAAATTCCCTTTTTAGAATTATTAATAATCTTCATTAATTATTGGTCGATTTTCATAAAACATGTTTTAATTTGAACAGTGTAACGGCAGAAGTATAATACAGTGTTAACATTGTACCTTTTGCACATTTTCTTCCAATCTGCATTTTGAAGGACGAACGCCTCTGTTGGTATCTACCACTGATCCCGCACTCATCAGTTTGGAATCGACTGAAGCACGACGTCCATAAACATATTCGCACTTGCACCAGGGACTGCCACACTTCGCAACGGGTTGCTAAAACAAGCTCATGCAGTGTCAGGCGTTGTGACAATCTGGGCTACACTTGTCACTCTGAAATAAAAAGAGAAATTATCAATGAAATTCTACCACAATATATTTTGCTTCGTGTAAATGTGGTGATATTAACAAAAGTTTTAAGTAATTTTCAATAAGAAGTTTCTTTCCACCCACCGTACATGTCACTAAATTATCTACAAAGTATCTTGAGAGATGAAAGTGCTGAGATTTTAATGTTGGTTTTATGCTTTTTCTTCAAGTCAGAATTGTGATGCAACCACAAGGCCAGAGTGTCTTCCACTCCAAGAAATATACTAATCAATTAAAGTCATTAATTGGCATGACTCAGTTCATACTGCTTTTTCTTCTTGCATTTTACCAGATTTTCAAAATTATACTATTTACATTATTCGAACTATTGTCCTCATCTTTGTCGCCATATTTATTACGTTTCGGCCGTTCTACGCTCCGGCCTTCATCAGGTGGTTGGAATGTCGAACTGAACCCTTTATTTCGCTCACTGGGATAAACTGTTCTAGTTCCACGTGCCATGTTTAATGGATGTTAGTTGTCAGTTATCTCCTGTTATTTGCCCTCTCCAAGTTCTCCACTGTCTTAACCGGGTATTGAACTCACACTCTGGGTCCTGTCACTGGATCTAACCAACGCCTTTATCCACTGTGCCATATGTCCTTGAGTCCGATTAATGTAAATAGTGTACATAATACCTCATCTGAGAAATATAGACAGATTTCAAAATCATATTATGTACTACTTAATAACTCTCTTATTTGATGGTATATCGTAAGTGTGTATTCTATATCTCAACAAAACACGTTCAGAAAATACCTGATTTCCAAATTTCAAAAGAAGCAGGCGATACCTACTTAGAAGATTAGCGCTACACAATCTTCCTATGCTATTTCCTTCATTTCCTACCCTTTCTATTTCCTTCGTTTACTTAGTTCAGTTTAGTATTGCATAGAATGCAATACTAAACTGAACTTAGTAATATATATTCATTCTATTCGTTTATGGTTTTAGGAAGATTACGGCATTTTGTGGAAGATAAACCCATCTTTATTTTCTAAATATCTGACTTTCAAAAAATCTCTTCGCGTCCGAAACCGTGAAGATCAGACTCGGGATCGACGAATCTTCTCCAATGGGGGTGCGGAGAAGGATAATAAATGCGAATGTCAGTGTGTCACGATGTCACACTTTTTCAACTTTACTTCTAGAGGCTGTAGCCCAATATATCATACTATTTTGGAATCAGGCTGACTCCGTGAGCAAATTAAAAACATTCCGGACTGGATCCGGACTCGCAATACTGAAATTCTGGCTTCTCAAGTTTTCATTACTGCCATTGTTTTCAGCGATTTTTACGGAATTTGAAGTAAAAATAATTGTTTGTACGGAAAGTAAGGATCTAAGTAGATGAAATTGTTTTTAAATTAAGCGACAACAGAAGAATTATTGTTGAACCTTTAAAAGGCAAGCTTAAATATTAATGCAATACTGATATTAATGTAGCGATCAAATATTAATGCAGCGATCATTTCTGAGTTCTTCTGTAGTTTATTGTTGCCTATCGCATCTACTCCTTCCTACCTATTGTGATGAATGCGCAATCAAGAGCTCTCCGCAAGAGCTAGCTTAAAGCCGCCCAATATAATGCAAGACACGTGTTTAAATGACTTTCAGTCAGAGAAAATGTATTATATATTCCATCAAATATGATAAATAAATCTCTTTATATACATACCTTATGACCGACTTCTGCTCAAAATGAGGCTTTAGATTATTGTATAAATAAATGACTCTTCAGGTTAAAGTCATCTGCGAAATGAAGAAGAAGCAGAGGCATGAGTAAGGGGAGGTGTATAACGATGTCGGTGTACGAAGAAGAAGTTTCGTCTGTTGAATGTGCGTGTAATCAAAGAACGATCAAGCTACACATTTGGTAGCTTCGCTTAAATCTCAAGCGCCTATAGCGCCCACCCAGCGAAACAAACATCACTTTGTATTCTGTAGACACTTTTATTATATGATTTCTGCATGACTGATTCTGTCAAGTCTTTTTTTTTTGACAGTCACATCATCCAACTTAGTGAAACTTGTAGTTAATCAAGTAAAGACTTGTAAAACCTGAATTCAACCAACTTTACCAACAAATGAAAAGACAGTGATGTGTGTTCCCTTATAAGTTTCGTATCGACATGATGATATGAGAGTTCCTTTTCATTCTATCTGGTAGTTTGTATACTTAGAGGTTCCTATTAATATCGCGTTATTCACCGTCGCAGTTGTTGGTCGCTAAGATACAAGTTGTACTACCTAAGTATAATTTGGACGAATACTAACTGTTACTCAACGCGATTCCTAAGCTTCAATTGCCTACTTACAATCCATAATGACAGTGGATTGAAAATATGCCAAATTTAGTTTCTATGATCTAAAGAAAGCACACACAATAGTTTTAGAAACCAAAATAAACTGTTAAATAAAAAGAATTGAAATAATGGGCAAGTGTAAGCATATAAAGAAATACTTACTTTGCCATTAAGCACAAATTAAACAAATAAATAATATATTATAAAAATAAAATAAAGAAAGAAAATTAAATAAAAAATATAAATAATATAAACATAAAATAAATAGACAAAACAAAAATAAACAAAATAAAATAAACAAAATTAAACAAAGAAATATAAAAATGAACAAATACTAAATATGCACATATATACGCGTATGTGTTGGGGGCTGTGCGAGTATATATATTGTTGAAACTTGACTAATGCATGGAATAATAATGCAACACAAAATGTACTTAGAACAAAATGTATTGAAACAAGAAAGTGTACACAATATTTACATATAGTATTTTGTATATTCCTGGGAAGACCGTTCCTGGAGAATGTGTTGATTAAGTCGCAGTCGGGCAGAGTCTCTAGTTGAATCTCTTGATTCGCCTCCCTGTCTTCCCGGTACCAACCATATTTATATAGTCGGTACTCCACTATGCAAATTAGGTGGATCCTACCACAACACACACACACACACACATATATATATATATATATATATATATATATATATATATATATGCACACACAAACAACTACAAACGAACAAATCATCCAATATATTCCATAATATATATAACACCAAGGCAAAGACATATAAACTAATAAATTACTAGATATTAAATAAAAATTGAACATTCGATAAATGATAACATATAAGCAAATATTTAATTCACTACTACACTACTGTGCGTGTGTATGTGTGCGTGGGAGTATATATTATATATTCATTATACATATATTCAAGCAACAAGAGTTTTCAGAGCTACCGTACCTTCGAAATCACCATTAGACTCATCTAACTCTTTCCAAATCCTCTGCACCCAAATACACTGAAATGTCCGTATTGGAGCTTCAGGCGCGAATGTCAAGCAGTACAGAATGCCGTTTTCAAATTTCTGGCGGAGTGAATTACGTCATGGTGCTCTTTTCCTCACAGATGGTGCCCAACTGACCCTACTAAATGTGCAGTCGACAAAATCAAAACCGAACAACGCGCACGCAACGCGCACGCAACGCGCACGCAACGCGCACGCAACGCGCACGCGCGAAATTAAAAATAAAATATTTACCCATTGCGCCCTGTATATATGTGTGTGTGTGTGTGTGTGCGTGCGTGCGTGCGTGCGTAGTACTTGTTATAAGCGTTTATATATATATATATATATATATATATATATATATATATATATAGATAGATAGATAGATAGATAGATAGATATATATATAGATATATATATATATTATAAGTTATACATTCGAACATGCAAAAATGAATATTTGTTTCGAAGCCCAATAGCTAGTTACCTACAAGGATTATAAATCCGACTAGATCGGAGATCGGTAGAATTAGTAAAGTTGTCTTGGAACGTGTTAATTTGCAAATTGTTCCCGAATTTTGTGGCAAATGTTAATTTGTTTTTTTATTTCTTAAAAAATGGTTGTACTCAAAAGTTCAGGCAGAATTCTTCCTATAATGCATCCTCTTTAAAGATTATTATTATTATTATTATTATTATTATTAATGAAATGAAAACTATATTGACAATATATGGATTCTTGATTTTCCTATTTCTAAAGACACAACAAATTTGGACGTTCGATAACAAAACATTTTGAACACAAGTTGCTTTTCTATTTATTGATTCGCTCAAGCAGAAAACATGTTTTCTTCATATGAACGAGGCCGTCTACTTCACATTACAACCGTTGTACTTATACAACGTTTTACTCTCCTGACATATTTTTTAGGACACAACTAATTTCACATGAAATCAAGTGATATCAACACAAACCAGAAGTTGTTCTGTAAAAGAAAAAAACACATACACATGGACTTCAAATCAACTACCTCGTTCAAGGCAGAAAGGCCGGATCTTATTGCCAGAAACAAAGAAAAGAAAACCTGCTTTGTCAGCGGATCTCTGGGGAAATATGAAAGAAAATTGTGATGATATTTTACCTGTCTCGGAAACTGAGAAGGTTAGTGCCGTCCCATGATAATTGATGGATTTGAATCGCTGCTAGCAATCTTGGATTCTAGAATGGATGAACTATAGATTCAAAGATGGCTTGGAACTGCTCCGAAAGTAGTTCTTGGCTCTGGAAGGGAAGTGAGAAGAGCTGTGGTCACTCAATGATAATCGCTGGATATCTGATGTGAATATGCAATTATATTTACTAATAATAATTCGAGGAAGAACTGAAATTGTCGACATCAGTGATTTTCACTATTCATGAACCTCTTTTGATTGATAATCTTTTGATGCCCCCACCCCTAACTGTTTACTTTAACAAAGGCTCATTTTACAATTTAAGGAACAAATAAACACTGATATGTCTCCATATAAACTTGATAACTGCTTGTTTTAAAAAATAAATCAGTTAAATGAAATAAACTTTTATTTCGACAAAAAGGTTTTACATAAATGCACGCTAGTAACCTAAAAGATACTTGAAAATTATTTTATTAGGTTGGTGCAAAAATAATGTCGTTTTTTGACGTTCAACTTCATGTGAGAAAACGACATTATTTTTGCACCAACCTAATATTACATAATTTAAGTTTATTAGAACTAAAATATAAAGGTCAATAGGGTTGTAGCACTGTGACCCCTTTCATTGAACTTGTGCACTCCATCCCAATCTTTTCTGTGGCCCCCATAAAATTTACCAAGGCTCCCTTATGATGTTGAGGCCCCCGGTTAAGGCAGTGATGGGTTCTATGAGGATACTAAGTAAGGTAGTGGAGAATTTAACAAACTATCTGTCACTAACTAAAAGAGCAGTAACCACCAAACATCTGCTGGGAAATGACACATGCCTTTCATAATAATAATAATAATAATAATAATTATTATTATTATTATTATTATTATTATTATTATTTGTAATTTTTCTTTGTCAAGTATTTCAAAAACAATGTTAATTCAGTAAAATATCTAATATTTGAAAACCATCTTAAATCAATAAAAAAAAGATTTTTAAAAATCCTAATATTTGAAATAATGCTGTCGGCAGAATTTCTGCCAAAATATTAATCTAAAATGGTCAAAAACATCAAGTTCTCAAATCAGCAGACTCCCGAGAGGATGCTTCCCTGACAACTATAATATTGGTTTCTTCAAGAAGTGTAGAATAGCTATCAACCGATATCTATCCTACACGTCCTTATAATATGCATTTCTTAATTGCTTCTCTCCCTCCCCTGAAACAAATTAATTCCATTGAATAGTAACTCTCGACCTTGAGTTGCCCTTCGGTCTTGTACTGGGTGAACTATTAGTAAGTAAATAAAAAAAAATAAAATCGGAAATCAACTAATCATGCTCCGCTGTTCTTGCAAAGTTTATCTTCTTCAATGCTTTAAGATGACTGAAATGAAATCCGCTGTTGTTGATGTCAAAAAATTGATCAAATTTATTTGCTCAGTATTTTATGAAAATGGCGGTCGAATTTTAGCAAATTAATTATACAAATAAAGAAAGTCAGTCACATGACTTTCAAGAATGTAGCACCAAACTTGAGCCAAGAAATGTAACACTGCAATGTTAACTTCTATGGGAAAATAATATGGGAAAATAATCAGCCGTGGACTGAGAACCAATGTCGATATTCGCTGAGATTGAAAAAGAAATGTTCTATATACTACACCCTACACAAGGGCGACCGAGAACAATGCAATATCAAGCCTTTCTATTCTCCGAGGAATTATCAATTCCATACTTTTTAGTTAATTAAGAAAAAAATTAAACAATTACAAACAGAAATTACTGTCATTTACTTTCAAGAATCAAATTTTGTCGGAGACATTCGAATAACGAATTAATATTTATTGAATTATTACAACTATCCTGATCTTTGTTGTTTTGTTATGGGACTTTCAGATGAGATGGTAATAGTCAATGAACATTTGGAATGGTTCCCATCTTCATTGTTATTTTTGTCTGAAACTCTGAGATGAGATATTAATATTCACTGAATATATTGGACTATCCTTATCTTTTCTGTTGATCATATCGAAAAATTGTTGATTAGGTGTTAATATTCAATGACTATTTTGGACGATCCACTATTTTTCCGACATTTCGTCCACTTTGTTCGCGTCTTCGTTTTTTTGTTTTTCGTTTTTTTTTCTTGTTGTTGTTTGGCTACATTTCCGCACAATCAACAAACGCCAAAAAGATTGGAGTCCTGTCATGATTCTGTTCGGAAAAAACAGTTTATGAAACAATTGAAATATGAAGAAACAACAACACTGGAGACGAGGTTACTTGAAATGCGAGAAAATTCAACAATCATGCTTTCACAGAATTTTGATTTCGTTATGAAGAAAACCAATCAGATGGCCACTAAAATCGGATTGCATCTATAATTCTTATGCTGAACTTCTTTATTTTTAATTTAGTATTCATTTTATTTTCCACGATCTAAAAATGTCGTGAAAATGAAATTAGACAGATAATAAAATATTGTCAGTATTTTCTGATTAAAACAGACATAATTGAACACTATAATCAGTAGGACTCTTTTACTCTTTGAACTTGAATTATAAGATAATGAAACACCTGTCATTTTTTCTTTTCATTTATAATTTTGGAGGTCACCTTTGAAACTTGTTAAAACTAATTCGGATCTAATTTTACCTAATTTAGTTCTTCAGTTTTAATCGACCAATGACTACATTTTTTGCTAATTAGGCTGAGGTAAATATCAGTCAAAACCGTTGAGGTATATCGATCATTTTTAAATCCGCACCATTTTCTAATAAACTGATAAACTTTTTAAAACAACAAAAATATTGTACCTTTTTAATTAGTTGGCGCTTAGGATTTGGCCATTAAAAAAAAGAAATTGACTCCTAGGGAAATCAATGTGGACACATATACCCTTAATGTGACAGATCATTTCATATACATATTACTGTGTTATCAAAGGTGTTTGTTATGCTTTTTAATTGTTCATATTAAAAATAACGTATGAAAATTAGACAAGCATCAATAAATTCATGTTTAATTTTATGCAAAAATAAACATGGACAAATGTGAATTTAGACTTCATCGATTTGCTTTAAATTCGCGGTTAAATTTTTAAACGTTCAGTTTGATGAGTTGTTTTTTTGAATCACTGAACCGTGGTTTAAACCACAATTTGAAAACCAATCGAAGAACTTTATTGGCAGATCTAGAGTCTAATGGCATTCATGGTAGTTGCCGGATAATAAGGAGCTGAACTGGAGAAGTACAACCAACTTGTATTTGATAAAACACTCAGATCATCTGCAATAAAAAATAACATACTTTACTGCAAAAACAGTTTAAAACGAACGAATTCTACATCAATATGAATTACAGGAAATAAGACAGTTTTGCAGGGAATTCATTTCCTTTTATCAAATTCAGTCACTGTCACAATTTCTGGATTTTTACAGTTTTTATTGAATAAAAGATTCTGAATATTTATAGTGTGTTTCTTCAGAAAATTGATTCGCTTTTATCTTTACAAAATATACCAATAACATTTCTTCTCTCATCAACAGTGAACAACGAGTGTATTTTAATTATACGAGCATTGATCTTTCCTGGAATTTTACCTCTAATTAAAACCAACAGCGCAAATCAATTAAAACCAAGAAAATCTGATATCTGATTATTTTCAATGATTTAATCCTGCCCTTGGAGAATAACAACATGCGTGTAAGTTTATATCTACGATCTTAATACGCTGAAAGATTATGCTTCCTGATTATGAATGCTTCGTTACTGCAGCACGATTAACGCATACCGTTCAGTGATGTAGAGTTCATAGATGTATTCAAAGAAGCTACTGTTAATAATTACAAAAAAAGAGAGAGATATAATTTTGGGGAGAAATAATGAGAAAAGACGGTTCAAAGAATCTGGTACTCACAAGGCATATTGAAATCAAGAGGAACAGAAAGAAACAGCTAATAACGTGCTTAATAGAACGAAACAGCTAGTATCGTGCTTAACGAGTTTGTGTAAATGGGTGATAAAACACGGACCACACAGGCAAATTACAAGTAGATAAAGGACAATAATCGCCCACCTGATGAAAGGATGGGACACATAACAGGCATTCGGCAACAGAAAAGACTTGTAGCTAATTAACACTTGGTTGATTTTTTTAAATATTTTATTATTAATTCACGTAACCTTCAGAACATTAATTTGTATTTTATGAGATTTTTGTTAGTTATTCATGATTCCTCGGTTAAAATATGTGCAACTAAAGCAAAAATTCCTTCTATTTCAAGGAATCAACCAGCACTTTTATAGAAAAAAATTGTACATTTTCCTTATCAACCATTGTTTTAATCACTATTTTAGTTCTACGAAACTATCATGTCAAATTATGATAGAATCTATTATACAAAAACACACATTTCTCTGTTTATGTGGCTAAGATCAATTTTATTGCAACATAAAATTTTAACCACACTAAAATATCGTTTACATGAAATATTATTCAATGTCGAAATCAAGAATTAAAACAGAGACCTTTAGTAGTCGATCAATCTTGTTCCCTTGAAAAAAAAAATCATTGACTTCCTAAATGTTGCTTCTTTAACAATAGCCAATAAAAAAATCTCCCAATGCATGTTTTATTTATTCTTTGAAAAAGTCATCATTTCATATACTTAAGAAATAAATCTCTATTTATAGAGAAATACCTGACATTTTTATCCTATTTGTGACAATCGAGGCAATAAAAGAGGTGGATGGTTATAGGGGCCAAAATTGGCAGATATTAAGGAAATAGAGTCTATGGAGGGCCATAATCGACTATGTCTTGAAGGGACGTGACATTAAAAATGACTATATATATATATATATATAATCACGAAGAAAGCCTTAAATATTCATTTTGATTATAATTTATTTCGTGAATATCGAAGATATTCACTCTTCAGGCTCTACACATATATATATGTAGCAGAATATGCGTGGATAAAACGAAGAAATAATCTATTTTCATCACGGCTCTACAAATTTAAATACTTTTTATCATTTGAGTATTATTTTTCTTTCAAATTTAAATAAATGAATTACAAAGATTCTTTGCGAAACAACTTCACAGAAATATTTTGTGTATCTTCTTTACAGTACAGCGGAATAGCGTTAGTATAAAAAACAAAATGCGTCTACATGGGAGAATGTGTGTGACACAGATGTACGTTGTTTTATGCATCCGTATGAATTGTAGCAGTCGGCAGTGATGATGACATCGTGCTATTGTCGAAAGTACTCGGAATAAATAATATGTATCAACACGGTAATTTTCTCTCTTCTTTTAATAATGACACCAAAAAGCTTGTCCGTGAATATGAAATAATCCAACTGAAAATAAGTCGACAAAACTAAATTATTCAATGAAAAATGTCCCATATATGTGTGTGTGTGTGTTCATTTCTCAAGGGTATCAGTGCGAAGTGAACACTGTGTCAACCGTGTGTGTGCGTGTGAGAGAGAGAGAGAGACAGACAGACAGGCAAACAGACAGAGTAAAGAATATACTGATACCCCTGAGAAATGTACGAAGACATTTCTTCTCCCCTCCGACTATGGATAAAATGACAATGCAGTCTGGAAACTCTAGCCTTAACTGGCAACCAATCTTCATTCAAAACTGGATTGGTGACACTTCATGCAGCTGCCTGGGAATTTTGAGTTCCTTCCGGTGGCTCAGGCCAATACGTATCGCTTTCAGAAATGCAAAACTGATGGGTTTCATCTTATGAAGCTAATTGACACCCGGTATTGACACCTTTTGCCAAAAAACGTCTTGAGATCCTAAAAGACAGTGAGTTGAAATGATTATGCATATTAATGAAGTGATCTCTTTTCCTTCAGTGAGTGCGGTAAAAAATTTCTTTAAACAGCAAATCAATAAAACAGATGTAACTTTCCTCTTTGGTACTTAGACTTTACGAATTTAGACGCAGTACTAGATTGGCGGCAAGGTCTCCCCATTTTACATTTGAAATGGCTAGATGTAACTGTAATAGTTTATTTTCTTGCACTTCTCACTTTTAGAACTCTCTTTCGGCTTCTTACTTCCCAGTTAAATTTGATCTTCAAAAATTTAAATGCAGTGTCAATCCTTATCGTCTGTCTTGTTAATTTCTATTCTTTTATTGTTTTATCTCTTTAATAATGTTTTCTTTTTCTCGTATTCTCTCTCGTCTTAGTGCCTTTATTGCCTTGTTTGGGTGAAATGATTTTAAAAAAAATAAACATAAGTCATGCATTTAGTTATATTTTATTAGCTTGATTTTCTTGGAAATGTTTTTAATAAAATTAAATCGTTGAATAAAAAAGACTGTAATCTTCTATCCTTCTAAAATCTTGTTCAGAATCGATATCTACTAGCGTTTGTTGCCTAAACGAATTATTGTTAAATTATAGTTTCTGAAGTGTCAATTTCTGGTTTTAACCGATTCACAAAATATTACCATATCGCGGGCTTACGATGAAATCATAAGGTAAATTTATCTCCACCAAGCCATTCCAATGACGTTTTAATTTTATTTGTTTTGTTTTTTTGCGTGTTCATATATCCTGCATCATTAATAAATAAAATACAGGTAAAAGATGACATTTCACAGTTATTTCCCCTTGTTATCATGCTCGCCTAAAGTTTTTCCACTGACACTCTTCTTGAGTTGAAGTCGGTTTTATCTGATAGGCTCGACTCTGCTTTGTTGAAACAATTTCTGCAGCTTGATAGGAAACGAATTTTTTTCAGGATGCTGTCGGGTACAACATTTATTTTTAACCTCATCGTGTTAGATTTGCTTTCATTGTCAACAAAATGCATTATCAATTAATTTTTTTTATTTCTTCACAGCCATTATATTCCACGACTGTTTTTCCAGATGTAAATATTAGGTGTGTTCAAAAGTTCTCGGCACACTTTTTGAAAACCAGGAACTAAATACACAGCTTCAGTTTGAAAAATCTTAATATATGAGAGTAATAAATTTACCATCACCAAAATGGTCGATCATATTATCTCAGTTGATAACAACAACGTCTTTGTCAACTCAGTTTCTAAGACATGGGAAGCGAGTTCAAGTCTCAAAGGTGGCTGCTTCATATTTGCGATTCATACTGTTGATTTTCAAAAAGAAAAATAGGAAATAAAATATGGCAATGTTTATCATTCGTCACTACCCCAAAAATTAAATGATGTGTCAAAAGGCCGGTTATTTCCCTGACACCGCTATTACACCGTTTTTTGTTGTTGTTAGTGTTGTCGTTGTTTGTTTTGTTTTTTACTCCCTCGTCAATGTTTATTGTTTTAAAAAGCGATTACTAGAATTTTATAATAAAAAAAACATATGAAAGTAGATTTTTCAATATTGTTAAGAAATGACAATAAAGATATTAATCACTATTTATTTATTATGCTTGTTTACAAGAATGACTTTATATTTACAAGATTATAAAAATATGTGAACCAGCTACAATAAAATATTTATTATTTACCTCTTTATAAAGAAATAAATATGAAATTGATTTTTTATTTATAGATTTATATGATCAAGATAATTTAAATTAACACATAACGACGAATAACTTTGAAAAAAAAAGATACATTTTCCGAGTTTTTCTTTCTGTTGCTTTCGCCACATAAATTCACTAAAATAGGCTGAGAATATATCTTCCCCTGAACCAAACATTCTTTTAATTTTAGATTTTAGGTGCTACTACAAACACTCAATATTTTGAAACGGTGCGTCGCAACTCATAGGTGCAGCGGAAGAGTATAGCAGTTGAAGCTGAATGATTGAAAGAAAATCAAATATTTAGAAACAGTTTTTTAAAATTCCTATGCCAAAAATAAATATGATTTCAAAATTTAAAATATTATAGATTGCTTGTAATTGCATGCATGAGTCCCAGTATAAATAATTATAATTAATTATTGACCGATTTTATCATTGTGATAATTTTGCATTATATCAAGTTTTTATAATATAGTAACTAGAGTCTGCCAATTGGAGGAGAGGGTTATCAATGATAATGTTCTAACTTCGAATCCAAGCTTATCTCCCCTTAACACTCTCTTTTTTTTAGTTTTAAATGCAATTTTTATCACATATAATTTGGTGATACGTGAGCAAATTTTTATGCGGCACAGAAAAAAATGGGGAACCGCTGCATTCGATCGACAAAGTTTTCCTTGTGTTTAATTACACATTGTCTTTCTTTTTTTTTAACGCAAATATTACATGATCGTTGCTTTACATATTTTGATAATTTTGTAAATTTTTATGAATTTTTGCATAAAAAGATTTATTCTGAAATTTGTTTCTTTGTAAAATGATAAATAATAAATCTTTATAAAAAGTAAATAATAAATATCGCACTGTACTTGCTTCACATAATCTTGTAAATAAGCATTGCGGAGGAAGTAAAAAATAAATAGGGTAATAGCGGTGTCAAGGGAATAACAGTGTGTCCTTTTGACACACTCTGGGTTTTTTTGGGGGGGGGGTGAACACGAATGTTATACATTGCCTAATATTTAAACATAGAATGTAAATAAACGTGAAAATCAAGCGACAGTAAGCTGAATGAAGTAATCAAAAAGAGAATAGTGAAAAAATATTTAAGCAAAGAAATTCAGAAAGGAGTATTTTTACTACTACTATAACAACATCTATATGATAGTCGTGGAATCTGGCCAATCGGATGTCTGAAAGGAAACTAAAAAAGTCTTGAAATTATCAACCTTTCGACCGAATACATTGACTGGCTTTCATTCAGTCTTGGAATTTGCACAAACCTTTTTGCTATGCAAATTAAATTTCTATATATTTTCGTAGCCAAGAGCTTTTAAATTTAAATAACCATTTCGTGTTAAACGGAATATGAATTAAAATTACTTTTTCTTTAAAATAAAAAATATTGGAATTTTAACAAATGCCCCGCAGCAGACAAACAGCTTTTAATCAACAAAATTAAATTTTCTAGCTCGAAATATTTTTAATATAAAAGATACGCATTTTTGTCTGCAAAAATGATGTTGGTGGATGGGGAGGGTGCCATTGATTAATAAATAAATAAAATAAAGAAAGAAAACAAATCAAAATATTGATTACTCAAATTTCCTATGTCTTATATATAGCGTCGATTGTATGAAGAGAGTTCCTGGAAAGTTGTCCTAACCGATTTCTATTTTGATGGAGAGACACTATAATTTGTCCATGGATTAATTTTATAAAAATATTTTATTAGTTAGTAGTGTAATGTAATTAAAATTAATTAATTAAAAAGTGTGAATAAATAAATATTAATTAGTCTGAGTTTGTTTTATACACTTACTTTTGAGAGTAATGTATTAAGAGAAAACAAGACGGTTTGTACCAATTACATTTGTATATAAAAATTTCTTTGTTTAGAATTGGTTCTAAAAAGGACAGCCAGAAATAACTGTCATGGCAGACTGTTGGTGATACATTTTTTCTGATTTCGAAAGATATATTCCTCTTGTATTTTTTGTAATGTTAGAACATTAAACCACTGTGGGCAGGAAATATAAAGCACGAAATGGGCAGGTTAAATTTCGATATCTAGGCGCATGTGAAAACTGGTGTGCAAACAATGGGGATTTTATCAGTGACAAACACAGGATCATACATGCAGGGGGAAAGAAAAATGAAAAAGGAGTAGGATTTATCTTCTTCTTTTATGTACCGTGTCCCTTCAGGACGTAGGCGATCATGGCTCTCCATTTCCTTCTGTCCATTGTAGCTCTCAAGAAGTTTTGTCTTTTTGTTATTTCTCCAAGACCCTGTTTTGACATCCACTTGATTAAGCTCGCTAAGTATGTCACGCATTGCTTTCATCTGTCCCTTTTTCCTTCTATCTGCCCTGTGAGTATCAGATTTTCCAAACCCTCCTTTCTCATTACGCGACCCAGAAGTTTTAGCTGCCTCTTCCTGATGTTAAGCATAGGTTTCCTCTTTATTTGCATCCTCTCCAAAGCCTCATCGTTGTTCACGTGTTCGGTCCATGGTATCTTTAGCATCCTACCGTAAAACCACACCTCCGTTGCCTCGAGGCACTTCTTCGTCCAACATTCGCTGCCGTAAAGGAGGACAGATATCAGGTAGCAGTTCCGTAATCTTTTCTTTGTTACCAACGAAATCCTCCTGTTTCGTAATACTCTGCCTAGCTTTTAGAATGTGTCTTTGGCTATCCCAGTACGTCTTCGGATCTCAGCGTCGCACTTACCGTCCTCTGTCCGAACACTTCTCAGACTAGACCAAAAAATGAGGAAATGCGTTCTGGGATGCTGCCAACTATCAGAAGGAATTATTGTGGTTAAACTGAAGAGGAGAGTTTTCAACATAGCCTTCATAGTTGCGCACGCACGACAGCACAAAGAACAGAAGAAGAAATCGAAAAGTTCTGTTCTACGCTAGACAACGCCAAGGCCGAAGGCAAATCGAAAGAAATTATAATTGTCACGGGAGATTTGAACGTCAAAGAAGGCAACGAGGGGGGGGTGAAATCGTTGGCAAATTCAGGCAAGGAACCCATAATGAATGCAGAGAAAAATGGATCCAATGGTGTACGGCAAATGACGTGGTAATAGCCAATACCTGGTTTCAAGAACACCCAAGACTAATATGGACATGGAGAAGCCCAGAAGGAGAAACAAAAAAGCAGATCGAAAAAGCAGATAACTATCAAGAAGAAATTCAGAAATGTCGTTTTACACTACAAAACATAGACAAGCGCCAACTGTAGAAGCAATCAACCCCAGTAAAACTAGGGAAATTGAAAAAGACTAAAGCAGCACCCAAATTGCAATACGACAGATTCTTGAACGTCACGAATCTGAATGGAAAATATATGAACAGTGTAAAAAGTAGATACGGGAAACAAAAGGAAAATCGAAGTGGGAAACTTTAAGAGAAGCATTAGTAACAGCAGCAGTCGAGACCATACCAAAGGATCGCAGACGAAGAAAAGAATGAATGAAGACAAACGAAGTTCTTTGCATGAAGAAAAAGAGACATAACCATGGCATGACACGGAACACAATACACCATACTACACAAAGAAATAAAAAAACAAATGCAAGCAAGCTAAAGAGGAATGGATCAACAAAAAATGTTCAGAAATGGAAAGAGTGAGTACCACAAATAAAAGAGACATGCATAAAAAGAGAATTAACGACGAAAGAGAACAACCGACAATACACAGAAATATCGACGGACCGGAAATATTCAAATCTGAAGTGGAAGCAGCACTTACCTAATTGAACAGGAAAAAGCGGCAGGGCCAGATGAAATTGTAATAGTGATATTCGAGACCTTAGACGATTTTGATATAGACAAGATCACAGAAATAATAAATGATATCTACAACAGTGGTGATATACCGGAACATCTAAGTAGATCTATTTTCATAGCACTTCCTAAGAAGCCAGGTGCAAGCGATTGTGAACACCATCGGACAATAAGCTTAATGAGAAAAATGGGGTAGAAATCAGATGGTGCTAATTTAGGAGAATAGGGGCGACAAGAAAGAAATTCGTAGCCAACCGGATCGTGCTTCAATTTATGCGACTTGGGAGTTTATTTGTTTATTAGTGCACTATCTTGCAAGATCTAGACACTTTTACTAAGCATAGCATTTTTTTTATTTCGATGGCTTCCCGTAATTTCAACAGCAATGCGGGAAAATACACCGGTTCCTTTGCTTCATAAGTCCTGCACCATTTTTATTCCTAAAGGGTGAGCATCGCCTTGCTAAGAGAGGATAGGACACGTACCTTTGAGGGTGTTGGGAAATATCCATGTTTCGTTGTTTGGATTGTGCTTTAGTCTCTGGGACACAATGATGAACGCGCGTTACATCCTGTGTACTCGTGAAAAGGTTCTCTGATACAAGGCCAACATTTCACGGGAAAACATCTGGCTTCCTTTCGAAAATGTGTGAACAAAAGAAACACCTAAAACACACAGACGTTAGTAAAGACCTGTACAGGCACGATACGATCCAGGGCTGTCCATAACAGAATTGTGTTTGTTGGGTGTGCCTGCAGTAGATTGAATGAGCTTTGCAATATGCGCTATACATGCTTAAAAGGTATTACATATGTGCCAAATAGACTTGTAAGTCAGTCGAGTGGTCCTGAAATCAATATCGTACTACTGGTGGTTTTATTATTTTGATGAAAGAAACCATCATCACCATCAGCAAGCATAAAGAGCTTTAAAAAGTGTAAAATGGATCGGACGAAATATTGTAGGAACAACATCTTAGACAAAAAGAAGCAGATTACTTGTCGGAACCAAAGTCAGAATATGTCGGTAAATGTTTAGATTTCTTGTTCTGTTCTTTGTGCTGTCGGTGCGTACAAAACTATGTAGGCTATGTTGAAAGCTTTCCTCTGGCACCGATAGATTGGGTGTGTCTACAAAAGTTTCCAGTGCCCTTAAGAAAAATAAACAGTTTTGTTTCTAATTTTCAAAACATAGCATTTAGAACTTACGCACACACCTATCTAATAATGCCTTTGTGGCGCTGTTTGCTTATTGGT
Source organism: Acanthosepion esculentum (assembly GCA_964036315.1). Classification (NCBI taxonomy): domain Eukaryota; kingdom Metazoa; phylum Mollusca; class Cephalopoda; order Sepiida; family Sepiidae; genus Acanthosepion; species Acanthosepion esculentum. Next base: position 77,908,349 of record OZ038495.1, read on the forward strand.
TTAGTGACGCTAAAACAAACAGTTCTGTAAAATTAGGTTTATCCAACATGGAAGTATGCAAGCAAACAACATGCTACTACAGCGGCGTCAGCTACCGAAACATTTTAAAAAATTAGGTTTCGAATATTAACTTAGGGTTTTTAAATTTGTTTCTTTAAAACCATAGAAGTGTAATATCAGAAATATCTGTCATTCGACCAAAATTTAAAATCTATCACAACTTGGATTCATTTTTCTCCACTGTTTATATGCCAAGCGTACGCTCGTTTTTCCAGAACGCCGGTGTGCGATCTTCCCTCTCCCAGTACAGACCCATCAGTCTCTTCAGTATCATCAGCAAGCTCTTTGAGGACACAATAAGAGATTCATCGAGCACCTAGAAAAGAACAACCTCTTCAGCGGCAAGCAGTATTGGTTTCGGTCGACCCGATCTACTGCCAATGTCCTAACTACCATCGCTCACAGAATCAGTGAGGTTCTGGACGACAAACACACTAGATATCTCAAAGGCCCTCGACAACGTGTGGCACAAAGCCTTACTACAAAAGCTCTCCAGTTATGGAATCACCGGAGGGGTCTTCCAGATCATAAAATCCTTCCTAACAGATAGGTCTGTGAAGGTAGTTATCAATGATCAGTCCTCTGGAGCCCTAGAGGTCAAAGCAGACGTTCTCCAGAGGTCCTTGGACCAATCCTCTTTTTGATCTTCATAAATGATCTGCCTAAGAATATACTCAGATCATTTGTAAACATCTATGCCGATGATAAGACTATATACTGGCGCACCTCTGAAACTTTCGATGGTCAGAGATTGGCGACTGATCTCTATTCCGATCTTGCACAAACTACCCAACGGGGTAACAACTGTCTGGTTACATTCAATGCCTCGAAGACCAAGCTAGTTACATTCTATCACCTCCGATTTGACCCCGAAATACCACCAATTAGGATGAACGGAGGTGCTCTTGGAGAAGCACCGAGCCTTGAAAAACTGTTGGACCTCAAACTCACACCCGACTTTAAGATTCACTGCTAAGGATGCAGGTAAAATGGTCGGTTCTCTGCACCACTCCAGTAAGTACCTGACACATGCTATCTCCTACCTTTACAAGAGCCAGATCAGACCAAAAGTTTAATACTGTTGTCATATTTCTGCGGGACCCTTGATAAAGTTCAAAGGCGTTTCCAAGACCTTGTGGGTGATGAATTATTCTCCACTCTTAAAGCCCTCTCCCACAGGCGGGATGTGGCAAGCTTCGTGCAGCTCTTCCACTATTTCCACGGACGAACTACATTCCTTGGCCCCACCGAAGCAAACCTTCACAGTAAGAACACGCCATGCCCCTTACATAATACCAAACCACCCACATTCCCTCCGTATTCTCTTATATTCTTCTCGCGAGCCACTGCGCTGTAGAACCGACTCCCAACATATATATATATATATATATATATATATATATATATATATATATATATATATATATATATATATATGACGATGCTAATCAAATCAGTAATAATAATTGTGTTATTGCTTCTAACAATAAACTTGATATCACGGAGTAAAGGTCTAAAACAACGCTCATTGTCAAACAGAATGACCTAATATATCTGTAAAAATGAAATAAGTAGAAAAATATATGCGCAACTGCTAGTTTTACATGGGCTGCTCATCAAGTGCGTAATTACCTTAAGATAGACGAGCGTTCATGCGCATGTTAGTAACAACAACGTAAACCTTGTCCGATGAAGTCCTTTAGCACGACTCATGCACGATGCAATCTTCAGGTACTAAGCATAAATAGAAGACTGCATCGTGCATGAAACTCAGATTCGTGCTAAAGGCGTGAGATAATACGTATATTTATTAATATACATATATCTTTACTCCGTTTCATTATATTAAACACCGTTTCGTTAATACCTGCACTATATGTGCTATATGTTGGACCATATATATATATATATATATATATATATATATATATATATATATATATATATATATATATATATATATAGTAATAATAATAATAATACCAAATCCACAAGTGGTAAGAGTAATTCACACACACACACACATATATACACACACACACACATATATACACACACACACACATATATATATATATATATATATACTTTAAAATCAGTTAAATTCATAGAAAATCATAAAATATAGTAATGTAAAATCATAAAATATAGTAATATAATAGTCTGTAGTATAGACAATAGTATATAGTAATATAATAGTTTATAATATTTGATATTACTAAGATCCACCTTGATTATATACCAATGGATCTATTACCTGTACTATATTATATATAGATAGATAGAGAGAGAGAGAGAAAGAGCAAGAGAGAGAGAGTGAGAAACTATGAAAAGTTTTTTTAGGAGAAAGTATACTATATCTCATAGGAACTTGATAATCAACCACTGTTTAATTCAGTTTAATTTTCCATTTATTTATTGTCATTGTAAGTTAGCGTTCAGACAAGTAAAATTGTATCCAGACCGCTTTGAAGATGTACATATTGTAAGTTTTCTGAAAAGCCTTTTCCTTCTTTATTTCAAATATCTTTCATCCACATATTTCCTTGCTCCCTTTAACAAGGTCAACGGAAGCGAAAACATTTTAGGTATTGCTGAGGTGAAAATAATTCACAGAGCAATAGCAATTGAATAAACTTCATTTTCCCTTTTGTTCAATTGTTGCCTGTGTTTGAAATAATAAAAAAAACGCTTCACCTCTTCCCTTATTAACCACATTTTCCCAGCCTCTTTCACTTGTGGAACCCGTCTACCCAAAAGTTTCTGGGAAGAAAACTACCCAACAACAGGGAAAATATGACAAACATTCAAACTGTCCTTCAAACGGTCTTCTAATTTTTGTGCATATTCTGAGTGACATTCTAAAAACTGCCTGGTCATTGAATACGGGCGTAATTTGATTCACTCCAGGCTTCCATTGTTGCGTTCGATGCTAAGGAATGTAGCAGAACAGGTTCGGTTGGGCCAGCAACAATCCTGTGTCAAAAAAAAAAAATAAAAGAATAATAGAAATAAGAAATGCGTCTTCATTTCTGTTGAGTCTTGACTCAATATTGAATCTCGCCTATTTCATGGAATAATAATGCAACACAAAATGTACTTAGAACAAGAATGTATTATAACAAGAAAGCGTACACAATAAGTACATATAGTATTTCTGTATATTTCTGGGAAGACGTTCCTGGAGAATGTGTTGACTAGTCGCAGTCGATCAGAGTCTCTAGTTGGATCTTGTCATTCCACGTCCTCTTCTCCCGGTATCAACCATTATTTATATAGTTGGTAGTCACCTATGCAGATTAGGTGGATCCCACCACAACAATTTCAATGACACGTTCTTAATTTTCACAGTTTGAATATCTCTGAATTTATTATAAAACCTAAAAAGTATAAAGTGAAATCTATTAAATTGTGGAACTCTTTTAAGTTCTCAAAGTGGTTTGAATAATAAGTTCTTTATATATTCACTTGCTTTTAAATTAGTGTTTATCAAATTAACTATCACAAAGGAATTGCATTCATTTTACATATTTCGTCAAACAACTTACAGAACAAAATCAGTTACACAAGCATAACACTGCCCAGTGTTTGTTTTTAGACTTTTGATACAAGTAGCATAATTATTGGATTTATAATTAATAAGAGAATAATCAACGTTATGCTTTGAAGATGTTGTAGCTGAAGTTTTGTTGTTCAAAGGAAAATGTTGTACTTTGATAATAACCATTCATCTTTCAATGAAGCATTTATCTTGTTATAATCCAAAATGACTGCTATGAAGCAATATGGCTCCCGTGGTAATATGACTGTTGTAGAAGTTGCTACAGTATATAAGGAAAAACTGCCTATTTAGAAAATTTTTCTTTTACTGGAGCACAAAATCTGACGACTGTCAATAGTGATAAATACCCATTTTCTTTAGTTATCAAGCTACTCTTCATGCAGGTACGGTTTTAAAAAGGTGAAAAATGTGAGAAAGGAAACTATTAGAATAGAAATGATGGTTGCATCTAGCTAGTTTGGCAGTAGAATGGTGAAACCTAGTTGTCAATCTAGTAGCACGCTTAAATTGTCGAAGCACTCGGGAAAATAGCTCGTCAAAACGGATGCCATGAAAATATTTGTAGAAAAGCGAGAGAGAAGCCACATCATGTCGGTGAGAAAGTGACGGAAGTCTAAATGCCAGTTCAGGATTGATAAATTTACAGACCATTCTTTGAATTTTGTCAAGAATCTCGAGATATGCAGCAGGAGTACCAGACCAGATATGCAGCAGGAGTATCAGACCAGATATGGCAATAGTATTCAATTCATGGACGAATTTTAGACTTATAAATGTGCAAGATGGATTCTGACAAGAAATTTTTTTCTGTTCTCTTGCTTCTTATCTTTACAATATTTCAATTGTTGTACCCCTGAGTTTCTTCATGCGTCTGTCGTAATTGATAACCAGGCCTGTCGCCAAAGGAGAACCTGACAACGAAAATCATTTACATATTTAGGTATTCATGATTGATATAAGAATGATCTTGAATAAAATATCAACATGTGTTCCAATAAATTTGACTCAAGATAAACCTTTCCAAAACAGAAGCTATAATCCGGAATTGGAATGAAAGCAGTGATGGCACTTACCCTGAATCCATAAAATGGATATGGAATTAGTAAATACCAAACACTAAAAATACCTCGGTGTATGGATCAATTATAACAAATTTAGTATAGGTAATAAACAAATTAATATTGAATAGGCTGTGTTAGTGCGTAGCTACGCCCAACACAGCAAATTGCTACCAAACGAAAATTATGAAGCTAAAAACTCGAGTCATGTTCTTAAACAGCCACGTCAGATCGTGACATGTCATGCATGACGCCAAACTCATTCAGAAATATCTAAACTGTGTACAACCGATCTCTCGGGTCAATAGTTAAAATGGCTTCGAACAAATGAAGTGAGGACCAACATAGTGGACTGACGATACAGAATCACAATGATCTGTACCAAATAACAGAAACTTCAACACTTGAGGACTTCCATCAATAGCAACAAGTTAAATGGATAGCACATGTAAATAGGGAATAGAAACCAATCAGTCGATAATAATGATAAATCATCAATTTAAAAATATTTAAGAAAATCTTCACCTAGTTTGATGCCAGGAATCATTTTTGTCACTTACAAAACATTTTTAAAGCTATTAGCTTAGAATGCATTGTTCAAAAACTTGATCATTTCCGAAATTCTATGAAGGAACCGAATCATAAGATTTTGGTAAAACGATTAAGAATTCAAACGATTGGGCGTCTATGAATTTGTCTATTCTCTTTTTCTTTTTCTTTTGTATTTTTCATGCCATTTGCTGCAATGGAATTATTAGATTTCCTTTAAGATGACACTTGCAGATGGTACAGCTATTAAAGATATTTTTAAACACACGCACAAAAGGAGAACGTTTAACGTTTGACGTTTAAAGACTCCAGCCTGATTTGTTTTATTAGGACACAAATTGAAATATCAAAGACACTTGAATAAAATCGCTTGCATCTTTGGATTTCTGACTGAAATGATGTTGAATAAAGGATTCATAAACTACAAAGAGAAATGCGAAGCCCTTGAGCAAAATTTATTTTTTATTATTAAAAGCTGTTCAAGAGAAACAGGCAAGAAACGAGGAATCTTCAAAGACTAAAGTGACGTCTTTTCTTTACTCTTTCTTTTTACCTTTATTATTAGATTAATATCTTCAATGCTTATTGGATTTAGACTGGTACAAGGACACTAGTATTGAGCACTACAGTAGTAATGGTTTACGGGACTAATGAGCTTACTACGAAAATGCCTAGCTTAATTTATCACAGGGCCACCGTTACGGAACACCCAGTGAAAATCAAATCTACTTTAATAATAATCTTTGCTGTAAAACAAAACTTCTTTGATATTTACTTGTTTAGTAAGTTTAGTACAAGGTTATTAGGTTGAAGTACGTAGTATCGACCAAACACACTAAAAGTAGTAATTGGTTATGAGACTAGTTTTTTAACTATTGTGCCACGGTAAGGTATTCTATGTAGATATTTGCTAAGACAGGCGTAGCCTGGCACAAGGTTAAAATAGTAAAGAATAGAGTCAGAATCAATTTCGATACAGTAATAATGACCTGTATTAGAGTCGGATTAAGCTAGTGTGGGGCTTGTAGCATATGTTATAAAGGGGTCTAGTAAACAAAGTAAGGTAATCTCACATAAATATTAAATCAGTCATGGGAAAACTAGTCTTTCTGAATTCTTAATTTCATAAGGAAAATAACATTTCTTAAAATGTTATTTTGTTTCGTTCTCACTTGTTCACTCACACACTCTCTCATACATAACCACAGACATAAACCATGATTAAGTACAATGTTTCTTGAATTTTGTAAAATTTAGGGGAAAGTAATGTTATCAGCTTTTTAAACCATTAGCAATTTTCACTAAGGAAGATCATAAGTGTAAAAATCTTTTACTTTTGAAACAGAAAACATTCATAAGACCTTTTTTCTCTAATGAAGAAATGTTTTTACTTTCAAATGAATAAATTAGAGATAAATCCCACGCAGCGACATGTGTTAATCACACGGTCATCGGTGATATTATACCAAGACTTCAATATATTAATTATAAAAAAATAAAATCTTCCTACCTTTTCTGCGGTATATGTTTTACGCATATGGTCTTTTGTAGTAAAATTAACTGAAGTACCTACTAGGAAAAATTACCTTGAATCTTTTTAGTAGCATCGCATTGTGATGAGCCCTAGTTTATGCAGCCCACAGCTCGAAAAGGGTTACCCATGTCTGCATGAAATCATGAATTATTTGCTTGCTTAGTAATAGAAGAGGTAAATATTTAACTTCTCTCAGCATGACAAACAAAACGATGACATAAATGGTAAATGATTCGAACGAGATATTTGAGTAGATTTAATGGACCCAACCTGAAAGGATGAATAATGAAGGATACATTTTCCCTTTAACATTGTCAGATCCTAAGGTGCTAACTTCACCAGGCAGCTTGAAAGTATTTAATGCAGGGCCCTCGAAAATGCAGAGCCCTCGAAAATGCAGAGCCCTCGAAAATGCAGGGCCCTCGAAAATGCAGGGCCTGCAGTATTTGCTACTTTTGCTATTAATTTAATCCGGCACTGGACCGAGCGATTAACTTGATAGCAACCATTGGCATACGACGAAGCATACATGAAAGATTTACTAAGTTTCTTTTTGTCTGACACAAGGTCACAAACGTGAGCCACAGAGTGAGAATCACACTCTTTACCGTAGTAATAATAATCGAAACTAGCTTGTTACCCAATACTTAATGGCTGTATATCCAAAATCTATTATTATAAATTATATTTTAAAAAATCAATTTGTATACCGTATATTTCCTCATATAAGACGACGTTTAAATCCCAAAAATCAAACTTAAAAACTGGGAGTCGTCTTATACTACAATTCTAAAAAAGAAGCCATGAATTCTGAGTTTTGTTTGTCAGCAGCTTCGGTGCGATAACCAATGACGTACATGGAAAGATTGAAAGTAATAAAACCATTTCTACCTTATATATCACTGGCATAACTTCATAATAAATTGCCTATTCGAAGAATAATGCCATATCAATGAAATTAACTTGTATCCATGTAAGCTCAGCTGAGAAAATGTAAACATTGAATTATGATTGCGTTCACAGTAATCTCTATCTTTCGCTAAACTTTCAATAATCATGTTTGTGTTAATTACAGCAGTAATAACATTTAGAAGAACATAATATTCATTATTCATAATTCTCATTAAAAATACATTATCGTAGTTATTAGCAGTATTTTGTGATTGTTGATGAAGTATAAGTAAATGGCCATCAGTACACCAGGTTGTTTGTAACTGTTTAGAAAAGAAGAGGTGGAAGAAGAATCAATATTCACAAGAGATCATGTGAGGAAAAGTAAACAAAACAATGGTTTCCCTTTCAGGGGACGTGTGTAGGAAAACATGATATAGAATTGGTTTTGCTATTTCGTTTATTTTGAATTTCTAAGGATACAGTAAATAACATTTCCAATATCATCATCTTTATATAATCAATAATTCGTCTTATCTTACAGTTATAGGATAAATTCATAAAAATTTGCTATATTTTTTAACTCGTTTTATCTAAAGATTGCCTTATACGCGGAAATATACGGTATGTTAAGTGATAGAATTTTAAAAGTTGGACTTATTTTTTTCTATAAAGCAAATTTCTTAAACATTTTTGCTCGTTTGGTTTTGTGCCATACTATACAATGCTTAACAAAGCTTTCGATAAATTTAATACATGTAAATAGCAAAGTCATAAATTTGCTTTTAAATTTGCTTTTCTTCGGAGTTCAAAGAAAAATCAACTGTTGTGGTCATAATCTTTTGTAATTGTTATTATCACCACTTGATTTGTATTTGATTTCATTATTTCTTCACAAGGTCCAACAGAAATGCGGTTAATTACGTCTGTCAACTACTTGACCTGCCACTAAATCCCAAAGGAACGTCTCAGAACGCAGTATGAAAGTTCACAAATATCGCACTGACTACAACCCGAAACTCATGCCACAGAGAATGTAACAATGTTTTAAATTTAAAGTATCAAATTTTACATCTTTACACACGTGATATTTTATTGAACTTATCTGTTAAGGTTGTTAATGAAGAAATATTTTTATAGACTATTAAGAGAAAACATTGCATTTTTCTCAAGTTATCAGTCTTGTAATTCTAAAATTTTGCGATATATCTGAGGTATCATTTTTCACGTTATGACACTGAATAAGAAATTATAAAGTTCATTTCATTTAAGTAACAATTGTGTGCGGTTTTGGTATTGCTCTGTAAAAAATGTCGGTTTTCATCAATTCCTTTTTTCTTTGGATTCTTTAACTGATTCAATGTTGTCCTTAAGAAAAGGTGACTGCACAACCGATATTTTTTTGTTTCTTATCTCTATCATAATCTTTGTATTTTTTTTCCATAACGACTTCAATGTTTCCCTTTTGTGTATAATTTATAGCTTTTATTATTACTATGAAACTATTTCACTTCTTAACGCGTGTGCGTCTCTATTCTCTTCATCTGATGCAAGAACGCTGCATTGACAGATTCAGAATTTGTTCACATTTTTGTTCACGCAAGAAGAACAAAGCAACGACAAAAAAAAAAAAGAAAAAAAAGAGAAGGTAAATAAGAAACGCAGACCGAAAAAAAGAAACATTTAACAAAAATAACAACAACAACAACAACAAATTTGCATGGAGACACGGATCCTAGAAAATTATAAACATAAAGAAATCATATCAACGTTCGCGTCTTTCAGATTCTTTCCCATTCTCTTCTCTCTCTCTCTCTCTCTCTCTCTCTCTCTCTCTCTCTCTCTCTCTCTCTCTCTCTCTCTCTCTCTCTCTCTCTCTCTCTCTCTCAGCTCCCATTGTTGTTTTCGGTTTTCTTTCTCCCACCCCCTATTTCTCCTCACCTCTCTCGCAAATTTTTAATATTCGTACACTTTTTTTTATCTTCGCTTTCTTCTGTTTATCTACACAATGTGAGATCTTATTATGCAAACCATTGTTTTCACAATAAAATGCTGAAACTTTTTAGAATACATTTAATACGGGAATTTCGCTTAGGATATCTGTGTTTTAGTAACATTTACATTGTACAATAACTTACCTAATGGTGCATGATTTTGTAATGTAACTTGAGAGTTGTTCATCATATTGTGAAGCAGTATAAACAGCAGTATAATTACTGATATTTTCTTTCAATTTCACACATACACATATAATTTGAAGAACGTGTGCTTCATATAGTTTTAAAAATTGAGTAGGTTGGTTAATAAAACAGGCAAACGAAGGGGTTGTGGAATCGTCCATGTTATTTTAACACCCCTGCTGTGGGAACAATCTATTCTTTACACCCACTTAAAATTAGCTTATCCAATGAAAATTTTATATTTCCGATCTGAGAATTATATTGGCTTACACCTCGAAAATTCGAAAGCTCGCGTGAAAAGAAGTAAACTGCGCCAAAACTCTGTGAGCCGATTTTGATATCCGAGAACTTATAAAAGGAAGATTTTGGACTGACCAAGTCAGTCAGCGGATCGAACACAGAGAGATGCCAAACAAAACAACGCTACTCAAAACAATAACTTTCCCGCGCAAAAAGAACATCACTGACTCAACGACAACTGGCCCGAATAATCCTCTGTGACCAAGAAAGATTTTCGAACTTTAAACAAACTTTGCTTACCTAAAGTGAACAAGAAAATATTCACTACTATTTAAGTAAAAATTACGATCGAACTAAAACCTTAACTACAGTTAAGGGTACGCAACTTCAAATGACTTAACCAAAAAAAACAGTACGTAAATAATTGCATACACATTCATATTGAATTATTAATGAACATTTAATTTACCAAGAAAACTCATTCTACCATAACTTTGTAATATTACACGAATATATTGAAACACTCGAACAATCCGGATATTATAATACACCAGCCTAACAACCAAATCCTTCTGATAATTTCCAACACTCTAGTTAAAGAAACTTATTACATTCTACTCGTCCCCAACAGGGTACCGATGTGAACAGTACGAAAAACATTTATTAAATTATTATTTCTGTCATGTGGTTAATAATTAATAAATGTTTTTCGTATTGATCACATCGGTACCCTTTCGTTTGCCTATCTATTCAATTTGTGTGTGTGTGTGTGTGTGTGTGTGTGTGTGTGTGTGTGTGTGTGTGTGTGTGTGTGTGTGTGTGTGTGTGTGTGTGTGTGTGTGTGTGTGTGTGTGTGTGTGTGTGTGTGTGTGTGTGTGTGTGTGTGTGTGTAATTTGGCAGCAACTTTTCTTTTAAACATGTGTTGAATGTCAGAAGAGTATATGCAGGACTACGTTGTCTTTGACATTCAACACAACATATATATATATATATATATATATATATATATATATATATATATATATATATATATATCCGATGCAATGAGAACGAAAGTAATATATAAATTCGAACGTTCACAGCATTCATACAAAATAGGGCTCGATACCGATAGTAGAGCGATAATTATTTATTATAATTTTATCTTATAGACAAACCAAACACGGACACTTTTTTCCACCTTAAAAGGTTTTCTAGTTGATCCCACATGCAGCTTAATATCTCTGGGATCCTTATTTGATGAGATATAGCACATATACACCATGGATTTCGTTAAGCACCTGTTTGATAATGGACATTGATCGGGGATTCTGCAATTACATAACTCTTTATCTTGAGGTCTATTAGAAATTGTGTTTAGGTTGCGTTTATTATCGTTATCAAGTTTCAGTATTCTATTGGTGTGTGATTTAATCATTTTATCTAAATTTCTAGAACAGCTATAACTAATTTTTAAGGTATTGCGGTTGAAGATTTGACTTAATTTACTCTTCGTATGAAAGTGCTTGTTAATTAGATTTAAGAAATTGTGTCCTAATTTGCTATAGAGTAATTTGTTGAAGGGAGGTGTATACCAAATTATTCTCCTTCCTCTATTTTTTTTTGTTAGAGTAACTACAGTTTTCTCTATATTTAGGATTTGTAACCACTGTCGGTAAGGATTTTGTTATAAACAATTTTGTGTTTATCGAATATTACCTTGTTAGAAGAGTACTTGTTGATACGGCTTTCAACGGATGATGGGATATGCTTAATAACTGGCGTTGGGTGATTGGAATTAGGATTTATATAAATCGGGTTAGCATTATTTCTCAAGAAGGGTTGGAAATTATTTAGGGTTAAGTTTAAGGTTACATCGGAGAAGTCTACTTGTTTTATGTTAGAATTAATTTTAACCTTGAGATGTAAAGATTTAAACACTCTATGAATCAATTTCCTCAACTTGTCAACCTTGTCGGTATGGAATCTTCCCATTCAACACCTCATCACTCCCCCACCGAACTGCTATCAACAAGCACTATTGTTTCACTCCGTCACCTTTTTGTTTTATGCATTTTTTTTTCTCTCAAGCAAATGGAAAAAAGGAAGTGACGTTTCACATACGGCTTGCCTACAAGCAGAATTGTTCATAACCATTTTCTGTTCTCACCCGTCGAGGTGCAGTTGAAATGCACCGAAACGAAGTTGCATCTTTGTAGTGAGTAAACTGTTTTTGTCTATATGATAAAATTATTATATATATATATATATATATATATATATATATATATATATATATATATATATAACTATGAAAAAGTGGAAAAAAGTGTTCGTGTGAGGTGTTTCTTTCTTTAGGGTTTCATTGGACTAAATCTGTTAAGTTGGTGCAGTCCGATGAAGTCCTAAAGGACGAAACGCCTCACATAAACATTTTTTCATTTTGTGTTGTGGGGTTATTTCCACAATAGAACTTGTAGTCGGACTAAATGCGTTCTAAATGGGGTAAACGTACAGAAACGTTAGGAACTTGTAAATAAGTGTTACGCAGAGTAATCGAGTTGTGGTCGCTGATAACTTACTCCTCCTTATAATAGGTGGGAGAGTCTATTACCTAGACAAAGTGTCTTTCACTATAACATTTTGTCATACATTTTTCCCTAATATTCTTCATGATATATACAAATTTATATATCGTTATCTCATATAAAAACTAGCATAATGAGAAAGATTGACCTTAAAGTGAAATAAGATATTTCAAAGTTATTTTCTCATGGGAACACAAAGTTAGAAATTGAAAAGATGTTGACCAGAGATCACAAAATAATCAAAATGAAAATATTAACAAGATGAGAACAAAAATTGGCGATAAGTATAGTAAAAAGATACTTAAGAAAAGGAAAAGGATAATCAGCAAGATTGACCAGCAAGAAAATATTTTAGGAAGCTGGTGTTGCAAATGCAAACACAGAAAAAATGTAGAATACAAATACAATGGCGTTAAAACAAAAACAATCAAACTATAAGAGAAAACCGTATAAGCTGGGCGTAGTAGTACATGAAAACAGATTTCTCAATAGTAACATTTGGGATGATTATAGAGCTATATTGGATATGTCCGATATTCTGAACTAGAGGTCAGCTCCTTCATGGGAAAAGTCAACAAACACAATTTAGAAGACCCAAGAGATTAGGTGCGATGATCTTTTGGCTTATACAATACTGTTGTAGGCAGTTAAATGATACTTTCCTTCAAAGTTGATGTCAAGATAAATGATGTAAATTAATGTAAATTTTTAGACGTTTTTGAGTGTCGCTGGCCCTTCACATTCTGAATATTGTCCACTGTGTCGTAAGAGTTCAGTAACACCAAGTTAATTGCTTTCAGATATTAATCCAACAGAAACCTTGGGATCCATCATTAAAGAAATGTATATTAGAATGAAAAACATCTGCAGATTAAAATAGATTAAAATCAATGGTTGAAAGACTGATGAAGGTTATAGAATGTCAAGTAGCTCAGGTTAGCCTATAAAATAATAAATAAATTTAGATCTATGGAATATTTTTTAATCAAATATATGTTTCTATGGCTTATATCTCTTTTGGATTTATTTATGAGTAAATATTCCTGCATCATTTTTTCTTTTGTTGCTTCTCTCTCGACAATCTTTTGTTGAATCTTTCAACGAGCTTCAGTTTTCTTTCCCTTGTTACTTTTAGATCATATTTTGGGTTTTGTTTGCTTTTCCTTGTTTGTGTGTTTGTTCTTAATAATTGTTTATTGATTGTTCCTTCATCTTCATCTATCTTTTTTCGTTCTCTTATCTTAAATCTATTTTCCCTCATCTTCATCCTATTTTCATTCCATTTATTTTTATATATTTTTCTCTTCTTTCATCTTTTTCTACTCTCTCTCTCTCTCTCCCTCTCTCTCTCTCTCTCTTTCTCTCTCTCTCCCCCTTTCCATCTTTTTTGGACTCTTTTTTTCCCTCCTTATACTTCCTTCTTTCCCCCTCTTTTTCCATCTTTTTCATCTTGTTTCTCCTTCCTTTCCATTCTTTTTCCGTCTTCCGTTCTTTGTGTCCATCTTTTTCTTCTTCTCTTTTCTCATTCCTATTTCTTCTTTTCTTTCTTTTCTTCTGCTTTTTTCTATACAACTTTTCTTTTTAACCTGCCCTTCTTCCTTTATTTGTTGTCTCACCCTTTTTCTACTTTTTATGTTCATTTGAGTTTTATTTGTCATTGATTTTTACTTATTTGTTTTTTCTTTATTTATATTTGTTTTTTTTTTATAAATTTTATTTTTGTCTAGTTACATTTTTTTATAGTTTAATTTTCTTTTTTCTCCATTTTTCCTCAGTTCATCTCATTATTTGCTCTTTTATACTTCTATATCTGGCTTGCTTTATTTTTCCTCTTCAACTCAGTACTTACCCTTTCTTTCTTTCTTTTTTCTTTCTTTTTTTCCTCTTTCTTTTTTCTTTCTTAATTCATTTTATATCTGCTTTTTTATTTGTTTTCTTTTTCCTTTTTAATATTCTCGCTCTTTTTCTCTCCCAATTGTTTCTTCTGTCTTTACTTCCATTACCTTTTCTATCTGTTCTTTTCTTTCCTTTCCTCTATCACTCTCTTCACTCCTAATTCTCATTCTATGCAAACCTCTGGCTATCCCATTTTAAAGTTCATCTTCTTTCTTTGTTTCTGTTTCTCAAAAGCTGCAAATCATGTTTTAACCAAAGACATCCCAGAATGCAACAAAATCGTCCTGACAGCAACAACAAAATACAGATCAATAAAATATCAAAGTCTCCATCTTTTTTAATAAATTTTTATTTCTATTTTGTTAAGTCTCTCCATCATTTGTTTTTCCATCTTTTTCCATGCAGAATATTTTTTGTTCTTTCATGCATAAATACTTCCAGCTGCACAGCAATAAAAATGTTCTACATTTACAAAAGTTGCCATTTTTAGCGCTTTAAATATGATGTTGGGATGGCTGCTAATATGAATAAAGGACTTTTTATGTCTCTTTGATAAAACTAAAAATATTTATGAGAACTGTTATATTAAAAAATTTTATTTCACAAAAAATGAGGTGAATCACTTTTTAAAATTGATCTTCACTTATGTGCTTTAAGGACGTGGCTCTCCACAACTTTCTTAATTTGGTAGCTTTAAACAATATCCACTTACCATCCTTTCTTGTTCCTGTTCTGCCATTCATTTACATGTATTCGGTGGGAAGTTTATTTGCTGTTTCTCTCTACCCCTTTCACCTTCAATATGTCCTGTGAATTTCAAATTCTCCCAGCCATCTTTCCTCATGTCCTGTTCCAGAAATTCAAATCTCTCTTTCTGATCCTAAGCAAAAGAGTCCATTTCATTGATATTTCATTAAAATATCATCTTCAAATACTCCATGGTATTCTCTGAATTCTTCGGTAGAACCACATCTCTGTAGACTCAAGTCTCCTCTTCAACTGTGAAGAAACTGTCCAGTAGTCACTGTCATATACGAAGATTGATATTACATAGCAGTTCAACACTCTTTTTTGTATTCTCAGCATCCTTCTATAGAACCACATCTCTATAGCCTCGTCTATTCTTCATCTGTGAGGAAATTGTCTACCATTCACCGCTTTATAGAAGGATTGAAATTTATAGCAGTTAACACTCTTTTCTTTTTATTCTCATTGTCCTTCTATAGAACCACATCTCTGTAGACTCAAGTCTCGTCTTCAACTGTGAGGAGATTGTCCAGCATTCACTGCCATATAGGAGGATTGATATTACATAGCAGTTAAGCACTCTTTTCTTTGTATTCTCAGCATCCTTCTATAGAACCACATCCCTGTTGCCTCAAGTCTCCTCTTCATCTGTGCTATATAGAAGGATTGATATTATATAGCTGCTAATGACTCTTTTCTTTGTTTCAAATGAAATTCTTCCTGTGTATTAATATTTTTCTTGGTTCCTGGAAGGCCAGTTTTGCTATTCCAACTTCTGTCTTATTTTCTGTCATGTATTATAACATTTCCCACGTAGTCAAATTTCTGTACTTGCTCGATTTTAATACCTTCATGTTGAATATGTTCATGCTTGCACCATGAGTTGTCCCCCTTGCTAAAAATCATCTATTCTGTCTCATTACAGTTGATGGGTAGGCCTTTCTTCTTAGTTTCCTTTAAAGGGCTAAAAAAATTTTAAATGTTCTTTCTTCAGTGATGTTACTGCATTTTATCTGCAACTGAAACCTGTCAGGACTAGTATCCTTATTTTAGTGACCTCAATATATAGAGATGGCTCCTAGTTTTTAATTGATTCAATTTTTCTTAAAGCTTCTCATTTCTGACTTCCTTTCAAAAAATTACAATCAACAATTTCAAATTCCAACTGAATTTAGAAAAGATATTAATTCAGCTCTTCTTCCATCAGACATGGCTGAATTCATAGGGCAGACTGGATTCTAGAGACTTGATAGGGCAACCATTCTAGGAGAAAGATATCTCTCAATATAGAGTCATGGAGAAGGTAACTGGAATCCAACCCAATACCTTTTGCCAACAATCATTGCAATGATGAATTTACAGAAAATAATATCTATAATAATTACCTACTTGTTTATCTAAACAGTGTTTTAACCATCAAGATGTATGCAGGGTTTTTTTTCTTTTCTTTTTTTAATAACAGCTGTTGTTTGCAATCATATAGAAATGACTGCAAAACATCCCCTCCACAAATTTATAGACAAATCATACAGATGCATGCTGGGATTTCTTATTAACTAATAAATTGGACCACTTCTCGGTCTTATTTTTGTTCTTTCTTGTCTTGAAGTCAGGACACTGCGATCATTTGTCTGTATCCCATTCTTGCTTTGTGAACTTTTGGCTTTGCCTGCTTTTGTCTTGCTCGTGCATATTGTCTGCTTACTGTTACTTTACCCTCTGTTCTTTCTTTCTTTCGTTATTGTTTATTGAAAACGTTATCAATTCCATTTGTTTGGCATTTCTGCCAATTACACTTAATAATGTCCAATTACTCTACAACAGCACACATATTTATTACTCAAAAGCAAATGAAACACATTTCATAACTAAGTAAAAATGTTAAAATAAAGTTGAGAAAGAAAAACGTTCAATATATTTAAATGAATATTTACTTTAAAGGTTCAAAATATTTGGATATTGGCATCGCCCAATGCTGTTGGCTCCGTGTAGCAATATTGGAGCATTCAGTGTGAACTGGATTCACATCATTAGCAATATCATGGCAAACAACTTGGTTCGATGGCGGACAAGCAAATATTTATATTCAGTCTGGTTCCAAAATTGAATACACATTTTGTTAAGAGAAAATAAAGTTAATATCACAAAGTTAAACAATTTTATAATAAAAATAAATTATGTAATAAATATCAACTAATTGCAAATTAATTCAGTTTGAAGATGTCTATGCAAAAAGAGCTCTCAGTGAGGACTGAACTCACACCACTAGTAATGAAACGGTCTCATAAAGTAAAATGCTAAACATGGCAGAAAGCAAAGGGTTGCAAAACTTATAGATATTTTTAATAGCAGAAATTAAACACATTCATAAAGAAAGTGCTAATGCTAACAGTAATATTACCTATTTCCTTGTAAGGAAATATTTCTTTATAAGGAAACATTTCCTTATAAAGAAACATTCAACATTCATTGACCAAGCAGCCAGTGCTGCTATGAGTTTAAATTTATAAAATCTTTCTCTTAAAACAATTTTTCAGGAAAATAGGTTTCTCAAGTCCAGTAACTGTTATTGCTCTTTCCAGCATTGATGGGAGTTTTC
The DNA here is from genome assembly GCA_964036315.1 of Acanthosepion esculentum. Classification (NCBI taxonomy): domain Eukaryota; kingdom Metazoa; phylum Mollusca; class Cephalopoda; order Sepiida; family Sepiidae; genus Acanthosepion; species Acanthosepion esculentum. The sequence goes on from OZ038495.1 coordinate 77,926,233, forward strand.
TTCCTAACCTTTCGTTTAAAGTGGTGTGGAATGCCAATCTCTTGATTATGTCATGATTTTCTCTTCAAGTCACCTGTGCTATCTATTTTAGTTGTTTCTACTGTTGAAGAATATATCTATCTATATAATGAAGTTTGTCTTTGAGTTAGTTGTTTCTCTCTCAATACGAATAATCTCTCTTTTCTATCAGGTATTGTTTATCATATAAATAGTTCATTAAACACATTCACAATCAAAAGAATAAGTATTATTAAAAAAAAGTTTTGAAAAAAGCAGATTCCATGTTTGTATGATACTTTAATTATTTAAAATATTTTTTTAAATGTGTTTTACAAAGTTAGAGACTAATGAAGCATGTATCTATATTTTATCCAAACATTCTCTTTAATGAAAGACAATATTAACTTAGTTTATACTCAATGTGATACAAGAAGTCAAGTGTAGATCACTTATTGAAAGTCACAATCGCTATAATGTAATAATTAATTAGATTGCTCTGGTGAGGTGACAATATAAAAACTGATTATGCATTCACAAAAGAAACACTTGCAGAGACCAAAATCGAACACGTACAACAATTGGAATATCTGGAAAGTGTTTTAGCAAAGAATGGAAAGTGTGACACTGGAATCCGAAGGCGCATCAGGATAGCAAAAAGATTCCTTCCAAAAGCTAAGCAAAGTATTAAGAAACAGGAAAAAATTGTTAGAAACAAAGAAAAGAGTATTAAACAGTTATGTAATATCGATCCTCCTATATGGAAGAGAATTCTAGACAATCTACTCACAGATGTAGAACTTGAAGCAACAGAAATGTGACTCTACAGAAGGATGCTGAGAATAACATGGACCAAACATGTGAGAAAAATGGAAACAAAAAAGACACTTATATTTAACAACAGGAAGAGGCATTTGAAATTTCTAGAGCACATAATGTGAAAAGCAGGCTTGGAAAATTTGAAACTCACATGACAGATTGAAGGCAAGAGGGACAAGGAAAAACAATGCATCAAACTACCTAGAGACCCTTAGTAAATGGTCAGTGGAACAAAGTTCAGAAGAGATAACAAAATTTATTAAGCGCTACAAAGGACAGGAAATTGTGGTTGGCGTATTTCCTGTTCATCAGGGCTTCTGCAGGTGAATTAGCATTTGATGAATTTGGATTTGGGGTTGCTGTGTAGGTACTTAGGAAGATCTCGATGTTTTCTCCCATGTTCCCCACCCATGATCGCCAATGTCTTAAAAGGATACAACATATAGAAGAAGACAAAGAAGTTGATATTTATTTTATCCTTTATTGGTCGTTATAGAAATAATTAGCTTGCAGATAGTAACCAAATGACTGTCTATTTTTTCTAAAACAAATAGGTGTTTGTGTGTCTGGTCACAGGAAGATGTGGGATACATACGCCATGTATTTGAGTTGATGTTTTGATATCTTTAATTGGTGATACTTTCTCTTGTGCCAGTTCTTACTAAGTGGCAGTAAGGCAATAAAGCCACTAAGACCCAGTGTAGTTAATGAGTGTAAAAGAATATGAGAAAATAAAAACCTTTTTAAGGAGAGGGAACAATAAAAGAACAGGAATTAACTTAAGCACATAGAAAATATCGATTGAAATTTCATTTAAATTTTTGAAGATCAAAATTTGAAAGCAAGAAGCTGGAAGAGAATTGCACAAATGAAAAGAAACTCTTAGCATAGAACTTACGCTTGCATCTAACGATTTCAACTGCAAAATTATTAGACTTAACTACTAATCTAGTACTGCACTTAAATTCATAAAGGTATCATCAGAACAAATAACATGAAAATTATTTACACTATTTATATTTTGACTATTGTCCTTATCTTTGTTGTTGTTATCACAACATTTTGACCGTTGTGTCATCCAGGTGTATGTCGGTCTGTGTAACCTACAAGGAATTCTGAACTGAACCATTTATTTAATCTCCGGGGATAGACTGTTCTCATTCTCCTGTCCAGCGATATGTTGTGTGCTTATTTGTGTCAATTAAGCATGAACACGCAACTCGAACTTTTATACATTTTAATATTCACTATTGATAAACAATACATGTAATTACCAGTGGATTAAGCGTATCCGAAAGGGAACATGAATGAATCCCCAACAGCCATCTTGAAAATCTCTTTTCTTCTTTCTAGGAGAGTTCTGATCAAGGGGCAAAATTTGGTTCCTATCTAGGGAGGGAGTTAACTCTCTCATTAAAATGTCCGTCCTAATACCTTCCTGTTGAAGCGTGATACTTATAGGATATTTGACGAGGATCTACCTGTAGAGATGTGGTTAGTTTGCACTTACGATTTGTCTTCCTCGTTGTGCCTTTTTCTTGAATCCTTTTGTTGTTTATTGGGTTTCACTTGAGAACTTTGAGGGAGTTGAAACGAGCCCAATAAAACACTGAGTGGAATGACATTTTGTCCCTGGAAGGTGAGATAGGCGTAATTGGTTTGGATGCCGAACCCAGGTAGCTGACTGCACATCAACATCATAGATGATGTTTCCAGTGCGATGCATGATGTGGCTTGGTGTCCAATTTTCTTTGCCGTTATGAAAATCCTTGATGAGTAACGGTTGTCCTGGTACAAATAAATGTAGCACTGCTCCATGATGGCAGTTGAACTGTTTTTCCATCACTCTGTTTCTTTTGTAAGAACGATTTGGAGCTGGGCGAATGGGGCCCACTGGTTGGCGTATTTTCCTGTTCATCAGGGCTTCTGCAGGTGAATTAGCATTTGATGAGTTTGGACTTGGGGTTGCTGTGTAGGTACTTAGGAATATCTCGGTGTTTTCTCGTATAGTTCCCCATCCTTTTAATTTTAGAGTGCTCTCTTAAAGGTGTCCACAAAACGTTCAACTTGCCCTTTTGATTGTGGATGGAAAGGTGATGATTTGATGTACTGAACACGTTCTGCCGACAGAAATCTGAGAATTCTGCTGAGGTAAATACACTACCATTATCAGAGAATAAATCTCTGGGATCCCAAATCTGCTAAACACTTGTAGCTTCGTTATAGTTTCTCTAGGCATGACATGATCCACTGGAAATATTTCTGGCCTTTTGTTATACTCATCAACCAGGATCAACTAGAGATGTCCATTGATTGCTCCAGCAAAAGCAACATGAAGTCGTGACCATAGAGATTCTGGTGCTGACCATGAGCACAATCTGGTTTTCCGGAGGGATTTTAATACCTTTAATCGATGATATCACACACTCCTGAAAACTGTTTTTTTTTTTAGGAGACCTCACAATTCAACTCACCAGTTAGTTGGGTCGTGTGACCCAGTGCAATACGGACAACATGATTTGTGCTTGACAAGATGGGTTTTCCCAGTGATTCGCACGTCGAATGCAATATGAGTTTGATATGTAATGCAATGTCCAACTGGAATCTTGCAGGACAGTTATTAATGCATACAGTTATATATTTCCGGCGAAGTTCAAAATCTCCCTTGAACATTGCGAAAGCCGCATTCGCATGAGATCTGACTGTAAGTTGTCTTTATACGGTTATGTCTGTGTCTTGAATTTGAGGCATTCTTTATTGTGTTTTAGCTCTCTGGGGGCCGCAAAATCAGTCCTTATGTCCACGGCACGAGCAAAATTGGCATATGTATTTCTTGAACGGACAGTAACGTGCACAATGCCATTAGCCACACGACCAACAACGGGTGGGTGGTTGTTTTATTTTTATTTGGAGTTGGTGATTTTCTTCCAGCTCGAACATTGCTGATAACAGACGGGTTAGCAGACTTGCAGTATAAGCGTCTTGCTTGAGGGTTGCTCAAACTTTGACATTCGATCGTCAGCGCTTTCACCGTTATGTCCCTGTCTTGTTTTACAACAACCGTGTCTGAATGTCGGCATCGTTTCAGCATTGTAACCCAGCAATAAAATTGTGTCCCTTAAACTGGTCCTCTGTGAGCGATTTTAGTTGAAATTCCTCGCACTCACAGCTAACAATACCTGCGAATGTGACATAGTCCACATCCCGATTATTCAACTTCAGACAACTAGGTACTGTGGGAGAATGAAAATTAAATAAACATAATAATAAAAAAATAAATAATTTCATTTTCCCATAATGCAAACGGAAACCAAAAAAAAGGGTTTCCGGTCACATGCAAAGTTTTGACACCACTTCCAGCAAGGAGATCATCTTTTGCTTGATACTTTCAAATCATTAGATTCGGGCATGTTTTGCAGCGTCCTGAAGGAAAGGAAATTCAGTCACCCTCTCTCAACGTCATGTTTGACCTCCGAGTTTAGTACACACACGTGCGTCAATAAAAATTGACCCTTAATTTTTTTGTGTTATTTATTGTGGTCCAACAACATTACCATCTCCTGATACCGTATGAAAAACCATACACCAACCCACTACATTACAGTACTTCCAAAAATTCGGTATGAGGTTTAAATGAATTTTCAAAAATCTCTCTTGAAGTTTTCATTTTAGCTTTAATTGAAAATTAAAGGATTAAATTTTCTAATTCCAGAATGCAAAATACTGCGATGTATTTCAAATAGAAATTAGAATGATTTTTAGTCGATTCATTTTTTCAGAAAATCGAAACAGACATTTTTAATTTTTTGAACGATTTATAAACAAAAGATAATTCTCGGTTATAAAAATCTTGCAAAAATAAAATATATATTTCTGAATTGTTATTTGATGAAAATGAGCAAATTTAAAGTTAAATTAATCTGTTCTGAAACAAATATTACTTATAGCATAAATGGTTCTATACAAGCATTTCTTAACCACGGAGTTTTGTTATTCTCTCGTCTCCTCGATATATTAACGGCCTGAAGGTGTTGACAGATTTAATATGGTGGATCAGAATTGACATAAATTTATGAATTCTAAGTAAAAACGTTTTTTTTTAACTACCAAGTAATGTTTAAAAATTAACAAAATATTTTAAAAATATTATCTAATATTGCATTGATTTTTTTAGGTACTTAACATTACATTTGAAGATACTTTCTTAAAATATAATGAAATTGAAAATACTATATAAAAGTTTATTAAATTAATAGCATTTCAGAAATAATTGAGTTACCTCTATAATGGTATTTTATTAATTATCTGTTATTAAATTAACATTTAATAACTAAGATAATGTAATAAATAATTTTATAAATTATATTATCACAGTCATTACATTTTGATTTAATAGCTGAGACGTAATAATTAATAAAATTATTAGTATATTATCTCAGTTATTAAATTAAAAATTAAATTATTATCTCACTCTCAGTTATATAATAATAATGCAATGATAGCGTTAACTCAATAACTTGAAATTTTATGGTATTTATTATTAATTTATATTTTTTAAGATCTTATTTTTTCATTTTATTCTTTATTATTAATTGTTAGGTTTTGATGGAATGTTAGTTATTTTATTTATTAAATTTATAAAGTACTTAAATTTTATTATTACTGTGGTAATTGTAAACTTATCTTATTTAAGCATAATCCAATACCTTTTATATGAAAAAAATTGCTACCATACATAACAGTGATAAGACTTTTCGGAATATTTTGTGGCTCTGAAAAGGGCTGTTTTTCTCTTCAATTATCTCTTCAACTGTCCTCAATGCTGGGCTCCTTCAAGAAATAAGTCCCGCATAATATAGTCAGCGCCAACTTCATATTTATCCAATTGACAGTCTTCGTCAACTTTATCACAACTAAGATAGTAAATCTCATAAAATAGATTTACACAACTCCTGATAAAGCCAACATATTCATGTTTTAGACCATCAATTGTTCAAATATGTCAGATGATATAGCCAACGATGTTACCAGTGACTATCAGATGTAACTTTCCACACATTCTGGATATTCAATCCACAAAGAAGAAATTCACAGACCTGGATCTTGTTTCGCTTCCTCATTTTCTCCTTGGAATCCCTCACTTTGATCCTCCATGAAATTTCATCAAGTATATCTTGGTGCCGAATCTTTTTCTTGATAGTCCTTTCTCTGCTGCAAGTCAGTGCTAACTTCAAATAATCGGTGAGTTGCTTAGTATCCAGATTAATAAATACCTTGACTCTATTCCGCTTGGCCTTGATGATATCACTTATGCTGGAGATATAATCATTAGGCGCAAGCTTCTTTCTTTCACAGAATTCAGTGACGCTTTCAGCTAGCATGGTGTACTGCCTCACCGATGTTAACACTGACTGAGAAGAAGTCTCTTCTGTGTTGAATGACTTTTTATGTTGACTGCTTAAAACTTCCAGAGTCTCTTTTAAACAGACAGTTATCATGTCACAAAATAAAAGTTAATTGCTTGGTGGAATCAGTAGATAATCTATATCAATTTTTTTAATGGTTTTCAAAAGAAGTCATTTTCAGATGACAAAATACTCATCGGGGCCTCGGTTAGTACTTTAATTTTTTCAATGACCCCCTTAACAATGATCATTGTGTCGATGGTATCTTTTTGTTTTGATAAATCAGTGTAGTAGGCACTCATCCAAGGCCCCGATAACATCTTCCCGATGATTCCCAGCACTTGCAACTCGATGGCAACGACTTCTTCCATGATCAATTGCTTCAACCTTGTGACAGTCTCATTAGTAGCAAGAAATCTGAAGACAAATTCCTTGACATCTTCAATGATTGGAAAGTAAGATGCATCTAGCAGAAAAGTTATATGCACCCGATTCCCTCGGGATTTAGGGAATGCAGACAACAGAAGTCCTTTGCTTTCAATAAAGCTTGTTATTGATTGACTATTGTTGCTATATCTGAGGAAATTCCTGACCACAATAATTTTCCATGCTAGGCACTGTAGAATTTGCAGTCGGCATCTTGCGCTTCTCGCAATCTCTCAGGACATTCCTTGTTTTCGATGAAATTGATTCCAGTGGGTGTAAATTGCAATTTAGCTCAATAATGTTCATCTTCCACTACTTTTCCAGCAGAAAAACAGTGAAATGGTTGATTGGAACCTGGTCTGTAAACAGCATTTTTTTTAGCCAGTATCTGTTTTAAATTTGACATCAAGAGTAAACATTGAGTCCACTTCAGCCAAGTTGTTGATGCAGTCACAAATATGCTGCTTGTAGTCTAGCGCAGTTCCACCAGGAAGATGTTTCAGTGACACAAGATCGGGCGATAACAAGGTTGTTAACCTCGCAGTTCACATGGCTTCTTATCTGTTTTGTAGAATCGAAGCCTAAAGTGCAGTTTTTTGCACAGACCACACCAGAAAGTCTTTATGGCTGAAAAGAAAGCAAGCTCTCCCACCATTGTGTACACAGTTGTTGCAAGAAATTCCAAATAAAAGTTCGGCAGCGACAAAATTTTCAAAAGAGACTCTAACAATTCACAAACCGAGATGCAGGAATTCCGTGCAGCAGACAATCATAGTGGACTTTCCTGCCAGTAATCTGATTGGATTTATTTTGCTTCTCATTTTCTTCCAAAGATCTCTTCTTTTTTTCTTCAGTACATGTACTTCAATGATCTTCTGTGACAACTTCTTTGTAGAATGTTCAGTCTTCTTAGTGTAGTAAAAAGAATGGCAAATGAACACTGGGTTGAAACTGAGGTGGCGGTTGAAGAGGTGACAGAGTAGTAGCAGCAGCAGCAGCAGCAACAGAATGGGACACCTGTTTGCATTTGTTTTCAAATGCTATGAAATTGTACCGTGAATTCCTTTTTTTTTTAATAGATTTCTGAGAATGCACTAACTGTAGATTTTCAAATTCCAGAGAAACCATTTTTTTTTTTTGCATTCTCCTAGGAAGCCCATTGTGATATCCTCTGTGCTGAACCATAGTTTTTGAGTCATTTTCTCAAAAATAGTGGCCCACACGGAATTGTTTGCCCAGTTGGGACGCTGCTATATTGGCTCAAAATATTTGCTGTTCTCCTCATCTGAAAATTTAAAAATTAGGTTAAAGATGTGTAAACAAGAAAATGAACACACTGATTTGAAAATTTTAAAAAAATTAATCAAATTCATATAATTGTTGAAAACTTTTCAGGACTTATCACAAATGAATGAAATTATTTTTGGTAAAAATATTATTTTAAATCTGTTACCCCCTACTTATAAAACTAGAACAATTTTTTGAAATCTTGAAATCTTGATACTAACTATTAATTAATAAAGAACTACTAAAACATTTTTCAATAAATATTCATTCATTTTAGTCACGTGGTGCATACATTTTTCTTCAATACAAAAATTGTGAACAAATGCCACCTTCACTAATTCACCGAAAAAACAGTTTAGCATGTTGAAAAAAGCCCCAAAAGAAAGTATTATCAACAAAATGTTTGTTATTAGTAAGAGAAAAGACGACAGTATTTTTTATTTAATTAAATTTTTTAATCCTTTCTACCATGTTCAAAATTTTGGTTAAATTTTTTTTATTTCGCTGTAAGCATTTTACATTTTTGTTTCAAATCATATTAATTTAACTTTAAATTTGCTAATTTTCCTCAAATAACGTTTCAGAAAAATATATTGAATTTTGCAAAATATTTAAAACGACAATTAGCTCTTGTTTACAAAAGAATTGCAGGGTTTTTATTGCTTTTTTAATGAAAAAAAAAAACATTACAATCAGTAATTTCTGTTTGAGATACACAAACAAGAGTATTTTGCTTACTGGAAATAGTAAATGAAAGCTAAAATGAAAGCTTTTTCATTTTTGTTTTTTAAATTCTTTTTTAAAAAACTTAGGTATCATGAATTAGTGGAGGTACCTACTACAATTAAAATGAGGAAAGACAACAAATTTCAAATGTAAATGAAATAAAGTACATAAAAATAATTAAATTAAACATTAGGTTTAAAATAAAATAAAGGGTTGCTTTTCAACCGTTTTTATCAAAATATAACTCACAAAAAAATAAAAGAAACTTAAACAAAAAACTAACAAATAATTTTTCTTAACTAAGTAAAACTAATAAATAAAACATTACTTGATGTATGACCCACACTAAATTAAAATGAATACATAGAAAAATTAAAAAATATTTAGTGAAATAAGAAATAAAAAAATAAAAATTACTTTTTAAATTTTGAAGGGATAATTTCCAAAGAAGCCTGTTGAAATGTAGGGACGATGACACACGGAAGTGAAATGTAAAAATTGCCCGCAGCTGAAAACGTTCATATGAAAGAATTTTCCCAAAGGGGGACAACCATTGAAAAACATGACTTTTTGGCCATAGTGTCACTTATGAAACACCATTCTTTAAAAAAAAAAAGCATTTAGACACACACAAAAATTATTTTTTATTATCGTAAAAAATTTTGGTGAGATGATTTGTATTAAGCTTTACAATTTTCACTTAGTAAATATAATCTTCACTTAATAACTTAATAACCTAACTTTGACAATGTTTGGAAGAATTTTAAAAGAATTTTGAAACTTTATATTTAAAAAAGAAAAATGCAAACCATTCTTGTAAAAATTCATTGTTCATCGAATTTTTTTTCTTCAGACTATAATGTCTTTAATATATATTATTTATAGAAGCAATTAAAAACCTATCTAATTAAATAAACATGTTTCTTAATGTTGGGTAGTGTAATCTGTGGAAATGTGAAATTGTAGCTGCTATTTGGTTGGCTTGCAATATCCGAGATTTTTACAATCACATTTGTTGATTTTGAAAATGTTGAATATCTTCTAGTTCTTATTTTAATATTGCTCTCCACCGAATTCAAGTACAGACTGCTTGGGCCTCACAATTACTACATCACCAAATTTACAAACCAACGTTTTAATCAACTAGGCCTATAGGACAATTCACTGTAGGGAATTTAGTATCTTAAACCTAACCTACCTGCTGATTAGTGCTGTTATAAGCCTACCATTTGTCTTTGCATCAAATATTACTGTTAAATCTGAGTTGGCACTTTTGCTATATGTCTAGAGATTCTTGACAAAATCCAAAGAAGAATCAGCTATGTTGTCGGTCCTAACCTAGCATCTCGTCTTCAATCACTTTCTCACCACTGTAACAAAGCTTTCCTGTGCATTTTTCATAAATATTTTCATGGCAATTGTTTTGATGAAATTTCCTTGTTGGTACCGCAGCGTCATGAATTTAAATTGTAGCAATACTAGATTTACAGCTAAGTTCTATAATTTCCCTGTTGAAATTGCTGGTTGTAACTAAAAGTTCTATGCTAACAGTTCCTTCTCTCACACTTCTGACTTTTGGAACTCTCTTCTGATTTTCTGCAGTTGACAAGAAAACTGCCATCTTCAGAATTTAAATGCAGTGTAAATCATTATACTTTGTCTCCTAGAATCCTGTTCTTTATTTTCTTCACTGTTCTCATATGATCACCAAAGTTAAGCAACATCAAGCAATGGGTGGCCACTTGGTAATACCAGGTGCTGTAAGCTTGGATGACTCAGTTGTATAATGGATAACAGCTTAGAATGAGAAATTGGAAAGACAAGTTTAAATTGAGTTGAGTTTGCAAATACCCTTGGCAAAAGTATGCATCCATCTCTTCTGCCCAATCTATGAGTAAATAGCAAGACAGATTGGGCCCTATCACCTTGCTCATCAACCATTCTAAGAGAAGGAAAACATAATTTAAACCAGCCTGGAGAGAGTTGGCAAAGCAGGGATAAGATTCTTAAAGAAGCAAATGGTCAATATATAGCAAAGAGATCAAACCATGTAATAATTATTGATATGTATTTATTTATATATTTTCTGTCCCCTCTGTAGTGGAAAGGAAGGTAAATCAACTTAAGTTACTTAATTTGTGATTATTTGTTATTTATCTGTACAAATAAAATATTTATCTGCATTTTAACAAAATTCACTCCCGCATAAAATAAACCGTTTAAGTAATCAGTTCCTTTACTTTCTTAGATTGCAGTCTTATTTGTTCAAGTCCTTCATGTGAGGCATTCTGATACCTTTGTGTATTAAGTGATTGCCTTGCTTCAACTTCATTTTGAAATAGACTTTATCATCGCTGATTTTGTTTTTCTGTTGCTAATCTTTTTTTCTGGGAGATATTTCCATTTCACTATTGCATTAAACACATAAAACTTTTAATATGACATGATATTGAGCAAAAAAGCAATTTATATAATACTAGGAGTAATCAATGAATCATCGATACCATTGAATATCTAAAAAATAAAACAGGAACATGGTTGATTGGCCTCCATTTTAGATGTGAATTCTTTAACTCTGATTTATTAAAATCTCAATACATTGTTTCAAGACTTTTGTTCCATTGCATTTCCCTATTAAAACTTTGTAACAATAGCCATCATTTTTGACAGCACAGATACACTAGTATATACACATAATCAGTCAGTGAGAGTCCACTGCTACTGGACAATTGTCTCTGCCAATTCCTTCCATGATGACTGTTTCCGTGCTAATATCAGCCACACCTAATTAGATACCACTCCATTCTACTACATCTGCTGAGCCCAAATGAACCAACCTTTTGCACCATCTTTTATTCTTTCTTAATCATTTCCTTTCCCGTTGTCTCTTTTCAAACTTATGCTGACCACTTTTTATCTCTTGTTCTTTCCATTAATCATGGTGCAATTCGAATTTCGTTTCACACCTTTACATCATAGTTGGCATTATACACTTAACATTTTTTTTTGTTTAATCTGTTTTATCTATTCATATTAAATTCTTTCTAGCAAATCATTATACATCATTTTATTTCATCTAAATGCTCTTTCCTCATATGAATCTTTTATATACGATCCATCTCTAAAGATGCTGGAAAAAGGGTCAGCTCAGTGAACCACTCCCATAAGAAGTATTTGGCTCCTCCAGCTTTCCTCTACCTTTACAAAAGCCAGATCAGGATGAAAATGCAGTCCTGCTGCTATATATGGACAGGAGCTACCCAGTCTTCCCTTTCCAGTTTCAATAGAGTTCAAATGCATCATTGTGTTGATAAATTATTTTCCACACAAATGAAATATTGTATGCCACTCCCAGCAGCATTCTTTAGTTCTACTAGCTCTTACCCTCATGGCTAAGGTCCTCTATACCACCCTCATGGCTAAGGTCCGCTATACCACCCTCATTGCCTTCGTATTCCCTTGATGAGATAAAAGTTCCATTTGATCAGCTTCTTACTATGAACTGCCGCTTTGTGAAACAGACTCCCAAGAGGATGCTTCCCTGATCACTACGATCTTAACCTCTTCATGTCTGGGGTTATTCGTTGTCTTCACCACATTTCTTCTTACCCTGTGACCCTCTCCCTCAAGTGGCTATTGGGCTTTGTACAGCGGGAATATTACGGTATAGAAATCGCTTTTATGCTAAGTGCATGTATTCCTGGGTTTCTGGCGATTTTTTTGGTTTGGCTGTGTTCTTTCTCAAAATGTCACAATTAAACATTTTTATTTTGCTTCTGTTCATTTTTAAACCTGGCCATTCAGCATTTCTTCTCATTCATCCATCAATTCTAATATTAGCAGAAGTATGAGTCTGACCTACTTTCAAATGACAGAATTTTTTCTTAATCCCTTCTTGGTCAGACTGAGAATTTTTCAGCACCTCCTCATATATATATATATATATATATATATATATATATATATATGTGTGTGCATGTGTGTATAATGCAGCCAGTAATCAAAAACCTTACTTGTTAAGAGATGAAGAAAACATAATTGGAAATCTTCCTCTCTCACTAACGTGTGTCTGTCTATGTTTCTAAACGACTCCGTTTTGCAGCAGTGAAAGAGGAATTGCTTATAGAATTCCAGAATCCTGTCATTTTTCATCCATTTATATATTTCAGTATAGGAAGAGGAAAAGGAAAAGAAACGGCTTTCTAGATTTTTCCATTTTTTCTTTTAAAAGTTTGTTAATGAGCAAATGTATGAATTTCAAAGAACTGAAAAATACTTGAGAAGAGCTGAAATTGAAATCTCACGTCTCTCAAGTTTAATATTATTTTAAAAATATTTTTGTAATATATGTGTTCATTAGAAGGCAATTGTTACAAAATTCAATCTTTTTGGCTGCATTTTAAAAATAATTACAATGTACATAAAATTATAAAAAAATCAAATAAATATTTCACTTTCATGGGGAAAGATTCCCTGCAAACAAGAAATAAAAGTGAATAAAAAAATGTTTGATTTTTCCCTTTGCAAAACACAAAATACCTTCCCGTTTTATTAAAAGTATTCATTCTACTTTTGAAATTAAACCAATTTTGAGAAAATATAAAAAGGTAGAAAGTTTAAATTTAATTTTAAGTAAGGTAGTGGTTTCTCAGAAATTCTTCACACACCAACACACATGGGGATGTAAAGGGGAATGGTAATATTGGCTATTTCCTTCTACGAAAATATTTGGCATTCATTGACTGAGTGGCCATCAGTTGAAATTTATAAAATCTTTCTATTAAAACAGTTTTTCAGTAAAATAGGTTTCTCAAGCCCACTAACTGTTATTGCTCTTTCCACTATTGATGGCGGTTTCCTTTGTTTCATGTTGTTGAAAGTCTTCAAATGATATAATTTCAGTTATTTGGTACGGGTCTTTGTGTTTCTGTAATGCTATTCCACTAAGTATAACAAGGATGGTCCTCAGTAAGACCTACTGGCTTCATTCTCTCAAAGCCATTTTTAATCATTGATCTTAGAAAGCAGTTGGATACAGTTTACAGTTTACACATTTCTGAGCAAGTTCAGTATCATGCATGATACCCATATGAAAGTCTCAGTTGGACAAGACTGTTTAAGAACATGTCTCGAGGTTAATGTTTTGGTTTTGCAATAGTTTGCCGTGTTGGATGAGAGTATTTTTCCAGCTTATACACCCTTCACAGTATTTTCCAGGGTTGCCTCCTTCAGAGTAATTTCCAAGTTTGTCTCCTTAAAAGTAATTTCCAGGCTGAAAATCTTTAATCAATCAAATATGACAGAATGCATCAGGACACAATGTGGATGAAATAGGGTATAAGCTTATAGAAACTTAAATAAAGCATTACCAACACAGCATTAGAAATAATTTCCTGTTGTGATAAGTGTGCATATTTTGAACTAAATCAAGTACTTATAATTGTCTTAGTACATTAGTCTTTTGAAATATGTACATAGTATAATTATGTTCAAGGAACTGTTGTCATATTTAAGCAAGAGCTGCCCAAATCTCACTCTTCAGACTTGATAGAGTCCAAAAGCAACTCTGAGCCCTTGTGGGTGACAAATCATTCTCCACCCTCCACATATACAAACGTGAGTGTTACAGCAAGAATGTTCAGTCTGACTGTCAGAGCTGACTGCTGGAAACTTCCCTCTCCAAAAGGCAGTACCTGCTCCTATTTATAGCTGGGAGAGTCCATGCCTGCATGGGCAATTATCATAACAGTTTGGTATTTATTAATTTATTAATTCTACATCCTGGATTTTTATGATGGTTTCCAGGTATGTGCCATCCTGGCATTCATTCCAATTCCACATCATAGTTTCTGATTTGGAAAGGTTTATTTTGAATTCTTATCCCAACTATGAATACCTATGTAATTGGTATAACCACCCCCACCCCCAGCATCTATACACTAGCCTTGGGAAAGAAAACAGGAACATTGTTTCCTATTAATAAATTTGTTTGTGATGTAGTATGGAATGCTTAAATGATCTGTACCCATCTCTTCATATCTGTACTTGTATATGCACAGAGCATAGTCTAGGAAGAGATTAAATAGATTGGGGTGTTCATTACCTCCTGATGGTGTTTGAAATGTTTTGGTATTGGGGTCCTCACCAGCCATGTATGATTTTTGTGAACTGATGTAGTTTTATCAGATCTAGACCTGTAGTAGAGTCAGAGCTTGGAAAACAGTACCTAATAAATGAGAAGAGGAAGTCCTTTTCGATGTGGTCATATTCTGCTGAGAGGTTAACAATGCAGGTATACAGTTCTTTTATTGCAGAGGTATGTAATTTCCTGGAGTTGTTTGATGATATATATACCATCATTATACAATTTAACAGAATGAAAATCAAATTGGATTGTGATAAGTTAACTTTCGTAGAATGGTGAGAGTCTAGTTGATGCAATGTTCATTAGTACTTTCAACAAAATCTATCCAATTGAGGTACCTCTTCTTGTACATGTAACGGTTTTCAGTACTACCTTTTTGTTTCCATTGTTCATTAATGTATAATATACCCAGTTACTTCAGGATACTCATCTAACTCCAGACATTTTTCACGAAATTGAGAAAATTGTTACTGAATTTGGTAGAAGGTAAGCTATTTTCAAAAGTTCAACCTAAATGTCAAGCGATGCTTTATCATTCTTTACTTTACTTAACTTTTTGTTAACTTTCCCAACCCTAAGTTTGTTGCTTTTTATGCCCAAAAACAGATTTTGCAATTCTAAAATGTATACTGGTACATAATCTATTTGTGCAGGCATTTTTCAGCTCAGTGTGGTCAGGGTTGAAATATGACTCAAAGTGTTTTTAAGATCAGGATATTTTTTCTGTTTTGATTGCAATTGTATGAATTTATCATAATTTTTTTTCCCTTATCCACATTTCAACATATATATATATATATATATATATATATATATATATATATATATATATATATATATATATATATATATATATATATAAGCACACCAATGCATTCAGCCTTGAGATTATTTTCCTTATTTTTCCAATTAATCATTCTGAATTTGAATTGAAGACATTTATCGACTCAGACTTAGCAAAGCAGTTTAATATGTGAATGAATAATAATTAAGAGATAATCAATATTATTAACTATTTTATTTCAACAATTAATATTAATTAGCAGTATGATTTCAATGAGATTTCTTGTAATAATGTCTTTTGCATAAACATTCAGCCCCACTCTTCTGTTGCTTGGGATATCATCATTTACATTATATACTTTTTCTCCAAAGGTAATGTTGCTGGTTATTTCCTAAAAGTTCAATTTTTCTTTGATCAGAGAAAATCACATAATTCCATATAGCAGTTTTTATTGATATTTATAGAATGACTGAGTAGTTGCAATAAATAGTAACTTAAGTTAAGATAAAAGAAATACCTGTTAAAAATTAATAATAATGAAGATCATCATATGATGAAATGGTGGTGCTGACAAAATGATAACACAAGACTTGAATCTTCATTACTTAAAATTACATTTTATTCAACTCTTAACTTTGTCAGTTAATCTCAGCCAGCCAAATAGAGCCTTCATCCAAATGTGAGCCTGATATTCTTCATCTGTGATGTCTGAGAGACTGCCCCACCCTCTTCTCTGGAGTGGTTATTTATAGATTCATCTGTCCAAAATTCTTGTTCACCTGTCCTGGGTATGACAATAAACTATATCTGCGACCTGGGTAAGATGATAAACAACGGCCAACAGCAAGGCCTCTGATCAGGAAGGGTTTTGAGGAGCATGGAATCACCTCTTAATTGCTGGTATTCCCAGGTTCTCCCTGACCCAGGGCAAATAGTTAACACCCAAACTTGAGTAAAAATAGGTTTTAATACCAGAAATACTTTGTAAAAAAAAAATTATTACCAGCAATAATTTTTGAAGGAAAAATTATTATCAGTAATACTAAAAAACAAAAATACCAGTAATACAAACAGCTATAAATTCTTTAAAAAAAATATTGGAGAATGGAACTGAGAATACAAAATAGTGCGAACAAAATATTACCAAGTGAGTAAAAAAAAAAACTTTTTATGAAAATAAAACCATCCAAGATTGTAAATTTCCTAAAAGAAGTTGGATTGTACTAAAAAATATGAGTAATTGAAAAATGGTTCAAATATATATGTATACATACACACCTTTTTTACCAAACTATCGCTATGAATCTATTTCAAAACTTTTGTTGGTATTAAATGACCCACTGAGGTTGATATGCCATAAAACAAAACAACAAACCAACCATTCTCGTTCACATGGTTGAAAACTAAATGTAGATGTTGCCAGGAGTGACTCAAGCCAACCACCTGTTGCACCTGACTTCTTTGATGGTCTGCAAATTCTATTCTAACATCAAACTACACTTGTTTGAATATTTTCTGGAATGATGAAAATCCTTTCTCTCAGAATGAAAAAAAAATCAAGCCTTTGTCTTTATCCAAAGATTATCATCTCATAAATGTAAAAGGAAATAATGATATAGTTTTCATGAAAAGTTTTTATCTTTTTATTAAATTAAGAAAATCAAGAAAAAAAAATTCAGAATTTAAGAAATGATTAAATGCCAAGTGCAATGGTAAATATTCTCACAAATATCAAACGCAAACAACATTAGAGAAGCGATTCCTTTCAAAATACAAGTAGCAGAGTAAAAAACACAAGCTGAAAAGAGTTTTGTTTATCCATAACATGTATACATATACATATATATGTATGTTTTTTGTTAAGGCAGGACCAGGATTAATCTCCCACAAAGTAAGGTGGGTGCTGCCTGATCTTTTGTCATAATGATTTGAGGCAAAGTTTTACAAGGCCAGTCACGATAGCCTAAGCCTTTTTATCAAGACACCATCTCTAGGATGGTTGCTATTTAAGGCTTGAGACCTCATCCTAGCCTTATACATACATATATATATATATATATATATATATATATATATATATATATATATATATATATATATATATATATATATATATATTATGAAATGGGCTAAGTTTGACAATTATTTTAATATATTTTATTGTTATATGTTATTTATATAGACACGAATATTTAAGTAAATGCTCTATTTATAATAAACAGGCTGATAAATGTTGTTAATACTGTTTATTATAAACAGAGCATTTACTTAAATATTTATATCTATATAAATAACGTATAACAATAATATATATATATATATGTGTGTGTATATATATATATATATATATATATATATATATATATATATATATATATATATATATATATATATATATATATATATATATATATGTTAGCTATTGGCTCTTATAAGAAGTTCATCCACCCCTGGCTAGGTTTTGTCTTTTTGGTCCTGTAGGGTTAAATGCCACCCTCTTCATCAGCAGATTTTACTGGCTTACATGTTCCCAGTTGCAGTAAGCCTGACCAGACCACAATAGTAAACAGAAAACTCCATTCATCAAAAAACATCAAACAGGATATTTTCAAAGATATTAATTGGTGTAAAAGAACTAATGAAGTTAATTGGTACAAAAGAATGTCACTAATTAAAATTATCATTATTCAATCAATTAAAAAGCTTAATTGGTACCAGCACAGAATTTCTGCTTTCTAATAACAAGAAGGTTAAATAGTTTCAAACGATGTTCATATGAGAATTAGAACCATAATTTCTGTAAAAATTAATGATAAACTAATATCAAGTTAATAATATAATGATGAAACTATATGCATAATACATCTCTTAGGTTGATGTAAAACATTAGGGAAATCTTAAAAGTGTCATTGCTGTTTACTTAGAAACTTATTGCTTGTGCAATCATTTACAAACATTAATAGAAATTGAGGTGCTTGAAAGATGGCTTCCACAGGAACTTGCAGAAATAAACATGAGTCAACATTTAAACACTTGTTTTTTGTCTCAACAGAAAAATGTTTTTGGATGAGAGAATCATTAATGGTGAAAAATTTATCAAAAGCCAAAGCAAAGATCCTTGTAGGGCAAAAAGAAACCTCAACATTTCAGTTTTGAAATTCGAGTTCTACTTTATATAATCCTAAATTGACCCCAAGATAACAGCCTAAATGGAATCTTGTAAAAAAGTTTGTTGAATCTGATGGGATCCAACAGGAATTCTTGATTCTGAATTGTAGGAACCAAGTTACATCCCTTAGTTCCACCAGCTAGAACCTGCCATACCATGTTCATGGTGGCTGACCATCCACATTCTATTTGTATTCCTTTTGTAAGGAACAAGTTCTTCTTCAGAGCTGTTGCTTTGTGGAACAGAATCCCAAGTGTATGTTTCCTTGACAACTATAATCTTGGTCTCTTTAAGTCAATGGTCATCCTCATAATATGCATTTCTTACTTCCACTTTCCCCCTCCATTACAACAATCTCACTCAGCAGCCCTCTACCTTGAGTGCCCCTTACGCCTTATATTGGGAGAACTAACAGTAAATAAAAAAGTAATTGTTACAGTATAATGCTACAGTGCATTACCCTTGATTGATGCACTCTTCGTTGTTGTTGTTGTTGTTGTTATGGTGGTGGTGATGATGATGATGATGATGATGCTATCTTATAGCTTTTTTTATCACAACACCTTTTGAGGGAAATTTGTTTTCTGTTCAAAGTATTCAACCAGTGATGTAACAAGTATTTATAGATACAGAGTAGGAAGTTAATCCACGGACAAAGTAGTTTTCAAGACTGTCTCCTTTACAGTATCTTCCAAGCTTCTGCCCATCACAGTATTTTCCAGGCTTGCCTCCTTCAGTGTAATTTCCAAGTTTGTCTATTTCACAATAATTTCCAAGCTTTTTTCTTTTTAAAGAGTTCACCCTAAGCAAGTTGATAATGCCACTAAGATGCAAGGAGCTACTGGAAGTGAAAAGGAATGAAAAGACTTTAGAAGGAAATGGAAACCCAGTTCTGAACAGGGAACAAACAATAAACCTCTACTCCTGTTCCTGTTCAAAAAACAAGGGGGGAGTGGGGACCAAATGTTTGTAACCCTCTACCTTGAGTGGCACTTGGCTCTCATATTGGGTGAACTAACAATAAATAAAAAAAGTAAAAGTGTTACAGTACAATGCTACAGTGCATTGCTTATGGCTGTGAATTACTTTTTCTGTTCAAAATATTCAACCATTGATTTTGCATCATGACAATGTTTCTCTTGTGATGCAAATGTGACACAAACAGCATTTATAGAGATGAAATAGAACAGTCTTCCACAGGCAAAGTATTTTAAAAGACTGTATCTTGTAGAGTAACTTCCAAGCTTGTCTATTTCGGAGTATTTTTCCAGCTTATACTCCCTTCACAGTATTTTCCAGGTTTGACTCCTTCGGAGTAATTTCCAAGTTTGTCTCCTTAAAAGTAATTTCCAGGCTGAAAATCTTTAATCAATCAAATATGACAGAATGCATCAGGACACAATGTGGATGAAATAGGGTATAAGCTTATAGAAACTTAAATAAAGCATTACCAACACAGCATTAGAAATAATTTTCTGCTGTGATAAGTGTGCATATTTTGAACTAAATCAAGTACTTATAATTGTTTTAGTACTTTAGTCTTTTGAAATATGTACATAGTATAATTATGTTCAAGGAACTGTTGTCATATTTAAGCTGGAGCTGCCCAAATCTCACTCTTCAGACTTGATAGAGTCCAAAAGCGACTATGAGCCTTTGTGGGTGATTAATTATTCTGAACCCTCCAACAGTGCTGAAAACTATGTTGATATAATAAGCAATAATATGCTAACACTATACGAAAGTCTCTTAAAATGTAACAGGTAGGATGTGGCAAACCTCTTGCTGTTCTGTCACTACTTCCATGGAAAATGCTCGGACAAACTACATTCTCTACTCCCACCAATTCCAACAATACACGCCATGTCACTTGCATAGTAGCAAGACACCTACATTTCTTTTATATTCCATCAGTGAGAATTAAGTTCCACTCTAACAGCTTCTTCCTGCAAACCACTCTGTGGAACCAACACCCCAGAAAATGTTTCCCCATTCACTACAACCTCAACCTGTTCAAGGCTAGGGTTAACTGTTATATTCCACTCCTATCTGCACAAATTGCCACTTAACGTAACCCTCTACCTCAAGTTGGGCCTTGTAAAGAGTGTACCTTCCTGTGAAAAAAAAAGAAAGGTAAACATCATATTAATAGCATGAGATTTATTTGCATTAGTTGTTGGGGCTGACAGTGCTGAAAACTATGTTGATATAATAAGCAATAATATGCTAACAGTATACCAAAGTCTCTTAAAATGTAATTTTCATTCTCATCTTGATTTTTATCCACTGAGTGCTGTAAGCAATGAGCAAGATGAAAGGTTCCAAAATAGGCCAGGAAATATCTGAGATAGAATCAAGACCACTTCACTCTTAGGATGGTGAGTGATAACAGCCAATTCCTACAACAGAAGACTAACTCAAGACACCAAACACAATAGAAATTGTCTCAAACATTTTTGAAGATATCAGAAATAAAGTGAGTTTTATTTTATATTTATTCAATTATTTCCTATAGACATCTAAATTTCCTTGAACATAAATGTACTATTTACATATAGTTGTGGATGTTAACATCCTTGTGGGTATTTTTTAGGTGAAGGTGCATGTTCAATATGTAAACAAAAACGGTAGAAAAAGCATACAAAAAATTTGTTTCTGCTACAGATGTTTATTCCTTTTGTGTTGATTGTATTGAAATACAGTTAAAAGGTCCCTTGAGTATGTCCATTTTCCTTTTGGTTTCCTAAAAGATTTTTAAAAGTCTTTAAAGCACACATATAAGAGAAAATGTTGCTGCTTTGAGCAATACTGAAAGAACACTGAATGGTTAAAAAAGCAGAATGATAAAAAAACTGAATGGTTAAAAACTGAATGATAAAAACAGAATGATTAAAATAACTGAATGGTTAAAAAACAGAATGGTTGAAAACCTTTCTGATAGTTAAAAAAAAACAGAAGTGAAGAAAAGGATTAAAAAAGTAAAAATTAATATAAAAAGCATAAAACATTATTTTCTTTTTAAATAAGTAAAAGTATTTTGATATTTTATATTCACATTTTTGCCAAATAAAAACTGGAAATTTACCAGTGACAAAGATGGGTGCATAAATATCTTATTTACTCAAATTTTCTGTCCAAATAAAATTGCTAATCTGCAAAATATTTTGTTATTGAAGATATTCTGAGGTTTACACAACATCACTCTGTATAAGCAACACTTTTCCCATTAATTAGTCCAACTTGTCTCCTAATATTATTACAGATATTATTTTTTCTACGTCAATTACTCCTATCCCCAACCCCATCATCTTCATTCAAGTTAGACACCAGTGACAACCCAGTTTTTTTTAACTTACTCTCTGGAGCTTATCCAAGCCTTTAAAAGCAGACACATAAGGAGGTGTGCCTACCAAGTTGTCACCAAATCTACTCATACCATTCTAGCTACAAAACACACCAACACCATCGCTAATAATAACTACATCAACTCTAGAAAATTATTATCACTTATCTTAGAGGGACTCATTAATTCAACACATCAACAAACTTTGTAATTATGTGAACCTACCATATACCTCCATCTTATCTATTATCATTCATTATCTATACAATCAATATTGAAATTCAACAAAGAACTTTTACTTTTCACTAATGAACAATCAATAAATAATTATAAACAAATGGGCTCTTTGCAAATGATCATGCTTTCAATTATGTATATAAAATAAAATTTCTTCAATCTCATCTTTTCCTCTTGATGGTACTAACATTCTATCTTTTGAATGTAACAATTCAAAATTTGTATACTTACCACTTATTACAATCATCATCAGCCAACGCTCAATAAAATATACTACTATGCAGAATAGGAGTCTTTACAGACAACACCCAAGTAACAGGCCACACATACATGCACACAAGATGATACACATAAAAATAGATATCATGCTAAATAAACCAGACAGATTTTATATTAATGTTCACGCAATACAAGGCTCAAGAGCCACTCAAAGTAGAGGATTGCTGTGTTGTGTTGTATGAGTGTAGGAAAGGGCAAGAAGTGAAGTTCATGAGGCTAGGCAAGAAAGAACGGCTGATGTGCTTACAGCCATAATACCAAGCACTTGATAATAATGGAAAAGCTAGAGCTGTTACTCTAGATATATTGAAGACGTTTGAAAGGGTTTCACATGCCAGCCTTCTACATAAGCTTCAGGATTACAGTATTACAGGATGATTATTTGATTTTATCCAATCATTCGTATCAAGCTGTGAAATAAAGGTCGTCCTGAACGGCTTCTCTTCCAGTTCCTTTCATACGAATGCTTGTGTCCCCTAAGGCTCCACCCTGTATCCTACACTGTTTCTGATCTTCTTCAATGATCTTCCTGATGTCATCAGTTCTCAAGTAGGCATCTAAACAGATGACATCACCATTTACTCCTGTCTCAATAGTAAATCTGGCATTGATAACAAAGTTAACCTGGCTTTAGGTCTCAAAAAGGATCTCCAATCTGTGGTTGACTGGGGCAGGAAATGACTTGTAAATTTTAATTCCTCCAAAACAAAACTGCTCTCATTTAACCACCATAGAGAAACCACCCTGCTCAACTTCACGAGAGCATCTCACTGTGTCTTCTTGGTCTCACGTTTTCCTCTGACCTGAGGTGGAACAACTACATTGAATCAATAGCTGCTTCTACCGCAAGGAAAGTGGGTTCTCTGTCATGCCAGAAGTTTTTTCTTGTCTGAGTCCATCCTTCACATCTACAAATCCACCATTCATTCATGCATTGAATAATTGAATACTGTTTCCATTTATGGTCTGGTGCCCCTGCTGTTCATCTTGAAGTTCTCAACAAAATCCAAAGACAGATATACAATGAGATCAGTTCTGACTTGGCAGCTCAACTGCAGTCACTTTTTCACAGGTGTGATGTAGCTTCCCTCTGTCTTTTCTACAAATATTTTCATGGCAACTGCTCTCATGAGCTATTTTCACTGGTGCCCCGACTGCATGAATTTAAGGTTCGCACCTTGGTCCCAGGCTTTTACTGTTGAAACAGTTAAATGTAACCACCTCTTCTACTCCAACAGCTTCTTCTCTTGCACTTCCAGACAGTGGAACTCCCTTCCTCTTACTTGCTTCCAAATAACTATAATCTTCAAAAATTTAAATTCAATCAACATCTTCTGATGCCTTGATCCCCATTCTTCTTTTTATTCTTTCCTCAATCCCCCCCCCTATACCCAGTCTTTTCTCTTACTTTCACTTTCTGTTACCCCTTGCATGCTAGGGCATCCCCACTTTGCTGGGGATGAATGCTTATAAAAAATAGACCCAGACATGAAGAGGTCAAGACCGTAGTGACTGGGGACACATCCTGCTGGAAGTCTGTTCCGCAAAGTAACTGTTCTTGAGAAGAAGCTGTCTCTTTGTCTACTTCTTACTAATGGAATACAAAAGGAATGAGGACAATTTATCTGTGTGTACATCACATGGTGGGTCCCAATTGTAAAGGTCAGAGCTGGTGGGACCAAGGAACACATGCCATGGAAACAGTGATAGAGTAGCAAAGTGCTCGCCACATTTCTTCTGTGGGAAAGGGGTTGTGGGGAAGAAAATAATTCATGACCCACATGCCATGAAGATGCTTTTGAATTCTATCAAAACAGGCAAGCAAAGACTGGGCAGCAATACTCCATTTTTGGTCTGATCTGGCTCTTGTAAATAAAGAGTATAGCAGGGGGAGTCAGATACTTACTGGAGTGGTACAATGAACCGACCATTTCCCCAGCATCTTTAGCAATGGATTGGATATATGAGTTCTACTTGAGGTCTGGACAAAGCTCAAGTCCCAATAAATGTTCAAAACAAGGACTCATCCATCATATTAGGTGAAAGCTGAGGGTCTGCTCAGTGGTAGTGAAATCTTACTAGTTTGGCTTTGGATAAATTGAATTTTACAAGCCAGTCCTCCCCCCATTGAGCTACCTAGCCCAGAGCAGAAGAGAGATCAGCTGCTAGGTTTGGGTCATCCAGATTTTTGCAGAGGCACCCACAAACTAATGTATCATCTGCATCATTTATTTTCTAAAATCAAAGTAGTGGACTTTGTCTTTTAATTGCCAATGCATAGGTTCCTTCACGTGTGTCCTCATATGATTACACTTATCGCCTGTCAAAAATAACAGGATTATTTGGGCATGTATTGTTCAGCACATCCACCTTGGATTAGTGTAGTATCTGTGCCCTCTGCTTAAAATCAAAGTGTCAACCTTCAGAACTTCTGTGTAGAATTAGAGTGTAGTATCTGTGCACTCTATGAAAAGAATGTGTTGTACATGCAAAATACTGTATATATGCATGGAGACACATTGCATTTTATATATTTGGCTAATATTGTATAGATAAAAAGATGATTGGATGATTTACATATAGATCAGCATTTAGTGTAGTATCTGCAGTTTTTTTAAGATCAATCCTTAGCATTTCTACATAAGATAAGAGTGCACTCTGTAACAAGTGTTATATTCACAATATATATATATATATATATATATATATATATATATATATATATATATACAGGTTAATTTCACACATTCATGTTTGCTTTTGGTTTTGTCGACTGCACAATATAGTAGGGTCAGTTGGGCACCATCTGTGAGGATTTGGAAGGAGTTGGATGATTCTAATGGTGATTAAGAAGGTATGGCAGCTTGGAAAACTCACTCTGATCATTCTGATAAGAAAAGAACTAAAGGATTTGTTGGTGATGGCCTCAGACTCAACACACAGGACTACATCAAGTGCTTTGAGGGGATAGTGTTGCCTTTAGTCAAGAGGGTGGCAACAGGACTCTGCACTATGCCACACAAGCAGGAGAACCAAGTCATGGCTGTCAGACAATTTCTGTGTCCACATCACCCCTTACATCTGGCCATGTAACTCCCCAGACTTCAACCCCCTTGATTATTATGTGTGGGGCACAGTTAAGTGAAAGACCAACAAAACTCCTTGTAACACCAAAGATGAGCTGAAGGCAAGGATTATGGCAGCATTCATTAACAAGGAGACATCCAGAAGAGTTGTAGGAGATGGTTGAAGCCAGTGGCAATTTTATTGAATTAATTTACTCTTTAGTATTTCAAGATATTTTTGTGTAATTTTGGTAAATATATCTTTTAAAATGAGATGTCAGTATTATTTTCATTTTTACATAATTTAGATGACAATTTATCTATCGAACCCTGTATATCATATATATATATATATATATATATATATATATATATATATATATATATATATATATATATAGTTATGAATGTTATTTTTTGACAAAAATCAAACATGGCTGTGAACACAGTTCACTTAAAAGAAAAAAAATAATATTTTCTACTCAGTTAGGGACCAATACACATAATGTATAGTAAATAAATACAAGATGTAAAATTTTATTTAATTTAATGTAATAAAGATATAGAGTGAGAGAAGAAGGAAATGATAAACAAAGAAGAGAAAGGAAAGAAAATATAAAAAAAATATCATGTCCAATGGTTACTTATCTATCGAATCATTTTATCTCGTTTTTTATTTCATTGATCATTATCTCTTTTTTGTTTTTCTTTTATCAACAATTAGGAGTCGATAGATTTTGTCTTGGTTAAGATGTTTCCCTTCATATGTAGTAGTATTTCAGTCATTCAACATAGTTTATTGATTTGGTTATCATCCACAAAGCACTTTGATTTTATATTCACGGAAGATATAGGCTATCCTGGCCCTGGAATTCCTCATTATCCCAGAAGATTTCAACTTTCCGTCTCTTAAAACATCAGGAGACAAACTTATGTGAGAGCCAACCCACAGAGAGAAATAAACATGATATATTTTTATACAGTGTCCATGATTCAGATCCATACAGAAACTTTGGGGTGAAAACTGCACAGCAAACTGAAATTTTGGTTTTCAAACTCAGTCTTCTCTCATTGCAACCCTCGCTCACAGCTTTCCAAAATCATGATGATCCTATTCACTATTTCATCATTTAAAGAAGAATTAGAGTTGATTTTGTTCCCTAAGTATAAAAAAGAGTTCACATACTTTAAAGCCTTTGATAGTGTATTACATTGGGACCCTAGCTAATATTATACCTCACTTTTGGATAGCTGTAGGCTATGGCTGCTTTATAACTTTTTCATGCTTATTATTAGAACAAATGCTTTTGCTGCAGAGAAAAACTTGTTTATGACTTCTTGTGCTTCCTGGAAAGAGCTAGCTACCATAGCATCATCATCTGCAAGCAAGAAGCCTAAAAGCCTTTTCATCCTACTAAGAGTCTTTGTCTTAAATCTCTGGTAATTAAAGAGTTCACCATTTGTTCTAAATTCAAACAAAGCTCCATTACTATAATCACCAAAAGCATATTCCAACATCAGAGAAAAATAAATAGTAATTAAAACAAAAGCCATCACACATTCCTGGTTTTATCCAATTATTCACATGAAAAGCATTTGATAAATTGCCATCTGACTTAACAGAAACATGCATGTTTTCATGGAAGGATATTATGACATTAGACATCTTATCAGGAATCTCAATTTTCTTCAGTTCTGACCACAACTAATAAAGTCAAAAGCCTTAGTTAAGTCAACAAAGGCAATAAATAACTCACTGTTTTTCACTGTATTTTTCTGCAATCTGTTTCAAGCAATATATCATGTCTATGGTCCCTCTCCCAGCCCTGATATCATGTGGGGATTCAGGATAAACATGATCCACAAAGTAAGTCACCATTATTCTGTTGAGAATAATTTGAGTAGGTATCATGCCTGCCATAAAATGAAATGATATACCTCGATGATTGTCACATAATTCTTTTCCCCACTTTTCACTTAAATAAATGGATAATGAAGGTGTCTTTGAATTCCTGAGGAATGTGGCCATGGTTCCAAATCATACCAAACAAATCCAAGAGCTTATGCACAAGTACATTATTCCATAATTGTATACTTCAGCTCTTATTGCATTATCACCAGGCGATTTACCTGATACCATTAACTCTAGATCTGTTTTCACTTCCAGCCTGAAAGGAATCGAAATAATGAGATTTTGATCCACATTAGATAGAGAATTTAAAACAGTTTCAAAGTGATCTTTCCAGTGATTAAGAATATCAGCTTTATCAGATTTGTTTGATGCTAATATTGTACCAACTCACATTGCTGGGGGCTATAAACTTGTTTTATACCTTTCATAGATGTTTTTTTTTTGTATCCTTTCTATCACCAGAAGCTTGTAGTTCAGCTACTTTTGATAACCAGAACTTTTCTGTCATTTTCCTTAAGGCCTGTTGGTTAGTTTATTTACAGACCAAATAGAATTACTTTTTTTCTGAAGATTTAAAAATGTTTAACTTTTGTACACACAGAAAAACAGTTTATCAAAAAGACTATTTTTCCCTTGATACTGCTATTATTTTAACTACTTCTGTGGCAATGTTTATTGTTTTAAAAAACAATGATTAGAATTGTAATACCTAAACATAGGATGAAAGTGAATTTATATATTTTTTTGTCCTTGAGGATTTACAACAAAAATATTAAATACGATTTATTACTAAGGAGTAAAGGTAGTTAAGATAATTGCAGTTTCAAGGAAAAAACTCACATTTTAATACACCGGTTTTTACGGGCATGAAGATTGCTGAAGATTTTTTGTCTGTAATCCATACCTTTTATGAATAGAATGCATTTTTCAACCAGTAATTGTATTTCTGAATTGCTTTCATTAAACTAATCTTGAACTTGAAAATGTCCTTCAAAATGCCCTTCATGGCTGAGTCAGTATAAGCACAATGGCTTCTCCTACCTAGGGGATATAAGTTTAATTCCAGCCAAAGAGTGCATATTTTTCTTTTATAAGATTTCTCAAATATTCAAACCAGTAGATGGAAATACATTAATATACCATTTAATAAATAAACAGAGTATCTGCACAAATATGAGTTTCCACTAAAAATAACATTTAAATGATAAAATCTGTTGGATTAATAAATAATAAAAAAACCATTATTTCTTTAGAAATTACCTTCTTTACATTTGGTTATGAAACTGACCAGATATGAAATTTTGAGAATCTATAACAAGATGGATTTAGCATAAATGCACTATTCAGCCTTACTTGATTTGCATAAATATATATATACATACATACATACATATATATATATATATATATATATATATATATATATATATATATATATATATATATATATATATATATATATATATATATATATGCACTAGCATAAATACCCATCATTGACTGGGTTTGGAAGAAGCTGCCAAAATTGTACTATGTTTTTGAAAGATATTAATTAGAGAGTGTTGAATATATAATAATAAATGGCTGTTAACATTCATGTAGATGATACAGTTATATTCATCCAGGTAAGGCAAAAGAAAGGACTGCCAGTTTTCATGTAGAGTTTTCATGTTTATGTGGAGATGCTTCCTCCAGGCCAATATCATCACGTTTGCATAGAACCTTCTGGTCTGTGATGTCCATATTTTGGTCTTTAAATGAAGCAATCATCACATATATTAACTAACAAAAAGATTGAGGGAAACTATAAAAATATGCATATTACAATATTCATTTAAGTATTACAACAAACATCAATAATAAAAAAATATACCATTATAGTAATTTTTATTGTTAGTATAATATATCCAGTTGCCTAGTTGCTGCATTCCATCGAGTATTCATTCTGAGTCTCCTTTCCCTTATTTCTGGAGTTTCAGATTGTCTGGCAGCTGCAGTCCACTGAGTATCTAGGCAACATCTCATTTCAGTTTCTTCTTGACTTTGAGATTGTCTAGCTTCTGCAGTTCATTGAGCATTTAATGTCAGCTTCTTCTAGATTTTTAGACTGTCATGCTGCTGTAGTCCGATGAGCATCTAATCTTCGTCTTAGACCCACTTGTTCTTGATTTTGTGACTCTCATGACGCTGCATGCCTTTCTGCGATTTCTAACATCATCCTCAGGGCTAAATTATAAAGACAAACTTATTGTAACTGCAATAAAATCTGCATTCTGTTGTCATGGGGATTTTTAAAACCACACTCGAACACACTCTGTTACAGTCATTTTCAAATTTTAAATTTATCCGTTGTGGAAGTTTTTGCAAAACAAGTATTTCGATATAAGCTAGCTGACTTGAAATTGGTAGAAATGTAAAATGGCATTAAATA
Source organism: Acanthosepion esculentum (assembly GCA_964036315.1). Taxonomy (NCBI): domain Eukaryota; kingdom Metazoa; phylum Mollusca; class Cephalopoda; order Sepiida; family Sepiidae; genus Acanthosepion; species Acanthosepion esculentum. Next base: position 77,956,258 of record OZ038495.1, read on the forward strand.
TTATATACACTTTAATATTTTGTTGTTATATTCGTACTAAATTTTGTTGAGTGTTGGATGGTTGATTTTAATATAGGGAACCTTAAGAACTTTTGTTTATTACTTTCGTGGGGTAGTATATTGGTGTTGTCAACAAGTATTTTCCTGTATTGTGGATGTGACCAGGAATGTGTTTTTAGATGGTGGGAAACAGAACTTGTATCTGACAAATGAAGTGTAAGATGTCTTGATAATTTTGTGGTCGTCAAACCAAAATACATACTTACTTTTTTGTCAGAGATACAATCTCCCAAAGACATTGAAACTGATATACAATTTTGTTTTTTCCAAAATACTAGTTAATAGAGAAGAGTTTTTGTGTATAATTAAGTTGTTTTAGTATAATATATAATTAGTTTTATTTTTTTTTACTGGGATCAATTGGGAATATATTAGTACTTATGTGATTACTTAATGAGATTAATACTTATGATATATATGAGCATATGCTTGTGTGGTTTTAACATTAATGTGCAGACCATGAGAATGAAACCCAGGTTCAAATCTCACCATAAAGGATTTGTCAAGGATGTGAATTCTTGATAATACCAGACTAAGGAAATATTATTGGTAACTGAAATGGCTGAAAACCTTACTATGTGTTGACTCAGGCCTTAGATTGGGTAAATGAAACTGTTTGGAAATCATCAATGGTTGTAATAGCACAAAGCCACAAGTCATTGTGACTGAGGATTTCAACATACTGGTCTTATTCAACTGATCACACCACATTCTCTCCCAGAAACTCTAACTAAATTCCCACCAGCCTAATTACAGTACAAGACCCAGGTTAGCTCTGTGATTATTAAAGAAACACAAATGTAATGGACATCTACAACAGCAATTAGTTAGCTACCCAAATAGAAAGGTATACTCAGACGTGTGTGTGTGTGTGTGTGTGTGTGTGTGTGTGTGTGTGTGTGTGTGTGTGTGTGTGTGTGTGTGTGTGTGTGTGTGTGTGTGTGTGTGCATATTTATGTATGTGGATTATTCTTTCTGTTTTTCTCATCCCCACCATAGTTTGCATGTTTGTTTTTTTCTCTTTTTCTTAACAATGAAGTCATTTTTAATTCATGCTCATTTTAACACACATTAAAACCTCATCTTTTTCTCATCCAGCACCAAATGAAAAAAACAATTTGACTTGCCCTAAGCTGATTACTATATTCCTTACTTTGTTGTTTCTGATAAGGTTTAAAAACTAAAGGTTATTCTTATTTTCTTACTTAATATACTGTGTGTCATGATATTTCCACACAATTGAAGATAATCCCTTCTTTCTGTAAATCTATTTAAACTGTCAGCTCAGAATGCTTTAATCTCTTTAATCCAGAGGAAAAACAAAAGTGCACGCATCTAAATAAACAAGATTAACTGCTACTTTCAACAGTTGCATCATAATTGGTTTGTAATGCTTATTTTACAGTATGTCTTACCTGCCTGACTTTCAAAGTGACTATTAACCCCTCAAGACCTCAATTTAAGATATTTCTACAACTTAAAATCACGTTAATCATTAGATCACTTTTTCCTGTCAAAAAGTCAAAACAAGAAAATGTCTTGATGAACAGGTGTAGTGGCTGATTTGCATTTTTTTACATTAGAATACTCTCCTCTCATTTCAAAGTGATTTATCCTTCTGAAAGCCATTTTGCAGTTTAAGCCTTTCAGAAATAGACTTCGCTCAATGGTCAATCTTCTAAGCAAATTAGAATGATAATTGTTTTCATTTTATTTATAGAGTTTGTGAGGTTACTGTAAAAATAAGTCAGAGTCCTTTAGGAACTTCTTTCAAGACTTGGAAATATTTTATCTTTTTATTCATATTCAGTTGACATAACCTATTTTCATAAATGAGAATTTTACAATTTGTTCTTAAGACCATTAAAAGAAATTCTTTTCCTTTTCTTTTATTCATCATTTTGATCACATGCTTTTACTTCCTTTTATTAATGCTTCTTTCTGTCACAACATCCTTAATCGATACACTCTTCATTATTTCTGTTATATTATTATCTGCTTTATTCCATCTCATTATTGTTGATATTTATATCAACACTTTAGATGAATAGTTTTCATTATTTCTTATTTTATTTATAGTTTTACACCATTTTATTATTGTTGCTTCTATACCAACATTATATGCTAATAAACTCTTCAACCACTAGCAGTTAACAACAGAAAAATGAAGTCACTTCTAAAAAGTTTGAACTCACCTCCTACACCTAGGGAGCCCAACTCTCATGGACATGACTTAAACCATTTCAGCCACAGAAACATTAATGCTTAAGCTGAATAACAATGTGTTGCCATTCTCTCCCCATTTTCTAACAAATTAAAATATTTGTTTTTATCTGTGGAATGAAGATGAGATTTGGTTTCAACATAATATGAGGCAAGACCAAATACTGGGAAATATGCAAACTGGGTACGCTTCAATGCAGCTTCTGCTCATTCTACTAAAGACAGACTTTACAAACTGACCTGGAATTGAACTCACTATCACCAGGCAAACATGTAACCAACACATATCTCCACAAGATTATTGTCCCATAAGGCATTGTCCTTGTGGATAGAAGTCCACCCACAAATCCCCTGAGAAAAGCCAACTAAAAACAGTAAGTACAGGACTGATGCTAATTTTTGTTTTACCTCAAATTCTAATTAAAAGTTATAGAAGTTCAATGAATATTAAGAATTGATGTCAAAATCTGAGATAAAAATATTTTGTTATTCATTTGCAAAATTTGGTAAGATCAAAAAGATTGTCTGTAACATTTTATAAGATTAGGAGTGTTTAGTTTTATTTTATATGTTGTCAAAGTTGGAAAATATTAATTTTTGTCATTTTAGAAATTGTGTCCTGTTCATAATTGTCATGGTCCAAGATCCTCGTCCCACCTTTATGGTCCAAGGTTAGGACCAAGGAAGAACAACACGAACACAAGAGTAGAAATAACAAAGATATATTACACAGAATAATAATACAAGATGTTGAAGGTGTTAGTATGACTGTCAGTCTGGTTTGTATTGAACTACTATTGACTCGACTCGTTCCATCTTGACTCGTTTCCACGTCTCACTTTATAGTGTCAGGAAGAGTTCATTGTGTCGTTATAGGTAAGTTCCCATAACAATAATATAAATACAATGTCAAATCAATCCCTGATTTCCTAAAGAGTTACCTGTACTTTGTTTATATTTACAAACTTTTTTGGAGTATTTTTTTTATTGATTCTAATATTAAATATGAAAGAAAATAAACAGGATTTTCAATATACTATTCTATTTTTTTATCTTAAAAAGATAAAAATGTGACTCAAACACAAATAAAAGTTTTCAGTTTATAGAGAAAGTAACAGATAAAAAGTGTAGGTTTCCCATTGAAACACTGAATAGACTAATAGCAGTAAAATGAAGGCATTACTTGAGAATAATCAGTTATAGGAGTGAATCAATATAGTCAAATGATCCAGCCTTGCACTACTTTGGTTATGTTAGTCACTTTGATGTGTGACTGCCACATAAAGAAAAAGGAGAACTTGAACTGTATTTAAATGTTCTGTTTTTTAAACAAATTGTAACAGTGTATACTTTAAATGTAGAATGCAAGCGATTATGATGCAGATGATATGAACGACCATTTCAAAGTTGTTGCCATATATATGGTAGGATTGAAAGGGAACCTACTACTAAAAGTGTCTTCTAGAGAAACAAACTCTTAATTCAAACATGCACTGCTCCCAGTTAGATCATTTGAAGAAAACAGTCAATGAAAAAAAAAGCATCCGAAACTAGTTAACAGTAAAAAAAGGTATAATGTTCTGTTGGGATATTAAAAGACCCAATGTTTCTTGGGTGATCAGGTGAACACTGTTTCAGTTTGGTTAGCAATCTGCCAGATTCACCAGATATGGCACCTTTGGGTTACTATTTATCTTGGTTTTTACAAATTCTCTTAAAAAAAAGTTAACTGCACTGGAATACTGCAGAAAGGTATGGAGAGCAGTTCTTTGCTGAGAAAGGTAAAAGATTCTGATAGGATAGAATCATAAAAGTGCAAAAAAAGTTGGTAGAGCAAAACAGTCAATACATTATTCAATAAAGTTATATCAAAGGGAAGCATTTCTCATTGTTTACTTTAAAAAATCAAACTAGTTCAGTTACGCAATCATATTTCCATAGGAATATAAGACAGTTCTGAATGACACTGATTTAATCAGCTGAATCTCCTAAAAAGACTCTATTCTGTCTGCTCATCTGAACATTTGCCTTGGGAGTAACAAAACCAGCAAAATAAAAAAAAGAAGTGAAATACAATACACAATGTTTTTCATCTAGTCAAAGCAATACTATCTTTGAAGCCATTCAGGCTTTTATGAGAGACTCTAAAAATACATTCTCCTCATTGTTCTTCTATTTTTTGTTTTTTTTGTTTTACTTTGTCTACTCTCATTCCTTAAAAAGCTTATCAGCATTTTACATGACAGTGGCAGTTACTAAGTTAAATTTATCTGGACTGATGAACACCTATTGAGAATCAAACTCCCTAGTAATGGCTTTTAAGTCTAGCTCATTAACCATTACTCAAGTAATTATCTCATTCAGTTTATTTTAATCTGGTACAAAATCACACTCAGAGGAGCAGTCAGTGAAGATAAAATTTATAGGTTAAACTTATTAACCTCCTCTATCATATATTATTATAAAATATGTGCCTGCATATTTCTGTGGCATGTTTTTATAGAGAGAGTAGACAAAGATGATGAAAGATTGAAGTGTTGTGCTTAGAGGAGAGTTGATGGTAAAGAGAAGAAGGCGGAGGTGGAGAAAGAAATGAAAGAACGCAAGAAAGAATTTAGATGAAGAGAAGGAGATTGAAGATGGGTTTTCTGATTGTTTTACTTAACCATGGAAATCCATGCATAGACATCTCATAATTTAAACTACTTCAAGCCATTCTTTCTGTTTTATTTATATAAAAGCCTTTCTCATAATAAATGCATCCAAATAACCAAAAGATATACAGAACTTTCTGTCTCTGATTTGCCCTTTGAAAGAATTTATTTTGCAGCCACCATGCTGTTGTCAAGCATTGTATTTACTTTAGTTATTAAAGTTTCTCTCTAAATCTATAAGTACATTTAGTGATGTAATGTCTGAGTGACTGCACAACATAAAATATAGAAAAGATACTGAACTATTCATGTTGCTACTGACCAGATAACATAAAAAAGAACAAAAAAGGAAAGAAATCAACTTGAAACCGGAAATGAAAAAAAAATCATTTTACAAAAAGAATGGGCACTACTTAAATTCACTGGTCCGCGCATAAATAATAGGGACAGTTTCAGAGAGGAATATATTTTGTAGATTAGTATTCATTAAATATTCCCCAAGTCACAACCTTTGTCAGAATTGAAAAATACTCATTTTTTTATTATTTAGAAGTGGGGCCTGTTCAAAAATATAAAGCTAGTATGAAATAAACCTTTGGCTTCTTAAAGACTTATTTGTACTTTGTTCTTATTTACAAATGTCAATTTTGAGACTGTTTTTACATCATCGATAATGACATACGTAATAGTATTCAGTTATCCAGTTCTGATTGGCATAAGTATAGTTTCAAAGTTTGTAAATAAAATCAAGGTACAGATAACTCTTTAGGAAGTCAGGGATGATTTGATACTGTATTCATATTATAAACAGAACCACACTTCTACAATGATAAAAATCAATATTTTCCAATTCTGACAATTAGCATCAAAGAATGTTTCACTTTACAAGAATAGTGCTAAAATGTTCTTGGACCCAACTAAGGAGCCTTTCCCCTACAAAAAATATGATGTTTGATTATTTGGTTAGACTTTAGGAATTGGATCTGTTCAAGAGCTTTTCAGCACCCTCTCACAGAGCTTGCTCACTTAATAGGAACTAATGATTTCATCACCCGATATGAACCAACCAATGAAATTGATGGATTATTGAATGTTTGCAACTAACAAACCACATCTTCCTTATACACATTGAATGAGATTTTTTCATGCTTTGACACCATCAGAATATTGGGTTACATGACCAGGGAAAGTGAATAATGATGGAAAATATTTGGAAACAATCAAAGCAAATAAAAGAATTGTTATTATTTAGAGTTTTATTGAAATGTGTCCTAGAAAGGAAGACATAACAAATACAAAAGTATGTTTCTTATTATTTACATACTTTTGGCTATTGAAATAATTTTTTTTTTTTGCTATTCTTTCTTCAAATGAAATAATTTTTATTCTAGGCTTCCTTTATATATTTACCAACTGCAGTTAGTAAAACAGAAGGAGTTTGTATAGACAAACAAAATAATTTATACAAAGTTCTTATTGATAAATTGAAAAAAATAGAAACCAGATGTTCAAAAAGTGCTTATGTCCCTACCACAATATTTTGTTTAATACATTTGATGATCTTTCTCCATAAATACAATTTTTATAGAAGAAACCTATAATTTAGAGAAGAGTTATTAACAACAATTGGCATGTGGCCAAGTGGTTAGAACATTCACATTCTGACCATGAGACGTGGGTTCAAATCTCACTCTGGTCGATTTGTCAGGAAGGAGACTGGAGAGGTTGATCCCAACATGCGGCACCTTTGGAAAGTGCTTGAAAAACGTACCATGGGTTGACCCAAGCCTTGTGAGTGAAATTGGGTAGACAGGACCCTTAGGGGCTATTGATAGCTGTGCTAGCATGAAGTCACAAGTCATCATGACTGAGGGTTTGAGTATGCTGGCCTTGTTCAAATTGTCGATCATGCTAGATAACACGCTCTTTCCCAGAAACTGTAACTAAGGTCTGCTCAGTATAGTTGCAGTATAAACCACAGGTGGGCTCTGTGGGTGTTGAATAAACACAAATGCGCTTGAGCAAGCATCTGCAATAGGGATTGGTTAGCTGCCCTAGTAGACGGGTATCCTTGAATACGAGTGGCCAGCTATATATTAACACTCCAAGATTTATTCAAACTATCGAACACATTCCTTGTGTTGCCTTTGTTGTTAACAACATTAATCTATTCGATGGTCTTCCTCAGGTCCATATAGAAACAGAAGGAGTTTCTCTATTCTACTAAATAATTAGGATGTATTGGCCAAAATATGTTACTAACAAAAGACAAGCAACACAAAAGTGTATTCAACAGTCTGAACAATTTTTGCAATGTTAATAACTCTTCTAAAAAATCGTTCTTCTTACAAACTATGATGCTGTTCATCATGAAACTGATAATTTTGTTTTAAAGTTTATATTTTATATTCTGTTTCTTTTTATTACAATTCTCAGTTTTATATTATGACTTCTATGTAAACATCACAGATAGTTTTTAATTTTCATTCATAGGATCCTGGGAATTTTGATATGATGTAATGGTTAACAAGCTTGTCTCACAAGATCAATTTTATAACTGAACATTGAGTTTGATCCTCATTTTAGCTTGTGTCCTCTGGTCTTCTTCAATTTCTTGTCAATTTAAATTTTGAACTGGACCCTTTACTTAATCTACATAGATTATGGACAATCTACATCTAGGGATATCTCAACTTGTTCTTATTAAGTTTCCACTGAGTCTAAGTCTGTACTACCCAGCCCATTGTAGTACAAGGTAGAACTCACAATTACTATGGCATGAAGTCCATAAACCAATACTTTAATACAATGGGTTATTGACCTGTGGGACAATCCTGAACCTACAACTTGGAGCTTTAAACCTACTCTGACTGCTTCTGATCCTACTGCTGCTTCTATTGAATCCTTGCTGTCATTTATCTTGCTTTATTTATTAATGGCTCTCATAGTAAATAACAACAATGATGAGAACAGTAATCTGAATGAAAATAATGATAATTCCTCATCTCAGAAAGTCAGACAAAAAAGCAGAAAATACATATATTTTAATTAGGTACCACCACAGAAAACACAATATCTAAGGTTTTAAATGAATTTTTTAAAATAAAATTTTTTTCTTGAATCTTTTAGTTTACTTTTAATTTCAAGCTAATAAATTTAGTATTTCAAATAAGAAAAATACCTTGCTGTATTTCAAATATAATTTAAATTGACTGCTAAAATAGCTGATTAGCACCCTTTTTTAGTCGTCTTTCATCCCAATATAATTCTCTTTATTAAAATATCTTCCAAAAAACAAAATATACTTTTCTGAAACTTCATTTTAGGAATACTAGCTGCTTTAAAGTACAATTAACCTGATTTGAAACAAATATTATTTACTTTAAGTATAAAATATTGCAGAAATGCATTTTTTACACAGTGGTAGCTGTTTATTTAAGCTGTTGATCTGTTTGACAGCTTAATAACAGATTGATATTTAAATAATGTTGTTCTATGGGGACTTTAGCAGTAAAAAATAATTGAATTAATTTGAGTACTCAATTTTTAAGTACTCAGCAATTTAATTCTGTAATCTCGATTTTGCATGTTTGTTGTTATTCTTGAGGATAAAGTTTGCAAACCTTTTCATCAGCAATAACAATAAACCTGCAAAATCAAAATTACAGAAAACAAATATTATTTATGAGTTCAAATGCCCAATAAGTATCTGTGTTCTTGATCAAACCACTCATAAATAATTATATTGGTCATACCACTACATACCTATCCAGATGACTCATGTTACATCTACCTGACCATACCTCAATTAGAATTCATTTAAACACACACATGTGAACCTACCAAACTGCATCAACAAAATACAAGTAGAAAATACAAGTATAATGGCCTCATCCACATGTAAAGAAGATAAAATATAATGGAAGCACTAATAATAAAAAAGGAAAAGTCAACACTCAATAAAATTATCTATGAGCACAGCCATAATGTGCTGACCATGTTTGGAAAATAAAACATTCCCATAACTTTAGAGACATACATAAAAAACACACATTCAATTAAAAATAAAATACAAAAATCATCCTTCATAATGGTTAAAAGAATTTGTGCCCAGAAAAGAAAACACTTGAATTAACACAAGAAAAATTTAATAAAACGCTTAATCACAGTACCTTGTCAGCCATGTTTAGTGAAACTGATATATATATATATATATATATATATATATATATATATATATATATATATATATATATAGTTAATTTGAAAGACTGTTTTTGAAGCCAAAATTGGTGTTTTTTCAATGGTTTGCTGATAAGGAAAGCAGGCTTCATGGTAGAGTGCACAATATTGAAAAGAGAGTGTTAATACAAAAGTTTTTGCACTTCAAAGTAAACATGAGTTAAGTGAAAAAACTTTCTTATATTAATTATATATATATATATTGGCAGCATGTTATTATTGAGGCATGTGTTATTTCCGTTTAATAATTTTTCACACTTTTTCTTGCTTTCTTGGAAGATTTTTATATTTCGATCTAAGTTGTTGACAACAACGAAAAGCGCTCAACAAAACACCAAGGACTAGGGTCTTTTATCAACAACTTAGATTCAAATATAAAAAAAAACTTCCAAAAAAAGCAAGAAAAAAAATGAGAAAAAAATAATTAAACTGAAAAGTTCCATAGTATTTAATAAAATATGCCTCATTAATATATATATATATATATATATATATATATATATATATATATATAGAGAGAGAGAGAGAGAGAGAGAGAGAGATAGATAGATATTTTGAATGACAAGATGGAAAAAAATTATTAAGAGGAAAATCTATTGAAATTTTGTAATCTTTCACATTAGATTTATGTCCATGATCACACAAAATGTCTACTTTCTTAGAAAAACTACTGTTAATACAATGTGGTATATTTAAAAACGATAGTGATAAAAATAAAACATAAGAAAACTGAATGAAGTTGGCTAAGTTATATCAAATGCCAAAGATTAAATTATTTAATTTTAAAGCTAAGCATTCCTTTATGTTCAGTGTTTCTCAATGTAGAATAGTAGCCGGTGTTTGTTATATTTCATCAACTCCAACAAAAAAAAAATAACTCTTTGAGAAACCAATATCGTCAGAAAAATGGAAATAAAATTAGTGAAGCCAAGCAGCATAGACAATGATTTAAAATGTTAAGAAAAGTAAAAAACCACAATGATATTATACAATCAAAACAAACACAGAAGAAATGTCCTGGTCTCAAGAACACTTTGAACCACATTTCGACTCTGATCACACTAAACTAAAGATGCCCACAGAAATAAAACATATATCAATATTGTCATTACAAAGTCTGTCTCCAAACAAACAATAATGAACATACTGATAAGAAAATTAAGAAAGTTTAACTTAGGAATAATATTAAAAAAACTAATGAATTATTGGACATTGAAACTGAATTTTTGAAAATAGCTTACTTTCTCCCTAAATTCAATAACAAGTTTTTCAGTTTTATGAATGACATTTGGAATCAGAAGTGCATCCCAAAAAAGGGTTTTTTATCATACATTAATGAATCATGGAAACAAAAAAAAACATTTTCAAAACAGAAACTATGATCTGAAATTGGAATGAACGCAAGGATGGCACACATAGCCTGAATCCATCATCAAAATTTCAGAATGTGGAATTAGTAAATGTTAAATACTTCAAATAACTTAGATCAGTTATAACAAATTTAGTAGACAAGATTAGGAAATTGTACATAGAATAGGCAGTACTAGGGGTCGTTTCATCACAAATTGCTGTAAAACCGAAACATTAACCTGAAAACTCAAATCATGTACTTAAATAGCCTTGTCAGATCGAGTCTTTCATATGCATATGATGAATGGCACTGAAACCATTCAGAAATATCTAAACTGTCAGCTGTATACAACCTCTTTTTCAGATCAGTAGTTAAAAAGGGCTTTGAGTGAGTGAAGCCTGAGGGTTTTGGCCAAAGGCATCCTTCTTCAAACCTTGTGAACTGGCATTATAGAATCACAAACCAAATAACAGAAGCCATATCTCTTGATGATTTTCAACAGTAAGAATTAAAGTAGATATTGCATATAACTCAAGGAGAAAATAATGTCATCATCAAGATATCAACATTCAACATTATTTCAAACAAAATATTTGGAAGTAAATCCACATCAATACTGAAAAAAAATGATAACAGCTACTGGACTTGAGAAACCTATTTTCCTGAGAAATTGTAGCACTGGCTACTCAGACAATGAATGCTGAATGTCTCCTGATAAGAGAACTGCTAATATTACCATTACATAGATAACTTTCAATTGATAAAACTATTATTAGTGTGAAGAAATCCTTTGAAAAGGGAAATGTATAACATAGTATTTTTTCATTTCGTCATTAAACTACCCACTATTATTCTGGCATATAGAATTTGCATGTCGCATCTTCCATACATATATATATATATATATATATATATATATATATATATATATATATATATATATATATATATATATATATATGTTGCAAATAAATGTAAATAATAACATTTGACATATATGTAATTAGAGAATATATTACTTGTAGGCCAATATGATGTACATTTTTCAACTAAAAATATCTTACAATTACACTTGCCCATGGAACTATTATTAGAAATACTAAGTGAAGTATTGACTGTTTAAGCTGAACCATTAACTGCATCAGGATGAGTAGCCGCCTCAAGAAAGCACATGTTAAAAAATGTCTGAAAAACCAATAAATATGGTAAGTTACAAACATTCACTTATGAAGAACATAAGAAAGATATGAATCCAAGATATCAATTTGATAATAAATTATAATTTTTCACACTTATAACTATTATAAATAAATAAAATATTTTAAATATCTAAAATATTTTAAATATTCCAAATATTTCAAATATTTGGAAACTCCATCATGAAAATAACATTCATTTACAATTTAAAAAAATTTAATTCTTGTTTTGTCTGCCAAAAAAACTTACTAGATCTTTTTTTTGTGCCATGTCCTTTCAGAACGTAGATGATTATGGCTCTCTACAACCTCCTGTCATTTTAAGACAAATATTATTAAAAATAACAGATGTTTTGTGTCAATTAATTTTACTTATCAACTTTTCCAAATTACAAATAATCCTTCTCGGAAAAGAAGGAAATTTCATCAAAAAATTGTCCAAAGTTAAGAAAATGTTTATTTTTGATCACTGTTTTCACTCCGGAAAATATTGATACTGCTCAGTTTTTTACAGATCATCTCCGACTTTTTGTATCTAAATTGGCTTTCTGATAATAATTGTTATTCACTACAAGTTTTTCTTTTCATATTTTACAGATTCTTTATCAGTCTGGTGAGTTGATCTTGAAGCCATTTTTTAAACAGTGAATCATCCTGCTTAAAATGGTGCTGTTCATTTACTGTTCCATTCTCACAGATGAGCCACTATTTACATTATTTACATTATTCAGACTGTTATTTTCATCTTCATTGCCATATTCCCAATGTTTCAGCCATTGTACAGTCTGATTTTCTTCAGGTGATTGGAATTTCGAACTGTACACTTTATTTCATCCACCAGGGTAGATTTTTCCACATGCCATGCCTCTTAAAGATCTCCAAGTTTTTTGGTTCACCACAGCTGTAGCCTGGTATTGAACTCACACTCGTCACTGGATCTAAACAATGCCTTTATCCATGTGTCATTGAGGACATCTGTGTATGAATTTCTAGGACTTAATGTCTCAGCATCCATTTTTACCAATGCTCATATTGCAATATTTCCATTATTATTATTACATATTTTTACCAGAGCTTATATTGCAATTTGGTGTTGTTATTCATTGCTTTTCTCAAGCACTCCTTATTACTGGTTCCCATATTTTATTCATTTCTATTGCTTGATCGGCTCAGGAGATTTTTGTGGCCTAGCATACATGCTGATTCCTTAAGTTTTTGTATTTTCTAGTGATGGTCTCTGTCTATTATTTCAACCTCATCTCACATGAGGAGGTGATCTCCCTTTTCCCTCCATATGTGGTCAGCTATGCCTGATTTTTCTATTTCCCCTTGTGTTACCGCTTTATGATGTTCTTTCAGTCTTACCTTAAGTGCAGTGGGGGGGTGACTGTTTCTTTTTTATATTTCCTACCACAGCTGTACAGGATGGCATACACACAGTGCTTAGTTATGTCCTCCTCTATGGGGTGGGGGGTCTTACTTGGAAGAGGTGCCTGCAAAGTGTTGAAGATTGTCTTGATGTTATAATGACCACAAATCTTTTTGTATTTTCTCCGATAACCCCTTCACATAGGGTATGCAGACTGAAGCTGTTTTCTTAGTGTTGTTATCCTCTTGCACCCTTCTATCCCAGTTTGTCAGAGCTGCTACCATGTACCTGGAGTAGTTGTTATGTTGTAGAGTACTGTTTATACTGACCATTTCTTGTTCATATGTCTCTGGGTTGCCACTTATGATTATTGCTCGATATTGTAAGCCGCGGATGATCCCTTTCTTTACACTGTGTGGGTGGGTGGGAGTTGAAGTTGAGGTATTGTCTGGTGAATATAGGCTTATGGTATACGGATGTCTTGAACCCATGCTCTGTTCAAGATATTAACACATCCAGGAAGGCGAGTTTGTAGTTTTCTCTCTCCTTTGTGGACTGTATCAATGATCTTGTTGAGTTCACATGGTCCAGTAGTAGCTGGACTTTTTCCTGGTGTGGCCACAGTATGAAGGAGACATCTACATATCTCAACCATAGGGTTAACTTTAGTGATGTAGTTTCTAATGCCATTTTCCTCAAAGTATTCCATTGCCATTGCTGGTGATAATGGTGAGCCCATTGCTAAGCCCTCATCCTGTCGATATATATCTGATCCCATTCCAAAGTGTGTTGAAATTCCATTCATCTGAAGAAGGCTGGAGCTTACAACAGCCAAAACATTCTGAATACGGCAATGAAGATGAGGATAACAGTATGAATAATGTAAACAATCATAATACCTCATCTCAGAGATATAGACAGATGAGGCATTATTTCTAAACTTTCCCAAATTTAAAAGATACTGTATTTGCTTTCAATGATATTATTCCTTTGAGATTTTGAAATCATGGTTCAAATTTTTTTTATCATTCTTTTCTACCTTTAACTTTTGATCTTTTATCACACTTTACTTTATTTGTGCTTTGCAGTTCTTTATTTCTTCATTATAACATTTGTACCACTTTATTCTATTCATTTTCTTTTGCATATATGACATTTTATAAACAAATAAAGAGACACTTCCATTAAAAACTGCCAGAGGATGATGTGAATAGACATTGAAATTCTAACAAGATCAATCAGGAGTTTTGTTTCTTAATGGAATATCAAGTATACTTTCTTTGTTTTAAAATCATTTGTTAATCAGTCTGTGTGTTTGTATGTTCATTTGTGTATGTATGCGTGTGTGTGTGTCTGTGTGTGTGTGTGTGTGTGTATGTGATTTTTTGCATGTGTGTGCATTTCTGTGTTTGTGTGTGTGATTGATTCATTGATTTTTTTTAAGGCTTATCTACACCTTGCAAATTATTTAAAGGCAGAATATATATTTAGATTGCAAAATATTTTGCAAATGATTATTTCTTGATACAAGTTCTATTAACTCATAGCTGGGGAGGGGAGAAGATACCTTTCCCAATGGTATTTGCATTTAAGTGAATATAACAAACCTGAATGGAATTGGAACTCTGCTCTCTCTGACTTCCAATTCCAAGATGTTATCCATTACACCCCACCCACATATCCAAGCTTAAACCCCCTAATATTCCCAAGCAGTCACCCATCCAGGTAATGACCAAGCTTGACATTCTTTAACTTTGGTGACCCTACAAGAACTGATGTTTCAATGTGATATGGCTGTAAGCCATGTGTGTGTGAGGGGGGCATGTGTGGGAGGCATGTGTGTGTGGGAGGGGGTTAATGTCATCATTATAGAGATTAATAAAAATAAATATATAATATATAATAAAAATACAAAACTAAATCTCTCATATGTAAAATTATTGTTTATTCACCTCCAGACATCATCACTTTATATTGGTAAGTGAGTGTGTGGCTTTGTGGCTATCTCTGAATGTGGATCGCCTTCTCACAAGGATGTAATAAACTCCAGCTTTGAGTGGGGAACTTCTAGTCATCCAGTTGAACAGCTGGTTCAAACCACCCGTTTATACATCAGGGGCAGCCACTGACAAACTGAGAGGTACAAATCTGCCCCTAGTGACTATGAAGTCACCCACTGATGCATTTGGTTCCTCTGATGCACAGATATGACACCAAGTGCAAAGTCTACTTTGATATCTCTTGGTGTGAGCACAGTACTTACTGGGGTTAAGTCAGATGAACCTTTCTTGGAATGAAAGTTCCTTATTGGTATTAAATTCTATCTTGTATTTAATAGCATCACCCAAACTACATGTGTGTATTTATAATTATCAAAACATATTACAACAAAGGATGTAGTAATACCTTCGAAAAACGTTTTGGAAATTCAATCTGTTGCTTTTGATTCTATTTATTTCCTTTATATATATATATATATATATATATATATATATTGTGTATATTTCGGCAGCAATTTTTTATTAATGCATGTTTCATTAAATAATATAGACAAGTTTTGTCTATTTATTTTAAACATGTGTCAATATGGTGTTTTCCTTTTGCCTTTCAATGATAATGTGATTAAGCTTATCAGACAATTCGAAAGGATCTTACTTAAAATAAATAAACAAAACTTGTCTATATTATTTAATGAAACATGCATTAATATATATATATATATATATATATATATATATATATATATATATATATATATACACATAGATATGCATAGAAAAACACACATATAAAACAGGGGATCAATTTTATGACTAGATTATAAACTGATTCTTGATTTCATGACCGTAATCATAAAAGTTCCAAGGAGAAGGAAACTAAAAAGTGACCATTTGCTTCTAATATAATGTGTGTTTGTACTTCTATAAATAGGCAAAGAAAGTCACATTCAGTTATCATTTTCTGAGGGTGATGTGAATAGTCATTGAAATATGAAAAAAAGAACATTTGTATTTGTACCTGGCTATCAATCACCTAAAAGTATGTTTGGCCAAGTTAACTTCTCCTTGGAACTTTTATGATTACAGTCATGAGATCAAGGATCAGTTTATAATAGTCATAAAATTGATCTCCTGTTTTTTATCTATACCAAGGCTATTAATAATGGAGTACTTATGGGTAATTCTTATTCATTAAACCTAGTATAGCCCAATAGGGAGAGCCTGTACCAGTAGGACATTTTTGTATGTTAATCAAATACTGATTACCTGAAACTTTATTCGCCAGCATTATCCTCATGTCTCAAGTCATTAATAGAATATAAGCTATGACAATGTAATATACATTGAAATTCTAGAAAAAGAATAATGTAGGCAAAGATTCAAATGATTTTACTTTGTCTCCACATTTTTGTCAGACTTCTGCAGCATAAAAATACAATTCATGCAATCAGAAATTGAAAAAAAAAGAAAGAAATGAACTCAAAGTGTTAGGATGTTACCAATATTACCAGAAGGAATTTGCTGCAAAATCAGAAACTGAAAAACTTTGGTTATTATTTGAGCAAATCAAATTATAATGAAATTGATCCTGACGTCCCAGGAGCACCTTAACATTATTATGGAGAAAGAAAAACACAAGTTCCAAGGAACCTAGCTCTGTGATTAATTGGATATTCCTGTTAAGAGAATCAGTTGTGTTGATCTTATCAACATTTTTACTTGTCTCCAGGCAATTGACTGTTTTTTTCTCTCTCTTCTCCCATTGGTAATTATTCTATTAGGCTTACCTGATGTTCTCTAATAATTACATCTGTAGGAAAAGATGTTCAACTGCATTTGCCAAAGGAAAGAAAGGCTGAGCCTTTCTGGCAGTTTCTTTGTTCAAGTTATCACTGTCAGGCAATCAATATGATACACACACACACATATATACAACCATATATGTATATACACGCGTGCACACACACATATATACAACCATATATGTATATACACGCGTGCACACACACACACATAGACAAACATGTAAATCTGTGTATAGGTATTTACTAATCCTCTGACACGCAATAAGGTTTGACCTCATTCCACTAGCAATAACCAACAAAACTAGCTTGCTGATCATTCTACAACAAACAGTAGATATATAGAAAGCTTAGTTTAGACTGGCACAAGGCCACATTAATGGGATATTATCACAACTGAACTTCTGTAATGATTAACATGATAATAATTTCTCTGTGGTAGGCTTAGATATTTACTCAGCTTGGCTGAGTCTGGCACAAGACCACAATCATAGAGCACTGTGTGATCATAATTTATTACTCTTGTGAATGGCCTGAAAGACTCCTATTTCATGGTATCCACTCATAGTAGATAGGAATAGTCAGCTCAGCTATGTTTAGCTCAAGGCTACACTAATGAAGCACTCAAAATCAAACTCACTATGCAAGCAATACTCTGTAGTTTGTCAACCATCACTCACTGGCACTCAAGTAGATATATATTAAGTTTAATTTAGTCTGGAACAAGGTCATAATTATAGAGCACCCATTTAGGATGCAAATATTCTGCAATATTTGAATTCATTTTTTAATCTGGCATTATTTTTTATTCCTATAAATGTTATTTTTAGTGAATACAAATGTTTGAGTTTCTATCCTTGTTTTTTTATGTTCTTATACACTGAAATTATTAACAAGCAGACAAGATTTTGCGGACGTTTTTCATCTAGGCCAGTTGTTATTAATCTCACTGTTGAAGAACAAAATAAAAAACAGGGACAGCAACTCAAACACATGCGTCCACTAAAAATAATGTTTATATGAATAAAAAAAATTCAGTAACATTTATTCTTTTTTTTAATTTGAGAAGCCACTTTCAAGTCAAACGTGCTTTACCATTAAAGACACTGGAAGCCAGAACAGCAAAGCATGGCTCAATTACACTATTTTAGAAATTAACATCTCTTTTTGGGACCTTTCAAGTGTATATTTGCATACTTTCACTGCCAAAGTAAAGTTATTTTTAAGTGATTCATGGATTTTTCAATCTGAGATTATTTGTTATTACTATAAACATTATATTTAGTGGGTGCATGTGTAGATATCCTTGTTTTTTAAACAGTGAAATTAATGTCTACTGGCCTAGAGATAAAAATTTTTATTAAAAAATGTGCATCTTGACAGGAATTGAATCTGAAAGTCCCTTTCAAATATTGGAAATCCCTTTCAAGCCACGTGTGCTTTACCATTAAACTACTGGAAGCCATCACAGCTAGGTTCACTTAAAAGACTTAAGGAAAATGAATTACTTATTGGGACCTTTTGATAAAAATAAACATTTACTTTTGCATACTTAAAGTTGGTTGGTAACTCTTTTAATGTCACTTTTGTCATTTAAAATTAACTTTCATTGTGCAATGCTTGATAGCTGCTGACAGAAAATTTTAATTCTACAATTAAAAATCTTTAAAAATAAAGTCATCATTATATACAATATAGAATTTAATGAAAATTAATCAAGAATCACTGAACTGGGTTTTGAAAAAAAATTTTATTTAAAATTTTGAGAAATATCAATTTCCTCCCGTTTTACTTCTATTCATGGGAATCATTGAAAATAAGCAAATATAAGACGAAAATGCTCCCTGACCTTTGAGTTGCATTTTCCCCTGGTCTTTTGAACAGGTGTAGAGGTTTATTTCTTGTTTGTTGTTTAGGACTGGGTTCCTGATGCCTTCTAAATTCTATCCTATACTCCTAACATCTCCACCTAAACTCTCAATAGGAGTAGATAGATTCACTTATCATCTGGTTCAGATGCCTCCCCAGTCTTTTGAACAGGAGTAGAGATTTATATCTTCTTTCCTTTTTAAGATTGGGTTTTCAGTTCCTTTTAAAGCTTTCTTCATTCTCTTTCACTCCCAGTAGCCCCTTGCATCTTAGTGGCACTATCACCTTGTTTGAAGTGAATTGAGTAAAAAATAATCATGCTGCCTCTATACTCCTAACCTAAACTCTTATTTTATTTAATCAGTAAATTTACCAAAGTTCATATTCATTTATATTTTATTTTATTTTTGCCAAGTACTTGCTAGATTCTTTTCACAATCCTTAAAAACTAATGTAGTAACATTTTGTGTATGTTAATGTAACTGTTTTTGGTTAATTAACCAAAAACAGTGACATAAACATACACAAAACACCGTCATTGAAAACAAATGTAGTAACATTCAAAATTACTCAGGGAAAAACACAATAAAATACATATATAAACAAACAATGAAATTTGGTAAATTTACCAATTATATAAAACAACTAATTTGTAAATTAATTAATTGAGATAATAAGAAAATTGGATAGACTGAAATTGTTGATATTATTCTATGTTTGAAAGATGTGTGTGTGTGTGTGTGTGTGTTTGCGTGTGTGTGTGTGTTTTTGCGTGTGTGTGTGTGTGTGTGTGTGACAGACAGGTTTTGAATTCAGAGTTTTCATTCTCCTAGACTGGTTGCCACCTCAAGACAAGAGAGCTCTGTCAGCCCATTATTTAGGCCATAGCTGGTCAGGGAAGAGAGGTATTCATACTTTTCTCAAGGCTATTTGTGTGAAAGGGAACATAAAGAACTCGACCATAAATCAAATTTCTCTTTCTGATTCGCTAAACGTTACACTACCCACACATTGATCAGATCTACACTCTTAGATAAAAAACATATGATGACATGTTTTGTGCATTACAAAGTAACAGACACTGGGCTTTATATATAGATAGATAGATATAGATATTTTCCTTTTGAATTAAGTAAATACTTGAATCCATTTCTGTGCAGCATTTGTTGTAAGACATTATTTGATTTCACCTGCTATCTTTTTATGGCCATTGAGTGTCTCTCTTTCAATGGACCACATGAGCAGAATAAAAAGTTCAAACTTTCCCAAATAGAAAGAAAATATATGCTATTATTGGGTAAACAGTAATGAAAATATGCTTGAAAGCTATTTCTTTTTATCATTTCTGTGGCTTTGTCCACCCAAATTTATATATTGAAAGATGTCCATTGAATTAAAGGCCTAACGATAGATAGGCCTTTGTAACTTGAGTAGAGGTAGAGTTGTGGCTCATCTGGTAAAAACACTGAACTTTTATTATAAGCATTAAAAAAAAACTGGGTTCTAAGCAGAGAATATGATTTTAAGATGAACTGTTTTCAGAAAAGTCCTGGCCCATGTTTTTTAAGAAGAAACTTAGGATTTTAACTTACACCCAGGCTTGAATTTTGCGCTTGAATTAGTACTCAAGTTATTTAAATAGGGACTTTAGTTTTTATGCCCAAATTTAATAAATAGTAAATAAACTAGTAGAATTGGTTGAATTCTTGAATAAAATATTTTATTTAGTACCTCTTTTTTTAATTTTAACTTTTTCTTTTTTTTCTAGTTTTGGTTAAGCCATTTTTTTTTTGTAAGGAAATGTCCACATCAGTTGTCAACAGTTAAAAAGTTGGCAATTTTATTATTTAAAACTTTGTAAATTCCTCTAAACAAATGTCAAGATTTTGCCATCAGGACATTTAATATTAAAGGACCCATGATAAAAGAAAAGCAGAGATTATTGGCTTGAGACATTGACACTTATAATATTGAGGTTTGTTGTCTCCAAGAAACTAAAATCAAAGAAGGGCTTCATATTAGTATTGGAGTTAGACAACAAACGCTGATAGCTTTTCAAACTGTAGACATTTGTTATGGAAACGATTTTGTCATCAATATCAAATGGAAGAATAACATTCACACACATTAGAAAATCACAGAAATATCATTTTTGCAGCTCAAGATAAATCAAAAGGAATATGAATGCATTCAGACTGAAGATTTAAATCTTAAAATGCAATCAAATAAAACGTACAGCAGTAATTTCATCAAATCATCAGACACAAAACAGAAAATAAAAGAAACTAAAATCAAAAACTGCTTTTATGTTCAGTAATGTTTATGCACCTCACACTGAGCGAATTAAAGAAAAGCCAAGAGAACTTTTAAAGACATCAGTAATACAATCAGTAAGACAAAAAATGATTCTAATACAAAATCTTCACTTCTGCTAATCGTAGATGACTTTAATGCAAAAGTTTTGAAGAGAAAATAAAGGATGATACATGTTTTGATTCACATTCCAGATATATCTGAAATACAAGTGGGCATGTTAGTTGATTTTAGTAACATACACAGTTTTTTTAAAGGCACATGGGAACACACAAGGATAAACAAGAAAAGCAACACAGCGAAAAGAATTTACAACCAAATTGATTACATTTTATACCATCCATCTCAGAAAAACATGCTGCAAAATGCTCAATTATAATCAAGTTCAAAGGCAATCATAAATAGTTCTCACCAGAATGAAGATTGTTCAATATTTCTTCAACAGAAACAGAAAAGTCAAAGCATCACAGATCATCAAAACTGATTGCCTTCAGGAAACAGTGGTTAGAGAATAGTATGAGCAAACAGTGAAGGAAACATTTTGTCAGGATACAGAAGGTGTTTATTTCCCTTTGGTGGAGATAAATCATGTGGGCCATATGACAGCCACTTAGTGACATCATACTATACAGTGACAAAAGTGGCAGTCAAATTCAATTCATTTACAGCAGCTAAACCAGGTAAGATTGTTTTCTTTAGGCCAGCTCCTCCATGGCCTGAGAGAGGTTAAATTTACCCCCTGCAACTTGGAAGCAAGCACATAGTGCCATTTCCTTTTGAGAATTTATCTTTTCCAGATATAGAAAGAAAGTTTAGTTCACAGTCCACTATTGGGGAAAACCCAAGACTCGCTCTTTCCCATTTGTGGAATATGTCCTTGCCTGGGATATAAATGAATCTGGCCTGTTTGAATCTGGAGTCCCAAACCTGGCTTCTCCAGGCACATGAGTATCTCCATATTATATGTAAGATTATTGTTTTGTTTCTCTTTACACTTTGTTTTGCTGTGTAAATATATATGATATATTATTCTCTGCATGGAACAATTATATATATATATATATATGTATATATAGTTTTGTGTATGGCTTAGTGATATAAAAGTCTCTCTGAGAACAAAGCATGTTTGTCATTCTTTTTCCTTTCAGCCATTCCGTTCCACCCGTGAATTATAGTGTTGTTATATCACAGATATAATAATGCGCATAACAGGGGAAGCATAAATGGGAGAATAAATCTTTCTTCCAAGGTCTCCTGTTACAGTTTGATAATATCTGAAAGAACATGCATACCAATATTCAATAAAATTGGAACAAAGCTGTCAATATAAGAACAAAATCAGGAGAATAAATTATTGGTTATAAAACAACAGTAAACACCAACAACAATAGAATTTATGATGATGAAATACAAAAGATGTCACAGAAGAAAAAGAAAATCAGTTTGCTAATATGATCAAGCACTGATAGAGAAAAGATCAAAGAGTTGGGAAATCAGTGGAATTGATTATTGAAGATAATAGTTTAAAAAACAAAAGACAACAGGGAGAAGGAAATTAAGGAAAAAATCAGACGTTGAAAATCTTCATCCTGAGTGAAAAATGTTCAAAGCAGTAAAAATCTTAAATAGGAAGAAGTTTGATATTGTCAGTATTAGAAAAATTTATGAGACAGGGAGAAATCATTTGAAAGATCATTTCTATAATGAGAATGTCTAAGCTGTTTCTAGTTTCATTGGCCAACCAAAGAGAAACTTGTGAAATCTATTACAGATTAAGAACTAAGAAAATCTCAACAACAAAAACAGAGCAGCAAAACCTGCTGATATACCTGCAGAGTTATTGAAATATACTCCAAAGGAAGTGCAGGAATTTATACAAGAATTACTAAATGATGCGCTTAAAAATCATCAACATCTATATCAGTGGTTCTCAACCTTTGGATCAATTTTACACTTATACCATATATGGTATAATATGGACCCATATAATTGTTCAATGAAAAAAATGTTTATTTTATTTTTTACTAATACATAAGTGTAGGAATTTTGATATAGAAATAGTAAATGTATGTGCTTTATTTTGAAGTAAAACTGATTTGATGAAAATAAATTTGTATTTCACAACTAAATTCTAACATTTACAAAAGATGCAAAACATGCCTGATATCAATTTTCATTCTCCAATTATGCTGGGAATTATTTGAACATTTGCTGTAATTAGATGTGCAGTCTCCTCTTCATAAAGCAATGCTGTTTTATTTCAAGAAGAGCAATGAAGCACACTTTCAAGGAAGACAGCGAACAACAATAGTATACACACTGAACAATGACATTAAAAAAACTGTCAATAAAATCCCATTATTCCCCATAAAAGTCTTGAAGAGCTTGAAAGACCTGCAATATTTTCATCTGTTGGCACAAGGCAGGAAGGTTTGGAGAGGACTGATAAGCGTGATGAGCAATCGCACTGATTTACAGTGTGGCTTCAAGTCAAAGCAAATTCCATGATGCCACTCGAATGTTAATCATGGAGTTGCTTAAGATTTGGTTAACAAGATTTAAGAAATAACTGTAGAACTGTTGGAATTAATAATAGTAATAAAATAATTTATAAAATAATTAATAAAACTAAAATTAGATTGAACATAAGAAATATTAAAAATAATTAAAAAAATAATAAATGAACAATAATAATAAATCAATATTTTTTCAAAATTAAGCATAAAAGGAATTAATAAAATTATTACCACTAATAATAATTCAAATTTGTTTGACTAATTAGCATGAAAACTGAGATTTTTAAAAACATCTATGGCTTGTTTTGTAACAATGCACCATTTCTTTCTTTGAGGAGTTGAAGAAGAGGCTAAATAAACCAGTCTTCATCTAAAATCAAAAAAATATCTTCACATCAAATCTAATTTTTCTTTGTGCAAAATCCATACAATTATGGAATATCACAGGAAGTCTACTTTTGTGTTTTTTCTCTTATTGGAGCTGGGGGGAAATATTGAAAAAAAGAATTTTACATATTTTTAAGTGCTATTTTCACAAGGTTTTCCAATTAAAAGGATTTTTTTCAGAAAGAATTTCCTCAATATACTAACTATACAACTTGTCCTGCTTTGAAAAAGGAAATGTGCAATGTAACACAAAACATTTCTTCTGTTATGGTTCCTTCAAATTCCTATTTTAAGAAGATCATGCTTTCAAATCAGCAGACATATTTCAACAAGTTGCTGCTTCCGTGTCTGACAAACAAACATTGGCAAGAATCTTGTGTCTGATCTGCCGTATAAATTTATCTACCACCGGCCATAGTATCATTTCTTCTCTGTTTTTCGGTTTACTTCTTATTGTTTATACCTTTGTTTATTTTCCATCCAAAAAGGAAAGACTATTCTTTTCAAACTTAAGATCTATCATTTAACTGATACACAAACAAGAGATAATTATATAACAAAACAAGAGATAATGATATACAAAGTTATAGAAACATTTCAAAACAAAACTACACTAGTTGTTTATGTAACCCATGTTAACAGAGGTTAGATTTATTACATATTTGGTTACACAGCAAAAAAGCATTTTTTTTAATCATTTCACCCCAAGCAAGGCAATAAAGCAACTAAGACACATAGGTTACTGAACATGAAATAATATGAAAAAGAAAAAGCCTATTAAGTGGAGAGAACAATAAAAGAAGAGGAATCAAGAAGACAGTACATAGTGTTTGACAAATGCATTTAAATTTTTGAAGATCAAAGTTGACTAGAAAGCAAGAAGCTGGAAAAGAGTTCCACAGTTGAGAAGTGTGAGAAAAGAAATTGTTAGCAAAGAACTTATGGTTACATCTGTCCAATTCAACAGTAAAATGATGACAGCTTGTTCCTAATTTAGCCAGTCAGTCAGTTAAGTGCCACACGTGATACATGCTTGGGTAATCATGTATCTTTCAATACATGACTGACGAGGCAGAAGATTTTTCCTGCAGTAGGTTGCCATTTCTTTCTGCAGTAGACTGATTGCCAACCAAGTCTAAAGAACCCAGTCTGTTCTGCGATTCAGTCCATAGCTGGGAGCAGACGAGATGGATTCATACCTTTCCCAAGGATATTTGTGCATAAGTGAATATAACAAACTCGACTGGGATTCGAACTCAGCTCTCCAAGTTCTCATGCTAAGATTATATTCATTACCCCACAATGCGCTCATACTGCATTCTAGTACTGCACTTAAATTGATAAAGTTTAGGTACCATAGAGCAAAGTTCATGAGAACAATTGCCATGACAGTATTTATAGAAAAAGCCACACTATGGCAGTGGCGAAAATGACTGAAGCTGAGATGCCAGGTCAGGACCAATAACATTGCAGATGCTGCTTTGGATTTTATCAATAATCTCTATAAAATTAACAGGAGCACCAGTACATATGTGGCAGCAATATTTGAATTACAGACTAATGGTAGACTTATAAATATGTACAACAAATTCTGGAGAGAAAAATTGTCTAGTATGATACAGTGAACCAACTTTTCTAGCAGTAGACCTAGGAATAGATCCAATATAATCTTTCCACTTCATGTCAGCCAAGAATGTTATCCCAAGAAGGTACTGTGAATCACTGTCCTGGAGGTTAGCATCAGCCATGCTGATGCAAGGCAAGAAGGCTTCTCTCAGATGATTAATAGAAAGCAGTTTTGTTTTGGACGCGTTAAAATTAATAAGCTATTCCTTCCTCCAGTTAACAGCAAATTTTAAGCCACTTTTGAGATCAGCTGCCAATTTGACCTTGAGATCAGCTGCACATTTGACCTTTTATTGAAATGATCAGACTTACAATTAAGACAGGAGTAAATATTTGTGTTATCAGAATAGATACTGAGTTGAGAACTGATGACATCGGGAAGATCATTGGTGAACAGTAAGAACAATGGGGGTCACCTACTAGAAATTAGCTTCATATAAAAATTTATTACAATTGTTTATTAAACAATTTAAAAAACTTTCATTCACTAAAATGAATATATATATAGAAAATAAATCATAATATATTCTTTAAAAAAATCCACATTACAACCTAAAATGTTTGCGGTTTCTCTCTTTTTAATATATACACTTTTCTCTCATTGGAACAACTATAAACTCTTCCCTTATATATATATATATATATATATATATATATATATATATATATATATATATATATATATATATCCAAGTGTAAGGTAGGATATATATATATATATATCCAAGTGTAAGGTAGGTTAGTACCAGTGTCCAGATATTATATACAACTGGATAATAAACAGTCATTTTATGGTTGGAACCATAAAATGACAATCTATTCTCCATACATAGAGTGTCAAAACATGATTGCATTTATGTAGCGGTTTGTAACATGTTTTTGTTATAATTGTTAATAAATATTATATATATAGTACCACACCATAATAAAACAAGTTTTAAGATAGGGATCATAATTCAATATTGAGCAATTAAAATCAAATAAAACAAATATAAGCTATTGCACCTTTTAACTGACACTTTGTCAGAAGTCAATTGTTGGTATTAAAATACAACTGAAGGTTTTTTTTAAAAATGGGATCTTAAAACTGGAGAGAGGACAAAAGGGAGAAAAGAAAAAAATATTATTATTGTCATCAACATTGAACCAATGACAAAACACGACCTGAATATCTTAGAAACTGTTGTGATTAAAACACATGTAGACAGAAGGAGCTCAATCACAAATTAGAACTCTTTAGGGAGTCATTGGTTTGATCTGGATGCTGATAATAATTTCTTTTTTTCTTTGACCCTTCTTGTCTTCTCTCTAATTTTAAGACCCTATTTCAAAAAAAAAAAAGGAAAAGAAACGTAAGCTAAATCATGCCACGCCACTTATTCTTGCAGGGCCTAAATATCACCAGCTACATTGAGGTAGTACTAAGCACTACGATCAAGCCATAGAGTGTTGAAATGGCCATACATGCTTCATGAAAATGTGACCAAGGATTGGCTGGCAGAGGATTTGGCTGACTACTACATCTGGGGCATTACTGTGAATGAAACCAACAACCCCGCAATATCAAATGCGATGATGTTGTGGATGTGACAGCCAACATGAATGAGAACCACCTGACCCAGGCAGGTAATTACATCAAAGGCCATTCTCAATGGTGATAGCAGTTTATTAATTAACTATTTTCTAATACAGACATATGTGAAATCTTTTATGAACACCTATTGATTTTTTCTATATCCTTGTTTTTCATCATTTGTTCTCAATTACTTGGCACACCTTTCATATTATTACAACAACTACTAAAAGCATATATAGTAATTCATTGGAAATTATTTGACTATAGAATTCATTGGAAATTATTTATTAAAGCAATAGATCAATATTTTCATTCAATTATTCTGCACAAAAAGTTATCTAAAATGTTATCTGCGATAGTGTACCTAAGATATAAAGTCTACATTTTACACCAAACTTCTTCAAAGAAGATGTAGTGAGTCCTGATAAAATAAAATAAAAATAAAATATAAAAATACAATATATAAACAAAAATAAAAATAATTAAAATAAGGCATTTGCACTTTCCTTTAAAACCCTTATTGCTTTCTTTCTCTTTCTCTCTCTCTCTCTCTCTCTCTCTCTCTCTCTCTCTCTCTCTCTCTCTCTCTCTAAACTTCTCTCACATATCAGTCAGTCAGTTATGTGCCATGCGTGATACACACTTAGGTGATCACGCAGCTTTCAATACATGACTGATGAGGCAGATTTTTTCATGCAGTAGGTTGCCAGTTCTTTTTGAGGTAGACCAGTTGCCATCCAAGGCTATAGAACCTACTCTGTCCTGCTATTTACCCACAGCTGGGACAGAAGAAGAGGTTTCATACCTTTTCCAAGAGTATTAGCATGTAAGTGAATGTAATGGATTCAAATGGAATTCGAACTCGGCTCTCTGATATTCAATCCGAGCCGCTATCCATTACTCCACCATTCCTCTCTCTCTCTCTCTCTCTCTATATATATATATATATATATATATATATATATATATATATCAGGTCCTCCCATAAGTTCTGTCCGAATTTTGAATAAAGAAAACAAGTGACCAAATGTTACATTTAATTACAGATTCAATCAACAATGTATTTTCCCTGATTATCTATGACTTCTTTCCATCTCTTAACAAGCTTACTAATTCCATTACTGTAAAATTCTTTTGGCTTTGATTCGAAGAACTCACAAATGTCAGTTTTAACCTCTTCCTGTGTTACAAAAGCTGTTTCTTCCAAATTATTCTATAAGCTACGAAACAAATGGTAGTCTGAAGGAGCAAGGTCGGGAGAATAAGGTGGATGAGGAATTTTCTACCAACCAAGTTCTTCGATCTTTTGTGGCGTGATTCTTGCTGTGTGTTGTCGCGCATTGTCCTGATGAAACATCACCCGTTTTCGATTCACTAGAGCAGGTCTTTTTTTCCTCAAAGCTTAGTTCAAACACTCTAATTGCTGACAGTATATTTGAGCATTAATTGTTGCATTAGGTGGTAAGAATTCAAAGTGGATTATTCCTTGGCAATCCCACCAGATTGAAAGAAGAACCTTTTGCCCATGAAGTTCCCTTCTCGGCTGTGGCTGGGGTCCTTCCCCTTTACCAAGACACTGTCTATGATGCTTAACATTTCGATAAAAGATCCATTTTTCGTTGCTAGTCACAAGTCTATCCAAAAAAGGTGAAACAAGTTGGCGAGAATGGAGAGAAGAGCAGATGTCAACTCAGGATTTGAGGTTGTTTTCAGACAATTCATGAGGCACCCATTTTCCAAGTTTAGGAACTTTTCCAAGTTGTTGAAGATGACGATGAACAGTTGTATGGTTTGAACTGAGAACCACTGCCAATTCCTCAACTGATAAAACAGGATTTTCTTCAAAGGCTGCTTCAAGAAGCTTTTCATCAAATTCAACTGAACGTCCGGTTCGATCTTCATCTTCAAGGGTGAAATCTCCACCTGTGAATTTTGCAAACCATCTTCTGCAAGTTCTTTCATTCACACATTCCTCTCCATAAACTGAGTGAATGTTTCTAGCCGCTTCGGCTGATGAGTTTCCTTTCTTGAACTCATAAAGCATTATGTGCCTCAAATGATTCTCGGGTATTTCCATGTTAGCAGGGTTTTAATCAAACAAAATTTAATTTTATTGTTCTCTGAAATAAAATTTGATCAGTTTAAATGCATCTAAACATAAAAATAATGTTCAGCTCCATTAGACATTATAAAATACTCTTTAAATCTTGTTCATTTTAACAAAAAGTTAAAATTCGAACAGAACTTATGGGATGACCTAACACTTCTCTCTAAACTAACAAGAATCAACCCACAAATAAAAAGAGGAAGAAAACTGAATGCTGGAAGTTTGCAGAAACAGAGCCTACTAATTTATGACTGAAAAACTAACACAAATCAGGAAGGCTCCATGCATAACTTCCATTATAAAGAAAATTAAAAAGATAGGAATGCCGGATAATAAAATAATTTGGGCCAATCAAAAATGTAACACAAAAAGACTTTTGATGTTCTCTGAAACCAAAGTTCCTGCCAGAATCTTAGAGCTTGAACAAAAGAATATAAGCTGACACCTCTGACCTAAAAATGGACAGTGAGAATGAAAACAAAAGACACTACGGCAGAGAAATCATCCAGTTACATTTCAATTGTGATTTAGAATACATTTTTGCCCATGGCTCCAAAGAAAAGTTCCAGTGTAAGTACTAATGCTAAACATAAGGCTATATTGCTGGAAGATAAGGTGGAAATTAATTATTTTATTCAGAATACTGTACGTACATATCATAAATGCTATAGTAGGCAATGGGCAGTGCTTATTTGCAGTTTATAGTGTGGTTATTTAGACTTAAGTCATTTTAACCATGACCTCTGGAACCAATTAATGACATAAGGTGAGGTATACCTGTATATTAATATAGAACTAATGTTTAAATATCATTTCATACAGTAAAGCAATTGGATATTTGTATAATTTGATATAAACAATCAGATTTGCAAAAGAAATATCACAGACATTTCATTCACTCTTATATAAACAATATTTAAAAAATAGATTTTTAGTTTTTTAGTTATGAGCACTCTAACAGAATGTCATACATTGAGGTCAAATGGATTGTCAGTGGTCAGGAATTAATGCAAGTGTTACTGTCACAAGATTTCCTTATCTTCTGTTAATTTTCAGTAAAGAGATGGAAATTGAACTGTATGCTTTATGTCTTTTGGCCGAAGGATTTAACCATTGTATTGCCATTTGTCCCATTTCTTTTTCAAGATCAATCTGTCAAACAAATGATGGGAAAAGTGTTATTTCCTTGCTCTCTGCTAATCGCCATCGCTTCATGTTTGTTTTTCTTCACATTCATTTCCCTCAGTAGCCATAACCCTCAAACTTCTCTTATTGATTTTATCTTATATGTTGATTGAGATTTGAATATATTTTGCAGGCACAAGTCTCTCGTTTAAATGAACTAACAATGATTTATAGGATGGAAGAGTTAAGATTTGGATGCCCAAACTGTGAGGTTTGCTGTAAAACAACCAGCCATTTAATGTTAACAAAAATAACCCACCTTAGCAGCCAGTTTCTTTCAAATTTTACTCCTTTTCAAACTTTGCATACTCATCTGAACATCTCTTGTCCTGGGTATGACAATAAACTACATCTGACAGTAAGGACACTGATCAAGAGATTGGAGGTTTTGAGGAGTGTGGAACCACTTCTTAACTGTGGTTATTCCCAGGTAGCACCTGATAGGGTCCCAGGTATGGGCAAATTGTGAACCCCCAAACAGTACGTTTTTATAATAAACTAATCAACAATACCTTTTTATAGCAAAGTGACAATCAATGTAACGCTTAAAAAATATAAAAAGTACATTTTTATAGTAAAATTACCAACAATACATTTTTATAGTAAAATTACCAACAATACAAGATCTATGATCTACAAAATATATATCTGAAAAACATATCTTTTACTCTGAAAGTATAAAATTATATACAAAATATCTGTAGTTGAAGGTATAAAATTATGTACAAAATATTTAGATTTCAGCATTAAATAACCAATAGAGATGTTGATATGCTGCTAAACAAAATTGACCAAATCAACCTGAACATTTCACTATTCAAAACAGTTTGCAAAGTTTGTTTTAGGGATCACCATCAGTTGCCTTGTCTGAAGTTGTAGCGTCAATGTTAATGCTAGAATATTCAAATGATCAAGATGAAAGAATTTTCTGGGGTATGAACATTGAAAAAACAAAGCTGAGGAACAAAATGGAAGTGAAAATGCTAAAAGCACAAATAACAATTAAATTTGAACTAAGAAGGCACAATAAACAATCTGCAGAACTGACAAAATGATCATTAAAAGCTATTGATACAAAAGCTTCATATGTGAATCTCAAATCATCCCTTATCTTCTACATCAGCATTTGAAGAGCTGATCAAATTTTCAGATTATGAAGTCTTTTGGGAAGTGACACAATAATTTATGATTGTCTATATTTCTGAGATGTTGTATTGTAAGTATTTACACTATTTATATCATTTGGACCATTGTCCTCATCTTTATTGCCATATCCATATCGTTCTAATTGTAATTCCATGTATCATGCCTTTTTTTGATATCTCAGTATCAAGTCAATTCCCTTTAGTAACTCAGCTCTCCAAGTTTTTGTTCCTTCTGCTGTGGTCAGGTATTGAACTCACAACTCTTTGGGTCAAGTCACTTTTTTGGATTACTCATCCAACACTTTTATCCACTGGGCCATGAGATAACGAAAAAAGATGTGGCACGTGGAATTAAAACAATCTACCCCTGTGGACTAAATAGAGATTTTGATTTAAAATTCCAGTGTATATCACTTACAGAAGGCCAGAGCATACAATGGCAAAAATATTGTGAATATGGTAATAAAGATAAGGACAACAATGTAAATAGTGTAAATAATTATGTTGTATATTTAATTAACTTTGTTGAATTTTTCTGTGACAGTTTTTTTATCCTTTGACCCATAACTGTAATTTTTTCATATTGGATTCATTACTCACATTTAAGCTTCATAAATATTTTTAAGCCTTAAACCATACAAGTTTTGTTCCTTCCAGAAATTTGTTAAGATATATACAACTTCTTTAAGATAACTTAGTTATAGCGAAAAATCTGTATGAAATAGCTTGGCTGAAGCCAAGCCATATCGCTGAATGAGAACACAAAGTAAGGTTCAAATTTTAAAATTATTACATGGTAGATTAAGCAAAGACTGATAACAAAAACAAGAGTTCTATTTTATCTTAAACATACAATGTGAAATGGTCATCAAATTTAGATTGAATACCTTCACTTTATTAAAAGAAATTACTTTTTCTAAAATAAAAAAAAACTTCAAGAAGAAATGGAGATCAGATTAAATGGAAGTAAATGAAGTTGAATTTTTTTGTTAAGATTAATTAGCCAAATTTTAACATAAAATTTTGCTTTATGAATGTTTGTGTTACATATTAAATTTTGTATTAAATTTGCTGTAAAGTAAATGTAGAGCAATTTGTATTAATAATTTATTCAGTAGTCTTAGTTTATAATTGTTTTATTTCATAATTGGGCATAAAATGGATTTTAAAATGTTTAGCTATTAAATTTACTAAAAATTGAAAAAACTTTGCTGATTTTAACCATTTTCAAGGGATTTTTAGACTCTTCCCAAAAATTAAGTCAGCAACACTATGGCTTGCCAACAAACCCTGCTGAAGATGTGAAGAAAGGACTGTCAAGATGAATACTTTCTGGTCATTCTGTAGAATCTCCAAATCTTTCCTAACACTGTAAATCAACAATTCCCTTTGATTACAACCTGTTGGCATTTAGTATATTTGGATATGGGGTTTGTTAAAGACCTCCTAGAATGTGGATTGCTTTCAAAAGAGTTCTAACCAAGTTGGTAATAAAAAAAACTTTATTTGGTTTTCACTTATTGAATCATTCCAGAAAATTTTATTAATCATTTGGATTGTTTCTGCAGGCAAATATCCCAATTTCAAGAAAAACTTGATGCATATTCACTGTGAATGTAATACTCACACAGTACACAGTTTCACTCAATGACAGCTTACTACTGACTTCATAACCCCAAAGGGCAAGTGTCTGCTCATGCATGTGATTTAAGATCCCTCTTAATTAGTTGCCAAGTTATATAACATTTATACAACCAACTCTTGAGATAACCAAAATGACTTTCTGAACAATATATATATATATATATATATATATATATATATATATATATATATATATATGAGGGGGGGTGCATGAGTAAATGGTAGAAGTTTCTATGTTTTGTCCTTCAGGACTTCATCAGACTAAAATTGTTATATATATATATATATATATATATATATATATAAAAACAGAGCATATGAGTATCCATTTAAAAATAACATTTAAACAAATAAATTAAAAAATCTGATTTAATCTATTTCCTAAAAATTATCTTTGTTTACATATATATATATATATATATATATCATCAAGAACATTGAAAACTTTCAAATATCATTTAAAAACAGAACCCCCTGAAAACTAAAAATTTTACCATGGGAAAGTCCAATACTACTATATATATATATATATATATATATATATATATATATATATATATATATAGTTGGACTGACGTGAGTCTGATTAATTTTTTAATTTTGGATCTATTTATGGTTGCGTATATCAGTGTTTTATGGCAGTGGTAGGAAAAATTGTTGTCAGAATGCCACTCATACGTATACAGAAATACATACACACACGTTCACTCATTGCAGCTCACACAAACATATATGAACAGTGTGAGACTGGGCATATATGCCCATCTATGTATCATGACATGCATACGTACACAATTATTTTAGCTCTATCACTGATATTGAGTGCTTTCCAATAAGTACCATGCATATATAATATATATATATATACATATATATACATATATATACATACATATATATATATCTATATATATATCTATATATATATATATATATATATATATATATATATATATATATATATATATATATGATAAAAATATAGATTTACGGTATTCTATATTTATTTCAATATCAAAGATACAGTGTATGTAAATATAAATATAAATATAAAAGTGTACACTGAGGTTAACACCAAATGGCGATAGTCTGTTTCATGCTTGAATGCTGTCTTCAGGCCAACATGAAATAGATTGTTGCTGCTTGCTGTTGGTCTCAGTGTCCACTTTCATATATATATATATATATATATATATATATATATATATATATATATATAAAAGTGAACATTGAAGTCAAAACTTAGAGGTGACACGCTGTTTCATGCTAGATGCAATCATCAGGCTACCAAGAAATTGGTCAACACTACCATCCTGCCAATCAGCAACTGAAATTGACATCAGTTCTCTAATTTTCTGACAACTCTCTAAGATACTTTATATTAAACAAATACGCTGTTCAAAATCCTAATCCTCATTATTCATTTCCTTTTGCAACGAAACACTTATGATAACACACACACACACTCACACAAATAATATATATATATATATATATATATATATATATATATATATATATATATATATATGCGTGTGTGTATGTATGTATGTATATTTAAAGAGTTAATGGATTTATTTTTAATCTGACATTTTTATTAGTTCAAACTATTATTGTAGATATTCATATTTGAAATAGATTCCCATTTTTATTTTTACTTTAAACAATGTGTATTATGCCTCTCACTTATGGCCCGACTGTATATTAAAAAAATATGCTTTCCAGCATGCATGAATATATATTTATATATATATGTAAAATGTGTTTGTATATATATATATATATATATATATATATATATATATATATATATATATATAAGTATAAAAGTGAACATAGAAGTCAACACTTAGAGTCTGTTTCCTGCTAGATGCAATCGTGAGGCAACTGAGTTGAGTTGCCTTGACTTCTATGTTCACTTTTATATCTCTGATATTGAGCACTTTATTCCATAAATATAGCACACTTTAAGACTATATTTCTTCATATATATATATATATATATATATATATATATAGATATATATATATATATATATATATATATATATATATATATATATATATATATATATATATATATATATATACAGTGTGTCCATAAAGTTTGTGTGCACTTTAAAAAATTTATAACTTTATTTGTATTTGCAATAGAAATAATCTGTAAAAATGTTATAAAGTTTAATGTACCTAGTTTTAAGTATAACTAATGTGATTTCAGGCATTACTGTAAATCAGTTGGCAAATGTTTTCCGTGAACTGCAAAAACGTATTACCCTTTGTATTGCTAATGATGGAGGACATGTGGAAACTTAATTAAAATTTCAATAAAACCTTAAAAAATATAGATTTACTTCTTTCTAATCCTTTTTACAAATTATTTCTATCGCAAATACAAATAAAGTTATAAATTTTTTAAAGTGCACACGAACTTTATGGACACAAAAAACATCATATGATGAAGCACTAAAAGAAAGTGGATACATGCAACAACTACAATACACACCTCCACAACCGAAATGCAAAATCAGAAAAAGAAATATTATCTGGTTTAATCCATCATACAACAAAACCGTGAAAGGAAGGACATTCCTAAACTTAATAGAAAAGCACTTCCCTGAAACAAACCGATTAGCAAAAATATTCAACAAAAATAACATTAAAATCAGTTACAGCTGCACAAAAAATATAACACAAATAATAAAAAACCACAAAAAAGTAACAATCTGCAATAATGCAACCCAGGAACCTCAATGTAACTGCAGAAATAAAACAATATGTCCACTCCAAGGAAATTGCCAACAAATGAATATAATATATAAAGCCAAGTTAAGTGCAAACAACAGCACAATGTACTACATTGGTGCCACTGAGGGACCATTCAAGAAAAGAAAAAACAACCACGACCTTTCATTCTCCAACAGAAAATACTCAAACAGCACTACACTATCCACATACATATGGCATCTAAAAGACAGAAATATTACACCAAGAATAAGCTGGAAAATATTGAAAATATTGAAAAACACACCTGCCCACAACAACATTACAAGGAAATGCCTACACGAAAAGGAAGCAATAATTTCCTATAACCAACAAAAGAATTTACTAAACATAAGATCAGAAATAATTTCTAGATGCAGACATGAAAACAAATACCTATTATCACAATTTATGCCAAATGGATAAAAAAAAATACCAATTAACTGTACTATATAAACCACCATTGACCCTATGAACATGAAAAGAGAAACCACTGACACCATAACACCATCAATTATTTTCTAGTTCAAACTACCATCATAATAATTGTAATTATTGTTATTATCATTCCACCACTATTACTACAATCACTTCTACCATTTTAAAAATAACTATTTGCTGCTACAATTGTTATTATCATTACCCGCTCACCCCCACCATTACTACCACATCACAATTACCATTACTGAATTAATCCACAATTACTATGGCACCACAATTACCATAACCGTATCAGTCCACAATTATACTTATTTCTCCCTCCCCCAGCAAAATTAATACCACTGCATAAATACTAATAAGTATTAGGTTGGTGCAAAATAATGTCGTTTTTTGACGTTCACTTATTAGTTCACTTAACTTCAAAAGATCATAACTCCTTTCATAATAAACTTTATTAATCGAAATAAGAACCATTAGAATCGACACATTTTTGCCAACGAGAAACAAGTTTATTTATCCCATTAGCATAGAAATCTGGAGTTCTGGAAGCGATGAAGTCATTGAAGGCCGATTCGGCATCATCTCGGCTTTTGAAGCATTTTTCGCGCAGGAAGTTGTCCAGATGCTTGAAAAAGTGATAATCGGTGGGCGAGAGGTCCGGTGAATATGGCGGATGAGGCAGAGTCTCGTAGCCCAATTCGTTCAGCTTCTGCAGGGTCAGTTGAGCAACATGCGGGCGAGCGTTGTCATGGAGGAGAATTGGTCCCTTCATATTGACCAATCTCGGGCGCATACGTTGGAGCTTCTGGTGCATTTCGTCAATTTGTCGGCAGTACTTCTCCGCCGTAATCGTTTCGCCCAGATCCAAGAAGCTGTGATGGATGAGACCGGCCGCAGACCACCAAACAGTCACCATAACCTTTTTTTGGTGCAATTTCAGCTTCGGGAAGTGTTGTGGAGCTTCTCCGGCATCCAACCACTGTGCCGAACGTCGCCGGTTGTCGTAGAGGATCCACTTCTCATCACACGTCACAATCCGCTCGAGTAATGGGTCGTTTTTGTTGCACAGAAGGAGCGTAGAAGACACCTCAAAACGACGATTTTTTTTATTATCGTTCAATTCATGCGGCACCCATTTATCCAACTTTTTTTTTTACTTCCCTATTTGCTTTAAATGGCGAACGACTGTTGAGTGGTCGACCTCGAGTTCAACAGCAACTTCTCGTGTGGTTTTGCGAGGATCGGCTTCTATTAAGGCTTTCAAATGTTCGTTATCAACCGCAGTCGGCCGGCCGCGACCGTCTTCATCTTCGAGGCTCTCGTCACCATTGCGAAATTTCTTGAACCACCGTTGTGCCACACGTTCGTTAGTGGTTCCTGGGCCAAACGCATCATTGATATCACGAGCTGTCTCGGCAGCTTTTCGGCCTAGTTTGAATGGAACAAGAAAATCGTGCGGATTTGAATTTTGTCCATGCTGTCGAAAAGCCTGCAAAAAAATGAATGAAGAGATTGAGAACGGTAACGAATAACACGATTCGATAGAGCGAAAACCGCGCTTCAAAATGATATATAACATGGCTATATATATATCAATGAATTAATTCAGAAATCATATATAAAAGTAACATATGTGAGAAAACGACATTATTTTTGCACCAATCTAATATTACAAATTGGAGTTTCTTCCATTTACATATGCACAACAGTCAAAAAACAAGCAAATAACTGGCTTTAAAATAATAACAAAACAGCCTTAAAAAATTAAAAATAACAGCAATTTTTACCTACCATAGTCTTACACAGACCCTATCATACGTATATACATGTATGCAAGAAAATATTATTCAGTGAACAAAATAGACGAACGGTCTGTGCGTTGACAGTGCAACAGATGAAAAATATTCACTACACAATCCAACATTGAATACAGCGACCAGATGCGTGCGTATGTATGCAAAGACACATGGATGCGCATATATGCCCAGTCCCACACTGTTCACATATGTTTGTGTGAGCTCCAGTGAGTGAGTGTGCGTGTGTGTGTGTGTCTGCATAAGTCAATGGGTGAACGTGAATGTATGTATGTTTGCGTGGCATTCCAATGACAATTTTTCCTCCCACTACCATAAAATCACCGATATACGCAACCATATATAAATCCCAAATTCATAAATTAATCAGTTTGTCTGACGATTGGAAATAGCATGAAACCCAGGGTCACAAACTCACATCAATCCAACTAAATATATATATATATATGGAGCCTTAAAGTGGTCTGTTTTTATTTAAATTATTAGCTCTGATTTACATTGAGCTCTCTGGATTTTATCCTCCTTGGGTCTACCCATACGGATTACCTAGTTTTTTGTAAACTATATATATAAAGATATATAGTTTTAAGGTGTGCTATATTTATGGGATAAAGTGCTCAATATTTAGGGATAGAGCGTATGTAAATATAAAAATGAACATTGAAGTCAACACTCATGCTAGACACAATCATCAGGCCACATGCATGAAACAGTTTGTTGCCTCTGAGTATTGACTTCAATGTTCACGTTTATATATGTATGTGTGTGTGTGTGTGTGTCTGTGTGTAGTTTGTTTTCCAAATCTATATACACCATATTAATTTTGGGCAGAAATAAGTTCTGGTCTGTTTTAATTTTCGTCATATTGGAGAAGTAGGCGTGGTGCTTTTATCTTTGACTTTTGGTTTTGTTAATCAATTGATAAGAAGCAAAGAAGTTTCTTTCCCCACCCTCTCTCTTACTAGTTTTGATTTCAGAGGATAACATTTTTATTTGCTCTATCTGAAATTCTACAATGGTTTCTCTCAGATGGTTTCTATGTTTATAACAGAAAATTGTGATGGTCAGCTATCATTAGGGATATTCAGAATCCATTTTCTTTACCATCACTTGATACTTACCTGGCACATGCCAGGTAAGGTTTATCATCTCTCAGTTGCATCTCTGTCTTCAAGTAGAGTACAAATTAATTGTGACTCCATCAGAGGACAGAGGTGCAACTGAGGAAAATAATACTTTGAGCTGCCTAGCCCAAGGGAACAGCTAGTCTCATTGCACTAGAGAGAGCAATCAGTACTCTTCACTGAGGCCAGCACAACCAACAGTTGTGGGGGCTCAGGGATTTTCTGTCCCTGACCTTAGTGTACATGCTCAGATTTTCCACAATAAACCTAATCTTGTGTTACATCACATCTCATTGAGGAGATGAGGTAAATATCTACTTACCTGTCACATGTCAGGTAGGGTTTGGGCAGTGTGACTTGGCTTGTTGTGGCTTTGTCCATGGACAGAGAGACAGCTGTGGAAAATAAAATACTGTGAGGTGCCCAGTCCCGGGAACAGCTGCCCAAGGCTGTAACATTGTACTAGAGAGGGAGTACCAGTAGTCACTACCAAAGCCAGTACAAATGATGGTTGTGAAGGCTGGGCAATTTTGTCCTTGGCCCCGGTGGATGTGATCAGTTCTTCACAGTAAACTTGACCTTGTGTCACATCACGTCTCATTGGGAGGAGGTAAATATTAATTACCTGGCACATGCTGAGGAAATATCAAAAATATTAAGCCGAAGCTCCAGGTAGTAACTTTCCTTTGGAAGGGGACTGGATTTATTGTCCAATGCCTTTAGTGCCCTCAAAAAGGAAAATGCCAAGGACACTTGGGCAATTTTTCTATGGTATTGCAGGTAAGCCCACTTTAAACATTGACCTTGTGTCACATTCGGTAGCAAAATGGGTACACTGAAAAATACCTTTTTATCTCTCAAACATGGAATCATATTTAAAAGAGAAAAAAGTAGGATCATTAGGGAAAGATCGGAATAGACATTGACAAAGAAATTGTGATAAAAACAACAAGGATAAAGATACTAATGCAAATAGCTTATAGAATAATGACAATGACTCATTTCAGAATTTGAGGCCATGTTTGTCACTGTTTTTATTTGTTATTATTCTTTATTCAAATACTTTCATATTTTTCTTCTTCACTTTATTTTTGCAAAAGTAGATATTGCATAAATTGAGAGAAATGTGGTTAACTAAAGAAAATGAAGAAAAGAATAATTCCACTTTTTATTTTATTTATTTTTTACAAAAATTCCAAATTTAAATCCAAAAGATTTAAATCCAAAAGAATCTGGTTAAGTGAAAACTCTTTAGTTCAAATTTGCATAAAATCTTGAAACACTGATTTGTTTTTAGGATACTATTTTTGAGAATAATTATTAATCTGCTGCATTTGAACACATGAAATGCTATCTTTATACATCTTTATACACATACGCAAACATGTTTGCACTCACGCACACAGACAAGTGCATGCCAACACATGAACATGCACATGAATGTACTTTATAGAATAAAGACAGAAAGTCGCAGAGAATATTTCCCATCAGTCAGCAATTTAAAGTTGTCATTGAAAGTCTTTTTAAGGCTTGCAAGTTTTTCCAAAAAATTCCTGAGTGGATTTTGTTCTGAATCTTCTCTCAGCAATTTTAGCTTCAGTGCACCAGAAGCCATTAAAATATTGTTCTTTTTTATCCATTTATACAAGTTCTTGAGCCTGTTTATATATAGTTAGCTACATGCCAATCTATCTCAGTTTGTTCATGTCTATTTATCTATCTATCTCTGTTTCATTCTTTCTGTCAGTTTATATCTATCTATCTGCACATATATCTATATCAGTTTGTTCATATCTATCTATCTTTCTATCTAACTATCTATTTATGTTAGGAAAACTAATGACAAAATATAAAAGATTGCATGACTTTCACTTTATCACTATTATTATAGAAATTAGATTTAACTAATTTCAGCTGATTTTTAATAGTTTAAATGTTCGACATTGTTTCATTAATAATTTACTCTGAAAAATTGTTATACAGAATTAGGCTGAATGTATATGAATCATAGGAGACTCATTAATCATTGCACTTTCAATTCCTTTTTGCCTGAGCCAATTATTTTTGATAAATAAATAAATATATATATATATATATATATATATATATATATATATATATATATATATATATATATATATTTAACCAAGGAAGAAACGAACATAATCCTCAGTGCTAAGAAATCCGTCCTCATCCACAATGAGGAGCAGTGGATTAAAAACACTGCTGAAAATTTTGACATCAGCATGGGATCTCTGGACTCTGCAGAATCTTCGGACCTTGTCGGCCTGTTTATATTGTACAACTTAACAGCGCACAGAGAATTAGACATTGAAGACATCGGGCTGTACCGAGACGACGGGCTCATGGTAGTGAGGAGCTCCACAAATTTCAAAACAGATAAGATTAGAAAGATAATTTATAGTGAATTCGGAAAAATAGATCTAAAAACTATAGTAAACACCAAATTAAAAAGGGTAAACTTCCTCGACTTAACTCTAGACTTAGTAAACAAAAATTACACACCCTACAGAAAACCTAATACCAACCCCCTGTATGTACACCCTAAGTCAAACCACCCCCCATCTATAATTCAGCACATACCCACATCAGTAGAGAAAAGAATAAGCATGAACTCTGCAAATAAGGAAATATTCCAAGCTCATAGTAAGTTTTATAACACGGCCTTGAAAAATAGCGGATACAGAAACGCTGAAATAAGCTATACAAACAATAGCACTAATAGTAAGAAGAATAGGAAAAGAAATGTCATATGGTATACACCTCCGTTCAACCAAATGGTCAGCACTAAACTTGGCCATAAGTTCCTAGCTTTAATAGGTAAACACTTCCCCAAAAATAGCAAACTAAGCCAAATCTTTAATAAGAATAGCCTAAAGTTAAGTTACAGCTGCACTGAAAACCTAGAAAGAATAATAAAAAGGCATAATAGTAAAATCTTAGGAAAACACCCATGCCAAAACAGTGCCAATAAAACTCCTAAACTGCAACTAGACAGAAAAAATGAAAAATCATGTGATTGTAGAAACCCTAATGACTGCCCGTTAGAAAACAGATGCCTTACTAAATCCGTGGTATACCAATGTACCATCTCATCTACGGAGAATCCTAATACTGAAAAATTATACATAGGGTCAACTAAGAATAATTTTAAAATTAGATGGAGACAACACAAAAGCTCCTTCAACAACATCCAAAATAGAAGTCAGACATCTCTATCTCAATACTACTGGCATTTAAAGGAAACGAACAAAACACCGAAAGTAAAATGGAAAATAATAAATAGAACTAGAACATGTAAAACCTGGGATGACCCATGCCCTCTGTGCCTACACGAAAAACTGCACATAATTAGATGTCTAAATAGTGAAAAGTTACTAAACCATAGACATGAGTTAACGGTGTTCTGTCGTCATCAAATTATTTTCGCATTAAATAATTAATAAATAGATTTAAACAAATTAAATCCATAATTTAAAAGCCTTAAAAAACTCAGCCCAATAATTATTGAGAAAAACC
Source organism: Acanthosepion esculentum (assembly GCA_964036315.1). Taxonomy (NCBI): domain Eukaryota; kingdom Metazoa; phylum Mollusca; class Cephalopoda; order Sepiida; family Sepiidae; genus Acanthosepion; species Acanthosepion esculentum. The sequence continues at coordinate 77,999,205 of OZ038495.1, forward strand.
CTTTGATAAAAAAAGCCATGTAAATAAACAAATAAACAAACAGATCAAATAGATAATAATGAAACATAACCTTCTAGTCACTCAACGACTCAAGGCAAACCCATAAATAAAAAAGACGCCGTCTGACTAGCATAAGCCAAAAACACTCTGGACATTGTAACTTGATACGCTTCTTTAGAAAGGGACTGGCCTGTAGATAAAAATTAATTCTTAATTCTTAGCCCCTTAAACCACCAAACTTCAACGGCCGAAACTAGCCGTTTCCATAGCAACAAATGTTCCAATGATACCGTAGTTATAAACACCAGCTAACCAAAAGATAGCTTATTCCCAAATTCTCGCTTGACAAGGAAGCGGGTCCAGACGCCTTAACTCTTCATAACTTAAAAAATTATGTTAGGGGTCTCGGCTCTCGCTTTTGAAACATGAGAACTCTTATGTAGCGGAGGAATCATATTTTTAAAAACTAAAAATATTATTATAATATATTATATATATATATATATATATATATATATATATATATATATATATATATATGTGTGTGTGTGTGTGTGTGTATGCATATAAAAGTGAATATAGAAGTCAACACTCAGAGGCGACAGGCTGTTTCATGCTAGACACAATCGTCAGGCCACGAGTGCTGGATTTTTTCTCAACTATTTATATATATATATGGGTTAGTGGTGCATTTTGGGTAATCCATTCTGGTGGTTATTTTGGCAGGAGTGGCTTGTTTATTTATTTATTTGGGTTAATTTATTTTACTTGTTTTTATTTTATTTTTTATTTTATATATTTATTTATTGTTTTCAGTTTTCAATGTTTTATTAACATAGTAAAAAAATTGGGGGGATTTGTTTAGGTCACTTATTTAATAGTTTGTTTTGGTCTGGGAAGATAAAGCTATTTATTCGTCCAATTTTTGGATTGATTGCCATAGTATATTCTGTTATTTTGGTGGAGGACAGTTTTTAATTTGTTTATTTTTTTATTTATTTGATTGATTATTTTTACTTATTTATGTTTATTTTTATTAGTTCTAATGGTTATTTTAGCAAGAGCAAATTGTTAATTTGTTCATTTATTTATTTATTTGGATTAATTTTTACTTGTTTTTTCTTATTTATTTGCTTATTTTTTTTATTTTGTATATTTTTATTTACTATATTCGGTTTTCAATTTTTGTATAACATATTAATTCTTTTATCGTTATATAGCAGTTATAGCTATTTTCTCATCCAATTTTTGAATTGATTGTTATAGTCTATTCTAACAGTTATTTTGGTGGGATTGGTTTGTTAATTTGTTTATTGTTTACTTTATTTATTTGGATTGGTTATTTTTACTTGTATTTTATGTACTTTATTTTTTTATGCCTGCATTTTGAGATGAGCTCAGATCTTTTATTTAGTAATTTATTTTGGTCGAGGAAGGAAATAATAGCTATTTTTTCCTCCAAGCAAAGTTTGCAGGTTTTGGATTGATTATTGTAGGCTGATGATCTTTTCCTTATTTTCCGTGATATTTTTGGTGTGATTTGTATGTTTTTAATTTTCCAGATATACTTAGAAAGCATTGTGCTGTTCGCATATTTACTATTTGTGAAAGATGTTTTGTGTGCATAGTTTCTTAGTTATCAGGGTCCTTCAGTTACTCCTATGCATACTTTTTCTTCATTATCTGGTGATTTTACCGTGGCTTGGTATATTACATTGTTTTGTCAGCAATTACCGTTTAAGGGACATTCATTCTTTATTCTACAGTTACATGAGGGTTTAATAAGACATTGTTTATTACATCAAATATAAACCAACATATATATATATATATATATATATATATATATATATATATATATATATGGTGCGATGGATAAATTGTCATCTCAATTACACAAAAATGAAAATACACTGACATCTCATTTTAACAGATATATAAATAACATTTTAACAGTATATATAAAGTACACAATGATGGCAAACTGGCAAAAGTTACTTAGAGCAACGAAATTCAGGAAGTTGTGGAGAGCCATGCATACCCACGTCCTAAAAGGGCATGTTATATTAAAAAAAGTTCTATTCATATCTATCAATCTTAGTTTATCTATATCTGTCTCAATCTTCAATGCTCGCTTGGTCAATAAAAATCTTCAGTTCTATAAAACAATTTCAGATATGAAACTGATATCAAATAGATTAAATTTATTTACTTTCAAAATTGCAATTTATTTTTTTAACACAGCCAGTACAGGAATCCCTCGATCAGTGTGGCTAATGTACACATCAATAACTATAATAAAACCAATTTCCAATTGGTCAAACTGAAGAACGTTTTTCCACACTAATCAAGTATTATGTATGCACCAATCAAATTTTTGTATATAAAAATTTTAGCATACTAATCAAAAACACATTAATTAAATGTGCATTAATCGAGAATGCCAGTATGGGGCTAAATCTTTTTTCCAAATATTCAAAACCAATTTTACATTCTGCCTAGTTTACTTGTTTGTGTATAACATCAGCTGAAAAATGTTGACCTTTCAATGCCTCTTTTAATTTCAGGAACATCGTGAAGTCTGATGAAGCCAAAGCAGGGCTCTATGGAATCAGGCTTCATACTGTTTGTGCCATTTGTTGACTGCAATGTGACCTTGCATTGTTGTGATGCAAATGAAAAGCTTCTCCTTTCAGTACCAAAAATTCTTTCCCTGATTACAGTTTTAGATATAAATGGGACATCAGTACTTGGGACTAACACACACTATTACTCAATACTGCCACACACCAAATGGATACTAATACTGTTTGAGTGGAATTTTATTTATTATAAAATATATATTCAAACATTCTTCTATCTTTATTATTAAACCATTCAGCAGAATACATTATTTATTAAGCTATATTCTTATTTATCTATCTATACCAGTTTGTTCATTATTATCTATTGTACACTACTTGCTCTTATCTATCTATTTGTCTATCTCAGTTTGTACATCTCTCTCTCTCTCTTTCTCTCTCTCTCTATCTATCTATCTATCTATCTATCTCAATTTGTTCATATCTGTCTAGCAAAATTTGTTAGTATCTATCTATCAACACACACACACACACACATATACACATGATTTTAAGAGCACCTCTTAATGTCTCTTAAAAAGCAATAGAACCTCATATAAAAGCTATAATTTATGCATTGGTTTATATTTGATGCAACCAAGCAGTTTGGAAAAAAACAGAAGACGACAATATTTCTCGTATGTCTGCTAATTTTATAAATCTTTAGTGCGTCAGTATTCATTTTCAACCAATGAATAAGCAAATTACAATGTCATGTGACATTGAAAGTTACAACAACAGAATAAATGGTTGTAAGGCATGTTTTTTTCTCTCTGCAAAATTACCCAGAATCCACAAAATAATTTGATGGATATATTTTAAATTTGGTGATGACAACCAATAAGACAGATATCAATGTGTATTTCAGCCTCGGTTTACTGGAAAATTACATTTGGAGGAAAAAAACATGAAAGAAATCCTGAAAATAAGGATATGATTTTCATAAAACTATGGAAATCTGAATTTTTTACTGGTTTATTTCTTCAGTAAAAGTCTGGACATATTTAATTGAAGAGAAAAATTATTTGAAGGAGTTTATATATTTTAGGGATTTTTTAAAATGAAAATAAGAATTTAGTTTTGCTTTCTATCATTGCTCATTTGCTTAGGTTATATTCAGGAATTATATTTAGTTATTTTAAATTTTGTTAATAATGATACAAATAATGGAAGTTTGTATCATTTATACTCGAGCATAGTGTGAGTTTTAATTGATCAGTCTTTTTATGCAAAAAATAGGGGGTTGTAGATGTAGGTAATTTTTTGAAGAGGTTAAAAATCATGGATTTTCAGTGACCATTTACACTAAACACAGGTAAATTTTTTCTGGATGAGTTAAAATTCAAGCCAAAAAATTCAGGAGTTCCACTAGACATGAAGCTGGCTTATAAATGAGTATACAGTAATTTTTTATTATCTGATCTTTTTTTATTGTTAGAATAAAATCTGGTCTGATGCTTCTGCTATGTATTTAGAGACTCATGATAAAATCCAAAGAAGAATCTGCAATGTTATTTGTCTAGACCTGGCATCTCAGCTTCAGTCACTTTCCTACTGTCATTATATAGTTTCCATTTGTCTTTTCTATAAATATTTTCACGGTAATTGTTCTGATGAGCTTTCATCTTTGACACCTTGATTTTACGAATATAAAGGCAGCAAAGTCTCACCATTTTACAGTTGAAATTGCTAAATATAATTGTAAGTTCTTTGCTAACATTTCTTCTCTTGCACTTTCAGAATCTTGCTTTCCAAATTTGTCAACTTTGTTCTTTAAAAATTGAAATGCAATGTCAAGCATTATCTTCTTGCTAAATAATACTTTAGCAGACTATTATTTTTTAGAGAATTGTATTTCTGCTCTGACTTCCTCAGTTTGACCTTTGAGGTCAGATACAAGACAAAATAAAGGAAGTCAGTTTTTGAGAATGATAGATGGAGAAAAGCAACCCCACTGTCTACTTAGAGATGTATACATTGATGTAAATAAAATATTTAAGTTTAAATTTCCTTTGTTGAATTTATTTTATTTCTGATCCAAAACTGACTAGCGATCACCGATTGTGAAAGAAGAAGGCAACATTATGATCAAATCAATGCCATCACCCAAGACCCACCCAAGAGGCTATACAACATTCTGTCATCTTAAATCCTGTTCTTTTATTGTACCCACTCCTTAATAAATTTTTTTCTCAGATTCTTTCTACCGCAGTAACACCTTGCATCTAGGTGGATTTATTGGTCAGTTGATGAAGCAAGTTTGAGATCACTTAGCATTTTGTTAATATTTTTATCAACAAAGCCTTAATTTGACATATCTTCTTCTATGTGTCATGTCATTTCAGGATGTGGGCGATCATGGCTCTTCACAACTTTCTATCCTTTATAGCTCTTACCAATATTTGTTTATTTACTATCCCATTCAGCTGACCTGATGCTCCTGCTATTCATCTCGAGGTTCTTGACAAAATCCAAAGAAAGAATCTGCAATGTAATCGATCCTGACTTGGCATCTCAACTTCAGTCACTTTCTCACAGATGTGATGTGGCTTCCCTCTGTCTTTTCTACAAATGGATTCATGGCAACTGCTCTGAAAAGCTTTTTATCCCTGGTGCCTCAAATACATGAATTTAAGTGTGCTACTAGATTGGCATCTAGGTTCCACCCTTTTACTGTCAAAATAGTTAAATATAACTGCCACTTCTACTCCAACAGTTTCTTTTCTCACACTTCTCACCAGTGGAACTCCTTTCTGTTTACTTGCTTCCCTGAAAACTACAGTCTTCAAAAGTTTAAATGCAGCATCAATCACCATCTTCTGTCATCTTGAACTCTGTTCATCTTTTATTCTTTCTGATTCTAAGTATAAGTGTCCCTTTTATTTAGCATTTTCCTTAAATCATCTTTGTTGCTCACATGCTCCATCTCTGTTGCAAGTGATCTCTTCTTCATCTGTGAAGAAACTGTCCAGCAATCACTGCCATATAGGAGGATTGATATTAAATAGCAGTAAACACTCTTTTCTTTGTTTATAAATAATTTTTCCTGTTTCTTAAGACTTTGTTTAGTTTTTGGAACACAACTTTCACTATTCCAATGCACTTTTGGATTTTTGTGTCACATTTTATACCATCTGTTCAGTCCTGGGTATGACTATAAACTGCATGTGATAGCAAGATCTCTGGCTGGGAGGTTTTGAAGAGCATGGAATCACCTCTTAATTGCAGTTGTTCCCAGGTCCTCCATGATTCACAGTTGTAGCACCTGTTAGGGTCACAACAATGAGCAAATAGTTAAACTCCCAAACTGGAGTCAAAACACCATGAAAGTATAACAAATTTTATAGCAAAAATATCAGCCAAATATCATTCTCACAGTAAAAAAAAAAATACCAGCAATACATTTTTTGTAAAAATAAAAATAAAAAATTCACCAGCAATGCATTTCTGTAATGAAAAAAAAACATACAAGCAATATATTAAAAAATTCAATTTCTCCATTCAATGACCCATGCAGAGTTGATTTACTGCTAAACAAACAAATAAAATAGATAAATTAATATTCTACTGTTAAAATACTATTCAGATATTTAAATTTCTGTACTTGCTTGATTTTGGTACCTCCAATTTGTAGCTTGCATTTTGAGTCATTCCTCTCGCTAATGACCATAAATTCTGTTGTCTTACAATTGATGATTAGTTCTTTCTTCCTGCTTTCCTTTGCTACTTTGTCTAGATCATGCAGTTTTCTTTCTGTGTCTTCCTTCAACCTCATCTACATATCTTATTTTGTTAAGATTGCCGTAACCAATAATAAATCTTGGTAGGATTTCTAGTTCTCTTCAGATCTCACGTGTATAGGTTAAAGTAATCCAGTTTGACACCTCATTCTATTTTTGTGTACTTGCTCAATTCATTTTGTTTCCTATACAATAAGGTTAAGCAACATCAAGTGTGGTCAGTACCTAGATAGTTGACTGCTTGTGAATACCTGATGCTGTAAGCTTGGATGTGTGGGTGGTGCAATAGATAATAGCTCAGAATTGTTGATTAGAGAGCTGAGTTCGAATTCCAGTTGGGTTTGTTATTTTTTTTTAAGGCAATTCACACCAAGCAAGGCAGGAGTGCCACTAGCACGCAAGGGGTTGCAGAGGATTGAGAACAAGAGTAAAGAGGCGTGTTTGAAGAAAGGATACAGAGAAGGACGGGGAACAAGCTCAGGGTGTCAGATGTCGATTGACATTACACTTGAATATTTGAAGATTATAGTCATCGGGGAAGCAAGTAAAGAGATTTCCGCAGATGGGAAATGTGGGAGAAGAAGCTGTTTGAGAAGAAGAGATGGTTACATTTAACAAGTTGTCAGTGGAAGGGTGGGACCGAGATGTCATCCAGGTAGCACGTTTAAATTCATGTAGTCTGGGAACCAGAGAAAGTAGCTCGTCGGAACAGTTGCCATGAAAATATTTGTAGAAGAGACAGAGGGATGCCACAGCATGTCTGTGGGATAGTGATTGTAGACTAGATGCCAGATCAGGACCTATCATCTTGCATATTTGTCTCTGGATTTTGTCAAGGACCTTGAGACATACAGCGGGATCACTGGACCATATATGACAGCAATATTCCATGCAAAGTCGAATGGTTGATTTATAGATTTGAAGGATGGACTCAGACAAGAAAAACTTTCTGGCACGACACACAGGGCCAACTTTCCTTGCAGTAGATGATGCTGTTAATTCAATGTAGTTATTCCACCTCATGTCATTGGACAGCGTGAGACCAAGCAGGCATAATGAGGCACTCACAAGGAGTTGGGAATCAGCCATTCTGATGGGAGGCAGGAAGAGATCTCTGGGGTGGGTAAAGGAGAGCACTTTCGTTTTGGAGGCATTAAAGTTTACAAGCCATTTCCTGTCCCAGTCAACCACAGATTGGAGGTCCTTTTCGAGATCAGCAGCCAGGTTAGTGTTGTCAATGATACTAGATTTACTATTGAGGCCGGAGTAAATAGTCGTGTCATCTGCATAGATGCCTACCTGGGAACTGATGACATCGGAAAGGTCATTGATTAAGATCAGGAACAGTGTAGGGCCCAAGATAGAGCCTTAATGTTCACCAGCGTTTGTGATAAAGGAGCCAGAGGAGACCTGTTTAGGATGACCTTCATTTCACAGTTCGACAGGAATGATTGAATTAAGTCAAATAATCATCCCTGTGATACCGTATCCCTGAAGCTTATGAAGAAGGCCAACATGCCACACCCTTATATTCACTTACATGCAAATACCCTTGGGAAACGTATGAATCAACCTCTTTCTCAACTTCAGCTATGGGTTAATTAGTAAAACGTGTATCACTAAATCATTATTATTCCCCCCACCCACAAAAAATTCTTACACTCAAAAAGTATTTTTTCTGATTTTAAATAGCCTGCAAAGGATTTAATGGAGGTAAAATAATAATATATATGTTAAAAAATTAATGGGTGATAATTATATCATATATTGGGTAAATAATATTGTGTCATGGTCACCACTGTAATGGGAGAGAGCAAAGGGAGAATGATTTATTCTCTGATTTATATTTTCTCCTTTATGGACATTATTATATCTATGATATAATAACACCGTATTTCATGGGCAGAATGGAATGACTGAAAGGAAAAGGAATGACAAACATGCTTTGTTCTCAGGGAGACCTTTATATCACTAAGACATACACAAAACTATATATACATATACACACGTCCCACACGGTGAATAATATGTCACATATATCTATACAGCAAAGCAAAGTGTAAGGAGAAACAAAACAAATGGTCTTACATATAATATGGAGATACTCCTGTGTCTGGAGGAGCTATTTTTAGGACTCCAGATTCAAACAGGCTGGATTCATCTATGTTCCAGGCAAGGATATATCCAATGAGGAGGAAACAGCGAGTCTTCAGTTTTCCCAAATTGAGGACTGGAAGCTGGAGTTTCATTCTATACCTTGGAAAGATATATTCTCAAAGGGAAATGACATCATGTGTTTGTAAGATGCTGGGGGAATCATATTTAGCCTTTGGCCCAGGTTAAAAGAACATAAACTCATGTGTAGGTTGCTGTACTCAAACTGAATTTGACTGCCGCCATTGTAACTATATAGAGTGACATTACTAAGTGATTGTGATGTGACCTATGTGACTTATCTCCACCAAAGGGAGGTAAGCAACTTCTGTATCCTTATAGGTTCATAAGCTACAGAAAATGAATGAATGAATCAATCAATTCATTTTCCATCCATATCCAGGTTGCTTCCAGTTAATAATCGAGACTATACACATATACATGTCCTTTTTCATCAGTAAGTCATATATTCATTTCCACCAACATTTCTATCTTTTTGAGTTTCAATATTCAACAGATTGAAAAGTGAAAAGATTTGCATTTAATCATCAAATCTTTTCCTCCACTGCCATAAATATTAAATTTGTTACTTCAGAAAATAAATAAAACTAAGTAAAGGATTGGTGCTGAAGTAACTATAATGTCAGTGGGCATTGTTAAAAGAAGCCCAAATTTGGCCTGGATGTGCTAATTATTTTTAATCCTGTTTCTCTTCAAGTCAGAAAAAATCATATGTTTCCAAAGATTCCTTTTCTTTATTATCTGTGAATTGCTATGCATTCTTGGGAAAAATAGTGGAGTAGTTTTCTGTTACCTTCCCAATGGATTTAAATTCAGAATAGACTTCTTTGGAAATAAAGTGGAGAGGTTTCTGGATGCCTCCCTGATGGTCTTGAAAATCAGAGTAGTCCTTCTCCAATATTCCTTTGTTATCTCTAAATGCCCATGACATCTTGTGAAAGATAGTGGAGTGGTTTCCCAATGGTTTTAAAATTCAGAGTAGTCCTTCTCCAAGATTTCCTTTTCTTCATTATCTGTGAATTGCCATGCATTCTTGGAATAGATGTTGGAGTGATTTCCTGTTACCTCCTGAGTTTTTAAATTCAACGTTTTTATTCTATGCTGGCTGTCAGCCAAGACTATAAAGCACAGCCTATCAATTTATTTCATCCATAGCCAGAAAAAGAAAAGATCTGTTTATGTCTTTCTCTAGGAGAGTGGTGTGAAAGTGAATGCAACAGGGAAGAGACTACTACAATACATAAAAACCTGAATGAACCTGTAGTATTAAAATCTTAATAAATAACATGAACACTGGCCAAAATGGACATGAATCAGGAGAGGATCAAATGGGATTGTAATTTTCAATCCAACTTAGATGATTTTCAGTTTTGTAAGATGAGAAAAATAATAAATGAAAAATATGAGAATTGTGAAATATGAGAAAATCTCAGCTGATTCTTCTTTATAGAGGCTTAGGTTTAAATGCATCCAAACTCATACCTTTGAAGAATCAGCTTAATGAGCTACATCACTAAAATTCTTAGGATTTTAATGAATAGAGTTTGTAGCAGAATTAGAGAAATAAAGTGATGAATGGTGTGGCTTTGTTGCAAATCCTGGAAGAAGAAATACTATTTTTATGCTCAAAAGTCTATTAGAATGAGTATTACCAATGCAGAAAGATTACATCAAAGCATTTGATAAGGTACAACACAAAGACCAACTTGCATGTTTGATTTATGTAAGAAAGATAATTTACTGGGAAGAAACAGTCTGAACACAAATAGAGAAGTTATGTGAATATTCAAAACTAGAAAGAGTAGGAAGATAAGGATGTATGTTTTCTCTCTGTATTTATTTAACTTAATAGAGAACTTCTTCTGAGGACTATAATATATTTGACAAAATATCTTGCTCTTTACTGATAACATTTGTGTTAGGTTATTTTAATGCTCATCATCTGAAGCAGATTAATCATTCTAATGCTACTAATGTTGCCAATATTCAAACTTTGATATTGACATTGCTTAGTCTCTCAGTCAAATAATGAATTTCCCTACTTGTTTCCCTAATAACGCTTCTTGATTTGTTTCTTACTCTTTGTCGTTGAACATCGCAACTCTGTCCTCCTGAAAATTTGGATCAAGCTATAGTATTTATTGATATTTCTTTTGAGTCTATTAGACATGAACCTCCTATTCATATTACTTCTTCCTGTAGTGATGTGGAATCATTTTGTGATTTTCTTCTTCTGGTGGAAATTATAACCTTCCTAGTATTGTGCCACTGAGGTTTCTTCTTGAGTAAAACCTGACACCGATGCTTTGTGCCTTCACGTAAATACCGGGTGAAACCAAAATCTTCTTCTTGATTCACACTGTTCAACTATGATAGCCCATAGGCATCATTTTATCTGGCTGTACCAGTATGATAATTCCAATCACAACAGTTGCCAATTTGTGTCTGCTCCTAATAATTATAAATGTCTTCAAAGAGGATGAGTCTTTGTTTGATGATAGAATGAAGCACCATATTGCCTCTAACCAATTTTGTTCTCATGACTAATGACAGCTCTGTAAAAGGGTTTTAGATAAGAGTAAGTCTTTTATCCCTTCACAATTTGAGGGATATAAGACCCCACAATCTTCTGCTGATAAAGCAGAATGTTTGCTCATAAATTCTCTTCAAATCCTATTCTCAACTCATCTGAAGTATATTTCCCTGAATTTCCACTTAGAACTGAGTCTCTATGGAGGGATATACCTATAACTCTTGTCCATGGTGTCAGCTCTCATCTCTAAACTGAATACCCACAAAGCGTGTAGAATTGATGTTATCCCTGCAAAGAATTGTGCTCCTGACTGACTCCTGTTCTCTTGAAACTCTACAATAAATGCCTTGTTCCTTCTTGTTTTCCTCTTCTACAGCTCCAGTCTTTAAAGACACACATGACACACATCTGATCCTTCTATCAACCTATTAGCTTTCTACCACTTTTTGGCAACGTACTAGAAACCTTAATCATCTCCCAATTAATTAAGCATCTCACATCGCAGGTCGTCTTTCAGATAAATAATATGGCTTTTACTTCTCTACCTCTCTAGGTCAAATGCTGATGTATTAACAATTATTTTTAAAAGAGTCTATCAAGCTTTAGATAAGAATGGCAAAAGATCGGGCTATTACTTTGGATATCTCACATGCATTTGATAGGCTTTGGCGTCTGGTCTTCTTCACAAGTTGTTATAGTCTTTCTTATTAATTTATGAAATGGAAGTTATCTTGGAGACCTTTTTGGAATTAATGCAGATGTCCTCCATGGCTCTATTCTTGCACCTACATTATTCCTAATTTTCATCAACAACCTGCTCAACTTGGTATCTATGCTGATGACACAACTATTTACTCCTGTAAGGCTGATCAGTTCGATAAGGTAGCTGATCTCAAAAATTACCCACAATCTGGGTAACTAGAGCAAGAAGTGGCTTATAAATTTTAACATCTTCAAAATAAAAACTGTTCTCATTTAATCTTCTGAGAGAATCCTTTTTGCCCTCGTTGGAGGGCAAAAACTTGGATGATGCTAACATTCAGAAGAGTGACTCATTGTGTGCCTTCTTGGACTAACATTTTCCAATGACATGAAGTGGAAAAATTATATTGAATTGATTGCTAGGTCTTCTACTTGGAAAGTGGCTTCATTGTTCGGTGCTAAACAATTTTTCTCACCATAATCTATCTTACATATTTATAAGTCAACCATTCATCCATGTTTTCAATATTTCTGCCACATCTGTTTCCGCTATATATTTAGAGATTCTTGATAAAATACATAGAAGAATCTGCAATGTTATTGGTCCTTACCTGGCGTCTCAGCTTCAGTCGCTTTCCCGCCACTGTAATGTGGCTTACCAGTGCTTTTTCTATAAATGCTTTCATGGGAATTGTTCTGATGAATTTTATGACACCTAGACTTTATGAATTTAAGTACAATACTAGATTGGCAAAACAGTCTCATCATTTTACAGTTGAAATGACTAAATGTAACTGTAAATTCTATGCTAACAGTTTCTTCTATCACACTACTCGCCTGTGGAACTCTCTTCTGGCTTCTTGCTTTCAAGTTAAGTTTGATCTTCAAAAATTGAAATACAATGTCAACCCTTATCTTCTTAATTCTTAATTCTTGTTCTTTTATTGTTTTCTCTCCTTAATAATGTTTTCTTTTTCTCATATTCTCTCACACTCAGTAACCCCTTACATTTTGGTGGCTTTATTGCCTTCCTTGGGGTGAAATGATTAAAAAAAAAAAAAAAAAACTAAAACACTACCAGGATTTATTATTGGCAGACAAAAAAGAATGTGCCACTATTCTGGCAGTAGATCAGAAAGTAAATGAAATGATAGATGACCTTGTCAGAGAACATTAGGAAGTTACAAAACATGAAACTGACAGTCATACCAGTCATTATTGGAGCACTTGGAAAGGTCATGGAGAGCTTCAAGAAAAGGCTGGGGCAATTGGAAATCAAGGAAAGAGTCAGAATTATCCTGATGCGAGCCATTAATGGAACCAGCCATAATATTAAGAAAAATGCTGGAAGATAAAGAAACATTTATTGTCAGTTAATCTCAACAGTAAACCAGCAATTCCTGCTCAAGGAGGGAATAAAAATAATAATAATAATAATAATAAATGCCCTGATGCTACACCAGGCATGGTTCTCATGGCTTCTGACCGGAACTCATTGCAAATGTTACCACGTATATGTTTTGTCTTGGTGAATTAAGAAGGCTTGCTATAATTATCCTGTTCAATACCTCAGATTTGCTTGTTGGTTTTCTGACCATAACCAGTTGAGCATGTCCCCAAGAAACTGACACATTGTGCATTGCTATTCATGGGTGGGAGTAATTGGGGAGTACCATAGCTTGGTTCCTTTTTTTTTAAGTTTGAAGGAGGACAAGGCAATGAAGGCAATTTGGGATTCACATCCAAATACTTTGGAACACCCTGAATCGGAGACTATCCAAGCAGACTGGATTAGCCAACCTGAAGGTATTTCTACTCCTACTGCAAGCTTATGTGGTTCTTTTTTCAAAACCTGTTACCATGGCACACACATGTGACGGATACATGAGCTTGGTCTTTATCGGGTATAATCGACATTTTATACCTCAGCATCACTTTTTTGTTGGTGTACTGCTTTCTCACTCAACAGCAACAACAATAATAATAATGATGAAGATAATAATAAAAATGATAATAATAATAATAATAATAATAATAATAATAATAATGACTTCAGAACAAAATAAATAATTCCCATTAAATGTTGAGATATTCAGATTTTAAATTTTATGGTTAGGCAGAGAGAAAGTGGTGGGGATGAACTGAATGAGATATATGAATAGATATAAACAGCCTACAGTAGACAGATATGAACAGATTGTGATAGATAGATAGATAGATAGATAGATAGATAGATAGATAGATAGATAGATAGATAGATTGAATTAAACATATTGATCTCTTGAAATTCATATAAGAAACAGAATTTTAAGCAATTAAAATAACCCACCCTATTTATTATAATTGTCTGAACTACCTACTAAAAAATTTCAAGAAAGAAAGAAACAAACTACGGAAAAAAGATCAAAGTTTTCAAAAAATGACTTATATAGAAATTGGTGTAAGGAGAAAATGAAAAGAAAAAAGGTAGATGACCTGATTCTAAGTTAAAAATTGATTAGTGCATTTGTCTTCAATATGATGTCAAAGGCAGAAACACAGGAAACAAACTTCTAGGTGTAATAATGTATTTACAGCACACCATTCGTGACAATGACAAGTAAAATTATACTCGCAAAATAAGTGTTTCAATAATAATAACATTATATTATTTTTATGCAAGGGACATAATTCTTTTAGGCTTAAAAGAAAGGTTATTCCCCTTGAAATGTAAAATTTGCTAGGAATGTTATGGATAGATTGTTTTAATAAAACAAAAATTATAAAACAATTTGTACTGTAAGGATCATTTCAGTCTACAACTAAGAGTATGCACAATATCAAAACTTAAAAATCATAGACTCAATTTTCTTTCATAAATGTCCATGAATCATATGGATTTGTCAGAAAGTTCTAATGCAAAAATTTTTTAAATTGATTTTAGATTTGGAATAATTCTAATTCATGGTTTTCAGATTATATCATCTTTTTCTGAAAAGGAATTAAATTTCTGTTTTATTAAAATGAAAAATTTTAAATTCTTCAAATAATAATAGCAAAATAATATTAATTGGATAAATAAATGCTAATTTCTTCAGAAAGTATTTTTTATTATTTTTTGTTTTTATTAAATAATTGGTGGATTTATCCACTTCGTTTGCAATGAATAATTGCATCCTTTTTTAAAGGATTAAAAATGATCTCCTTAGCTTACAGCCTATTTTTTTAGATGAGGAATTTTTCATTAAATTTACATATTGTAAACTGCTTCCAATAAATAAATACATTTTGAAAAATTAGAGATTTGACCACATTTAAAATTGTCATCCTTTCCTGCATTTTGTGAGTAAGGTTCTTCTTTTTAGTCTTTTTTGTTTGTTTAAGATATAGATTAACTTGTTAACCATCACTCTACAGAAAGCACCTCTATTTATGCTGCTATCTATTCAAAAGCTGATAATAAATGTTGGGCTTATCTTGTCTTACTGTTCAAGAAATTTACAAAATCTTCTGCCTTGTTAAGAAACAGATATCAACACAGGATTTTAAGGAACATCATTTTGAATCTCATACTAACATCAGAATAAATTATAACAAAATATAATTTTCCTGATTTCACTCACCTTAAAACATTCCATACATTAAATGGAATTATTTTATAAAAATGATAATTTTTCTATTATACTTTCCAAATAATCTTCAATGTCTGTAGTGTATTTTTATGTACATCAGCAAAAACACAACAGAAAATCATGAATACAAACACCTGCAACCTGAATCTGTAACTGCAGAACAAAGTCCAAATTCCCACTAAATTGCTACTGCCTGCAAGTCAACATAATACACCAAACTACAGAAAGATCCAAAGGAAACCCCTAAAACATATATCGTGATAATAGATGGTCAATGGACATAGAGAAGCTACTCATACAAAACAACTTTTAACAAAATAAAACATGCTAATAACAAAACACTCTCAAAACACAAATGGAATTTGAATGAATGCAAACCAAGACACTTTAAAAACAATCTGAAAAGAAAAACAATACCTTACCAGACCTAAACACCTCAGAACAAGTAAACTCTTCTTAGAGCAGAAAATAAAAATATTTACCATTCCCAAACGATGTAAACTAAAGAAAATCTCAAATCTCATAAAAACAAATAAATAAAATAAAAAATAATAAAACAAAAATAGACAAAAATAAAGAAACTCAAGGTCAGGATGAAAAATGCGTGTAGTGATGTTAAACATAGCAGCAGCAGCAGCTTTAAAATAAAATTCATATCAGCGGCAGATCTCAAAGATTAAAACATGTGAACCCTAAAGTCTAACTCTCTCTCTTCCGGGTTTTCCTCTTTTGAACGGGTGTCATGAATTTTTCATGCTGATGCTAAAAGGGAGGTGAACACTTCTCCTAAAAACACACAAACGCAGTAAGTTCCTACTATAATATATTCACAAACATCTCATTGTGTATACAATTTACATCTAGCAAAAGAAACTCTCATTTTAAACTTTCCTTTTGTTAATTTGTCTAATGTTATCTTTGCATTGCAAATCAATTCATCTGTTATTTTATGCATGTGCGCTTTTCACCACCATTACTACAAAATGTTCCCATAAGAAACCTTATGCAAATAAACTGGTGTTATTTTTTTTCTTTAGAAAAATAATGTATTAAAATTTCACACTAGTCTGGTTTCAGAACTTTTAATTTAAACATTTTTTGTTTTTTTAATAAATAAAATTGTGTTACATGCTGTAAGTATTACTTACACTAACAACAGATATATTTTCTTGTATTTCATTTATGAAATCTTTCACAAAACTGGACTTTGAATTAACAATATTTTATGATCAAATATTTTATAAACTTTAATGGTGATCCATAATAACAGTTAAAACAAATAAATATATATTTTTCTCTTTCACAAAACTTATAAAGTTGTGAAATAACAGGAATAATGTAACCACTGACCGACCAAGTGACTCCATTTCATTTTTCGTCATTTTTCTTTCTTTTCCTTAGCACGCTATTGACATAATTACTACTATTCAAACACATAAAGTGAGCCTACTTTATTATTTCATTCTTTAAAGAAGGCAGTGTTTAAATCTGCTTAGCATGTTATATATTGTTTGCCACTGAGAATTTTACTCAGAATATTTTTTATAAAATAATATTCTATAATATCATTAATTGGTGAATAAAAAATATTTTTACGTATTTACAACCTTTTGATACTGAGTATGCATGTGCATTTATTTTTACAAAACTCATAAAACTGTTTAAAAAAAACAAAAAACTTACAAAACAATGGAGTAGCCCAAATTAGCCACTACTTTTGAAAACATACTTGTATATTCTAACAATAACCTGGAACTGTTTTTTTATCTGCTTGCCAATGTTAGTAACCTCACTTTTCCTACTCATGAAGCAGAGTTATCCTTGGAAGTAGATGCCTCGAGTTTTGCCATTTGAGCAGTCTTGCAATAATGTGAATCAGATGAATGGTTACCTATGTCTTTCTTCTCAAAGAAATTATCAGAAACTGATACTTGGTACGGCACTTTTGGACAAGAGTTAATAGCAGTGTACTATGCCATTTGACACTTTCGACATTTCTTGGAAGGTAGGTCTTTTCATGTGCTCACATACCATAAACCTTTAATAGGAGCAATCAAGACGAAATTGGATAACTATTCTCGTTGGGAACTTAGGCACCTCGATTTCATTAACCAATTTACAACTGATATTCAACATATCAAAGGCTCTGCAAACATTCTAGCAGAGACACTCTTCAGGAATATTTCTGCAATAACTTCAATTTTGAGGCTATTGCAACTTCCCAAAAAGGTGATAATGATCTAAAATCTCTTCTAGATGACAATAATTACAAATGAAGGAAATATATATTCCACCAATGAAACATTCTATTTGGTATGACATTTCTACAGGAAATTTGCAGCCTCTTATTCCAAAAACTCTGGGTTGACACTCTGCACTTACTATCACACCCAGGTATAAAAGCGACCTGCAGGTTAATTAGTAAAATTATATCTGGTCCAGAATCAACAAGTATACGAGGGATTGGGCACATCATTGTGTTCCATGTCAAAGAGCCAAAATCATCAACTCCTACATTTTTTCCAGTTCCTGATACTCAATTTCACCATGTCTATATGGACATCACTGGACCATTCCCTCCCTGTATTGAATATTCCTATCTCCTCTTCTGCACGGATAGATTCACCCGCTGGTCTGAAATAATTTCCCTGACTGATATCAGTGAGAAATGTGTTGCACAGGATTTAATAACTGGTTGGGTCAGCAGATTTGCTGTTTCCCCATGGATAGAGGAACACGATTTGTATCCTCACCTTTCTAACCAACCTGCTTGTACAACTAGTACAACTGCCTACCATCTGGAAGCTAACAGCATGATAGAATGTTTTCACCGTTCTCTGAAGGAATCCCTGAAAACAGCACTGAATAATACTTCTTGGCTTCAGACTGTTCCATTAATAATTTTAGGGCTAAGAACAGCTGTAAAATCTGATTCACAGCAATCTGCAACCGATCTTGTATATAGCACACCTTTACTTCTACCAGAAGAGTTAGTAATCAAACCAAATGAACCACTCTTGTATCCAGCTTCATTTGTAGGTATGTTGAGATTGAAGATCTCTCAAGTGACACCCCCATCTCCTCAACAATCCACCCATAGAACATATGTTCCAGAATCACTAAAAACTACAACTTTGTGCTAGTAAAAGACAATGCAACAAACATCCCTTATAACCAGTTTACAGAGGTCCTTGCAATATATTAAAATGTACAGAGAAACATTTCAAAGTTGTGATTAATAATAGACAAGAAAATATTTCTATTAACTGACTAAAACTAGCACATTTAGAAAATATTGGTGATGATTCATTAGAAACTACCAAGCAGACACAACCTAGAACTTCAAAGAGCTGTCGTCATCTTAGATGGCCTAAGAAACTATGTTCTTACCTAACATAATAAAAATTCTTTCTTGAGATTTTGTACAACTATCTTGTGTGAAAGGGAGTACTGTAGTGACCTTAAACATAGTAGTAGTAACAGCTCTAAAATTAATTTCATATCAGCAGCACTTGAATATAAAAACATGTGAACCCTAAAGTAACCCTTTCTCTTCTGGGTTTTTCCTCTTTCAAAATGGTGTCATGAACTTTCCATGCTGAAGCTAAAAGGGCTGTGAATGCTACACCCAAACACAGTAAGTTCCATTTCATTATGTATATAATTTACATCTAACAAAAGAAATTCTCATTTTAAACTTTCCTTTTGTCAATTTGTCTAATAAATGTTGTCTGTTATTTTGTTCATGTACTCTTTTTCACCACCATTATTTCATGTACTACAAAATTTTCCTGTAAGGAACCTTACACATTTAATTATTTAAGAAGCTAATTACTAAATCCCTAAACAAAAACTGGAATAGACTGTTTTCCCTCTTTTCCCATTTCCTATAAACTCCCAGAGAGTTGACATAGAAAAATAACCCAGGCTGATGATCCTGTAAGACATGAAACTGACCCTCACCATACAATGTTTAATTCTATTTCTGCACTGTTTATATCTATGAATCTTTCCTTTTATCACTTACACCTTTTTATCTATATATATTTTTTTAAATATAATGTTGTATTTTTACGTTTTTTAAATATAACTTATTTTTTATTGAAATTAATTTTTTTTTACTAATGTAGAATTTATTTTATCTAATAATATTTTTTATTCTTTAACATAACAAAGGTTTTTTATTAATTATAATTTTTAAAAAATATAATCTCACTAATATAATATAAATTATCTAAATATAACTTAATTTTTAATTTATTAAATATATTTTATTTTTAGGTATAATTTATCTTTGGAAGAGTATTTTTAAGTAGTTTGTATTTTTAAACTTAATCTTATCTATAAAATTTTTTAAAAAAACTTTTCATTCCACACTTAGTTTCAAATTAACACTTCATTCTTCATATAATCCCAATTTAATGTCAAAAAATGAATATCCAGGTTTAATTTTATGAAACCTTTTCCCTTTAAGGTTAATACCTTCCACCCTCCCCTGACCACCCTCTCATGCCTTTTGTCTGACTGAAACACTGAAATGGATAAATTCTGTATTAATTTTTCGACAGCTGTCACAGTTAAATTTCTAATTCCAACACAAACTCAGTCCATATACTGGGGTTGAATGCGACTGACAAAGTTCTCATTGGTTGAAATAAGTCTATACCCTATATGAGGCGATTCGGGATTTGTTTTTTACCAAAACTTGGTGCATAAGCAATAGTCACTGATTGAACCTCTGTGATATGGTGAGATGACCATCCATGATCTACACACTTTCCTTCCAAGCACTGTTATAAACAACAGATCTGAGCAAAAATGTTATAATTTAGTGTTTATTCATGACAGGTTTTAAGGGCAATCTGTGTCAAGCGGCTTTACTATGCATATTTTAACTTCATTACTATAACAACAGTCCCAATAGCTTTTGATCAAACCTACATATATATATATATATATATATATATATATATATATATATATATATAAAGGAAGTGTGGCTGGATATTTATCATCCTGACTCCCTTCCTAAAATCTGACCAAATGACTAAACATCAGTTTTTTTGTAAGAACTATATATTAATTATTTCACCCCAAGCAAAGCAACAAAGCCACTAAGATGCAGAGGGTTACTGAATGTAAAAGAATGAAGAAAATATTATTAAGGAGTGAAAACAATAAAATAAGAGGAATTAAGAAGACAGAAGATAACAACTGATATTGCATTTAAATTTTTGAAGATCAAAGTTGAGAGGACAGCAAGAAGCCAGAAGAGAGTTCCACAAGTGAGAAAGGTGAGAGAAGAAACTGTTAGCATAGAACTTACGGTTTCATCTAGGCAGTTCAATTGTAGAAACGATGAGACCTTGCTGCCAATATAGTAGTGCACTTGAATTCATAAAGTCTGGGTAACATAGAGGAAAGTTCATCAGTACAATTACGATGAAAGTATTTATAGAAAAGGTACAGGGATGCTACATTATGGGGTTTGGAAAGTAAAAGAAGCCGATGTGTCAGGTCAGGACCAATAACTTTGCAGATTCTTCAATATATAGCTGGAGAACCAGTCCAAATGTGGCAGCAATATTCAAAGCATGGATGAATGATAGACTATATATATATATATATATATATATATATATATATATATATATATATATATATATATAAATTCAGTAATGGATACCCTCACATAGTTTTTGCCTTACCAGTTGTACCCCTGATGATGATCTCAGAAAGAGATGGAAAGTACTTGGGAAATAAAAGTAATTCTCACTGTTACAGTGCATTTCTTGTCATATTCAATTGTAATATATGGAAAAATATTCATTACTATGAAAGGATTATGATAAAAATAAGCAGTCATAATATTTGTAATTTATTCAATCAGACATGCCTAAAAGAGAATTTGCAGCCTAAATACACAAATTATATATATATATATACATATATATATATATATAATTGTACATTGAAGTACATAGTAAAAAAGAAAGAGTTTAATGTAAATACAAAATACATAGCTTAAAATTTCACAGGTGAAAAAAATTCTTTTGGACATGTATCATTCTGTTACTGACAGTTACAAGCAGTTTTTACAATCGTCAGTTTGCAAGAAGGAACCATATATGTATTTTCATATATGGTTCCCTCATGTCAACTGAGGATTAGAAATATTACATAAATCTGGCAATAGCAGAGGGGTATATATGCAGAACATTTTGTTATTATATATTTGTGATGTCATTATAGAAGGGAACTTCTACACTTTTGAAAACCCCACAATTACATTCACAATAAATAAAAATTTAAACTGCAACTCTAAAAATGTGATCTATGAATTCAAATACACAAAATGCAAGAAGTCACATATAGGCATCAGCCAGGCACTTACCAACAGAGTTACCCTTCCCAAAAGCAACAACAAATTACTCAACAACAGAAAATCTTTTGTATCACAACACATCTACAAATGCAATCAAGGCAAATTTAAAATTATACCAATATACCAAACAGACAACAACTCTTTCCTACAAATTTAGGAAAAAAACTTCATAGACAAATTTAAACTAGCACTGAACCCCACACACATGGACAAACAGCATGCACACATGATAGCCAGATATACTGGTTGAACTGCACATATGCATGCACAGACAGGTATCAATGGAGAACAAAATATATATATATATATATACATACACTGGCAAAAACAGATATACTACTCATGGGCACACACACAAACACAGGAAGAATATGTATGACTGTGTGTGTGGGGGGGTGGGGGGTAAGTATGTATATGTGTATGTGTATATAGATATGCATATATGTGTATGCTGATTCCTTATTATAAGACAGTATGTATATATGGGGAGGGAATATACATGTGCAGGCTGACAAAAACACACACACACACACAGGGATAGGAAGACATCTCTCATCAACACATCTATTATCACCACATCTCATACCAAACCTAAAGGTTATATTAAAACTTAGGGAGAAATTCACTTTTGCCAACAGTCCAAAAAGATGTTCAAGGCTCACTAACAAATACAGAAAATGAACAATGAGACATTAAAAGAACATAAGGAAAATTTCTTCCTTTTAAAAATTTATTCCTTTCATTCGCCTGAAGAAGGTCATGAGACCAGAAACACATGTAGCAGAAATATGAAGAATAAAATATAATATATATATACAAAAACAAATCCACATTATAACCAAAAACGTTTGCGGTTTCTCTCTTTTTTAAAATACATATATATATATATATATATATATATATATATATATATATATATATATATATATATGGATGTGCAGGTGGTTTAATGTATGGCAGCTCACAATAAGAAATCAGAGAGCTGAGTTCAAATTTCAATCAAGTTGGTTACATTTGAAATACCCTTGGAAAAGATATGAATCCATCTCTCCTGAAATAGTAGGAAAGACAGGAGACACTCTAGCCTTGGATTAGTAACCAGTCTAGGAGAACTCTGAATTCAAAACCCATGGAGGGTAATTTGGTGATCTTGTGGCATACCATGTGTGCCATGCCACTATATTTAGTTCTTCTGAAAAGTGTGGTTCATTCTGCTTCCCCACTATAATCAAATTATGTACAGGTAATCAGGTTATTCAGTTTTAAGATCTAAACTGTTGGACCTCATACATTAAAGATGATGGGAGAATGCCATACACACACACACACACATACACACACACATACATAATAAGAATAAAAGCTAAAGCTTAAAATAACCTAAAGGCTTAAAATATAAACCGAAGGTTGAATGCCAAAGTCGACAGAGCCTAAATGTAATATATTATAATAATATTATTAATACAATATACACAGTGTGGGCCAAAAGTAAGTGTAAAACTTAGTAAGTATGCACTTTACATTTTTTTTAAACATTTTATTACATTTATATTTATTTGTTACAATCAGATTTGTTCAAAACTATTTATGCACATTTGTTTAACACTTTGTTTACATATTTTTGCACAGTTTAATCTCTTAAGTGCTCAAAATGTCTTTCTTCAAAATTTGCAACATTCCCTGAACCTCTCTAAAACACAATGACACACAGCACGAGACAAATCCCAATCTGCATCAATTTCAATAAATATTCTTTACTACACCCCCAAAAGGAAATCCATTGGTGTTAGGTCAAGGTGAACATGGTGGCTATTTGATGCTACCCCTTCTTCCATACCATCAATGTGGAAAGGTTTGCTATCAACCAGATGGACATTTAAATAAAATTATTAGTCAAAATAATTTGCCAGAAATGGCTGTGTTGTGCTTGAATCATAAACCAGAGTTTTGATTTTAGAGAATTCACCTTTCATAAGAAAGTGTAGTATAGAAATTAAAGAAAAATGAAAAAGCCATTATAGTTGCTGTAGTTGAGGGACAAAAACACATTGCATGATAATTGCTTGCATTTTAACTTCTGTATTTTTTTCTCAATGCTATTAACTTAATGCTTCTCTCTAAAATCCATCGGCCATCTTCCTGCATCCTGTCTTTCAATGAGAAAAAATCAAAAAATTAAACAGAAGTTTCTTAAATCAGAGAGAAATGTATAATCAAATGTAATATCCTTAATGTTTTGTAATCAATCTTCTGAAAGTTAATTCTGTGAAGGAACATTCTTTTTTTATTATGTCTTATATATTTTCTTTTAACACAATTACGTATTGATGGTATTTAATTGCACTAGGCACAGCCAACATAAGTTTTCCCAGTATGTAAGCACTCTTCTTTTGATTGGCGATTCTCTGTAAATAGATGCTATCATTAACAGATGCATTGGCTGATGACATTCTATACAAAATCCTTTCATAGAGACAGAAAGAAACAATAAAATAAGAATGGAGGAGTATAGGACACAATAAAGATGGCCAACTGCTTCTAGAGAAAAATACAAATAGTTGATAAAACAAAATCCCATTTGATGTGGTGTCTCTGATAAGACACTTTCTTCCTTCACCAAAACTAACAAATCTCTATTTTACAAATAAAACTGATTTTGTTGATTTCAATTTTTTTAAATTTCAAGTAGTAAACTTTCAAGTCCTAAAATAATTTTACAGAGAAATTATGACTGCAAAGACCAAAGCTATGTTAGATATTTTAATTTTAAATAATAGTGAAAATGCTTCATTTGCACATTTCAAAAGCAAAATAACTTGACTATTATTAGACTGTAAAAGAAAGATGTAGAAATAAAATAATGAAGATGTACAGTTATTATGATGGCCATGAACACAGAAAGCGGAATTACTGAGTCAAGTACAGATTCTGCGCCAGTGTGTTCCATTCATGTTTGTACTGATGTCCTTGGGAAAGAAATTAATCCATCCCCCTCTTCCTCCAACTAGTGGTTAAATTGCAAGAACACTAGGTTTTTTAGTCTTGGCAACCAATTTAAAAAAAGAGAAAACTATGGATTTCAAACCATAGAGAAGGTAAAAAGAAATGACTTAAATATAATTCCCAAGAATGGATGGCAAATTACAGATAATAAAAAAAAGAATCTGTGGAGAAGGTAATAAGAAACCACTCCACGCTCATTCCCAAGAAGGAATGGCAATTCACAGGTAAAGAAAAGGAATCTTTGGAGAAGGCAATAAGAAACCATTCAACTATCATTCTCAAGAAGTCAAAACCATTCAACTATCATTTCCAAGAAGTCATAGCCATTCCCAGATAATAAAGAAAGGGAATCTATAGAGAATACAACAGGAAACCACTCCACTATCTTTCCCTAAAAGACATAGCCATTCCCAGATTCCCAGATAATAAAGAAAAAGAATCCTTGAAGAATGCAATAAGAAAACATTCAGCTATTTTTCCCAAGAAGGCATGGCAATTCTCAGATAATAAAGAAAGAACTGTGGAGATCTATGAATACCTATGTCTTGAAGAAACTTGGCATTAAAAAACATAATAATAATGATGAGTGTATCTAGAATGAATGTTCTGATAAAAAGCAACAATGGAATAAAAATGGTAATAAAACAATGTTAACTATTAAGAATATATGTTGAATAAAATGCAACATCAATACGACAGAGTATAATTAGTAAGAAAGAAGAATGTACAAGGAAAAGTTTTGGTATAAAAAAAACAATAACAAGATTGCAGAAAACTAGAAATAAATTGGGAACATTCTAGTCTTTTTTATAGCAACTCAAAGATAATGTTAACGACCAAGTTTAACCCAACTATCTTGGCTACTAAGTAGAATATTACAGCAATAAATAATTTTATAAGAGTCAGATTAGACCGAAAATGGAGTACTGCTGCCATATCTGGGCTGGAGCTACTCTTCAAACCTTGACAAGAGTTCAAAAATCATTTATGCAGTCTTTTGTGGAGAAGACTTATTCTCCACACTGCATCCTCTTCCCCACAAATGCTAAGTTGCAAGCCTGTTGTTATTCTATCATTACTTCATAGTAAATGTTCAGATGAGATCCATTCTTTAGTTTCAACAGTCAAAACCTTTACAATTAGGACACACTATACTACTTCTACAGAATCGAATCACCCTCATTTCCTCTGAATTCCAAAAGCATGGACAAAGTTCCACTTGTTTTTCGCAAGGACTGATACTTTGTGAAACAGACTGCCTCATGGATACTTCTCTGAATGCTATAATCTTAACCTCTTCAAGTCAAAGATCAATCATTAAATATCCTCCCTATCCTCATAATCTTCCTTTCTACCATCTCCTTTTTTATTCATGTCAAATGCAACATAACCTTTTTAACAGAAACCCTCTACCTTGAATGTCTCTCGTGCTTTGTATTGAGTGAACTTCAATATAAAAACAAATTTAAGAAATGAATAAAAAATGTACATAGTAAAAAACCACTACTGTTTTTCAAAATATAAATGTTTATTTATCAAATATTTTTAAATATTTCTATAAAAATACAAGTAGTAACTTGGTATTGCTTGTTTTTTCTTGTTTTCATTGCTTTGGTTAAAAATCAGAATTGAATCAAAGTTCTCCAAAGAAATCTTTTTGTTACACTGAAAAATAAAATCATCAAAATCTGATTATCTTTGTTAATCTCCATTTCTAAAATAGAAAATAATTTGGACTTTTCCTTCTGTGCTTTGTGTTATTTTCAAGAGGAATAAAGTCTGTCTTCACATTGAAAGAGACACAAGTGCATGTGTGTGTGTGTATGCACACTCGCATACAAGCGTGTGTGTTTGATTGGCAGGTGGAAAACTCTGACACACTGTCAACATTTTTATCATCATCTGTGGATCAAGAAAAGAAGATCAAAATAGACATAATTAAGAAAGGCTCAGAAATTTATTGGCATCATTTACAAGAAACTCTATTTATAGTCAAACAGAATTCAGTGGAATTATTTTTGGTATGATTTCTTGCCAATATTCATAGGTGACCATGTAAAACTGTATTGATTACATTGGCTACCATTCAATAAGAAAAGTTAAGCAAGATTAAGGCCAATCAATTATGAATGGGAAATTATTTTGAAATACTGAATGTCAAAACTGCTATTTATTAGAACGCAGTCTATTTTTATTTCCTATTAGGGATGATTAATTACTGATTGGATGACTAAATCACTCATCTTCTGGATGTTAGGGTTCTACATTAGCCAATAATCCTGTCAAGATTGACAATGGGTTGTATCAACTATTTTCAGTTATTATTCACTGGATTCTATAGAATAATGTTTCCACACACAGCATCTCATATGTCAAGTGTTGCGGCATAAGATAATACATTATTTTTGTCAAGATATCTGGTGATGGGACATATATCACAAATCAAAAAAATTCTTTACCTACAAACCTTATTTGTTTTTGTTTTTGATTTTTTTTTTTTCAGAATATAACGAATTCGATAACGAGAAATGTAGTGTTAAAGTTTGTTTGATTACGTTACTTTCTTTTCTGTGTAAGGAAGAAAATATATTTTTATATGAATTCAACTTGTAGGATTAAAATCCTTGAAATCAAACACTTTCAAAATAGGTCCAGTTGTTTAGTTAATTTGAAAACAGTAAAGAGAAATATTGTATGAAAGAAAGTTGAATTGAAAGAGTTCTTTCTTACTGTTATCAGCTATCAATTACCGTATTTGACAGCATATAAAATGCATGGGTGTACAAGATGCACCCCAAATTCAACAGAGCAAATCAAGAAAAAATTAGTAATTAGTAAAATTAGTAAACCTACATATGGTATATAAAATGCAGGGGAATTTTAAAAGATATTTTTTAGTAAAAAAAGTGAAGGGACTTAGTCTCAAAAGAAATGGTGTAAAGTCAACTTCTGTACATGCTCTCTTGATCAATCTGTGTGGCTAATCTGGTAAGTGTTTTTATAAAAGATTATCAGATTAGATGTTTTTCAAAGCTTTTCATTGGCTAGAAAACATTCTTTTTATTAACGCTGAGCTGAGTTTGAATATTGCGTGTCAATCCAGAAATGAGTTTTCTGACCAGCTTTTATTAGTCCAATGTGCTGCAAGCTGTTAGAGAGAAAACTTCCGTTAGGATTTTTTTTAAAGAGGCTCCGATACCTAGATTAAACAAATTATGGTCCTGGCTAACAAGATTAGCTTACTAGACTTGCTAGGTTACTAACCATAGACCTATCTATCTATCTATCTAAACTCAATTTCTGATTTCCAAAAATAAATATTACTTGCAATAATTTTGGTATTTAATAATTGTAATGTTCCATAACTTCTGTTTGAATTTATGAGATGAGCCATTATAATTATTATTCACCGATTTATTCAAACTAGTGTTTTCATCTTGCTTGTTATAGTCCCAACATTTACTCTCTGCCTTTCTTTAGGTAACTACCATATTCACTAATGTTCCATACTTAATTATAATAAATAAAAATTTTCAAGTAATAATTTTCTAGTTAAATCCCTTCTTTTATTTATTTGTACAAAGCTAGTGAAAAGAGATTAGAAAATGAGTTTTGACCTAATATATGTATATAAATAATTTCTTTTTGAATAAACTGTCCATCTAAAGCAACCATAAGCAAATTGCAGTATGCGGCCCATTTAGCTTCCTGAATTTTCTTTGTTTTATGTACTGTGTCCCTTCAGGACTTAGACGATCATTGTCCTCCACATCTGCCTGTCCCTTGTAGCTCTCAATAAGTTTTATCTTTTTGTTATTTCTTCCAAAACCTGTTCTACCATCCATTTGCTCAAGCTCATCAAGTATGTTTCATGCTGCTTTCCTCTGTCTCTCCTTCCCACAATTTATCCTATGGGTATCAAGTTTTCCAAGTCCTCCTTCCTCATTAATGCCCCAGAAATTTAAACTTTCTTTCTGATGTTAAGTATTATTTCCTTTTTGCTTCCATTTTCTCCAAAACCTCATTTCTGCTTACATGTTCAGCCCATAGTATCCTCAGCAACTTTCTGTAGAACTACGTTTCTGTTGCTTCAAGTTTCTTCTTCATCTTTGAGGAAACTGTCCAGCATTCGCTGCCATGTAGGAGGACAGATATCACAGATATAAAAATAATAAAACTCTCCTAGTATGTATCAAAAACTGATTCTGTTGGAAATATGGACATCCTGCCAAAAGACGTAAAATTCAATCTCTTCACCATGAGCCTTGGTACAGGCAACCCACGTCCAACTACTCTCTGTGATATGGCATGTAATAATATGGAGTGACTTCTCCCTATTATCATATGTACAATAAAACAATTGTAACCTAAAAAATAAACACACCAATACACCCAAAAATTATAAATAAATTGTATGAAATTAAGATACAATTAACCATGCTTTCCTGTTATTTCTGTGTTTTATTTCCTGTCAAGTACGCTTTTATCTCTGTGAACATAAGGCTAATTTCTGCTGCTATGATGTGAGAGATCTTCCACAAGGGTGTCTTACAGAGTTGATGGAAAATCGGTGAAATGTCAATCTCTGTTGCTGATTGTCAGGATGGCGATTAGGTGTAAGGGTAGCTCCAAGAGTTGACCTATTTCTTGTGTTGGTTTGACCGAGGTCATAGGATATGGTAATTAACACCTGTTACTCAATCGAGGTCATGGTGGTGGGTCGATTCATTGGTAGTCAAGGTAATGGCATGGATTGGCATGGCTGGTATACCTATTCTATAAAACAGGACCATGGTGGCAACTGCAAAGGGAATGCCTGTAGCAAGTGAGATATGCCAGTGTGATGGTGGTGGGTTGACAAGGTGATGCGGTTGGTGTAGCTGATTGATTCTATGAGACAGTGGTAGGCTGAGTAGGTTGCATGCTTGCAATGTTTAAATGGTCGCTTGCAGAGCCGAAGTCGCTTGTTTACAGAGTCGGAGTTGTTTGCTTGCAAAGTCAGATTTGCCTGTTTACAGAGTCGCTTGTTTGCAGAGTTGGAGTCACTTCATGCAGGATTTGAGTCTCTTGCATGTGGAGTTGGACTTGCCGAGGTGACGGCTTGTAGCTGGGTGGTGCCGACGTCGAGATGGTATCAGTTGTGACAGTTGGCGTTTGGGGCCTGGCAGTGTCAAGGCTGGGTAGTCAGCAACTGTAGTGAGTCGGGTTTGCCGAGGTGACGGCGTTGACGACGAAGGAGGCTTGTAGATGGGTAGTGTCGACGTTGAGATGTTATCAATCCCGACGCTTGGCGTCTTGGGCCTGACGGTGTTGAAGCTGGATAGTGGGTTGCTCTAGTGAGTCGGGTTTGCTGAGGTGACGGCGTCGGCGACGACAAAGGCTTGTAGCTGGGTGATGACGACGTTGAGATGATATTCTGGATTCCTTGCGCGTAGAGTCGAGTCGTTAGTCAAGTTAAGGCACTAGGCTGACCGAAACAATACAGCTTTATACTATAGCAGCGCTTCTTAAACTATAGGTTGTGACCCCAGATGGGGTCGCAAAGCGAAATGCTGGGGTAGCGAAAATTCAGTTCCAACCCTTGAATTTCTGTTTATATGTTATCTACAAACACCAATATTTAACGTGATGAGCCAACGGAAGCGCTGCGGTAATAAAACGCGCGTGCGGCGCCGTTGCGACTAAGATGTATTTTCAGTGCAGTTGGTTAATACCTGGGGGTCGTGAAAAATCTCGTCATGAAAAATGCGGTCATGAGTGAAGTTTAAGAAGCTCTGTAATATAGAATCATTATGAAATGTATTTCTTCGAAACTAAGACTGCAGTAGTTATTCAGTGGTTGACATATGGTTGGGATTTGAAATGCATAAATAAACGTTCGTCACTGAAACCATGTAAGCTGGAACAATTTTGATTGAATGAAAACAGACAAGACTAAATCATTCTGAGAACAACCACAAGAATCCTTGGCCGAAGAAGGCCATAACCTTGCTAAATTGCAAATGTCTTTCTTCATACCTACCAACTGCTGAACAAATGCTTAAGTTCTCGGCGGGCGCCCCAATCAGCCAAACATTACGACATTAATCAGATTTCTTCATTAATGCGAGATTGAGACTGGACAGTAATTAGAACATATATCTTCCGGATATACTAAGGAAATCTGATATAGTTATACTGTGTACAAAAGATAGAGCATTAGACTATTGATAGTAAGGTCTTTCTTGGTCTTTTCTTAGTAGTTCCACGTTAACGAAATTGATATATTCATAAAGCATAGCTCTCTAAAATCAAAATAAGAGGCTAGGTATTTTTCAAACGTTTACAATATAGAACAATTACAATATTACAGCGAACTTCCTTAATGAAACTCACAAGCACATATGTAAGCTATATTCTTCTCTTCTTCTATGTGGATCGTCCCTTCAGCACGTTGGCGATCATGTCTTTCCACAACTTCCTGTCCAGTGTAACTTTCAATATAATTTTTTCTTTTCGCTATATTTCTCAAACCCTGCTCTGTCATCCATTCACTCAAGTTCGCCAGGTAGGTTTTGCATTGCTTTCTTGTTTTCAATCTGTCATGTAAATATGAAAATTTCCAAGCCCTCTTTCTTCATGTACCCTAGAAATTTCAATTGTCTCTTCCTGTGTTAAGTATAAGTGTGCTTTTTGTTTCTATTGTCTCTAGAACTTCGTCTTTTGCTCACATGTTCAGTCCATGGTATTCTCAGCATCCTTCTCTAGTGTAGATATTCATTACACACGCGTGCACACAAACACACATACACACTCTCATGTACGCACATATAGAAAGAAATATATTGAGAGTGGTTGTATAAAAATTTTAATTCCCCACTAAATCTAAGTTCTTGTGCCAAACTTATTAGGAATAAAAAGAGAAACGAGAACTTATGCTTCTTGGGGTTAAAATAGGTGTAAATAACAAAAGAAAAACGCTCAACAACTCAGTAAAATTTCAAGGGGAAAACATTTATTTACAAAAGTAAAGAAAAAAGATACAAATACAAAATTTGTACAAAAATTTCCTTTTGTGTGCATATTAAGGCAGGATAACAATTTCTGGTAAAAAGTATTACCATCGAAAAATGGAAGAAATTACGATTTTGATATATCCTGAGGTGGCGATAATATAGGGATAATCAAGAAATAGTATTCCATAAAGGAAATAAAGGAATAAATAGGTACTGTAGGTTTGAATAAAGAAGAGAAGTTTATTTAACGTATTTACAGAGAGACAGAGTGTAGTTGTTGTGTTCAGTCCAGGGAGTCTCTCCTAATGTATATCCGGTGACCGGTGACACGGTCCCTTATATCAAATGTTCCGGTGGTGATTACATA
Source organism: Acanthosepion esculentum (assembly GCA_964036315.1). Classification (NCBI taxonomy): domain Eukaryota; kingdom Metazoa; phylum Mollusca; class Cephalopoda; order Sepiida; family Sepiidae; genus Acanthosepion; species Acanthosepion esculentum. The sequence goes on from OZ038495.1 coordinate 78,031,337, forward strand.
TCTCACCATAACAGATTTCAGTTTAGAAAAAGACAAGGATTTTGAAAATGATGAAAGAGGAAGCAATTCAAGAAAGTAGAAAAGCAAAAGTGCAACCACCTTTCCAAAAAAACAAAAACAAAAACGAAAACGCCTACTTTTACTTGTCCCACGAGCGTCTCTAAGACATATAGTCATTTTAGAAAAGTCTGTTGCAGATTGGCGAATGTATTTTGCGTATCGAAGGTTAGGTTATCAGAAGGCTTAGAAATGTAGGTGTTCACAAGACATTCATCCACAACAAATATAAAAATAAGAACATTGAAGGTAAAATCATTTAGGAGAAATCAAAAATGAGGACAACGTGATTAAAGGATCAACAAATAACATTCATTTATATCAATTGAACATACACAATCAAGATAGATATTGCTGATCAAGTACGACCAGTTGCAATAAAATATGTAGAAGGATTATGCTGAGTTTCAATGTGTGTAGGATTGTGGTTAAGATTTGTGTATGAAATTAAACAAGATGTTTTATCGTATTACAAAATGTCTTTTGTGGGAGTTCAGTCACTAGTGTGTATGTGTGCGTTTGTTAAAGTTACTGTTCAAAGTTTGTAAGAGTTGTGTACTTTTAGCTGTTGTCTTGATGTTGGATTAAGATTTACAAATACTGTTTTAGTAGTGGGTTAATTCACTTTCTTTAGTATGTTGTAAGTAATGTTCCTGAGAGAGCGAAGTGCTATTTGTTGAGTCAGAAGAATTAGCGCGCGAAAGGTGTAGTTAGGTCAAAGTTTTGACTAGCGTGGATTTGTTTAGCATCTCTCCAGGGTTGAAGTTGTGACTGTTCGAATCGAATCGAAACGCTGCTATTTATTGAGTTTGTGGTCTCAGAACCGGCTCCAAAAGCAGTACGCGGGAAAAGGTATATTTGCTCAAACTTGCTACAGTTTTAAGATCTCAGCCAATGAAAAACCTAGTTTGCTGAAACTAAGGTGCTGATTGGTTAAGAGGTGATTATGCGTGAAAAGTGTATTATCCCAGAGGGGTGACAGGTAGATATGGAATATTCCATCAAGTCTCTTTTAAATTTACGCTGTTCGTGCTTGGGAAAATTTCGTTGAATTCTTTTCGTTCTGTTTGGACAACAGGAGAATTTCCACTTGTAAACTTCTAGGCTCTCTGCAATTGGCTTGTAACTGTTGCCTTCTTGATGTTCTCCTCTTGACATCAAATGACTTCTGCTCCTTGATGTTGATTTACCTTGTCCCTTGTTAGATATCAAAATGTCTTCTCCCTTTCGCCCACTGACCTGAGTTCTATATATTCCGTAAAAGAGGCGCAGAAAACCCCCACATCCAGGTCCTTACTAGAGCATAAGACTACGTTTCTCATTAATCAGTATATACGAAAAAATAATTTTTCATGACTTGAAATGGACTTGTTAAAAGTGTGTGAAGATGTTAAGAGATATCAGAAGGTTTGAATGATCAGAAGGCTTAAAATTGTGCGTGTTCAATAATCTTCTATCCACAACAATTAGTAAAAGACAAAAAATAATGATTTTAAACATAACAATTGAATTTATTAAGTATTTGATGTACATGCATGTGAACTGAAAAGGTTGGACAGAGTTGTGTCCCTTAGACCAGGTAATAGTTGTACCTAAGCTCATAAAGAATAAGCTGATTGTTAAAATGTAATTTAGAAGATTGTACTTGCGTAAGTCGATGTACAGTTCTTTACTTATTTAGTAGTGAATATTTCTGTTCACTTTAGGTAAGCAAAGTTTGTTTTAAGTTCGAAAGTTCTTTAACGTCTGACTACGTTAGTCAAAGACGGGAGTTCCTTGAGCGTTACATTTTGGCAATGTGTGAGCGGTCGAAATTGGTTGTTGTCGTCGTTGTGGTTTGCTCGGGTCTGGACTGCTCCGGACTGCTCGGTGTGACACGTGTTCTTGGGTTTTAATCACGTCTCATAGGCTCCGGGAAGAATGGCGCGTAATATGATCGTGCTCGTGGGAGCGATCTGATTGGTCGAAGCTGACCAATCAGCAAGCTGGATTTACGGTGATCGACCAATGGATGTTCGTTGATTACTTTGTATATGATGTTGGTAAAATCGTAACAAGATGAGTGCATTTCCAGCGGAGGGTAAACTGGCTGTCGTGGAAGATTCCACAGACCCTTCACAATTTTGGCAGTTTTTAACCGCTGAGACAAAAAAGATATACAAGTGTAACAATTTTTTACACAAACCGTCTGGCCTTCATAAAAATACACTTCTCTCAAAGGAATGTGTACTAAAAAGAACAACCAATGAAGGTCATGAATTTATGTAACCAGGTCAGAGGTCACCAGTTTATAGAGGCCGGTACGGTATTTGCATGGTTGGCTTCTGGTAAATATAGCAGGAGGGTGGGTTGGAAATTGGTTGCTGAACAACAGTGGAGCAAATGTACTTAACGACACTAAACAGGCGAACTGAATAGATATAAGAATACGAACCAAGAATACGAAACAATAACAATAATGAAATATTTATTATTACTTATCATACAACGTGCTGAGTGGAAGATTCCACAATAGTACGATCGTGAAGAAATTTATAATAATTTAGATAAGCCTTTGGAATAATTTAGATTTAGTCTTTGAAATTTCCAGGTAGAGAATAGTTTCTTACGAATCACAGCATTGATTTGTGATATGAATATACATCATATGAGGAATGTCTTCAGTATTAAACCCAGCCTAACTAAATGTGCTGTAGGACGTATACGGAATTCAGACAAAGGTTTTAAAATACCTTCAGCATAATTTCTGATTGAACGTAAAATATTTGTAATGCTTCTCCTCCAATTTTACTGGAAATAGTGCAATTAATTACAATACCTCATTGAAAAAATACAGATAGCTACTGGAAGTTAAAGTTTCGATCGTGTCTATTTCAAAAATAATTCTTTTGTCGTCATTTGACTTCCAGACAGTATCTGTTATTTTGTCACTGGATTGCTACAAGGATCTCAGTAGACTTCACAGCATCAAACATAATCAGAAGAAAATTGATAAAAGTCACTAATCTAATCCTACTCTTAATCCATATATCGATTACTTCAGTCTGCCTCCTTAACAATGCCTGTATTTATTACATTGTGACAATTTTTTTTAATTAAAAATGTGTTGACTAAATGATTATCTTCATTTTAATTTACTTTGGCTGGTAAGATTTTTGCATGAACTTAAGAAAATATGAGGGTTTAATGCATTTTTCGGGCAATGAAGTTGGTCCGCTTGACCCGGCTGTTAGCGAAATAGAAAAAACACAACTATAAAATGTATATACTAAGAAAAATGTAAACTTATATAAAAAATAATTAATGAGTAAGTATAAAATTAATACAAAAGAAAGACTAGGTTTGTTTATTGAACTTCCTTTTGAGGGGAGTTTTTAAAAAACATTTATGAAAGGAGAAAGTTGTCGGAGTTAGCTCCTCCTCATTTCCTTAATCCTTCAACAGGGGTCTCTCTCCCACGAGTATAAATACTGGCTGACCGTTCTCTCTCTCTCTTTTTTCCGACTTACGCCTCGGGCGGCCATCTCGCAGGGAGATGAGGTAAAATACTTTTTCGACTCAGGCCTTGGGCCGCTACCTCGTGCGGAGGCGAGGTATAACACTTTCTCTTTTTCACTTACACCAATATGTGACCTCTCACACTACAGCGTTTCCCATATTCTGGGAACATGCTAAGGACAATACAAGTACGTACGGACACTCAACGCAACACACACACATAACTTCTCCATACAAACACTCTGTAACTTTTCATGTCTTCGTGTATTAATATATTTGTTTACCCATAATATATATTTGTTTACCCATATATATCGCTCTTGTTTGTTTTCTTTGTCTTCTTCGGACTTAATTAATGTCCGACATTCTGATGTAGCTGGACCGGCCAGCAGGAAATCTTAACCCACTGATATCTCTTCACATCTTCACACTTCACACGCACGGTCCTCTACAAAGTTACTAACACGTATTTTTTTAAATGAAAAGCTACTAAAATGAAGCCAGGCAGTTAGTAAAAAATGGCTTGAATAAAATTTGATTTTGTAAAAATACCACCAAAATGAAAACTGAGGTTTATGTAAAAGATACATGTATAAAATTTGGTTTACAAATTTGTAATAAAAGAGGCTCAATTCTTATGTTCTCAAAATACGCCTGGATAAAATTTGCAACGAGTTGTGATTACAAAAAAACATTTTTGTAATTTTTTACCCAATGGGGAAAGTAAATTACGAATCCAAAATATCAAATTTCTGATTCAAATCGGAGCCGGTATGTGGCTATTTCTGAAGTCTGGTTTGACCGACAAAGTAGAAGGGATTTGACTTTCACAGACGAAAATCCTTTACAAAAAGATGAAGCTATGAAAAAGCTGCGATGACGAAGAAGTAACAATAGAAAAAGAAAAGGAAGTAACAAGAAAATAACGGGAAGAGAAAGAAAGAAAACAGAAAGAAGTTCCTACAAACTTAGATTATTTTCTATAGTTTTTGTGAAAGTTTGTCACAAAATTAAAGGTATTAATCCTAAATTTTAACTTTTTATGCAAATATGAGATTTATCTCATTTTGTAAAACAGAACTCTTTTCTAAACAAACCAGGAACCCAGACACGCCTACGAATTTGCCGTCAGCTCCTTTCGACAGTCGAACGAATCGAAGTGAACATTTTGTTGACACTAATTACCGTATTTAACGGCATATAAGAGGCACTTTTTTTACTAAAAATATCTTTTAAAATTCCCCTGCGTCTTATATGCCATATGTAGGTTTAAAATTCGCGATAGTTGGCCGAATTTAGCTACCTGGCAACTCCTATTAGCTTAGACTTTAGAGTAAGTTTCATAGACCTATTGTCATTATTTAAAAGGCTATTATGCCCATTAAAAGTGTTATCATTGATAATATTCATTATATTAATTTCATCACGTTTAATATTAGCACTTTGTTTCACTAAAATTATATGCAATAAATTCAAATTATATATTTGTAAAATATATTTGTTTCATGAATATTTTTCTTGCGATAACTTCCGGTTGTATCGGTATGAACACATTCAAAATTTTTATATCCTAATTATTCCACTAAGTCGTTTACAAGGCGCAGGTTGTACAGATCATATAAAGGAAAATTTTTGACTGAATTTCACTCCTTCAGATATGACAACAGCAAGAAAGAGGTTAAGCTACACTGTTGCGTACAAGCTTCATGTAATAAATTTTGCTAAAGAGCATGGAAATGGAGCAGTTATAAAATATTTGGGCCCTCCACCTACAAAAAAAATGATACGTTACTGGTGGCTGCAGGGAAATAACCTACGGGCAGCGAAGAAAGGTAACTGTAACCTTCGCCACCCAGCTCCACAGTGGCCTGAAATTGAAGAGGAAATTAAAACGTGGGTTGTAGGTGAGAGGAGTACAGGCAGAATCGTTGCTACGAAAATGATAAGGAATGAGGCTAGAAGAAAGAAAAGGGGATTCAAAACTTTAGAAACAGGAGGATGGTGTTATAGTTTTATGAAACAGGTAGGCTTGTTAAGGCGTACAAAACATTAATTGCGTAGAGCCAGATGACTATGATGACAAAATAGTAAAGTTTCATAAATTTATTATACATGCTCGAAAAAGAACTCCTTTTGAACTATGCTAGATAGGAAATATGGATGAAGTGCCACTAACGTTTGATGTTCCATCAAACAAAACTGTGAGTATTAAGGGATCCAAGACTATTACAGTAAAAACCACAAACTATGACAAGACTCATTATACGGCCATTCTTGCATGTTTTGCTGACGGCACAAAACTGCTTCCTTTTTTAAGAGAAAGACTAAACTGAAAGATAAAATACCAAAAGGTGTGCATGTTCATCCAAAAGGGTGGATGGACGAAGCTGGTCTACAATTATGGCTACGAGTTGTATGGAAAAGACGTCCTGATGCACTATTACGAAAGCCCTCTCTTCTGGTTTGGGGTAAGTTCTGAGCGCATAGAACTGAATCCATTGAAAAGAAAGTGGCAGAATTGAAGACAGAGATATCGGTTATTCCTGGTGGACTAACGAGTCAGTTGCAACCTCTGGATGTATCTTTGAATAGATCATTCAAGCAAAAGATGAAGGAGCAATGGAACACGTGTATGGCAATGCCTGATCACGACCTTACATTTACAGGAAGAATAAAAAGACCCAGCATTGCACAAGTCTGGGAATTGTAATAGACCAGAAATTGTTGTGAAATCTTTTAAAGTATGGCATTAGCAATGCTCTCAATGGACAGAAGATGACGCATTATTTAACGACGATGATAGTAGTATTGAAAATGAGTATCAGAGTTTTCATAACGAAGACGACGATGAATAAAATCCTAATGGTAACTGTATTGTTTTGCTCAGTTGTAATAATTGCTTGATATTTATTTTGTTTTCTTACTTTTGGATATAATAAAGTTTTTATAGGCTCCTGTTTTTTTCCTATTATTTTTCGTTTAATTGTAATCATGGCTTGTTTAACCAAAATAATACCTCATAAATATAGCCTAGGCTGTACCATTTACTAATAATTTTACTAATTTTGCTAATTACAAATCTTTTCTTGATTTGCCCTGCTGAAATTGAGATACGTCTTATACACAAGTGCGTCTTATATGCCGTCAAATACGGTAATTGTTTTTATGAACCCAGCATAATTGCAATTAGAACTTGTTATCTTGCCTAAATCTGTCGCGCACAAAGAAAAATGTTGTAGAAGTTTGTTTTGTAACTTTTGTAGTCTGTGTTTTTTTATTATTTTTTATGTCCTTTAATAAAAAAATAAATTTCTTTCACATTTCTCACCTGAGTAAGAGTCTTGTGTTTTTACGTTTGCACCTTTCCTAACACTCGGGATAAGAGATCGGATGTTCTCTCTTTTTTAATCATCTCTCCGCTTTTACGACAACTTTATATGTTTATAATCATTTAATGAAATAATTGGAATAAAAAGAAAAATTCAAAAAGACTTTCGCAGACTTTAATGCTTTCCGGATTTATAGGAATATCTGAGTGGGATTTCAAGTCTTTCGCTGTCTTGTAGTAGCAGTTTCTCTATGGTTGGGTGTACCTTGCTGCTTGTCCCAGTGGGTGCAAAACAAAAAGGACTGTTCATTTGTGTTTCACAGCCAAAAATCAACATGGCGTCAGTATTAATAATTTAATTTTGGCCAATGAGCAGGCTTCTTATATTTACTGCGTACTACACACTAAAGGAACATAATTACTGTTCTTCCTAGGGTTGTTTCTTTTTAATAAAGGAATTTTTTATTTGGAAAAAGGACGAAAAAATAGTTCAAACAAATGTTTGGGGTAACATTTAATTTACATGAATACACGACAAAGACAGACGACACGAGCCGAATTTAAGTAACAGACAATAAATTTATTGTTAACACACAAAAATGGAAGAATTACCCAAATTAAGTGCATTTTGTGCCAAATGATGGCCAATAACATGTATGTAAAAATAATCAATGCAGACCCGTATATCCTTTTACAATAAAAATTATAATGCTGCATAAGGTTCTCGGAATAGAAAACTACATACAAAAAGTAGAAAAGTAGTAAATACTTATCTGAATAGTTTTCAAAGAATTGGTACAATTTTCGAAGCAAAGTTTCTGATAACAGCGAAGAATAGAGCAACCACACCAGCCGATGACTTTTCCTTGACGTGGGAGAAACTTTGATGTTCCTTTTAGTTTATTTCTCGCCTGGTGGTTGTCAAATTCTTTTTTAATCGTTTTTCTTTCTGGATTGGGACAACCTGAGTTCCAGCAGCAGATGTTTGTCGACTCTTCCAAGGTCCCCTTATATAACCTACAGGTGGGGGTTCCAAATTCACTTCTTGGAATTTGGAGGGAAATCTTTTGATTGGTTCTTGATGAAAAACAAACGCAGCTGTTTTCTCACAAATCGAAATATACCGAAATATTTTTGAAATTCAAAAATTAAGCAAGAACCCAAAGCAGCGTTTGCTTTCTCTCAGAAAAGCAGACGACGCATGCTCAAGCAGCTTAAATTTTTTATACCAATTGTAATTCATTTTCATTCCAATACTAGTGAATATAATAATATACAAGTGACAGATTTTCGAAATGTCAATGTTTATGTTCTGTTAAAAGTCAAATTCAGAATGCCCATTTTCAAAACATGCTCTAAGTTTAGAAAGCATACACGCATTTATAGAGAAAGATAATCCTCACTTCCTTAAATTCAATTTATATAATTCTGTCTTTGCAGCTAGACCCCACTGTTTCTAGTCCAATACTCTATCGTCTACAATTCTAAAAACGCTTCCTGTCCTCATTGCTTTGTGTTCAATACGCTTACAATATCGCTTAATGCATAACTGAAAATATGTAAAACTATAACTGGAGAGAAAAATAGAAGATGCAAATATCAGGAAAACTGTCAATAAAAATCAGAATTGCTTGTCTCGATGCATTTTTCCTTACTGCAGCCTTTTTTATTCTTTTTTGCATCAGAGTAAAAAAAAAACAGAAATTTGGAAAAAGAAAAATGAAAAGCCGAATATAAGAATGATTTCAAAATAAAATATTTTGGCTTGTTAGGAACACAAAAGTCTTCACTTCATCCATTGATGCTTAAAGGGTTATCAGTCTCTAACTTTTCAGTCCAAATTCTAATGATTGACGATACATATCAATTTAGTAAAGTAACTACAGATTGTATAGAAAGAATAGCAAAGAATCATTGCTTCTTGTAAACGGGTCGAGTTCAAAATCAAATTACAGTATTACCATTTTTAGATATGAAGTCTATTTCTCGATTAAGAAACTATTGATATTCTTGGGTTGAATGGGAGCAAAACGACCAATAGTAAATATTTTCATATAACAATTTGGGCGCCAGTATATTTTTATTCAGTAAAATAAAACAATACTAAAAAGACTTCAAGCAACAAGAAATCGAAAGATTTTAGTAGTGCTTAAAATTTGCTTCCGACTCAAATTCAAGGTAAATTTTCTATTCTCAGCTTATTTGTAAGCCCTGCCAAACAAGATACATATTTTGCCCCCGAATTAATTACTAAAGACCTTCACAGAGTGAACAGTTGTATTAATCAAGAAAAATATAAGACCATAAAAATGAGAGAATACAATGAAAAAAAATGATCACAGAAAAAAAACAACAGTAAAAATGAATTTTTAAAAACATATGAATGTTATGAAGTAGAGTAGTCTCTAGAAGAGACGTTGTCAGGTCAACAGATGGTAGCTCGACTAGCATTCGCTGGGGCGTACTGCTTTTATAGCAGTCCCTCATTTACATACAACACTGCATCTCCCTGAACCTAAATGGCCTTATGTCTTTCGTTGATCTTTGATTTCTTGGGAATCTAAATTTTTTTTTTTTTTTTTTTTTTTTTTTGCTATGTATCTTGATTTTTTCTTATAGGGTACCTAGGTCTGAGTTTATTTTCCTCTTCCGACTCCTCGTCAGATTTCTGGTCATTAACATCCATAGATTGTTCGTTTCATTACTGGATTCATTAGTCCCCCCTTCCTCCCGTTCATATTCTTCACCTTCAGATTCTTCGTTCATTTCTATATCGTCAGCTTCCATTCTACTTCTGAATTGGTCTGCATGGACCAGTGCATTTTGTCCAGTTTCCGTTAGTATTGCTGTGTTGTGTCCTTTCGGTACTATAAAGCTCGCCTTCTCTGGATTAGATTCTATTTCTTTTTTATGCCATACACTCTTTCACTTGTTGAAAATGGCATTGTTATGGGAGCTCTAATCTGTCTACCTGTTAATTTGGAGGGACTTTGTAGTCTGCCGGCACGTGGAATTGTCCTATAGCTTAACAGTAAGTAACTCTCTATATTATAATTTGATGGGGGAAATGGATTTAGTCCCATTTCACAGTCTGCAACATTCTTTCTGCAATTCCATTCGATTGTGGGTGGTAAGGTGGTGTTTTATACCGGAGGAATACAATATTTCAGTAAATAATTGATTCGTCCGGTTATCATCTACAAAAATGGAGTACTGTTACCACATATGAGCAGCAGCTACATAGTCTTCACTTTCCAGTCTCGGTAGGGTCCAAAGACGTCTTCGCGTCCTTGTGGGTGACGAATTATTTTCCACCCCTTTCTCACAGGCGGAACGTTGCAAGCCTCTCGCTATTTCCATTGAAAGTGTTCAAACGAACTACATTCCTTATTTCCATCAGTTTTAAGACCCACCATGCCACGCACATTGTAGCGAACTACCTTCGTATTTCATTGCTGAGATTTACGTTCCACTCGAGCATTATCTTCCCCAAAACCGACTCACAAGAGGATACTTAACCCCTGTCTGTGTCTAGGGTTAACCGTTATCTTCCCCACATATCCGCACAGTATCTTCCTTCTTACTCTTGAGCCTTGTACAGGGTAAATATCATTGTAAAAAAAAATACAACTGAACTATTCTCACCAACGTGATGGCACATGACACTTAAGGACCTCTTAGGACGTTCTGTTAAAAAATCGTTCTCTGCGTCCCTAAAGAATAAATATTTTCGTCTAGAATTGAAAGGGAAAGAAGCAGTATCTGCAGTCTTTAGGAAATTATAATTATTAGTTTTGAATATCGTATCAATTATCAAACATCTTTACTGGCGGAATGTCTATCCGGGCTATGCAGCCATTTTGAACAGGTTACTAATCTTTGAATTAACTTAAAAAAACAACTAAGAATATTCTTACTACACCTACGTGAACACACTCTCCTGTAGGGTTAGTCAACAGTAAGACACCATTAAGTCAGCTGGTGTATTGTCCGACTATCGCATTAATCCTGACCGTGTGAGTAGATTTGTCGTCTAGAGATTTTGGCAGAACATCGCATCATACAGATCTTTCAATTCCATTTACCGCCCAAATTTGACTCCCTGCAACTTCTGGCTTCTTCCAGAACGAGATTAAGGAGAGCATGAAGTGAGGTAACGGGTGGCGATCCTGAAAGACGACTTTGCAAGGGTAGTCGCGAGGTAATTTGAAGAGGTCTAAGACTCCATTGTCCTATGTAGGCTATTTTAAATTAATAAATAATAAAACTGAAAGGTATCGATTTTTTCTTATTTAACATTTATTTCAGAATGATATCGGGGAACTAAAATATAACATAAAGTAAAAAAAAAGTCACAGAAATTTTGCAAAAGCACTGCTTTGGTGACCGAAGTATTTGCATCCCCCCTCACAACCGATGCTAAAGGTCAGAGTTCGAACCCAGGTAAAATTCAATAAACCCAAGTAAAAATAAGTTTTTTTTTTAAATTTTGAAGTAAAAAATAAATGGAAAAAATTAGGAAATTTCAAATGCTGATTTTCAAGGCAAGCAAATCCTCTAAAATTTTAAGATTGATGTAGAACAGTATCCTTGTCCTGCCTATACCTTAATTTTCCTATTTGATCTTGTAATGTACCAACTTAAGGTTAGTACATATCAATATCACACACACGCACACATCTCCACACAGCCTAAACAATATCCACACTACTGAATTTCTGGAAAGCCTCCCCCTAAAAAAAAACGGGCCCCGTCCTACGCTTATGCATCGCCATCTTTCCATCATCTTCTGTTAAAACCCTATTAGCAAAACTACTACCGACACTTGCTGCATATCAACATGCAGTTACCTGTTTTACATGAGATTTTACGAGGACTGGCATTAATGGCCGGATCAGTATATTTGCCACCATTTTTATTCTGTTTTCTGTTATATTATTAAGATCTTCAAAAAGATTACAATACAAGTGAATATTAACTTGAATATCGGTTTGAAATCTCCCAATAAATCAATTTAAGCTTCTTTATTTTACACTTATACTTTTGAACGATTCTGGAATGTTTAAATTGTTTGTAAATATCACAAATGCGTTATTACAAATATATATTATTAACAAATAATAAAACAAAAAATTAATCGTGTTGTATCTTCTTTCTGTTTGTAGTGCATTGTTATTAATATCGATTATTATCTGTAGCCGGAATGTGTCGGGTATCGAAAGCATGGTGATATAGGACGATGGCTGTAAAGAAAGATCAAAACCACTGTTATAAAAATATTTGTCGATTTAAAAGAACCTATAAATCAATAATTCTCAAACAGTGTCGCTATATCCTAACATTTCCTACATATAAAATAGGAGTTCTACAAGATTTTGGTGTTGTGTGTCATGCTCCAAGGAAACAAATATTCATTTCCCTGCAACACGACTAACATCAAAAACATCGGTAATTTTCACCACTCAGAATTTATCAATTCAATGTTATTTTGAGCCATTGTAACGTTACAAAACTTTATTATGTGCTTTTAACTCGCCTATAATTTATGCAAAGGGTTAGAAAGGGTTAGAAATGCCTCAGTCTAGTTAGAGGCGCGAAATATAAGTCGTCTCGCCAGTTGGAGCCAATCTATCAGAACGACTGCACGTCTATGTTAGCCTTCCGTATTCCCACGTCGTTCGTAGCCTAGCCACATTGACGCAATATACTACCGAACCAACTATCAAGTAAGACCGTAATTCACTTTTCTTTTCTATGTCTTCTAAGATGTATTCGTTTCGCAGCGTGAACAATCTATTGTCAAATTCTAGTTTCTATAAATGTACGTCAAATGTTTTCTCTCAAATTTTATACTAATTTAATACTCCGTATTCACCCATGTACTAACAGGTGTTAGTATATCGCGATTATTATAATGGTATATTGAGATGTTTAGATAAGTCTGTCCCCACTAGTCATTATAATATAATAAACTATTTAAACTTCTTTATTTTTACAATTATGACATGAACCGAACCAGTATTTTTTTTTCAATACTATGGATGCGTTATTACAGATGTATTAACAAATAATAGAACTGAAAATTTATCGCATTGTAGTTTCCTCTTAAGTGCATCACCTCTAGTAATACAACCAAGAGGATGTCAGCCATCAAAAACATAGAGAGTTAGGATAAGGAGTGAGAAGTCGGTCGAGCCGAGAAATTTTCATTGTTCCTATAAAAATTCAAGTAAAAAAAATGTGACCTTCTACTCCGTTCCACTATCTAGATCAGTGTTCCCAAATGGTTATAAATAATTATTGACCGATTTTATCATTGTGATACTTTGTATTATATAAAGTATTAAGAATATAATTAGTAACTAGGGTCCACAAATTAGAGGAGAGAACTATCAATGATAATGTCCTGACTTGGAATCCGCGGTTATCTCCCTTTAACCTTCTCCCTGGACCTTCTTGCGCCTTTTCATCGGGACTTCCCTTTGGTGAGGTTAATTTTCATTCCGAAAATGCGGCCCAGAGAAAAAAAAAGTTTGGTAACTACTGATCTAGAGCAAAGACATTTTCAACCAATGAAATTTTTTTGATGGGATTTTTTGATAAGCCTTACCTCTGATCCTGATTATGTCGAAAGTAAGTACTGGAAAAGAAGGCTTGAGAAGAAATTTTCTTCTCAAGATTATTTTCTACTGACCAAAAGGACGGAATTTGAAATCTGAGACAATTTTGAAAAATATCTTAGTCCACCGGTCTGCACAAATATGAGGAAAGGCATCAACCGATTTAATCACTATTCGATTCGGTTGGTGCATGACTAGTGAAGGGGAGATGAGTTCAGCAGAGCAATTAGCCTTCAACAGTGAGTTGATAAAAGATGATATAGGATTCTATGATACCCAGTGACACGAAAAAGTTTTCCTTTAATAATACACTATCAACTTACGTTCTTCTATTATAACTCTACAAATCCATACTGTTTCTGAAAGTTTTCAACGAACAATAATCATTCTGAAACTTATTCTATTCTACACACGGACCCGCCCCCACTATGTTGACCTACAACCCCTGAACGGCACAACACAATTTGACAAAATTTCATGAACTTTGCTGACACATTATACTCTCTACCAAGATCTTCGCCTACAACAGTAAGTCTCCACTTTCTTATGAACATCTTTCTCTATTTAGCATAATTTCTTTTTTTATGATGTCAACGAATACTCGTTGCCACTTTTGTGATGTCAACGAATACTCGTTGCCACTTTTGTGATGTCAACGAATGCTCGTTGCCACTTTTATGATGTCAACGAATACTCGTTGCCACTTTTGTGATGTCAACGAATACTCGTTGCCACTTTTGTGATGTCAACGAATACTCGTTGCCACTTTTGTGATGTCAACGAATGCTCGTTGCCACTTTCGTAATGCTCGTTGTAGTACCGACTTTGTAATCGCAGATGCAACTACAGTGACGCCGTTGAACAATACTGGTGTCAGACGCCTTCGAATGACACTCGCACTAATAGTACTTGCTCGATAAGACTCGCTCGAATAGTAACCAGCGAATGGTAATCAGTGTTGTGATTAGTATAGAGAATAGCGTAGAGAAGAGAATCGCGAACCGTATAGTAATAGAGGATAGAGTAGAAATAACGATCAATCTAGACGTCACGCAACTTTCTATATATGCGTTTCCTCTATGGTCACGTGATCCACTTAATTCAATAATGGGATCGCCTGTGTTTACTCACTAGCGATCTATGTTCAAACTCAAGTGTCGGCAGCGGCGCTTTATTCCTATATAACATCTTTAGTCGCTCAAAATAATATTTTGACAAGCCTCTTTCTTTTCACATTAATAAACAATTTCTTTCTGTTTTCATTGCACTCTAAGTAAAAATGCTTTCTTATTGTCCACTTAAAAAGGTGGGAAAATCTTTATGTCACACAGATTTTGGTTTACTCTTTCACCTCATATACAAACTAGGCACAAATATATCCAAATCTCCTAAGAAACATTCTCTGTCATCAGATTTCAATCGGTTACCATAATCAAGTAAAAGTGCCACTGTCGATGTACGGCTACTTTTAGCGTAGAAGTAATGAAACGTTAATTTCGACGTGCTTAACACTTTCAGTATTGCTCCCAGCGACGGCAAATTGTCCTACAAAGGATTTGTTGATTTGAAATCAACAAGCAAATAAATACAATTGTCTTGTGAATCATGAAACAACCAAGAATTCTCTTGGGTCTTTGGTCAAATGTAATTAAGAGTCAAGAAACATTTTACAGCCGGCAGTATAAAGTCACTAATAATCAATAATTCAATGAACAATTTCTCTAAAGAGTTAAAAAGGAATTGGGACTTCCAGAAGCAATAATTTGTCAATTAACAAACTGTTTTCTCCAGTTTTATCCCATCACTAAACGGCACATCTCAGTGGTTAAGGAATTGATGTAAAGGTTACAAATAAATGGTGATTTTCTAAGCGTAGCTTAGATGTGGCACAAGGCCGAAAGTATGGGGCACCCAGTGAGGATCGAACTCACTATTCAGTCGTAATCGATCTAGAGAGAGACAAGCTTGCTAGCCATTATACCACGTCGAAGGTTATAAATAAATGATTGGTTCATGAAGTTGTTCTGATGTAATATTCTGAAGAAAGAAATGACGATTTCTAAGTTTGGATCCTTAAAGCAAAACAGCAAATCTTTTTAAGAGAGTATTTGGGGGAGTTTTTTTAAGATAGTACTTGGGGGAGTTTTTTCTTTCTTTCTTTTTGGCGACTTTTTGCCTGATCAGTCTTACAAAGAGAAGATTTCCAAAATCAAACAAAAACTTTATACAATAATGTATGGAAAGGTTCTAGAGAAATGTTGTTCAGAATTCACAGGTTTAAGTTCGGCGTTATGTTGATTAAAATGGTTATGTAAGTGTGCATGTGTCTAAAAGAGAGTATATACTATTAATAAAGTGAAGGTTTGTTCATCTACATAGGCCTAGATGGAGAGAAAGGCAATCACTTAGCGGTTGGTTTCTCTGCGTACGCTTCTAGCGGTTTGCGAGTAGCGGTCTGCTTTGTTATTTGAAGTCGCCAAGACACGAAAATGGTCATTCGACGCCAGTGAATCTTCTGCTATTAACGTTTTCCAATTGCTAGCTCACTTTTTATTTGTTTATTTTATCGGATTAACTACCGGCTCCCAGATTTGGAGGTTTTAAAAACTAAATAGAACCATTTGATTCTATCGGAATTAAACCTGTTTAAGCAAAGCTTGATTTTCTTTTTCCTTTAGAAACCAGACACAGGTGTTTTGTCTTTTTTAGAGCACTTTATTTGGTTGTTAATTGTTTGTGATGTTGCCTGTCATTCGTCAGTTTTTGTGTGGGAATACGCGTGTGTATAGCCCAGACATTTTTCCATTAAGATTTAACACTGCTTATAAAAAATTTAAAGAAATCCGTTCTTATTATTTAGGCATTATTCTTTGCATCGTCACACCAAATATTTATATTCACCATCACTGGCATGGCGTAGCGTGCATATCGGCTACTTAGGATCCAAATTAATTTTTGATCACCATTAATTGCTTTTTTTTACAATTTGTTGTTGGGTTGTTCCTCGTTTGCAAGGAACAGGCGAGGATGGTCTGTCTAAATTCCACAGACATTTACTCCCACCTGCGCTAGTTGTTTAAACTGAAGATGAGTTCGAACGCACTGAATCCACTCTTTAGACTCTGTGTCTTGCTTTGGAAGTTCAGCGAATCTAAACCGCTAAAGCAACTGTTTGTCAAAGTAATCTTCCTTTAGATAGATTCCTTCGTTATTTGCACATAGATGGAGCCAGCCGTTGGGTGTAATCCCTGTTTGACCTCTTGGAAAAGATGGATTCATGCCTTCTCTAAAAGCATTATTACAAAACCGCTTCAAACGGAATTTGAACTCGGTTCGTCAGTTACATTTCTACGCCCCTCTTTTTCTGCTTTTTACAAGTAAGTTTTTTTTCCAATATAACGTCACTCAAAATATAAGAATTCAGCATAGAATCGCCTTATTTTGCAGTTAGTTTCTACTTTGCCTGTCAAATCCCGAGTTTCTGTCACGAATTGTTCCAATACAGCATTCTCCATCAGTTATATCTATTAATTAAGTGTCATCACAACGCAAAGGACATTCGGTCCCTTTCATCATACATCAGTTCGATCTCTCTGTCTCTCTCTCTCTCTCTCTGTCTCTGTCTCTGTCTCTGTGTCTCTCTCTCTCTCTCTCTCTCTCTCTCTCTCTCTCTCTCTCTCTCTCTCTCTCTCTCTCTCTCTCTCTCTCTCTCTCTCTCTCCATAACTACATATTCCGTTTATATAAACATTACCACAACTACATGGGCTCGTGACTGAGAGAACGTTCGCTTTCCGACCATGAGGCCCGAGTTCGATTTGTCAGGAAGGTGACTTCTTGATGTTATGGCCTGGGGAGGCAATCTCAGCATACAGCATCTTTGGAAATTGTCTGAAAACCATACAACAAGTTGACCTTGTGAGTGAAATTGAGAACCGTCGATGATTTTACTAGCGCGAAATCCCAAGTCATCGTGACCGAAGGTTTGAACGTGCTGTCCTTGTTCAAGCTGTGGATCACACTAGATAATGCGCGCGTTCTCATAAACTGTAACTAATGTCCGCACAGTATAGTTGCAACATAAACAACAAGTAGACTCCATGAGTATTGGACAAACACAAATGCATCTGAGCAGGCGTCTACGACAGGAATTGGCTAGCCACCGTAGCAGACAGGCATACTCGAATACGGGTGGCCAACTGTAATTACCACAAATCTCAGTTCTCAGAAAGCAAGCCGAAGACTAGAGTTGGAACAAATACTAGTGCACGCACCGCTTCGATACATTCACATGGTGGAATATAAAATAGAATTGATTTAATACAACATAAGTTTTTTTTAATACTTTTCTTAGCTATTAATTCCATTTGAATTCTTTTTAAAATATGTTGTTTTTGCTTTCATTTTTTAACTAGGCTTAGCAGTCTTGCGATTAACAGGTTTCCTCAAGCCATTCACACTCTTGCTCCTCGCACGCGCGAGGGCACACACACACAGACATTATTCAACGCTGAGCAATGCGGCAGTTCATCAACACACACACACACACACACACACACACACACACACACACACACACACACACACACACACACACATCTCAATATTATTTAACTTATCAAGCTTACCCAACTAAATTATAAATGATTTCAATAATAAATCTTTTGTTACTACTACTACTACTTCTATATACTGTGTCCCTTCATGGCTAGCTACAATTTCCTGTCCTTTGGATCTCTCAAATTTTCTCTTTACACCATCTTTCTAAAACCCTGCTCTGCCATCCATTCGCCCAAGGTCGCTAGGTTGATTGTGTGTTGCTTTCCTCTGTCTCTCTTACCTTCAATCTGCCCTGTGAGTATCAAATTTTATACGCCCTCTTTCTTCAAATATGTGCGCTATAAATTTCTACTATCTTTTCTTGACATTAAGAATAAGTGTCCCTTTTGTTTCCATTTTCTCGAAATTTGCATTGTTGTCTTGTTCGGTACATAGTTTTCTCAATATTTGATTCAAGTTTCTTCTTCATCTGTGAAGAGATTGTCCAGCATTTACTGCTATATAGGAGGACTGATATTAGTCCAGTACCCATTTCTATGTTTCTAACGATATCTTTTCTGTTTCTTAATACTTTGGTCAGTTGTTTTATATTCTAATTCCTGTATTTCTTATCTATCACTACGTCTGCTAAGTGTGGTTAAATAAAATCAACTTCATTCATTTAACCTGCTACTACATCCCCAAGGTGCATTGAGTTTGGGTTTCAATGGACAACAAATGAAAGTCTAATTCACATATAAACGCATAATGTTCTCTTATTTGCATCTCAACATTGTTTATGATCGTTGCTTCATATAGACTTTCTTTCAGTAAAATTCTTGTACAATTGATAAGATTATGATATAAGCAATAAAAGGGTCACCAACGTATTTATTTTTTGAGGCTTTGTTATTGTAGTCTGTGTCCCACCACAGATCATACTAGAATAGACTTTGTACTCTGTGTCTTTGAAAAAGGTTAGATGCAAGGTTGAGCTGAGACGTAACCTCTTAGCTGCCCACGTGATCGGTCCAACTGCACCCATCTCAGCGATAAAAGAGAAAATGACTCATCGAACGCGAGAGTGTACGGTCAACGTTCAAGGAAGATCCCAAAACCACATACACACTGCCCGAGGGTTATTGATGAAGTCCGAGGTCGAATAAAATGTTATCTTATGTATGAGAGATTAAATCTCGTCTTTTCATGTCTAATGTACAACGATACTTTATTGCATTACATATTATTTCGACAAGACACTCTTATTTTATTTCCCACAGGCAGAAATGAACTTCTCGCTTTCTTTACCCACTGGTTTAATTGGTTAAATGGCAAATGGTAAGTAGAAACTGAGCTGTGAGATATCAAAAGGGGAAAGAAGTAATAACGTGGAACAGGACACAGTGTTTACACTTTTAAGTAGAAACTGAGCTGTGAGATATCAAAAGGGGAAAGAAGTAATAACGTGGAACAGGACACAGTGTTTACACTTTAATCTGATGCGCGCGCGAGTTTTCACCCCCTTCCTTTCACTTTCGGTTAGTCATAGCAGTAAACCGTTGTTTCTAGCCGAAAGGAGGAGGCTGTTCAGTTTTCGCGCCGTTTCGCTCTGACGTCACGGACAAACTTTTTCCTGGAATTCAGTCGCCGCCAGTACGTGGAAGAGATAAGTCGTTCACCCATATATTTCGACGGAGATGCCTTCTAGCAAACATTGCTTTGTCCCGCATAGCTTGACGCGTGCAACTTTAGCACCTAAGACACAGTCATTCCATTATCCTTGATAACTTATTTTTCCCTCAAGCTACGAATCTTCTGACGAAAACCGTCACCTCTTCGATGATTTATTTCTCGTTTTGATACGAACATCTTGTTCGAAACGGCGAACGACCTAGACCAGAGATCTGTGAACTTCCAACCTGAAGAACTAGAATTTTTCATATTCTTCGAACTGTCCTCTCAGAACCTGTTACTTTAAAAAGAATTACATACACTCACAATTATAAACTCTCGCAGTGAGTATTTTTTCCTTGCCGTATGTGCATTTATGCATTACAACTGACTTTCTGAACTTCCAACCTGAAGAACAAGCATTTTTTATATTCTTCGAACTGTCCTCTCAGAACCTGTTACTTTAAAAAGAATTACATACACTCACAATTATAAACTCTCGCAGTGAGTATTTTTCCTTGCCATATGTTCACTATGCATTACAATTGACTTTCTGAACTCTTCTTCCTGAAGAACTTTTTCCCGCCATTAGCCATCTTGGATTTAAATTTTGGCGCGAAATTTTATCTTGTCAACTATCATTTTCCAGTACATTTACTGAAGGTCTTCACTGAAGACATTACTTGTTAAACTCTAATAAAAATTTTATATTTGTTCTCTTGACCAGGCTTATCTTCGTCATTCCTCCTGCTTATTTATTCTTACTTTGTTTGTGGATTCGGTAGTGGTGTGTGTAGTGTCTGGCACAAGGTCATTTCGTAATCCAGCGCTGCAACCCTATCGTGGTCCGCAACAAGATTGGTGACCACCCGACGTGATACTACGTCCTTAAAAAAGAAAAAAATTTTAGTGGCAGGAATGACGTCTGGTCAAGCAGGAGAGTCGTCGAGCATGGCCGCCGCCGTTGCTCCCTTTCCCCCCTTTTACGAAGGGAATATTAAGAGCTGGTTCCTACAAATGGAAGCCATTTTCGTTGTGAGAAGAATCACGGATCAGAAAACGAAATTTGGACACGTGGTAGCCGCTTTACCACCCACCATTGTGGTTGAAGTGTCCGACTTCTTAGAAGCCGTTCCCGAAGTGGAACCATACAACACTCTAAAGGAGGCCATATTAAGGAGAATGGGCCGTTCTGAAGAAGCTCTCATCCGCGAGTTATTTAGCGACGGTAGAACTCCATCGCAACTTTTGCACTTTATGAAGAGCCGTCTGGGTAAAAACACTATGGCTGAACCCATTTTAAGAAGCCTGTGGTTGGATCGTCTCCCCATCACCATTACCCAAATTTTGGCGCCCATGTCTGAGAACACCTCACTCGACCAGTTAGCGGACGCTGCTGATCGTATTTTCTCCCAACTGGATCACCAAATGACACCAGTACACAGTGCCAAAGCATCCAGTGACCACAAGTCCTTGGAGAAAGCGGTGGAAGACCTACAACGGCAAGTCAGAGATCTGACATTTGCTCTGAAAGACCGCGGTCGAAACCGGTTTCCTTCCCGCCGGCGTTTTAGGAGTCGACAACGTTCGTCTAGCCGAGACGGTGATACCTCCTCTTCTATATGTTATTATCACCGTAGATTTGGTCCCTTAGCACGTCGCTGCACTAAGCCGTGCAATTATGCTGTGGTCGCGGGAAACGAGACCGCCGGCAAGTGAGAGCGACTAATCTTGCTGGCAAGGCTCCTTCACCTAAACTTAGTCGCCTTTTTTACGTGACGAACACACGTAATAATTTACGTTTTTTTGGTTGACACCGGCGCTGCTATCAGTGTGTTACCAGCTAATAATAAAGCCTTATCAACTTCGCTTGCAAGCAGCGAATGGCTCTGGCATAAACACCTATGGTACTAAGTCCCTTACTTTAAATATAGGAATGCGCCGGGATTTTACATGGAACTTTACTATCGCGGACGTTTAGGTGCCGATTTCTTGGCACACTATGATCTTGCCGTTCGAATGAACAACCATTCCTTAACGGATAATTTAACTAACCTTTGTGTCCTTGGAACCTACTCCAAACATATCACTACTGACATCACTGTGGCCATTTGCCATAATAAGGAGTATTTAGACATTCTAAATCAGTACCAGGACCTCCTACGTCCCTCTGGGTCTATTGATTCGACCAGACACCAGACACATTTTATTAAGACTACTGGTCAACCTGTCTTTTCCCGTCCTCGTCGTCTAGCACCTCATAGATTAAAATTTGCTAAGAAAGCTTTCAACGACTTACTAAGAGATGGTGTTATTCGCCCATCCGACAGCAACTACGCCTCTCCCCTGCACTTAGTACCTAAGCCAGGAAAGGATGATTTCCGAATTTGTGTGGATTATAGGAAGTTGAATTCCGTCACCATCCGGGATCGCTATCCAATTCCCCATCTCCACGATTTCGCTTCCGGTTTACAAGGCGCGACTATTTTTAGTAAGATAGATCTCGCTAAGGCATACTATCAGGTGCCAGTAGCTGCTGCTGATATCCCAAAGACGGCTGTCACTACGCCCTTTGGCTTGTTTGAATTTTTAAAAATGCCTTTCGGTCTATGTAACGCGGCACAGACCTTTCAACGTCTTATGGACGAAGTCCTGCGTGGACTCCCTTTCGTTTTCGACTATATTGACGATATTTTGATAGCTAGTGAGGACGCTGCCTCTCATAAGCGTCACTTAAACGAAGTCTTTCAACGTTTGTCCCACTATGGTTTTTGTCTGAACCTTGACAAATGTGTATTTGGAGCGAACCACATGGAGTTTTTAGGCCATCATATTGATGCTAATGGAATATCTCCTGTTTCAGATAAAATTAAAGCAATTGCTGACTTTCCCGTCCCTGTTTCCATTAAGCAGTTGAGACGTTTCATCGGAATGATTAATTTCTACCGTAGATTCATTCCAAATTGTTCTGACTCCACTTACTAACCTTCTACAAAAAAGGAATAAAACTATAACATTGGAGAATGAAGCTTTGGTTGCATTTCAAGCAGCTAAAACCGCTCTAGGCAACTTTTCAAAACTTAGTTTCATAGAGGACGATCCTCAGTCAGATATTTACCTGACTACCGACGCCAGCGAATCCGCAATAGGCGCAGTCATTGAGCAAGTCCATGCCTCTCAGCGCAGACCCATAGCATTCTTTTCTGCTAAGCTTTCTCCTGCACAGTCACGCTATAGTACCTTCTCGCGTGAACTGCTGGCTATCTTTCGTGCAGTTAAACACTTTAGACATCTGCTCGAAGGCCGGTCTTTTGTCATATTTACAGACCACAAGCCTTTAACTTCCATCATGTCTACTAATTCTGATAAGTACACTTCGAGAGAGATCCGGTATCTGGATTATATCTCTCAATTTACCACGGACATTAGGTACATTAAGGGATCGGATAACACTGTCGCCGATACCCTATCTCGAACTGAGACGTTCGTCGTGCACGCTGATGCACTCAGGACTTGATCGCCGACGAACAAGAGGCGGACATAACTCTGAAGCATGTGTTATCCGACACTTCTTTGGAACTTCAGAAATGTCCAGCTCCTTTTAGCAATAAGATCCTATATTGTGATGTCAAATCCAACATTCCTAGACCTTATGTCCCTCCGTCCCTGCGCAGACAGGTTTTTGACCATTTGCACGGACTCTCACATCCTAGCAAGAGAGCCACCGTTAAATTGATTTCGGACCGTTTTGTTTGGCCGAATATGAACGCCCAGATTCGTGAATGGGTCACTACGTGTCTACAATGCCAGAAATGCAAGGTACATAGACACACGAAATCTCCTGTGGGCACCTTCAGCGAGCCTGATGCTCGTTTTTCTAATATACACTTAGATTTAGTTGGCAAGGTTATCCTTACCTTTTGACTATAGTTGATCGTTTTTCTCGATGGCCTACTGCCATCCCTATTAAAGATACCACTGCTGTAACCGTCGCAAAAGCTATTCCACGCGATTGGATTTCAATCTTCGGGACTCCCAAAGTAGTTACTACTGACAGGAGCACAGTTCCAATCATGTCTGTTCAAGGAATTTACTGAACTTCTTGGAGCTAAGCACATACGTACCACAGCATACCACCCGTGTGCTAACGGATTGGTGGAACGATTCCATCGCACCCTTAAGGCTTCCCTGTCTACGAAGATTAACAGTGATAACTGGGTTGACGAGCTACCCCTCATTCTTCTTTCCCTGAGAAACCTTCTTAAGGACGATCTGAAATGCTTCCCAGCAGAACTTGTTTTTGGTACGTCGTTGGCATTACCCGGACAATATTTTTCACCGGCTGTGAATACATCAACAGCTTCTTCCTCTTTTATTCAGGACTTGCGCCTTAAAATGGCTAATTTAAGTTACACACCGCCACGACACTGCCCGGTTGGTGTCTATTTGCCTCATAAGCTTCAGGATTGTGATTTTGTGTTCATTCGTAATGACGCTGTCAGGCGACCTATCACACCGGCTTATATGGGACCGTATCGCGTTCTCAAACGCGCGGATAAATATTTCCAAATACAGAAAGGTATTCGCACCGACAACGTGTCGATCGATCGTTTGAAGCCTGCATTTTTAGAAGAAACGACGTCCCGGGCTACTCCGCAAGTCAAAGAGATTCCTGAGAGACCTACTGCTCCTGTTCCTTCTCCTCCCAAATTTACCCGTTCCGGTCGGAAGGTTACCTTCCCTAAGCGATTAGAAACTTCGTTACTTTTAAATGTCTGCCGACATTTAATCCAAGGAGGGGGCTGTGTGGAACAGGACACAGTGTTTACACTTTAATCTGATGCGCGCGCGAGTTTTCACCCCCTTCCTTTCACTTTCGGTTAGTCATAGCAGTAAACCGTTGTTTCTAGCCGAAAGGAGGAGGCTGTTCAGTTTTCGCGCCGTTTCGCTCTGACGTCACGGACAAACTTTTTCCTGGAATTCAGTCGCCGCCAGTACGTGGAAGAGATAAGTCGTTCACCCATATATTTCGACGGAGATGCCTTCTAGCAAACATTGCTTTGTCCCGCATAGCTTGACGCGTGCAACTTTAGCACCTAAGACACAGTCATTCCATTATCCTTGATGACTTATTTTTCCCTCAAGCTACGAATCTTCTGACGAAAACCGTCACCTCTTCGATGATTTATTTCTCGTTTTGATACGAACATCTTGTTCGAAACGGCGAACGACCTAGACCAGAGATCTGTGAACTTCCAACCTGAAGAACTAGAATTTTTCATATTCTTCGAACTGTCCTCTCAGAACCTGTTACTTTAAAAAGAATTACATACACTCACAATTATAAACTCTCGCAGTGAGTATTTTTCCTTGCCATATGTTCACTATGCATTACAATTGACTTTCTGAACTCTTCTTCCTGAAGAACTTTTTCCCGCCATTAGCCATCTTGGATTTAAATTTTGGCGCGAAATTTTATCTTGTCAACTATCATTTTCCAGTACATTTACTGAAGGTCTTCACTGAAGACATTACTTGTTAAACTCTAATAAAAATTTTATATTTGTTCTCTTGACCAAGCTTATCTTCGTCATTCCTCCTGCTTATTTATTCTTACTTTGTGGATTCGGTAGTGGTGTGTGTAGTGTCTGGCACAAGGTCATTTCGTAATCCAGCGCTGCAACCCTATCGTGGTCCGCAACAATAATTCACTAGAAAAAGTTTTATTGATGTCAAAAGAAGACATCAGAGAATAAATATTTGTGAACATATCAAATATTTGTGATATTTTTATATCAATCGAAAAAGTTCATACAAAATTTTGTGTAAGCAAATATACATTTTAATTTTTTTCATAAAATAAATTGTTGTAAGTGAATTGAAATATTTTTCAGGCTGAAATAACATTAAAACTTCAATTTTATACACGATATACAAAATGTCTGTCAAGTCAGTGGAATTACAGAAAAGTCCTGAAGAAATTGTTCAAACGTTTTCAGTTAATGTAATTTTTTTTTTTAATTTTTATTGTAGAATAAGAGGACTATTGCTTCTTGGTAAGAACTGTTAAATTAAAGATGAATTTTTAAAAGAGTTACGAATTTTTAAGCCGAAAATTTCTTGAGGCGTGGATCAAAAGACTTGTTGAAGATTTTCTGTTTGGTGCAGTAGAAGCTTTCTTGACAGCAAAAAAGGGTTAGGCAGTCAACGACGAAAAAACTTTCTACAGCCAATGGCAAAGAACTGAGCCAGTTAAAATGGTACGTAAATCGCGTAGAAAGGGCTCGACTGATCCAGTTCAAAGAGATGGCATGTTGTATAGCAAAGTTTTGGAATGTGCACGTTTCACGCAACAAGGTTTTGAACATCTGGCATGGGTTCTTCTGGTGACTGCCGCAGAACTCTTCGAGAAATGGCAACTATAGCCTGGCGTCTTACTAC
Source organism: Acanthosepion esculentum (assembly GCA_964036315.1). Taxonomy (NCBI): domain Eukaryota; kingdom Metazoa; phylum Mollusca; class Cephalopoda; order Sepiida; family Sepiidae; genus Acanthosepion; species Acanthosepion esculentum. The sequence goes on from OZ038495.1 coordinate 78,057,490, forward strand.
CTACTGAGTAACTCCACAAGAGAGTGTCTGTTCACCCATGCACAGTAAGGTCTTAGCGGAATTGTTACCAAATTACAATAAAACAAAGCGACCACTTCTTGAAATAAGAAAACTGGCTGGATACTTTCTGGACAAATATCTCCATTTTACCTAGTGAGAGATAAATTTTGATTCTATAGTCTATGTGTTTTAGTTTTCAATAAATGTTTGCCACATATACAATATACTTATCTCATTCCTGGAATTAAAATAGGTGTGTGCCAATTCCAGCTCAATCTATTCAGTAGTATTGCAATCGCTAAAGTTTTGTACAGCGTGCGTCTTCTTTATGTGCTGTATCCTCTCAGCACGTAGACGATCATGGCTCTCCACAATTTCCTGTTCTTTGTAGCCCTTAATAAGTTTTGTCTTTTTGTTATTTCTCCTAAACAAAATCGAAAAAAAAAAACATTTAGTAGAATGACTTAACCATATAGAGACGATTACAGACGGATGTTTCCTTGAGTGAAGAAGATAAATCAATACCACATCTAAAGATGTGAATCACATTCCTCCAAGAAGTACCAAATATAAATCATGTTAAAAGAAAGACTTTCTTTAATATAGTTAGTGATATCACATATCAAGAGTACATTCTGACCCATTTCTCAGAACGATTTGTAATGCACTACACTTGATGAGAGCGTTATGTAATTGCTAGGTTATCAAAGCAATCTATGATGCCATTCATAAATTTAGGACAAAAAACGTCATAACTGAAATTTGATTTTATGCGATTTTTACCTAAAATTTGATTTAGCAGGATTCAATACGCATTCTGCATGTTGTGAATTAAAACCAAAAAGAAAATGATTTTCACATCCAAAATAATCTTTTGCATCTTTTCTGTTAATTCACCCCAAAATAAAAAGAATTTATATTTACTAAAATTCAAACCGAACTCTCCCAGAGCGAAGCCCTTCCATTGCACTCCGGTTGGGGTGACCTTTGAGATCGCCCTGTTGAGGTATGTTAATAACAATGACCATTTGTAGATGTCTGTTTGTTAACATGACCACACGATTTGTATTTAACGCAAAATACCACAAAATATGAAACAAGAAGAAACAAAAACGGTTTTATAACAACATTTATATTTATTTTTGTGTAATGATGTACATGCGTAGAGGTTACTATTTTGTTGATGTTATGTCCCTTTGACTGAATTAAAGTTTTACTGATGAGATTGAAAGATTTTTTATCTGAGCTCACAAAAGTTGAATGAATTATAAAGCTGAGAAATGCTGAATAAGCTGTAGCTTTAGAAAAGGTTTTCAAAGAGAAAAGTTCTTGTTGCTTGTTTGGAAATGTTTTGTAATGTAGTTTGGAAAATTACGTGCATGCGTGAATATATTTTTAACGTCTGACCGCACATGGTCGAGACGGGATCCTCTAAGGTTACATCTTCGCAGGAAAAGAGAAGAGAGTGAGCAAGCTTGTATCTGCTATTTATAATTAATGTAATCACGTGATAGACTACCAGAAAAATGGCGGGAAAACTTGACTTGGTCACGCACTGGAAAAATATTTGTACGTGGGTGGATTGCAACGCCCACTTGTGTGTTCATTGACCAATTAGAAGCTGATATTTCCTGAAAATCTGTATGAAGCTGGATAAGCTTTTGATCCTATTTTTGCACAGATTTGTACAAAATTCAATATTGATAAGAAAGTAGTAGTGGGATGCTAAATCCCCAAATGTGGGCGACTAGGGTGCGCTATTTTTAATTGTGGGGTCTACATTCGCGCTCACCTCGATAAACAAGCCAAAAAAGTTTTTTTTCTTTTTTTTTAAATTATAAATAATTCCTTGTAAGTACCTCGAATATCATCGACACTTACGAAATATAAATAACTCACTGATTTTTGGTAATTTTTCATTCTGACGGTTGGAGTTGTTGCGAGACAAACTGAACAGATTTCGATTCAAATTTATAATTTCAAAAGAGTGCCAAAAATTCAATAAAAAAACAAACAAACAAACTTTGATTTAAAATTTATAATTTAAGGGGGTGAATTAATAATATTTGCGATAAGTAACTTAACATTATTTGGGGTGAATTAACAGAAAAGATCCAATTGTTGGGGATGTGTGCTGTATCAGAAGGTTAAATTGCTTGAAGATTCAGAAATGGGTGTGTTCGAAAATATTTCATCCACAACAAATAAACAATGAGCATTTAAAGGCAATCAATTGCAAAGAAAATTCAAGGAGAATTAATGGAATTCGAGGTTTCAACAATAACAGGCATTTATATACGAATAACATACATATAATAGTGAATTTATGATTGATGTTTGAGTGTGACGTGATAGGAGAAAATGTATGGAATGACCATGTAATGATTTGGCGTCTAAGAGTTTACAGTTCAGGTTTGTTGATGAAATTAAACAAGTTCTGTAGGGTGAAAATTGTCACATATATAAGTTCAAAAGTTAATGTGTATGCGTGTTTTAGTAGTAATTGTTTGTTTAAAGTCTCAAGGAGTTATGCACATTTAACTGTATTAATAATAGTTGGTTGATGAATACAATTTCTACTTGGTAGTGAATATTATCACTCTTTTTAGTAAATTGTAGATAGAGTTCTTGAGAGAGAGTTGGTGATTATTGAGTCAGCAAGTTGACACGCAAAAAGTTCGTTGGGTCAGTGTAATGACACGCGTGGAGTTGTTTAGCATCTCATGAAGATTATGTTACTGACTGTTTGAATCGGATCAAACTAACCTATTTATTTATTTTCTGTGATTCAAAGCGTTGAGCGAGAAAACAGATTTGTAGAGAACTGCTACACTTTTTGTGCTGTCTGGGCCAATGAGAAGTTAAGATTTAAAAAGTGAAGTGCTGGTTGGTTTGGTAGAAGAGTGTATTTTTGTACGAGGGTGAGTTTAATAAATATGGATGATTCCATCACAATCTTTTTAGTGATCTTTTCCTTTGCAAAAAAAAAACAATTAACGATTAATTAATATTTTTATCTTTTTTTTTTCTTCTTTTCAAACAAGTGTTTCTGACATGTGTGGCGCATAGAAAGCTACGCAAACACACTATCATTTTAGGGCGGGGGTGTTTTCGTTAGCACCCCCTCCCAGTAGGTTCGCTTTGTTGTTTGTGCATTTCTGCGGCTGGAGAAAGGAAAAACCAAAACATGCGGTTAGGTGGTTTGAGACGAAGTCACACACACGCAAAAAAAAATTAGCCGTGACATCAAATTTCACACTATAAAAGAATCAGACGGTTTATAGCAGTGGTTTCCAAACTTTATTGGGATTGTCACCCCCCTTGCATACAAAAACACAACCCTAATGCCTTCCAATATATAGGCACAACCCTAACTCCCCACCCCAATGTATAGTAAACCTTTGATTAGAATTTTCTTGGTGCTAGAAATGCATGTCAAATGATTATCTTACCATTTCTCATAATAATTGTTATATAAATGGGATACACTGCAAAGTAAAGGCAAGATACACTTCAGGTACAATGTGGTTCAGATGGACCACTGCTGCCCACTTTTTTCTCACTGTTCCCCTGGTGCACTTTGGGAATCACTGGTTTATGAAGTTATGGTAAAGAGTTTCATGTCTCTGACGTTTTGGGATTTTATTCTATTTCTAATTTCTGCTGATTTTCTTACTGGAAATTTCCAGATGTGCAATTTGTATCTTATTAAGTTGAGAGAGGTTCCTCAATGCGTCTTATTTTTGTCTTAGGCCCGATTTCTTTCGGGGGTTTTCCCCACCCCTTTTTTGTTTTCAAAGTTTCATTAATTCTAGTTGTATTAGGATATTATCTGAATTATACATTATATTAGAAATTTTTTATTAGAAATATTGTTTAGAAAATATTGTCTGATTTTAGAATAACCCTTTTGTGTTCTATTATAATAGTTGCACAAAAATATATTAATAATTCCTAATGATTAAAGTGTTCTCTTTATTAATTTTATAACAATATCTTTCAGAATTTAACTTAAAACATTATATACCCATCACCTCGAATAGGAAAAAACGTTTTTGCATGAGTTCAAGATTGGTCATAATTATTATTGGTCATAATAATCTCAAACTGCTGCCAACATTAACCCTAGAACACTAACCATGGATATATAGTACCCAGCGCAAATGACATCATTGAGCGTGCGTATGGTTCCCGCGCTCTGAGGGGTCCCAGCTGCTTAGTAGCTTCAGTTGTCCACTTGACAGTGTAGGAGAAGGTTGCGCCGTCTCGCTTTCTCTACTTCCCAGTGGTTTAGGCCTGCGTCTGGGTAAGGTATACTCATGGTTGGTGATACGCGGTGCACGGTGGGTATAGCCTACCCAGGATAGTGTTTACGTACTAATTTAGTGATCAATGGTGGAATGAAAAACAGAATTATGAGGCTGTGTAAATAGTGATTGTGTGTTACTTACAAATATATTTTACCCTTTCAGATTACAGGTTTATTCAAAATGGCTTTGAGTAAGAAATCAATTACAGTGAAATAGAGGCTATTTTATGTGAGAGTTCTGATGATGAAGTGGACAATTTAGAGTTTGAAGAATTATATAACAGTGACATTGATGCTGAATATGTCCAAGAACCTAGTGACTTGGAGGATGTACCTTGCCTGTGGTAGGCCCTGCTACTGCCCCTGTTGCTGGCCCTGCTGCTCCCTGTGGACGACGCACTGCACCTCAAACAGATCATGATGAGCTTGTTGTACACTTCAACACAGCTACCATTAGATCTAGAAAAGGCTTTATGTGGAGCACGAGGCCAAATGCAGGATCAGTAGGTGTACTCCTGCAAGAAATGTATTACATGGTGTCCGTCCTGGCTCCTCCCAACAATCTTCCCAAGCCGACATCCCAGAGAAGTATTTCTCTTTGTTGTTCGTGGATGAAATCATCAATGAAATTGTGCAGTGGGCCAACTAAAAAATAAACATTGATGCATCAAAATACAAGCACCAGAAGGCCACAATACAACCTACAACACCTGAGGAGATACGTACCATGTTTGGGGTCCTCATTTTTAGTGGTTACAGGAGAGATAACCACCTCTCCACTAAGGAAGTCTGGAGTTGGTTCCAATTTCTACAGGGCAGCTATGTCTGAGGGGCGCTTTACTTTCCTCCTCAACTGCCTAAGCTTTGATGACTTCAATACCAGAGAACAGCGAAAAGGAACCAACAGGTTTGCCCCAATCAGGAAGGTGTGTGATATTTTCATCGAGGCCTGTGGCACCCATTATATCCCACACGAGTTCCTGACTGTTGATGAGCAGGTGCTTGCCTTCCGTGGCCGCTGCCCCTTTCGCATGTACTTCCCAAATAAACCAGCGAAGTACGGCATCAAGATCGTCATGGTAAATGATGTCAAGAGCAAGTACATGCTGTCAGGGATCCCCTATCTAGGGAAGCAAGGGACACGGCCGACAGATGGGCAAAACCTTGGCCACTCCTTCACCAAGGACCTGACACAGCGCTACCACAACACCAACAGGAATGTAACAACCGACAGTTGGTTCACCTCTGTGTCCCTCATCCAGGATATGCTGCACAATTGTGGGATGACGCTGATTGGGACAGTCAGGGGAAACAAATCAGAGATACCAGAAAAGATGGTGGACAAGACCACACGGGCTCCAGGTTCTAGTGCCTTGCTGTTCACGAAGGATATGACACTGGTGTCGTATGTGCCCAACACCCCTTCTAGGAAGAAAATTGTCCTCCTCATGTTTTCAATGCATGGAGATAAGTCCTCGGTCAGCAGTGGAAAGCCAACCATTATCAAGGACTACAACAGGACAAAAGGAGGAGTGGACACTTTCGACCAAATGTGTGGTCAATATTCATGTGACAGGAAGACCAAGAGGTGGCCGCTCTGTGTGTGCTATGGCATGCTGAAGGCTGTGGTCATCAACTCCTGGATCATCCATGGGGAAAATATGCAGAAGACAGATTGCAGACAGATGAAGAGGAAGCAGTTTATGCAGTTGTTGGCTGAGGAACTGGTGAAACCCTGTGCAGTGCATCGCCTCTCAAGTCACACTCTGCCGAGGCAGCTCAAGGATCATATATGCTGTTTTTGAGCTGCCCACTCCCTCTGGACCTTCAAGAGTTTCTGGACTACCTGCAGTAGACATGAGGGAGTCCATGGTGTGCTGTGTTGTCTGTCCCACGAAGGCAACCAAAAAAAACATGCTTCCGGTGTGTGTCCTGTCAACGAGCTATGTGTCCCAAACACTATTACACCATGTGTAAGGTAAGTAGAAATGCACCTGAAGACTTTATTTACTTGTACATAACAAATAAATAGTCAGTTGCTACAGTCATTTTAGTTAAAAAAATTATTAGTGTAAAAAAGTGATTTTTGTGGTAGATAAAATAAGGCCTTTTTCCACGTCTCGTCCCTACAGAAGCTCGGGACCAGTACCCGCTTCAGCAGTGGCTCACAGGACTTGAAAAGCCATATGAGTTTGGAAATCATCAGAGGATAATTTTTTTTATTTTGAAAAATTTTGCTATTTTTAATTACAATTTTCAGTACCTGATTTTCTAACGTAAATAATATGTTTTTCAGTTCCTATTAATGTTAACTCAAAGTACAAAGTTTGAAGTGCCTGCATGTGAAATATTTCAAATAAAGATTTATATTTAATATTTTTTTGATATTTTCAAAATCGGGTATGATATACCCATGGTTAGTAGTGGTGTAACTTTACTTGATGGTTAGTGTTCTAGGGTTAATAGAGAATGAGATGAAAGATCCACTGTGATCAGACAGTATGGCACTAGTTTCTGGAGTTCTGCATTGGGGATACAAGTTTTGAAGCTCAATGTGGTAAAGGACGTCCCACTGCAATTGACAATCAACATCTGAAAACGCCAGTCAAATAAAACCCACGTCAAGGTGTCAGAGAAATGTCTTAAATAATGTGTCAGCATTTCAACGATATCGGACAATCTCAAGAAAATTGGCAAGGTGAAGAAACTCAATAAATGGGTTCCACATGAACTCAATGAAAGTGAAAGTCAAAGAGTTCGACATTTTGAAGTCTGTTCAATACTGTATCTGTAAATTCGAATGATCCATTTCTTGACTTAATAGTGATTTGTGATGTGATATGGATCCTTTATGATAATCGTAAACGATCGGCTCAATGGTTTGATCGTGACGAAGCACCCAAACACTTTCCTAAACTGCACCAACAGAAGATCATGGTGACTGTATGGTGGTCCGCCATTGATGCTATCCATTACAGTTTTCTGAAATTTAACCAGGTTAATCAACACAAGATCCAATTCTGCTTTAGGACAATGCTTGGCCACATGTTACCAGGATGACACTGCAGAAGCACACCAACTTGGGAAGCGAGAATTTGACACACCCACCATATTCCCCTAATGTCTTGCCCACTGACAAACACTTTTCAAGCATCTTAACAATTTTTTAAGTCAAAAGACATTCCGTTGCAAAGAAGCTGTAGAAAGAGCATTCAAAGACTTCTTGGGCTCCAAATTGTTAGAGTTTTATTGAAAAGGCATAAGCAACCTTGTAACTTGATGGCAGAAATGTATAGATGTTCAGGATTCCTATTTTGATTGATTTAAACACTGTTTAAATACATTCATTCAGGAATAAAAGTTGATTCTAAAATCAGATATTATTTTCCGAACAATCTAATAATAGTAAAATCTTACATATTATTAAATTCTCACACTTGTCATACTAATAAAATCTCACACTACCAAAACAAATTATAAATAATTTTAATAAGGATAGATATTATAAGCTAAACTTACTTATATAAATACTATAAGCCGGATTTCACATTATCGAACCATGGTGGATGTTTGGCCCTACAGCTTTTGTCATTCTAAAGATAAAAACTGTGTTACTCCTCTTTGAAAAGTATTTTCAATAGTCATTTTTTTTATCTATTGTTATATCGTGGATAATACGATATAAGCAACTAGGTAATTCTGAGTGGAAAGATTACGCTAAACACAGGAATTAGGTAAAACAAATAACATGGGTTTTATTGTACGTAAAGTACGAGTAAGAGTTCTTAATAATAATAAGGAAAACGGGAGATACGTCACGGAGATCCGTAGTGATACTGTCGGAGTTAGCTTCTCAGTTTCCTTAATCCTTCAACAGGGGTCTCTCTCCCCTGGCTATAAATACTGGCTGACCCTTCACCTCTCTCTCTCTCTTTCTCTCCCGACTCAGGCCTTGGGCTGCCACCTCGCGTGGAGGTGAGGTAAAATCTCTCTTTTTCACTTAGGCCAATATGTGACCTCTCACAGATACAGCATTTCCCAAATTTTGGGAACGCGCTAAGAACAATACACGTACGTACGAACACTTACAACACACTCACATAATTTCTCCATACAAACTCTACGTAACTGTTCATGTCTTTGTGTAACTCGTTATTAATATATATTTGTTTACCCATGTATATCGGTCTTGTTTGTTTTCTTTGTCTTCTTTGGACTTAATTAAACCCCAACATTCTCATGTAGCTGGACCGGCTAGCAGGGAATTTTAACCTTTTCTGATATCTCTTCACATCTTCACCCTGCACGGTCCGCTATAATACCACTACAATACTTCGTCACGCCTTTTATTTTCTCCTCATTCACGTCACTTTAGACTGACCAATCACTGTCGGGGTGTGATAGGTTGTTCCACTATAACATCTATGTACAATTAAAAGTCTGGAAAAGCAACTCAAATGAAGAATGCAATAGTTTGTTGATGTCAATTGGTTGCAAGCTTGATGCAGTTACTGCAAGCAGGGATTATGCTACCAAATATTAAATGTTATTTACTTTAAGACTCTCTGTTCCTTTATTTTTGCTGACCTAAAAATGGGGTGATATGATACAAAAGGTGAAATTTCCTAAGTTGTTTAACAAATCTAATCATAAATAACAGGAAATAAAATCTGAAATTCTGAACTTTTGTCTCATATTCATCTTTTGACCTTAAAACCAAATGCTTTTAGTAAACAACAAAAACAAAGGAATTGTCCCTGCCATCCCAATACTTTTGGCATGGACTATATATATATATATATATATATATATATATATATTTGTTGTGGCAGGATCCACCTAATTTGCATAGTGGAGTACTGACCATATAAATATGGTTGGTACCGGGAAGAGAGGGAACGAATCAAGATTCAACCGGAGACTCTGCCCGACTGCGACTCAGTCAACACATTCTCCAGGAACGGTCTTCCCAGGAATATACAAAAGACTATATGTAAATATTGTGTACACTTTCTTGTTTCAATACATTTTGTTCTAAGTACATTTTGTGTTGCATTATTATTCCATGCATTAGTCAAGTTTCAACAATATTGCTTTCTAATAATGTTATAAAAAATTTTGTGAACACTGAAGCAAAATGAACATTCTTCAACAGGTTTATTTTTTCATTCTCTTTAGTGAGTTATAGTTAATAAATCATCTACCATTATGGAATAGGAATGACTTATGAACCATCTTCTTCTTCTGTGTGCCCTATTTCTTGAGTACATAGATGACCATGGCTCTCAACAAATTCCTATCCTTTGTAGGTCTTAACAAAGTTTGTCTTTTTATTATCTGTTATACTCTGTACTATAATGACTATGTCCCAATTTATATAGATACAGTAGAATATACTGTATGTGGTAGTCATTGGGATTCCTTTGTGATTCACCTTGATTCACTTCTAGCTCACCACTAACAGTTGATTACTTACTACATGCCACTGGTGTATCTTGTATGTTGTTCCTGTTATAAATATTATTGTTCTATTTCCAACCTTCGTTTTGCTTATTCTTATTCAGTAGCCTTTTCCTAGGTTACAACTCTACCCCTCTCACTTCCTATTATTTGCCACATGTTATTCACTGTTTTCTTCTGCTCTGCTTGCTTTCAGTATGCTCTGTGAGTGCCAAATACTCCAAGCCCGCTTTCCTCGATATGTTTCCAAGTAATTTCAAAAGTTTCTTTCTGATATAAAGCATCATTTTTGGTTCCATTTTCCTTAATATTTCCTTTTTGCTCACATATTCCATCCTTAGCATCCTTCTGTAGAATCATATCTCTGTTGTCTGAAATCTTCTCTTTATCTGTGCTGAAAAGAAAACCTCTCACTTCTTTTTCAAATCATGTTAATCTCCTTAGCAAGATGACATATTTCATTTCATGATGAGTTGAATGCCAATTTTGGGTTTAATGGAGGATGACTTACATCCTTCTTATTCTCACGCATTCTCAGCTTTTTGCTGTTCTTATCATGTCATACTTCATAAAAAGAAAAAAATGTTTATGAATAGATTACTGAATGCTAAAAGAATTGTCTGCTGATTTACAATTGAAGAAGTTATGTCTTTATATCAGGCTTTTTGGATTTCTCTGCAATGAATTTATTCTTGATTTCATGCTAATAGTTAGCAATTTCTTCTTTTGAGTCATGTAGTAATCACTATACAACTTTGTAGGCCATATCTATTTCTTTAAATATCAACCAATGAATGAAGAGAAGAAAGCATAGCTACAAATAAAGACAAAAATATCCAGACTATGATAAAGTTTTAGACTGAAGTCATCCAGTTTTCATATTTTAAAGATTTTTTTTAATATAAAGGAAGGAACAGGAGATAGAATTTCAAATTGGGTTCAGACATTTTGGATTTTTTCTTCATGTTCTTGATGTTCTTATTACAATATTTCAGCCAATCAAATGTTCCTCAGTTGTATTAGCTGTCAAAATTAATGCTTTTTTCTTAGGAATTATATAGGGGTGGGGGTCCAGAAAATGCACAATTTAAAAACAAATTTAATATTAAGATATTTATATTAATTAATATTAACATTAATATTAATACTGATATAAATATTAATTAATATTAATATCAATATTAATATCAAATGATTTTACTCACTTTCATTTATTCGGCAATAAATTATATCACTTAGTGACATCCATAATTTAACATTCCATACACAGCTAGCTTTAAGAATATTTTAGAGTGTTCTTAACCTTAATATTTTTCCTCCACTTCTGTATATAAATACAAGTTGCAAAATAAAATCTCCACATTTACCTTGATAAAGTCCCTCAGGAGATCAAACGTGTTGGTAAACAAGTTTTTCTTTTATCTTTTACTTATATATATATATATATATATATATGAGTTAGGATCAAATATAAATCAAATATGGATCAGAATCCGACAGGGTGATTAGAAAAAGAACAAATAGGAAACATTTATCAATCTAACATGATTCATTTTCATTAAAGCTTCTTCAGAGACTGAGTAATGGAGAAAAAGACAGAAATTCCAGTATTTTCACTTTGTGCTGTTTGATTTCCATTAGTCAATTGTGTATCACATGCATTATTACCGTAAATATTGCTATATATATGTAAGTTTGTAAAAATTTTAGTTTGTCTTTGTGGGCATCAGATGATAATTTATTCATATCTGTGTGTGTGTATGCCTAGTTGACATGATGTTTGTTGGTTTTTCACGAATTGATTTGGAAACCTGTTTGTCTTAGATAGATATACGTGATATATATATATATATATATTGGCTCCTGAAAAAATTAATTTCGGTTGAGCTCTCTGGTTTGAGGTGTGAATTTGTAAACAGTGACTATTTAAGCTAATATAGCACGACTCTTCGGCAGAATTGAGTCACTGTCAGTCACTGTGTGCTTATCTAAATCTAAAAATAAACACGTTAAAATTCACCTTCATCCCTGACCGTGCGCTGACGGCTTAGTGGGAGAAGTTCCGACTGACGCAAATTCAGTCAGGTTTCAATCCTAGCTAGAGGCAACCGGACGCCTAGCCACACTGATGAACTGTGAAACAGTGAAACAGTCTGTCTGTGGATGACAAAAATGTATATATATATATATATATATATATATACACATACATATATATATATATATTTGTTCGTGTGTGTGTGTGTGTGAATGGAAAACAATATTCAAGCAAAACGATCTCTGAGAAGCAACAAAATTTACGGAAGTATATAAAATGTCAACATGCAAAATACAGAATATAATAAATATATAATAATATAATATATATTATATATATAAATCATAAACACACACACACACACACACATATATATTTATATAATAAAATATACAGAAAAAGCTATAACTTTGATTTTATAGATGCCACCCTAATTAGAAAAGAACATAATTTATTAAATGTGAAATAATTAGAGGGAGTTCTGATAAGTATTTTGCCATCTATAAGCACAAGTCAAACACAGTTTATTATATCACTAACTTTTATAAATCCATACTTAAAGAATCTAAGATATGTCTACCTACATCCACAACCAGTGTAATTTAAATTGTTTCACACTCACACAAAACGTCCCAAAATCAACACACGGACAATCACCAAACCTGGATAAAAATGCTTACTAGATGCACCCACACAAACAAATAAACAGCAATCTTTACCTTCAAGAATGTTTTATATGTCCCTATTTGTCATGTTTGGCAAGAGGGTGAAATGAATAGCAAAAATCCTTAATTGTTTAGAGATCATCAGTTACAATTTCTCATGTTCAAATGATGACAAATTGTTGGATTTCCACCAAAGAATCCTAATCAAAACTCATTCCTAATGAATTTCTAAGAAAGTGATTATTCAGACACACTCCCCCCAGCCCCCTTCTCTCTCTCTCTCCACCCCTCTCTCTCTCTCTCCACCTCTCTCTCTCCACCTCTCTCTATCTATCTATATCTCTCTCCACCTCTCTCTATCTATCTATCTCTCTCCACCTCTCTCTCTCCCCACCTCTCTCTCTCACCATTACAGAAAGTAGATTCTATAACACTGTGCATCCATAGAAATGATTTAACAAAAATATTTTCTAACATAATACCTGTAATTTTTTAGCAATTAACAGATTTCTTAATCCAACATTATTTCTTATTGCTGTAAACATGATTTTTAGTGACTACACGTGTTTGAGTTGGCATGACTGTTATTTTTAAGCAGTGAAAATAATGCCAACCAGCCTAGAGATCATGATGTCCTATTAAAGAAAATAGACCATTTAACAAGAGGCACACTTGGCTTAAAAGTCATTTCTCTCACTGGAAAAAGGACTACATTTCCTGACACATTTTCTTTAGTAGAACTTCTCAACCTTTAGGCTGGTTGACATTAACTTGTCTAAAAATAAAGGGATGTCAGCCCAAACATGTGTAGCCACTAAAACTAATATTTATAGCAATAAGAAATAACATATACACCAAATCCATGAACCATTTTTTAGCCCATAACATCACTTAGCAATGTTTTTCTAGCAATGTTTGTTTTGTATTTACATTTATATTATTTCTACATTCACACATTTATAACATATCTTAGCTGATTACATTACTTTTGTATGTTTATTACATTGCCTTTTGTATATGTTTGTTATATTGTCTTCTGTATGCATTGCTTTGTGTATGAAGTTCCTGCCATATTGTCTAGTACATGTATTTGCTCCATTATACTATTATGTAAGCTTTTATTACATCTGATTGAATATATACTTACTATATAGTTTTTCTGCTTACTTATTACTTTGTTTTGTATATTATTACATGTTTAGTTTTACCTTTTTCCTTCTGTTAAGAAACCTGTTGATTATATTGGTATGATTAATAGAGTGAAAAAATGGATTCAAGTTCTCAAAGTTTTACAATTCACATAAGAATGGGGAGAGTAGTATTTATTTCAAAATACTTTAAAAACTTCAGAATTTCTCAAAACACAATTTTTACTATTGTATTAAGTTTCTGCAAGAATAGTAGCAAGAAAAGTAGATGATTGGCTGTATCAGATACATGTAATAGCAGCAGCAGCTGACTGTCTCCTTTTAAAACGTATATTTATAGAAGAAACCCTCTCTTCACTTTTCCTTCACCTTTGCATAGAGTCACGGATAAAAAGGAAATGCTCCTCTCCAGACAGTTAATCAGACTTTTTTATTATTTTTATTCTATTTTATGGAATAAATATTTCATAAAATTTCAACGTGTCATGTGTTTGCTTTGATTCTTCATTGTTTTGTTGAAAACAGTTTTTGATAGTATAGATAGCTCCTCGGTAGATATACCAACCACTTCACTATTAATTCTGGTTCAATGTTGTTAAGATGCCCTTAAATCTGAGGTCAGTCCCCAGTTGATCATTAAAACCAAACAAGCCTTTATCTCCATAGCAAACACTTGTTCGAGAACCAGAACTGAATCCTTTTAGGAAAATTGTAATCAATTATTTTTTTTTTTTTTGTTCATCAAAGAAGCAGAAATCATTAAAGTATGAAAAGTTGTTTTGTTCAGTTCATTAATTGAAAATGACACTTTGACAGCAGGGAGGCCATTAGAGTTTTTTTTATTACTGACAGAGGTCAAAAGTGCACTCAGGAAAATATATCAAAAGAGTTTTATCCAAAAATTATAGATCAGATATATTGCATAAATTGAAAATCTACCTAAAATTATATATAATTTATTTAAAATGAAAGTTTCATACTGTATATCATATATATTATTTTTGTTCTATTATAACTGTCACATCTAGTTTATGAAGAATGTATGCAAATATATTAACCATTATTAGATAGACATCAATTTATATAAATTTATATAAAATTTATCTAAGATGTATTGAAATAGTTTTATATAAAATTTATATTATATATAACATTTAAACTGTGGATTTATCTAAAGTTATATATAATTTATCAAAAATATATAGAAAATTTTACATAAATTTATTTATTAATTTTTCTTGGAATTCTTGAGATGAGGAATAATCTTTGCTATTTGTATCACTATGTTCATCTTGCTTTTTATACTTGCAATCTTTCAGTTATTGTATTCTCCATCATTTTTAGGAATGCTAATGAAATTTCAGATAAAATACAATGAAAAAGACAATGATGAGAATGCAAGTCTAGATAGTTTATTCAATAATGATAAGGGCTTCTATCTTCCTTGTATGATAATAAAAGTTAGAAGATAATATTGGCCAATCTGAGTCAGTTCTATATACCTCTATAGTAAAGATTGCTTATTTGAGCTACTGTTGCCTTTCTATCAGTTTGAACCAATCTTGCCATTCTCCTCCAAACTCTTCCATCAACATGGGATTTCCATACACAGAATTGCCTCTCAATGGAATTTTTCTTTTTCTGATCATCAGAATTAAACAGATTAAACAGACAGATGATTGTACAGGAAAATCCTAGATCAGTAGTTTTTAAAAATATTCACACCTGACTGTCTGACACCAATGACCTTGCCACAAATTAACTTAAAACACCTTTCTTTCCCATAGTAATTCATGAAATAAAATTCAGCATGTAACTATGTCCATGTTTAAATGTCTGCATTCATTAAATTGCTGCCATGTCATTAATTAGATGGTCAGTGAGTGTGAATAATATTTTTATCTAATACAAAAAATATTACAAAAATATTTGATAGTCGCAAGAAAGTAAATATTTCTGACAATGACAAATTTCAAAAAAGGAGTCCATTACCATTTGGTTACTTCAATTTCTTCTGAATTTATAAAATATGTTCAGAAATAAAGACAGTTTCAATAATAAATATGATGCTTCATTTTTTGTACAATGTTTCAAGGTGAATGCCATCACCTCCAACAAAGTGTTAGTCATGATGGTCAAGCTCTAGATTGAGGAGATAAACATGTTCCAATTGAATTCTGCTCTTGCCCATATGGCACATATATTCCAGGAATGACTGATTTTAATTCCAGGAATGACCAACAACTGATATTCATATTCATTCTCAGAGACTACTACCCCTGGGGCATTGTAGAGAGGGAGACAAACCAACTGATATTATTCTACTAAATATCTGGCTTTTTTATATTATAATTTGTTCTCAGTTATCTGACACACACACATTATATATATATATATATATATATATATATATATATATATATATATATATATATATATATGATAAAATATAGATTTAAGGTGTGCTATATGTGTGTCTGTGTGTGTATTTATATATATATATATATATATATATATGTAGAGAGAGAGAGAGAGGAGGCACAGTGGAGTAATGGATAGTGGCTTGGATTGAGGAATCGGAGAGCCGAGTTCGAAATTCCAGTCGAATCCATTACATTCAATTACGTACTTGGGAAAGGTGTGAATCCTCTTCTTCTCCATCCAGCTATGGGTAAATAGCAGGACAGACTGGGTTCTATAGCCTTGGATGGCAACTGGTCTAGGAGAAGGATAACTCTGAATTCAAAACCTGTAGAGGGTCGTTTGGGGACCTTGTGGCACTTAGTGCACCAGGTCTCTGTATTCGGCCCGTCAAAAAGTGTGGATGATCCTGCATGAAACCTTCACCACTATAATCAAATCTCATTGCTGTTGTCAGGCTGTCGGTTTCCTAGGAACTGATCTGCTTGACCCTCATAGGTCGAATTCGACGGGAGAGTCAAGTATATATATATACAGGCATATGAGCAAGTCGTCAGAACATTCGCTTTCCAACCATGAGACACCAATTCATATCTCACTATAGTAGATTTGTCAAGAAGATGACTTGTTATTTTCAGTCTTGGGACACAATCCCACCATGTGTCACCTTTGGAAAGTAGCTGAAAACCACACCTCAGTTTGACGCAACCTTGTTAGTGAAATTGGAATTATTTGGGAGTAGTCAATGTTTGGGCTATAATGAATTCATAATTTATCGTGTATGAGGGTCTGAGCATACTGGCCTTGTTCAGAATGTTGATCACTCCTGATAATGCACTCTTTCCCACTAAGGTTTGATAAGCATAATTTCAGTATAAACCACAAGTGGGTCTTTAACAAATACAGCTGTGCCTGAGCATGCATCTACAACAGGGATTCCTCAATATAATTGGTATTAGTCTACAGATGTTAGTAATACATTGAAGGTATATGATAGATATGTTTAATAACAATTCAAAAAAATATGCAAAAATTACAAAAATTTACTCAATTTATTGGTTAATAAGTCCATTGACCTTTTCTTGATTTATTAAATATGATAGATAACCTATAGAAGTAACAATATATTCAGATATATAAAGAAATTGTCATGAGTTGTATAAGAAAAACAACTATTGTGAAGAGTACTGAGAATACGCTGTTGGAAAATTGTTCACAGAAATGAAAAAAAATGAAATTGAAAACATTGGCAAGAACCAGAGAAAAAAATGTCATGCAAAGAGATTTGAGAAGAAAATGGAAGAAGCCAAACAAGTGGATTGACCTCTGCTGGTCCACAGCAGAGGTCAATCCACTTGTTTGACTTCTTCATTTTTTTTTGGTTTATTCTTGAAATTTTTTGCACAAGACATTTTTGGATAGTGATACAAGTTGCAACAAAAATGCTTCCCCTTTACAATTCCCCTTTACATTCTACAATTTTTTTACATTGTTGGAATGGCCCAAGACACTGCAGATATTAATTCAATAGAAAACTTGTAGCTTATCATTTATAAAAAAATTGTTATCAATTTCAAATTTATATTACCATTGTGTAATTTCCTGGTTCAGAAAAAGTAACTGAAAAGTTTGAGTGATGGAATTTTATGGATGTCATGATTTCCTCAGCCTAACAACAACCAGTCACCTTGATCCTTCAGCATTTTCAGCAGCAGACCTGCGTGATTCATCCTGGTGGCCTGAGGGTTAATGACATTATGATTCTCTCCACCAATCAACACCTAGTCGTTCTGAAAATACCCAAGTTAAGGATGAAATCACCACTAGCCAATCATTCTCTTTTAAGGAGTTGAAATAACTCATGAGAGGAGTTGAATATTACTGCCTTCATACCATATTGTCACTTCTGGCCCAAATTCTTGTCATTGTGGGGAGAGTGAACAACTCCAGATTCAAACCCAATTTATTAACAGTGATTCCAAAGACAACAAATGTACAGCTACAAAACCTCAAAGCCCATTCAAAACCCTTCATCCAAACACAATAGTAATACTGAAGGCCCCTTTCAAAGTGCATTATTGTTTCTCTTACTATCCTATTTTAGAACTTTTGGGGTATTTGCCCTTTTCATGTAAATTGACATCATCAAATATTAATGCATTTGTGTACATGTGTTCATGTATTTGAAAGTGTGTTTCTGCCCCTCAATGTTAATTTATGTTGTATTATTTGTAATGAAAAGGAAAGGTTTGAATTTTTACAGTGTGCATGAATGTAATTATCTTTTCCTTATTTCATCAATCTTGTAGTTGCCCTAAATTTTTTATTTTTGACAAACAAAGCATCAACATTGTGCATTTGCAGGATAACTTGTAATGAATTGTTTTTTAATAGAATTTTTATAATTCTTCACCAGTGTCTCCTGTGTCATGGATGCTGCTATTGTTGTTACTCATTCTTTTTCTGATCTGGATATGAAAACAATAATCAAGCAAAGAGGATCTCTGGATAGGAATAAAACCTACTGCAACTCATGTTGAAATGGAAACTGTAAGAAAGTTATAACTTCAATGAATGAAATTGTAGAATGCCAATGACCACATATAGAAATGTAAAAATAACAAGGTAATGATTTATTTCAATTTATTTGTTCAAGACAAATGCAATGAAGTTTTGTAGGTTCTTGGGCAGGACATTTTTTGAGTGGCATAGGTCACAACAAAGAAGTTTTAAACTAAACTAAAGTATATATTCATATAAAATAATATTCAGTTATATTAGGCAAAACTGGCTATTGCCCAACCTGAATGGGTCCCAATCTCTCCAGATATTAATTCAATACTTTTTATTGTTTCCTAAAGATTCTCTTTCCTTGAATATTGTTTTCCATTCTCATGTGCAATATTTTTAATTATAAATCACACTTTTCCCATTGGATTAATTTTTGAAATAGATAGAGGCCTTTCCATTAATTAGGCTTGTTTTGAAAAATTTTTGGCAAGGTGGGCAATAGTCAACTTTGTGGAATGTGAAGGAGCATTGTCTTTCATGAATGTGAAAAAAGAGCACCATGGCACAATTCACTGCACCAGAAATTTGAAACGGCATGTTGTACTGCTTGTCATTCATGCCGGAAGCTCCAATGCAAACATTTCAGAGCGTTTGGGTTTCACTCTGAGAACAGTGCAGAGGATTCAGAAAGAGTTGGAGGAGTCTAATGGCGATCATGAAATAATTAGTTGGTGAGAGCCCCAGACTCAACACAGAGGCCTACATCAATCGCCTTGAGGAGGTACTGCTGCCCTGGGTCAAGAGGGTGGAAGACCCTATATCTGACAACAGAACTCTGCACCATGCCATACAAGAAGGAGAACCCAATAATGGCTGTCAGACAATTTCTGCGACCACATCACCCCTTACATCTGGCCACCTAACTACCCAGACTGCAAACCCCTTGATTATTATGTGCCTGGTGCAGTTGAGCAAGAGAACAACAAAATTCCTTGTAACACCAAAGATGAACTGAAGCCCAGGGTTATAGCAGCATTCCCCAACTTAAACAAGGTGACTGTCCAGAAGAGTTACAGGAGATTCCAAATTCGTCTGGAGGCCCTAATTGAAGCCAAGGGTGATTTTATTGAATAAATTTACTCTTTAGTATTTCAAGATATTTTTGTATAATATTGGTAAATATATCCTTTAAAATGAGATATCAGTGTTATTTTCATTTTTGTGTAATTTAGATGTCAATTTATCCATTGCATATATATATATATATATATATGTATAAAAGTGAAAATAGAAGTCAACACTTAGAGGCGACAGTCTGTTTCATACTAGATGCAATTGTCAGGCCTTACGATTGCATCTAGTATGAAACAGACTGTCGCCTCTAAGTGTTGACTTCTATGTTCACTTTTATATTTACACATGCTCTATCTCTGATATTGAGCACTTTATCCCATAAATATAGCACACCCTAAGACTATATTTCTTCATATATATATATATATATATATATATATATATATATATATATATATATATATATATATATATATACATATATATATATATGTTTATGACAATATTTTATGATAAATTCTAAAATTCTATCAAAATTATGTTTAAATTAAATT
The DNA here is from genome assembly GCA_964036315.1 of Acanthosepion esculentum. Classification (NCBI taxonomy): domain Eukaryota; kingdom Metazoa; phylum Mollusca; class Cephalopoda; order Sepiida; family Sepiidae; genus Acanthosepion; species Acanthosepion esculentum. The sequence goes on from OZ038495.1 coordinate 78,077,670, forward strand.
TTGCATTAGATTTTCATTTTATTTTGCTTCAATAAAATCTCTACAATTAGAAGTTGTATTTATATTAGCAGCAGCAGCAGCAGCAGTAAACTGTGAAATGTGGAAGGATGAACTGAAGGCAAGGATTATGGCAGCATTCACCAACTTAAACAAGGAGACTGTCCAGAAGAGTTGCAGGAGATTCTGAAGTCATCTGGAGACCATGGTTGAAGCAAATGGCAATTTTATTGAATATATTTACTCTTTAGTATTTCAAGATATTTTCTGTAATTTTGGTAAATATATCTGTTAAAATGAGATGTCAGTGTTATTTTCATTTTTGCGTAATTTGGACAACAATCTATCCATCATATATGTGTATGACTTGCAGGTGTGTACATGTGTAACAGTTGTAATTTTCTTAATCTTTTTAAGCATCATCCGTCTTTTGAAGTATTTTGCTATCTATATGGTGGGTCATTTTTAATATCACCTTTCAATCTTTACATGTCTAGAAACACAGAATTTTATATTCTGTCCCCTCTTTTTGTTTAGTACCCAGTCTGATCAACAGTTGGCAGGATAGTTCAAAATGGCTGAAAAAGAAATGTCTTAAAGAATTAAATCAAATTATTTTCTTATATTTAATCATTCTACAGGGTGCAGTAGCAATACCTCCCACATATAACTCCCAGAAATACCTCCCACTTAATGGAAATACATTAGTGGAAATGGTATCTTCATCTACCTAATATCTTACCATTATGTGGAAGTTATTTCTGGGAGTTATTTGTGGAAGGCATTTCTGCCATACCCTGTATAAGTAAAACTCAAACATACATGATACAAAAAGACATGATACAAACATACATGACAAAAATCAGTTTACACTTAATGTTTAATTGTTTTATTGTATCAAGAATATAAAAACTGACATATGTGGACATCTTTTGTTAGAAACTCTGTTTACATACAAAATGTATTTGCACACGTTTCTTGGTGACATATTTTCATTCTTGCTTTGGCAGGGTTGAAAGCAATTTCATCTTAAAAGTTAAACAATTTTTATTTCTGCAACAAACCAAGGGAGAAGCCATATTTTTCTTATTTGTCTTGTCACATTTACGAGACATCTGTAGAAACATTTGGTTGGCTTCCAGGAATTCCTGAAAGTCAAGTGGTATCAGTGACTTCTTCTATCAACCTCTGTATTCAAAAGTAAAAACAGAAAACAGACAATAGAAAAGTAATTACATTTCAACAGAAAGAAATGTCAATTAAAATATTTAAATATCATTTATCAAAAATATTTAAATATTATTTATCAAAAATATAATAATCTTCATTTTCAACTGTAGCCCAATTGGAAGCCAATTTTTGTTCTTTGGAAATGTTCTTCTTTACTTGTTTTTATGACTTATCAACCTTTTATTTAAAGTCAGAAATATATTTTTCATGGTAAATATAAACAATAATAATAGATGATAATGATTTACTGATACAAGTCCTACTAATTTGGAGAGGAAGAGGTTGATTCATACTCTTCCTAAGGGTATTTGTGTTTAAGTGAATATTACAAACCCAACTGGAATTGGAACTCGGCTCTCTGATTGCCAATTCTGAGCCATTATATATTACACCACCTGCACATCCAAGTTTACAGCACCTGGTATTCCCCAGCAGTCACCCATCTAGGTACTGATCAGGCTTGATATTGCTTAACTTTGGTGATCATACAAGAAGCAATGTTTCAACATGATATGGCCATAAGCCTAGAAAATGTTCTAACATTCAAAACAAATGAACATTTGTCAATTTTAAATCTGGTAATTATGGAGTATGTAGAAGAACCTTACAGCCTATTTTGATCTTCTTTTTTTTCTGCAGTGTGCGCCTTTGCATTGTTAAACTGCAGAAAAACCCTTTTTCTGTCTAACAAAGCAGGACATTTTCAACATAGTGCTTCATTTACCCAATGAAGTTGTTAGCAATGAACATCTGCGATGATGGTCTTTCCATGATTTACAAGTTTATAATGAACAACAGCTTTCATAATATAGAAAACACAAAGCAAGAACTTTGGCAGATGAAGTCCTGGTTTTGGTGTTAGCACTGGTTTCCCATTTCATAATAACCAGTCATTTTTGTTTTCTGTCTACCTGCAAAACCCATTTTTCATCACCTCTAACAATGCAATGAAAAGGTTGGCATTCCAAGTTAAAAGACTACTACTGTTGGTGGGATGCTGCAGTTGATCCTCAAGCAAACACACATAAGGAACTCAAATTCCCTCTTTGCAAGTTTTCCCAAATACAATTGAGATAGTTGTGGAAAGGTGAAAATAACCCCTGAAGTTTTATGTTAAATATCTGGTGTTCTTAATTTTGAATCAAATTCAGTAGTCTCTTTGAAAAGTTATTCATTCAGAGTGAGCCATCTTCCAGAATTAAGCTTTTGTTGGATATATAATAATCACCATTTTTAAACCTTTTAAACCATAGCTGACACGTACAAGCATTAACCGAATGTGCATACACTACACAAATATTTTGAAATACTTCTTTAGCAGTACTAACCTTTTGGAATCCATACAGTATAACAATATCAAATGTGTTGCTTTTTAAAGTTAGAATCCTCCATGAGCTTAAACTCTGAAATTAATAAATTACTGTCACATATCGTGTGGCCACTGAAAAACTGAGGGATTTGAAAAAGTTATAACTTGTTCATTTTCAATATTTTTTTTCTTGTAGGTTATAGAGCATTCCTTGGAGAATAAAATGGCTTTGCAATGATGTCCAGCAATGAGTAAGACTCGATATTTAGCAACCCTCCCACATGGGTCGATGTGACACAAGGCCGGTTTAATGTGGGCTTACCGAGCCTGTAGGCTCGGCCAAAAATATGCCCATTAGAACCCGTATACATGGGTTCAGGGACTGTCTACCTCCCCGGACGGCACTTTGCCCTGCGGCAAAGCCCCATCCAAGTCCCTCCCCACCGAGACGGGAAGTTCGACAGCAAAGAACAGTTTATACAACTGTTCCAGTCACTGAGTAAGACTCATTGAGTTTTTCTATTCAAGTGAAAGATCAATTATGCAGAGTCAGTTTTAAAGATTGTAGTTATCAGGGAAGCAAGTAAATGGAAGTATTTTCCACAGGTGGGAAGTATGAGAAAAGGAACTGTTGGGAAAAGATACTCATCTCCATTATTCTGCCTTGCATTTTTCTTTGATTTTATTCCATTTTGAATTGCAGGCAATACAGTGATATTTTTTTAAAGTTATTTGGAGATTCTGAACTATAATAAGAAAAGCCGATATTTGCATGATCAATATGTCAAGAAGTGTCCAGTTATGCAACAACATAAACATTTTCTGTTGTTTGATTAAGTAGAAATAATGGATGGGCTTTCTATTTTTGACATTAATTTTATTGAACACTGTATTAACCTTTTCGTACCACAATCTTCATAATTCTATCTCCCCAGAATATTTTATCTTTCTCAGCAAGCAATTGCTCAAGGTGACTTTTGTAGTCTTCCATGGAAAATGTTCTCATTAAGAGAATTCTGGAAAAACTGTAATAAATGATAATCTAAATGCCCACTATCTACTGAAAATGTTAGATGAGTGAAACCTTCCTAGCCAAGATGGTAGAATGTTTGCCTGGTCATCAAAACAAACATGCAGATTAGAATTATCCAGATGAAATACTATGGATTTTCTTTTAACTAATTCCAACTTTTTTTGTTCACAATTGCTTTCAGTTGGCTAATACTTGTTTGAATTAATAATTTGTTTCTCATAGAAGAGCCCATAGAGAAGACCCTTCCAATTCAAACATAGAAACTACACCACATCACCTTCTTTGGATAAAGACTGGCCTTTAGTATGATTAACTGTAGTTCATGTTGCTTGCCCTATTATCTCTTGTATTCTATATTACTGTAAAATATCCACTTTTTATCACAATTTGTTTTAAGAACAGAACCTTTTTCCTAATGCTTAAGTTGTGAATCACACAAGAAAAGTGGAAGTCACACATTAAAGCAGCTAACATAAATAATCTGGTATAAATGATTTTCATTACTTGATTTGGATAATTTGAATATTTCTGCCTGCAATTTATAATGTTGATTATTCTCATGTAATATCTTCATTTAACTGCTATCAACCTCAACAAGACTACCCGATCATAGAGTATCATTTAGTGAGAAATCTCCAACATGAAACTTTGCAAGTCACTTTTGACATGTTTGATTGTTCACAATACCATTTCCATAAATTGCAAAAATTTATTTTTTCATATCTGAGCCGTGATTAAAATGAAAATCATAATCTGTTAAAAAGTTTTGGTTATTTTCTTCATTTTCAGTATTTGAATCAATAAACAAAAATATCTTTCAAGTGCGTGCTTGTATTGCAACTGTCACAATCCAATTGAAAACATTCTCTTTTGATAGTGTCACTTCAAATCAAATGTTGCTAATACTACTTAATAGAAAATGCAAAACAAAATTTTCAGCCAATTAAACATTTAAATACAACTTTTGCTTGTCATCAATCTAAAAACATTTCACTGTTCTTGCTTGAATAGGAAAAATAGCTATGGGTGAGTGGTTTACTCAAGTGCTTACTTGCCAACTGCATCAACTGTCATGAGAGGCTATTGAAAAGACCTGTGTATTGATATCTGATGATGAGACAGTGTGAGTTAAATTCCCAAAAACAGTATAGTGAAGTGAATATAAACAACCTCAATTTGAAGTTGAACTCAATTGCTGATTTCATTTTTCCCTGCTGATAACCACTGAGTTACATTTCCACATATTCAAGTAAATTTCAATGGTTAAAACAAAAAAAATAGATCTTCTTTAAATAAGTTATCATTAATGTTTAAAAAGCAAAGCATATATAAAAACCATGATCTGTTACACCTGAATTTCATGTAATATGGATGGAGAAGTCAAATGCATCTGTGTTTGCACTTCCAGCATCTGAAGATGCAAAGTAACTGAAGTAAGAAGGCATAGAAACTTATATCGGATTAATGGAATCAGATCTTTGTAAAAGAAAAATATTTCTTTCTTCTTTTCTACTCTTCCTCCTCCTCCTCCTTTTTCTTCCTCCTCCTCCTCCTCCTTTTTCTTCCTCCTCCTCCTCTTTCTTTTCCTACTCTCTATTTACTCAATCTCAAAGAAAATGTTGAAATGATAGGATAAAAATTGATAAAGCAAAGATAAGCAAAGTTTGGTTTTGTCTAATGCAACTCCTTCCTGTGGGGCAAATAATGTTAGTAGGGAATTTTTTTTCTTTTTCTTTTTCGTTTTCATTTCTTTTCGTTTTGTGCCACTCATGGGGGTTTGATGTCTTGCTTGAGCAGATGACTCCTTAATGATTACTGCTTGGTTTTCTTTTCGCAAATATTGATTTCATCTCATCCTCAGTTTTGTTATGGTTGCTTGCTCTTCTTGAAGATCAGGAGAAAGAAATACTAAAGATGCGTTCAAATGTTGCCATGTTGCGAAACGACTGAGTTCTTTAAATAAGTTTTTATAATGTTCCAGGTTAAAGAAAATAAGTATGCTACTGATCAAAATCAATCATTATGAAAATGTTATGCTATCAAAAACAAAAAGATTTCCTTTTGTTGCATTCTAAGATTTAACAATATCATGAAAAATAAATAAATAAATAAATGCAGCATTCAAATTAGCCAAAAGGTTTGTTGTTTTTGTTGTGAGATGGCATTAGAAGAGTTTAGTTTCCAAAAAAGATTACCATTTGATTATATTGCAAATGTTTTCATAGCTTTTCATATTATTTACATTTGGACTATTGTCGTCACCTTTATTGTTATTATCACAATGTTTCGGCCATTTGGCCTCCGGCCTTCTTCAGGTGTCTCTCAATCCAAGTAACTTTCAGGGAATTTCAAACTGAGTCCTTCATTTAATCTATGAGGATAGACTGTTCTCATTCTGCCATCCATGACTAGAGATATCTCATCTTATTCTTATTCAGTTATTATTCGCTTTGTCTCTACTGAGTTTAAGTCTGCATTGCCTGTGTGACATCGTCTTGAGATATTCAAAATGGCAAGATACTTTCTGGACAGACTTTATATATAAGGACACATAACATTGTCAATTGATTTATTTTAAACCATTAGAAATAAAATATTTACTGCATTTTTCAGCCAGCCTATTTTGGGGTCTTTTTTTTCAAAGACAAACAAGCCACACTGATTACACTTGATCTTGATCAAGACAGCATCTAGTATTTATTTCTTGCCAAGAGGAGCCAGCGGGAGATAAATAATATACCAATACTAATCTTATTATATATATATATATATATATATATATATATATATATATATATATATATATATATATAGAGAGAGAGAGAGAGAGAGAGAGAGAGAGAGAGAGAGAGATTCTTAACAAAATGTAGACACAGAAATGCTTGGTTACTGAAATAAGCCTCTCTCTCCCGATTGTAGCGTTATCATTATTGTTTGTGTTTTCTTAACTATCCCCTCTCCTTTTAGTTAGTTGAATAAATCTATAACCCCCCCCCCCCGTTGTCACTTTTTCTTTTTCTTTTTCTTTCGTTTTTTTTTTTTTTTTTCTCTTCCTTGGTCACGTGGTGTTGTCTTGGTTGTTGTCTATATATACGCCGTTTTACTGTTACCTCTTTAGCCAGCTGACCCTGACGATCTGCCTAAGTGAAACCTTGGTAGGTTTGTCTGGTTCATTAGGTTTGACTAGGTTTGCTCTACGTTTGTATTGAGCTCTTTAGTTAATTGTTAACTCGTATCGGGTTTTTTCTTTGGGCCTTGAACCTGTATCTGTGCGATTATTTTCGACAGACTTTCATGTTCCTGGCTCTTTCTTTTTTAAAACCTTTTTTTCCCTTCGTGATTGATTTGGCTATTGTTAAATCAAGAGTTCGAAGGTTTTTTGACACGAGTATAGTTACCTATATATATATATATATATATATATATATATATATAAGTGGACATTAAAGTCAATACCCAGAGCCGATAGTCTGTTTCATGCTAAATATATATATTTATAGGCAGCAACTCTTCATTCAAACATGTTTCATTGAATAATATAGACATATTATGTCTATTTATTTTGATAATAATCCTTTCTAATTCTTTAATCAGTTTCTTGATGTTAAGTTGAAATTCAGCAACAAAGTTTTTTTCTATCCAAGTACTTTTGATCTCCTCTGAGATCATCCTCACGGGTGAATTAGAAAAACAAACTTATATATATATATATATATATATATATATATATATATATATATATATATATATATATATATTCGGTCCCTTTAAGAAGTTTCCGTATTATAAAAAAATTTTTAAAATGAAAAACTCTTAAAATAATTGGTTTTTTTTTTGTTCAAGGTTACTCTATGTCTACTTCACCAAATCTGAACTTTGGATTTCACTCCATTATGTTCAATACTGACATGTCTAGAGTGTCAGTGTATCAAGAAATGATTTTATAAACCACGTCCCTCGAACCTCTGACCTTATTTTTCATTTTTCTATTTTAGCATAGATCTGACTTTTAATTGGTTAATCTAGACATACCCACAAGTAAATGATTTAATTCTGACATTAGGTCCCCCCCCATCTTTTTAACTTTCAAAAGAGGTAACAATTTGTTTTCAAATTTCTCAAATAAATCATTTGTATTATGTTATCTACCATTATCCAATGAGGAGCCATTAAAGTTCCGAAACATGAAAGTTTTTGTGTAGCAATGTAAAAATGTTTTTATTGTAATCTATTATAATAAAAATATTTTAATAATAATATTATATATATATATATATATATATATATATATATATATGTATATATATATATATCTTGTAACTATATTTATATACAGGGTGACTAGCTAATCCCTGTTGCAGATACCTGCTCAGGCACATTGGGAGAATGTTTATAATCTGGCATGATCAACAGTTTGCACAAGGCCAGTACGTTCGAGCCATCAGTCACAATGATGTGTGACTTCATTCTACCACAACCATCAACAGCTTCTGAATAGTTCCATCTACCCAATTTAAACTGACAAGAATTTAGTCAAACTGTGGTATGGTTTCGTGATAACCTTCCCAGCCCAATAACATCAAAAATCACCTTCCTGATAAATCAACACTGGTGAGATTTGAACCCGAGACTCATGATCAGAATGTGAACATTCTAATCACTCAGACACATGCCCAATATATTTACATACACTCACACTCAGACACACATATTTATATTAAATATACATGTTTTTCCTAACCAGAAAATTGATTAAAAAATTGAGTTTTCAATCAGCACCTGACGATTATATTGTGCATTAGTTGTGCTACCAGTAAGGAAAAATGTATATTTATTATTAATATAAATTTTAACTTTGTTATTATATATTGACCACTATTTTATTAGCATCAGCAGTTTCATTGAATAATTTAGGCAAATTTTGTCTCCTTATTTTCAACAGAATCCGTTCATATTATCAGATGAGCTTTTTGGTGTTGGTATTAAAAGAAGAGAGAAAATTACCGTGTTGATACATATTGTTTTATTCCGAGTTCTTTCGACATTAACATTTCATTCTCAGGGTGTGTTTTCAATACAAAAATGTAGTGTTCATTATTTCCAAAGACAAAATTACTATGTTCATCTGAAACTTATAATTTTACATGTGAAGTGAGGAGCACTAATTTTTGTATCATTTGGTGTATGTTTACACTCTAGGGGAGGTAACTAATTATGATGTGTGAAGAGTTCATTCTGAAAAAGAAGAAAATAGCATGAGAAACTCTTAATATAGACCTTGATATTTTAGCCTATCTATTGTAAAAATTCTAGAACATTTGTGTAGTATTCATAATTAATTTTGTTAAGGTTTGGTTTCAATTTTTTAATATAGATAGCTTCAAGGATTTTTAGTTTATGTTTATTTTCATGAAAAAGTAAGGATGTATTTTTGATGAGAATTTTTCTAAATTGTGAATGTGGACAAGCATGCTGTTGCAAATGTTTAGAGATGCTAGACATCTCATTCAAAAGAAAACTCAATTGCTTGGACAATATGGTCGTAGTGTGGCCAATATAAATATTATTTTTTCCATTGGAGATACAATCTCCCAGAGGATATTTACATTTATATACAATGTTGGTTTTCTGCAACACATTGGTTGGTGGGGAAGAGTCATTATGAATGAATAAATTGCATAAACTAAACGATAAGTTTATGTTATACCTTTTACCAACACCAAAAAACTCATCCAAGAATATGAATAGATCCTACTGAAAATAAGCATACAAAACTTGTCTAAATTATTCAATGAAACTTGCCTCATTGAAAATATGCTTCCAAAATACCTACAATATATATATATATATATATATGTATGCATGTATATATATATCTTTATTTTTTTTTTTTAAATAAAAAGCCATTAGGTGGTCATTTGATAAAAATTGTCTGAGGATACTGTAAAATTGAAACCAAGCTAGCAGATTCAACTGGCCTCCTGATTTTTAAAGTTAAAAGCTCTACAGTTTATTTTTACATTTGTTTTTTTCCCCACTTGTATTGAGCACTTTTAACACAACTGTTTCCTGGTCTGATTCAACTCTGACCATTAACCTTTAATGTTATATATATATATATATATATATATATATATATATATATATATATATATATATAACTCAAGAAAAGACAAGAATGCTCAAAAATTAAAAACAATATGTCTAGAAAAAATGGAAACCAAATAGCAACAATTGAAAGAAAAGAGGAAAAAGAAAAAAAAACAGAGTGAGCATAAAGTGAAGAAAAAAACAATGAAATGGACAAATAATCACAACGCCCTATATATATATACGCACATTGACATAGATGGGCACATGGGTACACACATGGGCACATGTGTGTGAATGCACATACACTATCAAAAAACTAGCACCAATGATAAGTGCGTATAAAAAAGAAAAATCAAGAAGTATAAAAAGTCAATTGCAGATACCCTCTGATGAGTGGACAGACATATCCATCTACGAAACTCTGGAGTCAGGATTCTGAAGGTATCAATCAGCTAAGTTACAAACCTTTTACTTATATTAATTTATATATATATATATATATATATATATATATATATATATATATATATATATATACCATTACCGCCAGCACTCACTCTGCGCTATTTTATATATATATATATATATATATATATATATATATATATATATATTTACACACACAGGGTGCGATGGGTAAATTGTCACCATTTTATATTTTTTATTTCATGCATAGACATCATTTACTTTTGATATTGCCAAGTGCACAATATTGTAGGCTCAGTTAAGCAACATTGTAAGAAAAAGAGCACCATTTACTCCACCAGAAATTTGGAAACGTTATGCTGTACTGTATGGCATTCACATCGAAAGATCCAATATGAAGATTTTAAAATGTTTGTGTGTCAATCTGAGGACAATGCAGAAGATTTGGAAAGAGTCAGATAATATATCTAGTTAACATCATGGTGTTTGGAGTGATCACTAGTGATGGTAATGTTATGCCTCCATTCATCTTCCCACAGAGCCTCAAACTCAACACAGAGGCCTACATCAAGTGCCTTGAGGAGGTACTGCTGCCCTGGGTCAAGAGGGTGGAAGACCCTATATCTGACAACAGAACTTTGCACCATGCCATACAAAAAGGAGAACCCAATAATGGCTGTCAGACAATTTCTGCGACCACATCACCCCTTACATCTGGCCACCTAAATACCCAGACTGCAATCCCCTTTATTATTATGTGCCTGGTGCAGTTGAGCAAGAGAAAAAACAAAATTCCTTGTAACACCAAAGATGAACTGAAGCCCAGGATTATAGCAGCATTCTCCAACTTAAACAAGGTGACTGTCCGGAAGAGTTACACGAGATTCCAAATTCGTCTGGAGGCCCTAATTGAAGCCAAGAGTGATTTTATTGAATAAATTTACTCTTTAGAATTTCAAGATATTTTTGTATAATATTGGTAAATTTATTCTTTAAAATGAGATGTCAGTGTTATTTTCATTTTTGTGTAATTTAGATGACAATTTATCCATTGCATATATATATATATATATATATATATATATATATATATAAATATAAAAGTGAACATAGAAGTCAACACTTAGAGGCAACAATCTGTTTCATACTAGACGCAATTGTCAGGCCTGATGATTGCGTCTAGTATGAAACAGACTGAGTGTTGACTTCAATGACATGCTTCAATGACTCTCTATACTTCCACTCCTGTCTACAATATTATTTAGTTTAGTAAGAGTCTTGTTCTCCCTCTTGTGGGGTGGCAAGGGTCCCAAAGTATATCACAAGATCTGTTACCTCCACCCTTCTGAAGGTGGTCTGGGTATGCCTAGCATTCATCAATATACGATTTAATAGACCGAATGTGGGGTCCATTAAAGATGATCTTATAGATGAGTTCAGTCTAACGAAGCAGGTGTTTCACTCACTATGGCATTGGTCACCCAGTTTGAAATGTCTCATTAATGATAAGGCATCACTCACCTTGCTTGTGCCATGAAGAGCCCACTAAGTCATAAAAAGTTCTCCAGATTGTTTGCAGTGGGGAATTGGTGGAGACCCTAGAACACACCTTCTTCCACTGTAGGCTCATTGTGCAAGTTCACTGAAGATATCATATTTTGCATGCTGTGTGGACAGCTCTTTGCCCTCAAGGCCAGTTCTGTCTGTAACAATTTGGTGCCATTGTTGACTAAAACTGAACACTATATGTTCTTTTACTGACTAGACAAGTCATGATATGGATGACGGGACAGAAGGAATTCCATGGGGATAAGAAGTATACTTCTTCTCAACTGATCTTGTACTTTAAGCATCAGCTTAATGTCAAAATTAGGACAGAAAGGCGACTTGCTCCATCAGAATTCGGCAAAAAATGGGTGTGTCTTGCCCGTCTGTGCTGAGTGAAAGGAGCTGACATGGGGTGGCATTTTGATGTTCGTTAGACATCCGGGCTATCTATATTGAACCGTGGCAACCCAGTCTAAAATGGAGTAAAGTAAGGTATTTTTTGTTTAATTTTTTCTCTTGAAGTTAATTTAGCTAGGGGATGTATACTAGTCAAGCCCTTTTAATTTTGTCTGAACTTTCTTTACTTTAATTCCTCTCCCTTCCTCCTGTTATGTGACAGAGATGTAGGTTCACTGGTGGATGTGGAACGCCTTTCTTATTTTGTGTATGCATTTCGTATTTGTTGTTGTGGCAGAATGAATGTGTGTTTGAGTTGAATGATTGTTTAAATTATTTAGTCTCACATTAATTTCATCCAGTTAACTAATATTTCTGCCACAATTAAGGGTTGTGACAGTCTTTTATTACTAACACTATTTTGTTTTGCTTCTTGTAAATAAGATTTTTTTTTATACATTGTAAGTACACACTGGGGTTAGATTTTTCAAAATTGTTATTTTTATTTCCCACTCACCACAGACAAATTGTATATATTGGGACTAATTAAGATTTCATAGAGACACTAAGGTATTATGGTGACTGTAGTTAGAATGGTAAGACAGAATGCATTGTTTTGGTGTAAAGATTAATGTGGTACATTTGGGACAGTGATTGTGGTTAGTTATATAATTATTATTATTATTGATTTAAGTCAACTAAATATGAGGCACCAAACCTTGCTTTGGGTGAAATATTTGTAATATGACTGAGAACAGGTACAATGGATAATTTTTATCATATTATACTAGTAGAATGCCATGACTTGGCTCTGCATCTCATATCCTAAGAAAAGAGTTGTGTTTAATAAACCACCTGATAGAGACTTGTCATTGTTATCATTGTGTGAGATCATAGAGTCACTGCCCAGTTCCCTCTACATATCTGGGTTGAAAACTGGCAAATAGTCATTCATACATAGCATTTATTAAGCAAGTAGACCTGGTAGACCTCATTCCTCTCAAGGTCAAACCACAGCCAATGTTCTGCAGCTAGTTGGTCTTGGTCATGGACATGTGTCTTTAATTTCACTGGAGTAATCCTTTGCCCTAACCATTGATTTCAGTCTAGAATACTTTTTATCCAATGATGCAGTGTTATCACTGCACTGACTGCATACATAGCTATGGAGCTCAGTCTTCCCCTATTGTGCTGTTGACCCTACAAGTAGGTTTATCTGACCTTTGACAGATCTTGTTTTAATCCTGCTAGCTATCTAGCCACCCTACTCACTAGAAAAGCTTGGTGGAGAAGCCAGTTTAGTCACCAATAGTTTATATGGTACCAGTAGCACTCATTTACTGACACAAATTTTAAGGTCTATAAATAAATGTTTTAAAATTGAGTTCTACCCACTTTTTACTTATTTGCAAGATGAGTCATACAATCTGAAAGTACACCTCGAATCAAGTACTTTATAAACTTCAAAGTTCAAAATGTTTTTGTATTCAACGGAATTTTCTATTTTTCAAATTGATTTTTTTTAAACATTGATTCCAGATATTAAAAGAGAACAAAGATTGCAAATATGTCTTCAACCAAGTGGAAACTATCTTCTTACTCATCTACTATTGGAAAAAAAGACAAAAACTTTTCTTTTTCAATATTTATATTGAAAAAGAAGAGTTATATATATTTTTTATATTATGTACATAGTGGCCTCCCCTTATCCCCATTTTCATTGTCAACCTCAGAAATAATTCATGAGTTTCATTTAATAATGGACACAAAGCACAAGAATAATGCTGTCAATTCAGATAAAGAGAAGCCACCATAAAGTGCTTTCTTTAAGTGAAAAGGTGAAAGTTCTTAACTTAAAAATGAAACAAAAAAACCATCTGCCAAGATTGCTAAGATCATCTGTAAGAATGAATCTTCAATCTGTCACATAACTTTTATTCCAGTATCTTGTTGTAATTGTTCTTTCTTTGATTATTAGTTATTGTTGTTAAACTCTTTTAATGTCAAATTTATAAATTAAACATTATCATAAGTATGTGTATATATATATATATATATATATATATATATATATATATATATATAAATAAAACATAATATATATATAGGGTCCAATATAAAAAAACATAATATATATATATAGGGTTCAATACAATCTGTGGTTTCATTACAGGCATCCATTGGGGGCTTTTGAAACAAATCCCCTGCAAACAGAGATGTGTGGAAGTTTTTGCATGCTTTTCTTGTACACGTCAGTGGTCACCATAAAGTTGTGAAGGTATATTCACTCACATCATGTGGTTATAACAATTGGGCTTGAGTTCACAAGGAAAAACAGTATAAACAAACGTACACAATAGCAATAAGAAAAAACATGGTAAATTGTATGGTAATTTTATTTATGTATTTGTGTGTGTGTTTTGTTACAACTGTGATAATGTTCCTGTTATAAAAGGGAGTAAGTCACTCCATAATATCACAAGTCCTATCACGGAGGGAACTTACACATGTGTTGTCATCACGACAGCTCTTGGGCAAAGAGATTGAATCTCACATCTCTTGGCAGGATGTCTGTATTTCTGGCAGGAAGAGTCCCTGTTGCATGCTGGGAGTAATTTTATTTTTTTTATTTATTTAATTTATTTTAAATGGAGTTTAAATTTAATTTATTTTATTTGTAATTTTCATCATTATTATTATTATTTTACATTTTATTTTTATTTATAATAGCAATGTTCCCACAGATACACTATAGTAGACTTGGGAACTTCAACCACCACCCCAATTTTTATTGAAACTGAAAACTAAACAGAAGACTAAATTTGTCCTCTTGGCCCCAATCTTTAGTGTATTAGTTACTTCTATAATTAATGTAAGGTCTCCCCTACAAGAACATTTTGCATGAAATAATGAGGGTGAAATAGTACATGAACAAACTAACAGACTGATTGATTTGCAATGTAAGATAACATTTATTTAACAAAAATAACAAAAGGAAAGTTTAAGTGTTTCTTTTCCTAGAAGTAAATTGCATGCACAATGAAAATGTTAATGAATGTATTTGAGTGTGACTTACCCATGTAGGTATGTCTGTGTGTGAAGTATCCACAGCCTCTTTTGCTTCAGTGTGAAAAGTTGATGGTAAACACTTTGAAAGGAGGAAAACAGGAAAAGAAATTTACTTAAGGGTTCGCTTGATTTTATACTCTCAGGGCAGCTGTGAATATGTTTAAGACACTACAAAGCTATGATAATGCTATGATAATGCTATGATAATGCTATGATAATGCTATTGAGCTGAGCTTTATCATTGGTCTAAAAATCTAATGATTTTTAGACAAATGATAAATTGTGATTACTTTTCAAAATAAATCAGAAAATTTAATTTTCCATTTTTTTCTGAAATATTAGTTTCTAGGAGATTTATATAAGTCTTATATGTGGAAAAAGTTTATAGGTTTTATTTCAGATATTAAGTACATTCCAGATACTAAGTACAAGTGGAGTACAAAAAAATGTTTATGTAAAATAAAAATAGTTACAATGTATCTAAAAAAAAAAATGTTAATTTTATGAAAAGACTAAGGGTTGAAAGGTATCTTTATAACTTAAAATCTGATTTAGTAGCTCCCTTTTATTTTGTGGTAACCGTCTTTAGGAGGGTACAGCAGTTATACACATGGTTATATTCAATTACTGTTCAGTTTTTCTTTTCCTGTCACTGTAATGCAGTTGATTTTAATTTTCTGAAATTTACTGGCTAAAATATTGAAAATAGTTTTGTGGCATCCATGTTCATTTCTGGAATGTTGCCCATGTGGATAGGTGGAGGATAATTATTTTATAGGAAACTTTGGGAATAAAATGAACTATAATTAATACCCTAATATTTAAGATACCACCAAGCCAGGAAAAAAACTATTATTATTACTATTGTTTGTTTAACGGCACATCAACTCCTTATGGGTCATTTAATGCCAAAATTTAATTTTCTTGGGAGCATTAGCAATTTCTTTTACAAAAATGTAAGGTTGGTAATTTTTTTTACTATGAAAATGTATTTTTATATTTTCATAGTGTTCTGACCCCAATTTCCCTATAGTTGGGACCCTGACAGGTGCTACCACCCCGGGTCAGAGTGGACATGGGAAAAACAACAAGAGGTGGTTGCCCACTCCTCAAAACCACCTGATCAGAGGCCTTGCTGCCAGATATAGTTTATCGTCATACCCAGAATGCAGAAAAAAAATGACTACTAAATAAGGAAAATGAAATAATGGGTAAGTGTGAACAAATATTTACTTTACCATTTAAGCATTAATTAATAATATATATATATATATATATATATATGTGTGTGTGTGTGTGTGTGTGTGTGTGTGTGTATATATATACTAATTAATGCTTAAATGGTAAAGTAATATATATATATATATATATATATATATATATATATATATATATATATATATATATATATTATTAATTAATACTTATTAAATGGTAAAGTAAATATTGGTTCACACTTATTCAATATTTCATTTTTCTTATTTAGTATACACTTAATCAGGAGGTCAGTTGAATCTGCTACCTTGGTTTCAACCTTACAGTATCCTCAGGCAATTTTTATCAAATGACCTCTTAGTGCTTTTTTATTTAAAAGAAAAAACAATGAACACTATATTATTTTTTTAAAATAAATAAACAAATGCATGACGTTAGATGTAATAGAAAGGGAGGCAGAGGATGTGAAGAAGGATGGAGGAGAAGAAGGAGAAGAAGAAAGGGGAAAAGAAAGAAAGCAAGGGTATTATAAATGTATTGGTGGGGAGGTTAATTGAAATGTACATTTTTTTTATCCGGCCTCATATGTGCTTAAGAGGAATTTCCTAATATGTAAGCAAGGACTTAAGACTTCAGATTTCTGATTCAAAAGGTTTTTTGAATCCAGAAATGTAAAACTGTTTCCTGCTCTGATTCAACTCATTAACCTTTTATGTATATATGTATATATTTGATATATATATATATATATATATATATATATATATATATATATATATATATATGAATGATAAAAATATAGTTTTACAGTATGCTATATTTATGAGTAAATATCAGTAAGTATAAAATATAAAATCATGAAAGATAAATGGCCTGAAAATTGCATTCAAGCATGAATCAGACTGCCATCACAGAAATCTATATACATTCAAACAACAACAGAAAATACAGTTATAAACCTAATATAATTAAGACCCCAATATTTAAGATACCACCAAATACCTATATTTCCCAAATAACCTTAACTTAAGAAAACCCCAGAACATTCAAGAAAACAAAATGGCCTAAAAAACCTAAAAGATGTTCTGTCTGTGATACCAGAAATGAGATTATCTTTGACACTTGATGATGAAAGAATAAAAAGGAGAAGGAATATGAGGAGAGGAGAAAATCATGAAAAGGAGAAATAACCACATTTGACATATATACATATACGCACGAACACACATGCATGCACACACACAAACACATGCACGCACACACGCACACACACACACTCACAAAAGAGGAAAAAAATCAACCTAACTCCAATAACTACCATATAAATTAATTACATCAAACTTAGTATAAAGATAACAAAAAATTTAAAAAAGAACAGTAGTGAATTGTTGAAACCCCCTGATGAGCAATTGCGAAAAGGTTTGTCTATTCTGGAATTGAGGTGCAGAATATAAAATCCATCAGCTAAGTGGCAAATTTTATTTATTATATTCCTCTCTCTCTCTCTCTCTCTTACTCTCCCTCTCTCTCTCTTTCTGTATATATATATATATATATATATATATATATATATATATATATATATATATATATATATATATGTCAACACCTAGAGGTAACATGGTCTGATGATTGCGTTTAGCATGAAACAGAAAGTCATCTGTGGGTCTTGACTTCATTGTCCACTTTTATATCTACATAAGGTCTATCTCTGATATTGAGCACTTTAACCCATAAATATAGCATACCTTAAAACTATATTTTATCATGTATATATAGCACATATCGAACCAATAAAAAATAGCCAAACACAACATACCATTAATCTGTGTCTCTTTGCTTGTTCTTTATCATATATATATATATATATATATATGAAGATGATGAGACAAAGGGGAAAATTCTCATCATCTCATTTTTGTTTAGGATATTATACATCCTACAAAAGCATACACACACATATATATTTATTCTTATTACTTAAATGTCATATTTAAGTGGATACATGTGTTTGAGCAAATTCCCTGCTCTGTAGATTCAAGAATATTAATAAAAAAATATGTATACCCATCCACCAAGTAGGGTTTGAACCTGAGTTCCTCTTTGTAGGAGAAACCAGCCTTTGATTCAATATGCTTTAGACTGCTTGGCCACAGAGACCTTCACAGTCCAACAGGATTCAAATACTCTTTTATGGAATGCACATTTTCTTGTTTAGATCTTCTTCAAGGCCCATATCTGCTGACTTTAGCTTCACATCTGAAATGTAAACCAAGTCATATTTTAAGGAATTACTTAACATTTATATTTTTAATCCAACATTATTTTTTATTACTTAAACATTATATTTTACTGAATATATGTGTTTCAGTAGATGCCCAGGTTTGTTTTGTTTTTTAAATAGTCTGAATTATATCTAAAAGCCTGTGCATACAAGAATTTTAATAAAAAAAATGTGTCTTCATATAGATATAAAAAATATATCCATCAATAAGCATAATTCAATCCTATATATATATATATATATATATATATATATATATATATATATATATATATATAATATTAATATATATATGCATCATTCAATCTTAATATAT
>OZ038495.1:78701585-78864085 GCA_964036315.1 Acanthosepion esculentum
AATAAGTGGGGATGGTGGAGATAAATTATTCAAAAATTGCTTATCCTTCCCATTGAAGCAGTAATATTTAATTAGAATCGAGTTTATAGCAGTGACATTTTTTTTTATATAATTCAATTTTTCAGAATTTCAACAGAGGAAAACTGAAATAATAAAATAAGGAGAGAAGTAAATTGTTTATTTTATACCAACATAAACAACAGAAAATAAACAAATATTGCACTGAAATAAACCAGTTTTGCTAATGAAAGAATATTATGGTTTTGGAAATTAAATAATTACTAAGGCAACCATTTTAATTATTCATAAAGAGGTCTTTCAACAAAGAATCTTCCTTGGCATATATAGTTTAACAGAAAATAGATGATAGCAGCTGAATGTATTTATAAAGAGAGAAACTCATCAATTTTGTTGAATAAAGGAAAAAAAGTTGGTTAGTTCCAGAGTTAACCTCATAAGCCAAAAATTTGTGAAGATAGGTTAAAGCACTTTGAGAAATGTGAGGTTGAACTGAAAGCGGAGATAATCTAAGACACAAAGAATAGTGTACAATATTTAGAAGGGGGGGGGGAGAAGTAAAAAGACAATCTCAAATAACACAAAATACTGTCTAGTGCTTTGTGTGTAGGATAATTAACAGTAAGGAGTTTGGGTTTATTACACATAGAAATAGGGATGACTTAAAGAAGAAAAGGGAAATAAAAATCTGAGAAAATACAAAAAATTGTGAGCAAGATAATTTTTCTCTAGATCTTGAGAGGATGACGATTTCTTTTGACATCCTTAAAATAAAGATGGAAACAACATTAACCAATCGCGCGCGCGTGTGCGTGTGTCTCGGGAGAGGGGTGAGGGGTAAGTAGCTGATGCAATCCTATTAGTCCCCACTCTCACAATCATTATAACTAAAAATTTCTATACAATGTTATCTGTTAAGTGGATGATTTTCTGTTTCTCATCAGAAACCTGGAGGAATTGGGGTGGGGGTCATGAGGAGCAAGATATATTTGTAGATTTCACCCCCACCCCCATCTCCATTATTTAATCAAAGATGTTCTTGATAAAGGTTATTTCCAGCTGCCTTGCTCCAACCCTCCCACACTCTTGGAGATAAGATAATTAAGGTCACAGCTGGTTGAAACAACATTCCAGAGGGTTTTGATAAAATGTAACACTAATTTTGAAGGAGTTTGGAGGAAAGGTTTTACTAGTCATTCAGTTTGCTTAAATCATTTTATGTTTTACTTGGTTCTAGAAACAGTGTAATAAAAAAAGTAAAAAAAAAGAAAAAAGAAAAGAAAAAGTAGTCTGATGACAGAGTAATATAATCATTTGTTCCGTAGGTAAATAAAGCCATACAGAATTCTGGACAAGATAACAATGAAGCCAGCGAAGTCTGCAATATCAACCAATCACCTTTGGGGAGAAAACCATAACATTTCAATTCTAAGAGAATGAGAAACTTTGGTGATTTTTTGAGGTTATTAAACACATTAAATAGGCTTTTCTACAGAAGAAACAGAATTCTACTCCCCACCCACTGATTCTAATAACCTAAGAAAATTGGTAACTCATTTACAATTAGTTCACATAGCATGTAGTTAAGTATTAAAAAGTCAGATGGAAGAATTTACAATATAAAAAAAATTCATAAAGTGAAATGTCATAAAAATCATAGAAAATGTTAACATTAAGAAAATTTTTAAAATAAATGGCATTAAATTTTTAGAGATTTAGAGAAGAGAGTTAATGTAAGTTTTAGTACTTCATTTAAGATGTTAGCAATTAAATTCTAGCAAAAAAGTATGAGAAACTCAAAAGTGAGGAGTTGCTGTTACACTAGGAATTAAGATTTTATTTGGGGAATAATGAAATATCTAAAACAACTTTCTTTCAGGTCATCAACTCTTCGTTCTTTTTAATCGACAAAGAAATTATGCCTATTAATGTAACATTTCATAAAAATAATTTTCTAACAATTCTGTCAGAAAATTAATTTCAAATTTTAGCTGAACAATTTTTTTTTTAATCAAAAGAAACAAACTCATATTCCATAACAGCAAATAAACAAAATATAACAATATATTTACCTGATGCTAACAAAATTTTTAATACAAATTGATTAATTTGAATTTTTATTTGGGTACTATGATACCCAAGAAATAATGTGTGTGTGTGTGTGTGTGTGTGTGTGTGTGTGTGTGTGTGCGCGCGTGCGTGTGTGAGAAATAAATACAAACAGCTTCAAGTATTTTGAAGGGAAAATTAAGTTTTATTATTAACATACAAAATACTCCCATTTTAAAAACAATTTAATGATTAAAATAAATATTTCAGAGTCTGTCTATATTTCTGAGATGAGGTATTATGTACAGTATTTACATTAGTCGGACTATTGTCCTCATCTTTGTCACCATATTTGTCACAACATTTCGGCCGTTGTACGCTCCGGCCTTCTTCAGGTGGTTGGAATTTCGAACTGAACCCTTTATTTCGATCACTGGGGTAGAGTGTTCTAGTTCCACGTGCCATGTTTGATGGATGTCAGTTATCAGTTATCTCCTGCTAATTTTTCCCTCTGAAAGTTCTCCACTGCCTTAACCGGGTATTGAACTCACACTCTTTGGGTCTGTCACTGGATCTAACCAACGCCTTTATACACTGTGCCATGTGTCCTTGAAGGCCGGAGCGTACAACGGCCGAAACATTGTGACAAATATGGCGACACAGATGAGGACAGTAGTCCGACTAGTGTAAATACTGGAAATAAATACTTATTGAATAAAAATGCAATATTGTTTTTTGCATACCTTTTAAGGTTTTATATTTCATCAACTGGTTTGCAAAATTGAATGAAATGCAGAGTTTGTAAATCTCTACCAAAGAATGTTAGTAATAACTTCAAGAATATTAAATACGGTGAAGAGTTCAACATGCATTAGTGTGTTGGTTAAAAACTCAGAGTTGAACACCAAAGTCCCCCCCCCCACCTACGTTGTGTATAAATGAAAAAGAAAAACTTACAAGTATCAATAGAAAGTAACTTCATCACTGAAGAAAAAAAATTGTGAAGGATGAATTCAGTTTAAAAATGATGAGCTTTTATATTTTTAAAAATATCAATAACATACATCAATTTAAATTCATATTGACAAGCCTTTTGTTGCAAATGAACGACTAACATTTATTTCAATTTTGACCAATTCATTTATTGCCAAAGTCTATCAAGGTAGCATTTAGCAGGACTTGTTTCTAGCAATATTTACATGGTAAATGAAACAATAAAAAGTACAAATGCTAACAGTTGAGTGTATTCATAATTTTACGTGGGGGTTTACATGGAAAATGTACAGCTGAAAAAATAGCAGCTATTATAGAGGAAAAAGCTAAAAGATTAGTTTTATAGACAGCTGGACAATTTCCTCACAGATGAAGAGGATACTTGAGGCAACAGATGTGGTGCTACAAACAGATGCTGAGAATAGCTTGGACAAAGCACGTAAGCAACAAAGAGGGTTTAATTAAAAAAAAAGAAATGATAAAAACCAAATGAAGAAGTGAAAAAACAAATGGTGAAAAACAGATTTCTTTTTTTTCAACATTTCTTCTTTTTTCTCGTGATAAAAAAAGAGAAATGGTGAAAAGAAAGAGAAAAAAAGAAAAAAGAGAAATGGTGAAAGAAAAAAGAAAAAAGAGAAATGGTGAAAAAGAAAGAAAAGAGAAATAGAGAAAAAAAGAAATTTCTAGGACACAATGAATAAAGAAAGGTTAGAAAATTTAACACTCACAGAAATAAGGACACAGGGAAATATCAAGTGCATATGGTAGAACAGGGAATGGGAGGGATATTAAAAAGACAAATGTTGATAAGAGCTACAAAGTATGGGAAGATGGGGAGAGTCATGATCATCAACTTCCTGAAGAGATATGCCACTTAAAAAAAAAAAAAAGACTAGGTGGTTGGTGACAGTCATGTCAATAGCCAAAATTAAATACTGCAGAAATCAACATAATCAATGTTTAGTGGGATTATATATATTTTGATAGAAAGACAGAGATTGGTAATTTGCCTAAAATCAGAATATCTATACATTCTACCTAGGATCAGTGTGTGCGCGTGCGTGCGGTGTTCTATATGTGAATAGTGCTAAAGTATATTATGCCATGAAGGATTTGCTCCAATATCCTCATCAGTGCTGGTTTTAACCATCATATCATAAAGTAATAATAAAAATTGGCAAGGATGGAATAAGTAGTCTGGACAACTTAGGGGATCAAGATGAATATTTTTTGAATTTTAGGAAATGCCAGAGAATGAAGGAGTATGAACATGCACGCACACACAAAAATGATGAGGATATTAGTGCAAACTACTCCTTTAAGAAGTTTTAACTGGATCTGTTTGCTCAACTCCAAAATGTCTATGTCCCAAATGTTAATCTAAAATACAAAGCAATTAATTTCTTTTTTTAAAGAGAAAATAAAATGAATTTGTAATGGAAAACAAGAAATTTTAAAGATTTGCAGGTACAGTTGGATAGAACAGATAAAATATGAAGCAGATTGTGCATTTTGTTTTTGCAAAATTCATTTTATTTAAATAAATATAAAATTAGTCAACAAGAAATGGGGATTTTAATCAGAGAGTTTAAATCTTTGCCAATGCAAAGAGAGGGTTTCATAAACATGGCACGAGAATTAAAAGCCTCTACCTAAGGTGCCTTCATATAAATACCAAAGTATTCTTTTGCCAAAAGATTTAACAAGAAACAAAGAGGATCAAGTTTCTTGCAGAAATTCCAAAGTCAAAACTAAAGAAAGAAAAACTTTCCATTCTTTGCGTTTTATGTTTTTAGGATTCACTATTCTCTGTAATCAAGAGGATTTACGTATATAAAGCAAGTGTGTGTGTCCGTCTCTGTAAATTTGCAAATTTGTAAGTTTCCTTCAGTTTAAGACACATGTTGCAAAACTTAGTATTTGATAAAAATCAATAAAGACAAGGAGAATTGACACCACTTGTAGAGAAAGTGATTTGTATGTCTCATGTACATAGCAGCAGAATCCATTCACAACGTACAAACAGGAACCAATAAGTGATTTACGGGTCTTAAAAAGACATGACTGCATTGCCTTATTAATCATTGTGGGGAGGGAATACCTTATGAATACACAAAAGATTATTACTCCATAAACATTTTATTTTTGTATTAGGAGAGACAGTGGATAGAGAGACCTGATAAAAATTAATATTTGACACGAGAAAGGATCAGAGAACTATGATATTGCTTAGTAGAGAAAATTACTTATTAGATTACAATAGGGTGGAATAATGTATCTGCAATTTGATTTTGATAGAACACTTTAACATAAAATACTTTTGTGAGCCACACAAAATTTAAAAATAAAAATTAATGGATTTTTAAAAATCATTACGTGCAAATAAAATCTAAAATACAGAAATATGGAGCAGGCAGTAAGAGTATAACTTCGTTTTTTTTATAACAAAATTAATCACTGGAAAAATCATTGATTGCATAACTGGATAAAGAAAGCATGGGTCTCAGAGGAAGTTCCATTTAATGTATAGTTTTATATTTTTAGTTTAACAAATAAAATAAATAAATTACAAGTTATCATTTTGCGACTATCAACTAGAAGGAAACATACTGATAAGTTATAAAGTTCAAAGGACCCCCCCCCCCAAACCCAAGGTAAGTGGTTTTGAGAGATATTTTGAAATGTCTGGATTGAATGGCCTCTTCAAATTCCCTAAACCCTTTAGTATTATCTCGTATTTTAACAGGATAGCTATTTGCAAAGTAAAAATGTTTTATTCCTTATGTTTTCTAAGACAATATCTTTCACCAGTTATCTGCTGTAGTTATGGTTAATGAGTTAGCCTAGTAAATCATGATGACTGTGTAGGCTGCATGTTCCTCACTGGGTGTCCTACAAAAGGACATGCATAGTAAACACTTTTACAATATCACTCTTAACAAAGAGAATTTTTCAATTATGTGTGTGTGTGTGTGAACTATGACAAAGTGGAAAAAGTTATTGTATCATGTATTTCGCCCTTTAGCATTTCATCGGAGTCATGTTTATGTTGATACTACTACACATGTCAATGAAAGAGAGGGGACACTGAGAATCTTAAATTTAACTTTTTTTTAATTATATAGGTTTTAGGTATATAATCGATTTGATTTCATTTAGTTTCTTTTTGTTCAGGTTTCCATCACTTCTGTTATTAAATATCTCATATTGCGATAATAGAATATCTGCTAAGGCAAAATTTTGTAAGAAGCTGGATGTAAATTTACTGTGGATGATCTAGTGATTAAAACACTTTCTATTCATTTTCATCTTAGTAAATTGCTTTCTCTTTTAATTAAAGTAGCATTAAAAAAAAAAAAAAAAAAAAAAAAAAAAATCGAAATTATGGTTAAACTCATTATGGTGAGCAACAAATGCATTTAGTATGTTATTTTCTAAAAGATCCCTTTTGTGTTCATATAATCTTTTACTTAAATTACTTTTTTTGTTGTTTTTTTTATGTATTCCTTTTGACAATTATTACAGGTGATACATTCCAGTTTTAGCTTATTTTGTTTTGTATTGTTTTAGAAGTAGTTGTAACAAATTCTATGTTAAGTTTAGATAAATTCTTTTCAATTGTAGTTGCAATAGAGTTGGTGGGTAGAACTATATATCTTGATTCATTGGGTTTGTCAGGAAGAGTGTCATAGTTTTTGGACTAAAATTGCTCTTGATATATATTATTTGGAATTATCCATACAGATTAACACACACACACACACACACGAGGGTCATTCAATAAATAAGGTGAATTTTTCGGTATAAGGACTTCTAATACAGATAGAAGCTTACTCTTTTTTAATTTTTTTTTTGTTTTACTTCTTTTTCACATGGATTTAATTTCTTTTGCAGATTATTGGAAAATAAAAAAAAGTAAACTTCTAACTGTATTAGAAGTCCTTATACCGAAAAATTCACCTTATTTATTGAATGACCCTTGTATATACACACACACACAAAATATTTGTTAATCTGTATGGATAATTCCAAAAAGAATATAAATCCAGAGAAACTCAATGTCACAAATAGAGCAAATAATATATATATAAAATAATAGCTGGCCACTTGTATTTGAGGATACCCACCTACTAGGGTAGATAGCCAATCTCTCTCACGCACATTTCTGTTCAACACCCACAGAGCCAACCTGTGGTTTATACTGCAACTATGCTTAGCAAACCTTAGTTACAGTTTTTGGGACAGAGCATGTTATCTAGCGTGACCAATGATCTGAACTAAGCCAGCACACTAAAACCCTTGGTCACAATGACTTGTGACTTCGTGCTAGAACTACCATTAGCTCCCAAGTGTTCCATTTACCCAAATTCACTTGTGCAATTTCAACACATGGTATGGTTTTCAGACATTTTCCAAAGGTGCTGCATGCTCTCTAGACCAATAACCACGGTTGATTTGTCAGGAAGTCTTCTTCCTGGCAAATCAACCGTGGTGAGATTTGATCCCGGGTCTCATGGTCAGAAAGCAAACATCCTAACCACTCGGCCACATATATTTTATATATATATATATATATATATATCTCATTTGCATTATATATAACAAACACAACATTTAATATTTTCTTAGTTTGACAGAATCCCTACTCATCAATATAGCAAACTAAACTGAATTCTATAGAGTAAAACTTGCTTTTTCTATCATTGACTGTTAATACCACTTTCCAACCCAAGATCAACCTCTTCAAGTAGGTGCATATGGGATTATAAATGACCAAAAAAAAAAAAAAAAAAAAAAAAAAAAAAAACTTATTCCAAATATATATTGAGAAATACTCCCCCCCCCCCGCTCTCTCATCATTATATATATTTTATATAGAACACATGCACACTTAGGTACATCAATAAGATAAGTCTGCAGCCAAATAAATTCAACTATGTCACCCAACTCATATTCAATCCTCAATATAAGCTTCCTTGTCAATGTCCTTAATTCTGTGAGGGATATTAATTGTAGATTGAATATAATATGGTGAAAATTTCATGTGCTATGCAAATATTGGCAAGAAGTACTGAAAAAAAAAACAAAAAAACTTTGTAGCTCAATTTAATAAAGAAATTCAATAGGACAAAAAAGTAGTCACATCTGTGGGAGGGAATACTAAAAAAAAAAAAAAAAAAAAAAAAAAAAATTGCGATTCGTATTAAGCAAAGATTAGGAATTAACAGATTTTATTTTTACAATTTTATTTGCAAGATTCATTAAATAAGTAGTCAAGTGGAACTTGTATACTATCTGGCCATCAACAGCAACCTTTTCAGAAAAAAGGTTAAACCCTTTGACCTATCTTAAGATACATAATCCTTCTACCATTTTGAATTATTATACTCAAATTCTATCAATATTGTTGGCTTGTAAGCAACAGCAAACACATGGTAGATACATAAAATTAATACAAGCGAATTCCTAATATTGTAATCAATCTTGACATAAATATAAAGTTTAGGCTGAGTGGATTCAGGAACTTTTAACAAATAGAAAAGCAATATAGAATGAATTAACATATACAAAAATCCATGACCTAATTGATCACCAGGGAATAGGGATTACTTGATGGTGCCTACCTCTTCAAGTATCATGCAACAGGAAGTAGTGTATTTGATGGCATATAAAAAACCCCAAAAAACCTTCCATTTCAGTAGGGAATATTAGAAAAAAAAAGAAAATTTGTTAGATGTACATGGAATGTTACTGGAAATTTATGTATGTTCCTATTTAGTCTAATTCAAAATAAGATTTTCATGAATATATTTAAAAATTTATGAAATTCTGAAAAGAAGCGGTGGGAGGGGATTTATATATACCATCAAATCACATCAGTTAGAGGGTTGATTCCAGTCTTTCACAAGAGTAATACTGTGATGGAATACCAGCTACATTAAGTGGAATTTGAAATCAAGTCCCTAATTCTGTTTTCCATACCAATAATTATTACATTGGCAAACATGGTTAAAAGTGACTCTGCAATAACTAGAATAGCAAAGAGGACAGTTTTTCGCATGACACCACTTTAACCATTTTTTGACAATGTTTATGGTTTTAAAAAGGGAGAATTAGAATTGTAAGCAAACCTAGGCATATGATGAAAGTGAATTTATACATTTCCTTTGTTCTTGAGAATTAACACCAAAATAATAAACATTATTTATTAGATTCTTTACTTACACTATTTATTTATTAGAATGGTTGGCAAAACATTGGCTAATTACCAATTGATCCAAAGTTTTAAAAAATGGTAAATAAAGATTACCTTATAGCTGGTTCACATATTTTAATAATTTAGTAAAGTTTATAAATCGATGAATAAAATACTGTTCTCACACTTATATCTAATTACTAACAGTTAGTGATTGCATGCTTGTGTGAGGCTTCTGTTCAGCATGATTTAAGTGAATAAGATTTTAAAATACGAGTTGTTTATACATATATTATATATATTTTTATTTTAACTTTCTTCAAACACAAAAAGATCCAGCCTTGCTGTTTCTTCCAATTGTTTGTAGAATAATTATTTATAGTATTTACATTAGTTGGACTATTGTCCTCATCTTTGTCGCCATTTTTGTCACAACGTTTCGGCCGTTGTATGCTCCGGCCTTCTTCAGGTGGTTGGAATTTCGAACCGAACCCTTTATTTCGATCACTGGGGTAGACTGTTCTAGTTCCACGAGCCATGTTTGATGGATGTCCGTTATCAGTTATCTCCTGCTAATTTTCCCTCTGAAAGTTCTCCACTGCAGTGATAGAAATAAAGGATTCGGTTCGAAATTCCAACCACCTGAAGAAGGCTGGAGTGTACAACAGCCGAAACGTTGTGACAAAAATGGCGACAAAGATGAGGACAATAGTCCAACTAATGTAAATACTTTACATAATACCTCATCTCAGAAATATAGACATAATTATTTATATTCCAGCTTTCTTTAAACAATCTATTTTTTGGCATATTTAAAAAAAAATGATATATTGCATTAGTTCTAATTGTATTAATTTTTACAATGTTGTAAATATAAAATTATTCCTGTAAATAAACAATTTAATTAATAGTGTTTAATATTTTTGTAGTAAATTTTAAAAAAATGTTTAAATATGTTTAGGTTTTATTTCAATTATTTTTTAAAACAATAAACATTGGCAAAGAGTGAAGCAATGTCATGGTGGGGGGTGGCTTTTGATACTACATCTTATTCTGTGCATGTTTGCTCTTACATTATTCTGTATCTTCATTTTATCAAGATACCCGGTAATGAAAGAACAGGGAGAAGTGGATCCATGCCTTTTCTAAAAGGCATTAATGAAGAAACACAAACTACCTGATGTAGAATTTGAGTGCCATTTATCAATTTCATACTCTTTGCATCCACCATTCCCACACCCAGAATGATGGAAAAGCATTTATATTCCCAACAAGTATTTATTTTTTCAACTATTTCCTTGTCAATGCACTTAATTTAGTGGTAATTATTCATTATATTATGAAAATTTCAGATCAAAATTCAGTTAATGGATTATATTTGAATTTCTTGCATGAAGAATTATTATTATATACCTTTCCATTTGAACTAATATCCTCATCTAACAAGCAAGATAAGGATACTTGTCCAAGTGGGAAGATGATTTTGGTTAATATTTTAAGTTTTGTTTTCTTTCTTTTTTTCCATTTTGAAGTTTCAAGAAAAACAAAACACTTGTGAGAGTGGGGATAATTTAATCCTGTTTAAAAATTTATCAGTCTCCCCCCCAATTCTTATGTTTTGTTTTTTTTGTTCAGTACAATCCCTTCATGGGTCATTACCAGAGACCTGGACCATGGAAATGCATTCCATTTACACAAATTTTGATGTTAAATGATACTTAATATGTACAGTGTTTATATATTGATAAAACTCTTCTGAGTAGATGAGCAGTTCCACACAATGCAGTTTTTGAATCTCTTTACCTCTTTTTATTGTACCCAGGGATTTAATTGTTTTAGGTATAACTAATTTTAAGGTGCCACATTTATTTTTTCAATTTCAAGATCCTTATATTTATTTTGTCATTCTTTAAGAGATATATTTTGATCTAATGTCACTACCATATCTATAAGAAGGTATTTATTTTTGTTTGTTGTCTTTCATCAAATTATTATTTGTTGCTATCATTATTAAGTAAGAAATGTTATGGGAGAATATTTTTGAAATTCAAAACATCAAATCAGAAAGAAACTGCACAAAAAAGGCCCATTCCACCTGGAGTTAACACTGAATGTCAACTTTATTTGCTTTTGGACAAAGGTTCAGAGAAGCTAGCAGAGAAGAAATGAATTACATTTTGCAATCAGAAAGGCTGGAGGAAAATAAAAATACAATCATGAAGTGAGGCAAGCAAATAATTACATTCTTCCAGGAAAGTAAAAAATAATCCACAAATACCCAGAGGAAGATACAAAAGTGTTTCCTCACATTCAATCATCTGTTTAACCCAGCAGAGCAGGCAAATATATATATATATATATATATATATATATATATATATGTGTGTGTGTGTGTGTGTCATTGAGAAATGTTTAAAATATCAAATTAGTAAAAGAATAAATAAAAAATTAAGAGCAATTTTGAAAATTCATCAGTCTGGTTGTTTTGTATAGTGGATGGTAAAAAGTGAAGACTACAAATATATTGATTATTGCAGTTGGTTGTTAAAGAGTACTTTGAATAGGCAACTAACGACAGGAGGGAAGAAGCAGAACACACCAAATCACAGTAGTAGGAGTTAGTATGTTACTTTTAATTTGTAATAATTAAATCATGGATCCTTCCAAGAAATTCTAAAACCAGGGCCATGCAGATGTGCATCTAAGAAATGTCTAGGGGAATTGGTAAAGTAGATTAAAAAATAAAATTTT
Source organism: Acanthosepion esculentum (assembly GCA_964036315.1). NCBI lineage: Eukaryota > Metazoa > Mollusca > Cephalopoda > Sepiida > Sepiidae > Acanthosepion > Acanthosepion esculentum. Next base: position 78,713,593 of record OZ038495.1, read on the forward strand.
TGGTTTTAACATTTTGAAATATAATATTTTAAAGATAAAAATTCTCAATAAATTAAAAAAAAAAGAAAGAAAGAAAGAAAGAAACCAATTACAAATGTGAATATAAATAATTTTCTAACATTTCTTCATATCCTTTAATAATGGATTCTGTATGGAAGACATTGGGAGCATATGAAAAGATTAGTTAAAAGAATATCTCGGCTGTGTGCGTGTGAGAGGGAGAGAGAGTGAGTGAACAAATGGTGTGAGGAGGAGGAGTAAAAAAAGAAAAAATGACAGTCCAACTGGGGAAGAAGATAAATATAAAGATGAAAGTAAAAGCAATTATAATAATCATGTTGTGATTATTGCCAAGCAGCCGTAATGAATCGAAAACCAAATTGAATTTAGTTCTGGTTGATATAAACATTGCCATTTACAAATTTTATTTGGACAATTGTTCTCACCTTAGTGACAATGGCCTAATAGATAAACCCTTTGGTTAGGTGTATCTCACTACCTGGTGACAGAGTTCAAACCCTAGCCTAGCAGTGAAAGTGAAGAGAAAAAAATGAATACCAAAAAAAAAAACAAAGCCAAAATGGCATTACAGGCATGAATTAAGACTAATGGATACAAATTGTCCCTTAGACAGTAGAATGTGATTTAATAAAGAGGTTTAGTTCTGAAGAAGACCACAAAGTACAACAGTTGAAACATGTATGACTAACAACCTAAAATGAAGATTCATGAAGGCTCTCATTTGGAAAAAATTTAAATGACAAGAAATAATCATGCTTAAAATTAAAAGTACAGATGGGAAGTTTGTTGATTGCAATCTTAAGATATTTAATAAAAATGCTAAAACTATAAAAATATCACTAATATATAAATATAATGCTGATAAATATAACAAGTTAATATAAACATGAAGAATGGAATTGAAATACAAGACAAGATCCACTCAAGGTAGAGAGTTACTGTGTGGACTTATATTAATGTAGGAAAGAACAACCGTTAAGAGAATAGAGATGAAGCAGGCTTTAAAAGGAACTGGAAACCTAATCCTAAACAGGAAACAAGGGATTCAATAAACCGAAGAGTATGAACCGAATGACAGGTGAACCTATCTACTCCTCTTAATGAAGGATGGGGGGGGTGTTCCTGTGTGAAAAAAAAAAACAAAACAAAAAAAAACAAAAAACAAACAGCTGTTATAGAATTTTTCTGATTATGGAGAAAGTACTAGAAACAATCACAGGAGCTTAGTGAATATTTATAGAAAAATTGCATTTGAGGTAAACACAGGAGTAGAGTTAATAGTAATTCTAGAGAGAAAATGACTAATATTAATGACAGGTCCCACAGTAGCAGGCCAGCTGCTGATGTGAATAAAGACAAGGTCAAGCAGGCTGCTGTTCTCATTATAAATGATAGAAAAATAACTATTGCAAAATCTTTGCATGTTTATTTGCATATTAAAGACAGATTTTATAAAGAAGCAGAGTGTTGGTGCTGTCCAAGAGCTTCTGGTGTCGCACAACACAGATAGCATTTGAAAGACAGCAGTTCTTGAATGATGGGGGTGGGGGGTGAAAGAGGCAAATTACGTGTGGTTAAGAAAACAGGCAAGAAATTCCTTTGTGGTGAGTATGTATGTCTTCATTCAGAGGTGCAAGCCCACAACTTAGTAGAAAGACACAGCTGAAAACTAGATTTGAAATTTGGAAAATTGTGTGTTCATTTTGGTATGCCTTTTATATACTACTCCGATTCAGTTAAATTACTTTTGTAAGTGTGTGTGTGTGTGTGTGTGTGTGTGTGTGTGTGTGCACGCACACACAGACAGGCATACACATGTTAAAAACAAAAACAAAACCTAATAAAAATAACTTACCTAACTGCGGTCGTTTCCTTTTCATTTTTTTCTTCTTCCATAACTTTGTAGGTGTATCCTCTCGTAATTTAGGAGGCTTGGGGGCAGCTGGTTGTTGGGTGTTAAAATGGCTATTGACATGTCTTTCAAGACCGTGGTGTGATGGGAAGCGCATATCGCAGCCATCAACAATACATTTAAATGGCTTATCACCACTGTGACTGAGAATGTGACGCTCAAGCCATGACATTGAACATGATCGTTTGGCATACACTTTACAACCATCCCAGAAGCACACGTACGCTTCGCTGCCTTCCTGGCTTTCAACATGTTTCTCACGAATGTGTGCCATCAGCAAATCAGGGTCCAACACGATATCACAGTTTTTCCACTTGCAATGCGTTACTGTCTCCTTGTTGCAGTTGTAGTCAAAATTTTGGGAGTCCTTAGATGATGGAGATGAATTGAGTGCACAGTTGACCACACTGCTGGCACTAGCTGCACTGCAGGGCAGAATAGGAGTGCAGGGTCGAGGCGGGACAGGTGGCTGGGCCCCTGTATGGCCAGTAGAACCTGGCCCACCTGCCTGACCTGCAGCCATTTTGGTCCGCTCATTGTTAAGGGCCAATCCATCACAGATCGGAGGTAATCCATAAATGGGTGATGGAGATGACAGCTCCAGAGATCCTTTGTTGTTTGGCTGAGAAATACATGGGCTGTAGAAGTGAAAGGAAGAAAAAATAATGTTAAAATCAACTGTAGTGAGGATATCGTTAATTATGAGTCATTTTGTTAGTTAATAAAAATTAAAGAAATAAAAATAAATAAAAATTCAAGAAAATCATTGTGCTTCAATTGTTAGATTTCAATAAAAATTAGAAAATTTTAAAAAATGGTTATAATCATGAGATTATTTCAGATGTGTCCCCCCCAACTCAATGTTTATTTTATTTTTTTCACAAGTTGTAGGGAAATGCAAGAAAGGATTTTAAACTTTTTTTTTTTTAGAATCATTGATGCTCACACAAAAAAAGAAAAGAGAAAAAAAGAAGAAAAGAGAAAAAAAAAAAGAAGAAAAGAGAAAAAAAAAGAAGAAAAGAGAAGAAAAAAAAGAAGAAAAAAAAAGAAAAGAGAAAAAAAAAGAAAAGAGAAAAGAAAAGAGAAAAAAAAAGAGAAAAAAAAGAAAAAAAAGAAAAGAGAAAAAAAAAGAAGAAAATAGAAAAAAAAAGAGAAAAAAAAGAAAAGAGAAAAAAAAGAAAAAAAGAGAAAAAAGAGAAAAGAGAAAAAAGAGAAAAGAGAAAAAAGAAAAAAAAAGAAAAAAAAAAAGAAAGAAAAAAGGAAAAAAGAAAAAGAAAAAAAAAAGAAAAAAAAAGAAAAAAAAAAGAAAAAAAAAAGAAAAAAAAAAGAAAAAAAAAAGAAAAAAAAAAGAAAAAAAAAAGAAAAAAAAAAAGAAAAAAAAAAGAAAAAAAAAAAGAAAAAAAAAGAAAAAAAAAAGAAAAAAAAAAGAAAAAAAAGAAAAAAAAAGAAAAAAAAAGAGAAAAAAAAAGAGAAAAAAAAAGAGAAAAAAAAGAAAAAAAAGAGAAAAAAAAAGAAAAAAAAAAGAAAAAAAAAGAAAAAAAAAGAAAAAAAGAAAAAAAAGAAAAAGAAAAAAGAAAAAGAAAAAAAGAAAAAGAAAAAAAAGAAAAAGAAAAAAAAAGAAAAAGAAATAGAAAAAAAAGAAAAAGAAAAAAAAAGAAAAAAAAGAAAAAGAAAAAAAAGAAAAAGAAAAAAAAGAAAAAGAAAAAAAAGAAAAAGAAAAAAAAGAAAAAAAGAAAAAGGACAGTAGAAGTGAGGGGGAAAAAATAAGATGAAAACAAATTTAAGTACAAAAATTATGGATGAGCCCAAATTTACATGACTAGAAAGACAGACATATGAATATTATTTTAATGCTGCCTTTCTTTCATGGAGATATGATGGTAAGATTTAGCATAACATTTTATGAAAAACTGCCCATTTACCTGGATCCAAATCTGAAAATGTTATCAAGTACATAATGATAGACTGACTACTCTTCCATGGCTAGTAAAACTGGTGAGGTAGGGAAAGGGGTGTTAACTTATGACACTTGCACTTTTTTTAAAATGAAAATTTCATGCCAACCCTAAAAACTTATGTTAAAACAAAGTACTAGTAGTATCAGCTTATTTTGACGCTCCCCACCCACAACTAAGAATTTACAAGAAATACATGCAGAGTTATTAACTCCCTTCTCCACAAAATTATTAGGCACAGGAGAGTATGAAGTAATGGCTTTTTGCTGCTACTTTCAATCATTGTGGGATGTCACTGGCTGAAGAACAGAAGGCTGAGAAAAGTGGGTTCATGTTTTTCCTAAAAGACATCGATACAAAGCAAACAGAAAAAGCTTCCAATTTTATTTCCTGTACTGTAATTGTTATGCCGACTCACATTGTCAAGTATATTTTCCCAAAACTGAGTAAATATTAATGTCACATAAGGTAATTTCCAAATAATATTTCTATCTGAAAAAGACTAGAATGAAGCAGGTAAGTTCAAGTGAGTGTTGTTAAGCATGCAACATATATGGATAAGAGATTTAAATTTGAATTATGTGACATGACTAAAAGAAAACATTGCAAGTTTGATCCTCATTAGATAAACCCTTATTGCAGTCTTATATCAAAGTTAAAATGAATATCAAAAGGGTAACCAAGTTTAAATTGCAGGCGACTGCTTGTATTACGTTTTTTTTTTTTTTTTTTTTTACTAGGCACCCACATTACTGTAGCCTTGTACCAAAGTGAAGTTTGGAAACAGTCCATTTCTTCTGGTTTGCTCAACAGGGAGATCAGCATTCAAAGATTTATCAATGAGTTGTTATGCTGGGGGGGTAGAAAATTGGATAAAATATCCAGAGTTTTTATCTAATAACAATAACAGGAACCACAACAAATGACTGGCATTTTAGTTTATATTAATTACAGCCTGGAGGTGCTGACTAATTCACAATCTAATAAAGAAGGTTGTGTGTGTGTGTGAGAGTGAGAGTGAGTGTGTGAGAGCGAGTGAGTGTGTGAGAGCGAGTGAGTGAGTGAGAGCGAGTGAGTGAGTGAGAGCGAGCGAGCGAGTGTGTGTGAGAGAGAGCGAGCGAGTGTGTGTGAGAGAGAGCGAGCGAGTGTGTGTGAGAGAGAGCGAGCGAGCGTGTGTGAGAGAGAGCGAGCGAGCGTGTGTGAGAGAGAGCGAGCGAGCGTGTGTGAGAGAGAGCGAGCGAGTGTGTGTGAGAGAGAGCGAGTGAGTGTGTGTGAGAGAGAGCGAGTGAGTGTGTGTGAGAGAGAGCGAGTGAGTGAGTGTGTGAGAGCGAGTGAGTGTGTGAGAGCTAGTGAGTGTGTGAGAGCTAGTGAGTGAGTGTGTGTGAAAGCGAGTGAGTGAGTGAGTGTGTGAGAGCGAGTGAGTGAGTGTGTGAGAGCGAGCGAGTGAGTGTGTGTGAGAGCGAGCGAGTGAGTGAGTGAGAGAGCGAGTGTGAGAGCGAGTGAGTGAGTGTGTGTGAGAGTGAGTGAGTGAGTGTGTGTGTGAGAGCGAGTGAGTGAGTGTGTGAGAGCGAGTGAGTGAGTGTGTGAGAGCGAGTGAGTGAGTGTGTGTGTGAGAGCGAGTGAGTGAGTGTGCGTGAGAGCGAGTGAGTGAGTGTGCGTGAGAGCGAGTGAGTGAGTGTGCGTGAGAGCGAGTGAGTGAGTGTGCGTGAGAGTGAGTGAGTGAGTGTGCGTGTGAGAGCGAGTGAGTGAGTGTGCGTGTGAGAGCGAGTGAGTGAGTGTGCGCGAGAGCGAGTGAGTGAGTGTGCGTGAGAGCGAGTGAGTGAGTGTGCGTGAGAGCGAGTGAGTGAGTGAGTGTGCGTGAGAGCGAGTGAGTGAGCGAGTGTGCGTGAGAGCGAGTGTGCGTGAGAGCGAGTGAGAAAGAAAATCTAGCTGGATTTAAACAAGTGCATCAAACAGCAAACTTTCTGGTTCCTGCATAATAAAGAATTCAAGCATCAATCAATACCAATGAACTTGTAAAATTTTTAATAGACTTCAGTAATATTAAAATAGCTGCAACTTTCAATGCAGGGGGGCCAACAGGTTATGCACCAGCTAGACTATGTTCTGTTAAGCGCCCATGGAGGGAGGTAACACATTAATAGCTTAAATAGTATTTACTTTTCATTTTTACTCTTATATCAGAAAACTATTGATGAGATTGTTTATTGGAGGGAAAAAAAACTCAGGTGAAACCATTAAAAGTACACAATGTAACAGCCCCAACCTGGAAAGTGACCAGTTTAGTTATTTAACATGAAATATTAATTATTAAAATTAGACACACATTTTACATCATTAGAGGATTTAGGATTATTGATTGCAGATTTTGAGCCAGGTTAACACCAACTTAAAGATCATGGGAATGGTAACGGAGAATCATAAAGAAAAAAAAAAAATTTAAATGTTTCTTAAATTAAGTTAATGTATTGTAAGGTTTATTATAAAATCAGACAGCTTTAGTTTGAGACAAGCAGTTGATGTTGAGAACAAAATTATATTGAAATAGAAATGTATATATGGAAAAATTTAAAGCCGTTACATTTTCATTTATAATACTGAATAGTTGTTGATAAAATTGTAACCTAACATCAAGACTGAATCCTAAATAACATTGAACTTTTTTCATGACTGAAAACCTGATAGAGAGCCCTTTTCCTTTTTTAACCTATTTTCAATGTCAAAATGAACTGAAATGTAAACAAATTTGTTTCATAAACTGTGTACTTGTCTACTTAAGAGGATAAAAAGATGAAAAAGAAAAAATTGTTGCATTTTCTTAAATATAATTTGAGAATATTAAGAACACCAAAGCAGTGTTTTTTGGAAGAAAAAAAGGAAGACCAGCAAAACTACAAGTGAGCCTAAAAATAAGTACAACAACAAAATATGCAATACCTAAGGTTTAAAATAAATTTAAAAAAAGGAGATCTTTTGAAGCTTTTAGTTTTAAGTTCAAGCGAACAGATTAAATTTAATATTTCCAATAAGCAAAATATTTTTGCTGTATTTCAAAACTAATTTAAATTAACTGTAAGGAATTTTTTTTTTTGCAATGTAATTCTCTTTATTAAAAAAATCTTCCAAAAATGAAGTATAATTTTCTGAAACTGAGGAATAATCAGATTTGAAACAAATATTGTTTACTTTAGGTTTAAAATATTGCAGAAATACATTTTTTTAAACATGGTAGCACTTGTTTATTAGGGTTTAACAGCTTCAATGACAGATGGATGTTTATCTGTTTTTCTATGATGGCTATATCTGTAAAAGTAATTGAAGCAAATACCCTGAGCACCTTTTCTATATAATTTTTAAGTACTCAGTAATATTAAAAATTTAAGAAAATATTCTCTGTAATCTAATGTGTGATTGAATTTTAGATACTTTGGCTTTAAATTTCTGATAATGCCTACAAAAATCAGCATGTTTATACACATACAAAAACAAAAAACATTCAAAATTCTTTAAAATATTGGTGTTTGATGATTTGTACCAAGCTTCTCCATTTACAATTAGTAGATATAGTTTTTAATTAATAACAATATCACCTAATGGGGGGGAGGGTCAAAGTAAAGCAGAAATTTAAAAGATATAAAACTTTACAAGTTAAAAATAAAAATTTTAATGAAAATTTTGAATGTTCTAAAAAGAATTGAAAAATAATTGAATAAATGAAAATACCCCGATCTTTCCTCTCCTCTTAATAAAAATTTTGAGGATAAAACTGTTTTTAGCAAGTTTGGGGCGTTTTTTTTTTCATCAGGATATACTCTTTTTTTCAGCAAATTAGTGGAATTGGATTACAATGGGGGAGGGCAGGGATTTTAGAATAATTTTTACCAAGATATCTCAGAAGATTTAAATGATTGCTTTAACATTTTGAATAAAACTTGAAGGAAACTGCTCATGGTTTTGACCTAATTAATTTCCTTTTGATAGACTTTGTAGAATATGACATTTAAACATTTGGTTATTCTTCATCTCAACCTCTTCGAAATATTCATGATGGAAAAAAATGACAAGAATTAACTGGAGGTAACAATAAATTTGGGTAAGAATTATAAGAATTTATGTTATGGGAGCTGCATATTTTCAGGTGTGCTACCAATGTTTTACTCATTTTGACAGTTTACCTTAATATTTAGCTTATACAGAATAAAAGCATTAAATCAAAGTATTGTACAAAGAATGCATCCCCGCCAATATAAACTGACTGGAATTAAAACATTGTGATAGGTGTAAGCACAAAGCAACACAGGGCCAAATGAGCTTAGTAGTGAGCATGTCTATATTTGATATCACACCAAACATGACTGCCACCATTAAACAAGGAGCAAACAGAGGGGCAATGTGTAACAAGAGCAAAAATAATTTTAGGTCTCAAAGTAATTGATTAAAGAACACAATTTCTTTTCTAGCTTTAGGAACAGTATAGGGGAATTGCTGGGAGATTTTCTGAATCTCATGACTACAAGTGGTGAAACCTGGATGCATCACATTACCTCAGAGACAAAAGGTTGAACCTATGACCTGGACGCTTCATCCTAAAATTCAAAGTCAGTAAAGAAATTGATGGCAACTAGGAAACAAAAGATGTGCTGTTTGTGAGCTTCATAATCAGACATTTAATGCAGTCTAGAGATACTGAAAAATTAAATAGACTACGGAAAGCTGTTAAAAGGAAGGCGAAAAAAAACCCAACAAAAAACAGTGTCATCCCATAAGTCAGGATTGTTATCTGTTTGGGTTCCTTAAATGACATTTACTAAACAATTTCACATGGATAATGATGTTGCAGGAATACCAAGTTGGCTCCTGTAGCATGAAGCCATCTTCAAGAAAGCGACTTATGTGCATATGCACTGATGCAACAAGAACATCAAACTTGATGGTGCAAATTGTCCTCATCGTACTGCTGGTAAGATTTTTTTTTTTTTTTTTAAATTATCTCACCCCAAACAAGGTGATAATGCCATTAAGATGCAAGGGGCTACTGGGAGTGAAAGAAAATAAAACTTTAGTGAGGAGAAAGGACAATAAAAGAACAGGATTTCGAAAGACAGAAGATAGTGATTGACATTACATTTAAATTTCTAAAGATTGTTGGTGGCAGGGAAGAAAGAAACCGGAAGAGTGTTCCACAGGCAAGAAAAACTATTAGAATAGAACATATGGTGACATTTAGCTATTTCAACAGTAAAATGGTGAGACCTAGTTGCAAATCTAGTAGTATGCTTAAATTCATGCAGTTGACACATCAAAGAGAAAAGATGATCAAAACAATAGCCATGAAAATATTTAAAGAAAATGCAAAGAGAAGCCACGTCATAGTGGTGGGAAAGTGACTGAAGTTGAGATACCAAGTAAGGATGTCTAGTAAAACAAAGGTTCAGCAACCGAAATGGAAGATAAAGTTATGCTGATTATTCATATACGCACAATGTTTTATTTGTATAATAATAATAATAAACATGTTGGACTAGCAAATATTTGTAATGCACTTTTTGGACATTCATCACAGCAACTTCTGACAGTGAATGAGATTTTATATATATATATATATATATATATATATATATATATATATATATATATATATTCAAATAAATAGAGAAGGTAGGTAAATATTGCACATTATAAATAAAGGTAATGAAAGATATTTTTTTTTTTTTTTCCCCTTCCTTTACTTATGAAACATTTAACCAAATTAAATCCAACTTATTTTATAAATTGCTGACATTAAAAAAAAATGATATAGCTATGAATATTTCCAGTGGTGCGATCAAATCATTCTTCACTAATTTTTTCACCAAACCTGTTTAAGCAGAGGTTAAACTTAGTCTTTAATGATGCCCCCCCACCTCACCAACTTGATTCAATTTTGTCATTGAAGGTTTCAACATGATTATTGAATATCTTTTTAGAGATTGCTGATATTTATTAGCGGCAGTTTGGTCGGGATGAGAACTCTTAATTGAAAGTCCGAAAAGAGTTCAGCAGAAACGAGAACTTCAGCGCACACACACACACACACACCACAGGGTGCGATGGGTAAATTGTCGGCATTTTATCATTTTAATTTTGTGTATATACATTGTTTGTTTTCTATTTTGTCAACTGTACAGTATAGGGTCAGTTGGGCACAGTCTGTGAGAAGAACAGCACCATGACAATTCACTCTGCCAGAAATTTGGAAATAGCTTGCTGTATTGCTTGGCTTTCAAACCAGAAAGCTCCAATACAAACATTGGAGAATGTTTGGGTATCAATCTGAGGATAGTGCAGAGGATTTGGAAAGAGTTGGAAGAGTCTAATGGTAATCATGAAAGTACAGCAGCCCGGAAAACTCACTAAGAAAAGAATTCACAAATTTGTTGGTTAGGTACTCAGACAACACAGAAGCCTACATAAAGTGCCTTGAGGAGATAGTGTTTCCCAGGGTCAAGAGGGTGGCTGCTAGAAGACCATATGTCTGACAACAGGACTCTGCACCATTCCACACAAGCAGGAGATCCCAGTGATGGATACGAGACAATTTCTGTGCCAACATTACTCTTTACATGAGGCCACTTAATTCCCCAGACTGCAACCCTCTTGATTATTATGTGTAGGGTGCAATTGAGCAAGAGACCAACAAAACTTCTTGTAACACCAAAGATGAACTGAAGGAGGCAAGGATTATGGCAGCATTCATCAACTTTAAGAAAGAGACTGTCCAGAAGAGTTGCAGGAGATTCCAAAGTCGTCTGGAGGATGTGGTTGAATATCTGCTAAAATGAGATGTCAGTGTTATTTTCATTTTTGTGCAATTTGGATGACAATTTATCCATCACACCATTCACACACACACAGAGTTATTGGATAAAGACAGTTTGTTGAAGAATGACTATATGTTTATATCTATCTGTATGGTTATTATCAAGTTTTATATTGGGAAAATACCACAAGTTTTCAAATCAGTAACTATATTTTAAATTGCAATTTTAAAAAAACACAAGAGAAATCTTTAAGATATCAATTGCATTTCTTACCAACACATTTTATAGCTGCTCACATCAATTGTCCTGTCAGAAAGATAGAGACAATTACTTTATGCTGTGTAAAAAAATTCTTTTGCCATATAGCATGTGGCTATTTGTGTATGGCCAATTGAACTTGTGTTGGATAAAATAATATTTATAGTTTGTAATTAAAATTTTAAGGATTTCTTCAATGAATAAATCTAGTGAAAAAAAAAAAATTATGGAGGATTATAAAAACCATAATGGTAGCCAATATGACAAGTTTTGTTATTTTCTGATTATATTTATTTCTTGTCAAAATGAAAAGATTATAGAATTAAGCCCATTTGGTTTCTTGTACTGGTATTAGCAGAATGATCTCTGGTTTTGTGTAGGATAAATTAGCCTGTGCAGTTAAAACCAAGATAGCAGACTGAATTAAAATTTTGATAACAAAAATGTCATTTAAAATAATTGGAGAATTTGTTTGGGATCTGAATTTCTCAAAAATGTCTTATGGAAAGCAAGTGAAAAAGCCTGATAGAAAAAAAAAATTGTAGCTAATAAGTTTAATTGTTTTTATGTAGTTTCTTACAGAAAAAGATAATTTATATTTTTATCAACAAATCCAGCAAAATGTGAAAAAAAATGTAAAAAATCAATTTGTATCTGTTTTTATATATTTTCCCTCATTTGAGACAAACTGTACATGTAATCTTGCTTGGCATTTGGAGATTGTCTATAAAATAAAGACTTGAAAGAAGAGCAGGTTTTTTGTCTTAAATAAAAAGTATTAAAATGCTTCTTGCATTCAAAGATAACAAAAATTAAGTGCTTAGTTTAAAATATAGATTAATAGCAAAATCATAAAGCAATAATGCTTAACTGCTTCTTAGCATTAAGAAAAGACAAGCATAAAAAACTAGTTGAATGGTGAATTGTTAGTTTATTTTAAGTCATTTCAAGACTAAACTTTACAAAGTACTGCAAAGCAGGATAAACTGTATTTTGTGCCCTAATTCACTTAATACTGCAAGTAGAACTCTACCCCATCAATACCTTGAAAACAAAATACTTTTTAACAACCTTTGCAAATGGAGATTAGGTTATGAAATAGAATTTTCTATTTCAAGCACACAAAAGAAAAACTAACACAATCCATTTAAAGTAAGTTTTTTTTTCTGAATTTTCCCCTACTTTTAAAATTGTTTTTAATCTACAGGTCAAGTACATAGCAAAGTCAGTGATTGTTTTCTAGAGGAACTGAAAAGACCACCATTCTATTGATTTTGTTATAGTATTTTTTTGACAAACATACAAGATTAATAAAAAAAAAAAAAATAATAATAGATGAACATTCACATATTTGCTAATCAAAGACAAAAATATTGAAAAAAAGAAAAAAAAAAAGACAGGGACAGTCAGATGAGAAATTTTAAGTTAATATAGGAGTTGAAAATGTGTTTATGTGTGGAGGAGCTTCAAAATGGGGAGAAAACAAATTTGAAAGATTTGATTCAAATTGATGTATTCCTCAGTTTTTTCTTCAGGTACCGGCTATATTCTGAAATTTCCTCAGATTTTTTAACAAAAAACTTTAATCAATCTAAAGGTGGGGGTCACAGATTGTAGATGAAGACCTCAATTGAAATAAATCAATGTATAATAATGACAATTCCTCATCCCAGGAATTTAGACAAAAATCAAACTTGCAATTCAAACATTTTTAATTTACACACAATGGAGAGCCATTTTAAAAAATAAAAACAAATAAACAAATCCAAGACAATGCCCTAAAAAAAGTTTGGATATCAATATGAAATTATTAATTGAAGATTCATGTAACTGATTAATTATGTATCCATTTTTTTTTTTTCAAGAACTAAAAAGAAAATCAGTAAGTAAAGCTCAAATATAAATCGTTGTGAGCATCAGAAACTGATAACCATAATGTTACAGGTAAATGGAAGAGAGCAACGAATCATTGGTTAAGGGCACACAAGGAAATTTTGATTTCTATCAGTTTCAAGTCTAATCTTGAAAATTAATTACAGCTGTTGAGACATTTATATATATATATATATATATATATATATATATAAAAAAGGAGTGTGATGGTAATAGAAAAAAAAAACTGAAAGTTCAAACAAATGAAGTATATTTTGATTGCATGTTATTTAATAATATTAAAATGGTGATGTGATGTGTTGGATGAGCATTTCTTCAAATGAAGTCTATTTGTCTACTGGTCATCTTTTGTATGCAAGACAATGCAGAGGACAATTTCTCCACTATGATTAACATAGAAAACAGGAGTGTTTCAGGGTTTGACATTAAGCCAAACATAACTACAGATAGTAATGGAATTTACTAAATCTAGTAAATATTGAAAATACAGGCTTAAAAAAAAAAAAACAACAAAAAAAAATAGACAAATAATGTGTGTGTGTGTGTGTGTGTGTGTGTGTGTGTGTGTGTGTGTGTGTAACAGCTATAATGAACTGTAACAGATTCATTCTCAACCCTTCCACACAAGCACCCACAGATTAAAAGAGGAGGTAGTGAAAGGATTAGGTGAAAGTGAGTGTTGCTCAGAAGAGCAAAAGTAGAAATAAATTTAATTCATTTAAATGATAGAGCCTGTATTATAATGATTCAATTTCAGCTGGTGTTTGTAGCAACAAATGGAACTTGTTAGGACAATTGTCACAAGCTGTTCAAAGAAAGGGATTTCCAACCCAATTGTAGTTTAGGCTCAGGGTTGAGATTCACCCATTTGTAAAAAAAAGAAAATAAAAATCATTGGAAGAGGAAAAAAATTACTAATTGGTTGAATACAATAATTTTTTTTGCAAACAAATTTTCATATAAGTAAATTTTTCATTACTAGTCATAGAGTCGTCCCCTTTACTTCCCTTCCAATTTGCAAATCATCTACTTTACAACATAGAAACCCAATATGACTTTTAGCTGCATATCCCGTTTGAGATAAAACATTTGGGATGTATTGATATCAATAAGCAAACCTGCCTCATGTTAAAAACATGACAGAATCTCATTAGTATATAGGTAAGACCAGGCTGCTAATGCAGTGAGTTTATTTTTTGTTAATTTTACTTTTAATGATCTAGAAGAAAAAAAAAAGCAGAATTCTTTCTTCTTCCATTTGACAATTGGATCAATAAAAATCCTTGTGATGCAGAAAATATAAACAATGAAATTGCAAAATGAATAAACGTGCTTTTATTTTTTGATGGTATACCAGTTATATATTCAAATTGCCATCTTTGAGATGGTGAATAATAAGCATGAAACAGAATAATGTATTCGGGAGGGGTCTTCTATCGGTGGGGGTTAAAGAGAACAATATAGTAAAATGGTTAATTAGCTCAGCTGACAGGCCAATATAGTGAATCCCCATTGGGCACCCCCCCTACTACTATTACTGTCATATCAGATTAAGCTAATAACTATAGAAAGCAATAAACTGAAGACTCATCACAGATTTATAACAACTTGTTAGAAATTAAATCTAAAAGATTTGAACCATAAAAAAGAACCACCTACATACAATATTTACAAACAAGAACTTTCAAAACATCTAAGGCAAGTCAGTGGTATACATAAATTTTTATTTCTTCTACTTGGCAAACTAAGGTTTTACATTATATCATCAAGTACTTCTATAATTAATTATAAATAAAGCATTTCAAGACAGTGTGATAATGTTTGTTCAAGTTTAAAAAAAAGAGAATTTTGAGAAAAATGTTGAAGTGATATTAACCATTATAAGTGAATGAGAATGGGCATTTTAGAATTTTCTAAAAATGACATATCTTCTAGTTCTAATGTTTTGAGAAAATAAGATCAATTATTTATTCATAAGCATTAAAAAAAGTTTTGGTTTTCATAAAAAGTGAAATTCTGAAGAATCAGAGGAAAAGAAGACAGTGAAAGTTCATTTTTATTTCCTTTGGGAGGCTTCCAAGATAAAGCATACAAGTTTAAGAGAAAACATTTTAAAAGTTGATATAATTGTTTATTACTAGTTTAGTCAAGAGTCAGTAATAATTTAGTGAAAGCAATGTTTGCTCAACGGGGTATCACTTATCAGTTGAAGGATTCTATAGAGATTCATATCAACAAGTTTATATTAATGTAATGATTAACCAATTAAAGTTACACTATAAAAAAAAAAAAATTCCTCATATATGAATGCAAAAATGAATTTAACTTTTTTTGATAATATAAAACAATTTTTTAAAAACTAGATTTGGCAAGGAGCTATCATGGTTAGAATGAATATATAAATATTTTTTTTTGAAAATACCCACAAAAAAACTCTTTTGAAGATCTTTTATCATATCAATATTTATAAAATGGTTCCACATAATCAAGTGGACTTTACACAGAGCACAAAAAGGTTACTTGAGGATTAAAGCTCCGTCTACTTTCTTTTTAAAGACGTTGAACAATCTCTTGTTATTTTAAAGTTTCTCATGATATCTTGAGTAGTACAAATAATTTATTTTTGACACCAGGCATCATTTCATTCCAGTTACCTAAGAAAAAAAAACCCAAAAAAAACCCAACAAACAGTGGCTGACTGTAATAATTAGAGTATTTTCAATTGTAAATCTTCATGACCATCAACTTTCTTTAGGTACCTTCAATAATTTGCTGAAAAAACAGCATAGCATGATGAAAAGAGGCCCCAAACTTAATAAAAACAAAGTTTTATTGTCAAAATGTTTATCTTATTAAGAAGAAAGACAAAAGTATTTTTTAATCTTTTCTAGCATATTTGAAATTTTGGTTAAATTTTTTTTTTTTTTTTTTTTTTACATCTGTTACTCACCCCCCTGCTTTCTTAATTTCATGGAGACTAAAAAATTCTGTGTATTTTAGTGATTATATTAATTAAATGCAGAAGACTGAAGTATAAAAATCTTTTTTTTTTTTTTTTTGTAAATTGAGAAGTATACCTACACCAAATTTAGTTCTGAATTGTAAAATATAAAACCCAATGAAACCAAGACATTATTTAATCAGAAAAGCTATTAATGGCTTTTATGAATAATATGTTAAGGACATTATTGCCTGAAGCCAAAATATTTTTTCAAGGAAAAATGAATTTTTACAAGAATTGTGTTTTTTTTTTTTTTCAATTTTAAATACAATATATTATAAATATTAAATATTTTAAAATTAAGTTTGAGTCTTTTTGGAAAGGCTCTTATTAAAAATATCTATTTTTACAGATCTTAAATTTGAAAGTTTATTTCAATCTTCGAAATGTTAGTATTTTTAAATATACCAAAAAATGTATTAAAAATACAATTCAGGAATAATGTCACATGTTTTAAGAGCTGTTTCTCCCGATAGCGAGAATCTGGCCTCATAAACAGCATTGTTTTCGTTCTGGTTAGCACATGTCAATTCTCTGACGATCATCGTTGCATTTTCAAAATTTAAAATTATTTATTTTTAAAAAAATTTTTTAAACATATTTCATTAAATATTTTTTCATTTTTTTTTATAAATATAATCAATTTTTCTTTTTCTCTGAGAGGAACACTGCAATTATTAATTTTTCTCTTTTTTAGATTCAATTTTAGAGATGGAAACAGTGCAAGCTTTGTACATATCTTAAAAAAAAAAAAAAAAAAATTTCAATACAATATTAAACTTTTAAAAGTATTTAATTTTTAAGAATTACTTTATAATTAAATAAGCTAGTTCACTTAAAATTCGAAAATACTGTTACTTCTGTCCTTCCAGTCAATAAATAAATTGCCCTGACGTTAGTTGTTGATACATTGACATTTATGTCAATTCACACCTCCAAAACCAATCACCACATGCTTTTATTTCTAACTAAATATTTTAGCAGAAAAAATTAAATGTTTCTAATTACATTAAGTAAACATTAAATTTTCTAATTTTCCTACAATACCTTTTCAATAATTAAATTTTTACTTGATTTTTAAATGTAGAATTTCACTTTTGTTTGCAAAGTTGTCAAAAATGGGTGGCATGATAAAGTTTATGTTAAAAAAAAAAAAAAAAAAAAAAAAAGGTCCCAAAATACTTTTGTCTTTCTTCTTAATAAACATTATAATAGAAAAATTGTTTATCAGGATATGCTTTTTTTTAGTGAAGTAGTGAAGGTACCTAGCTTTCTTTGAGGTTATTGCAAAATAAATGACCTCTGTCAGGAATAAAACCAAGCCAGTAAATTTCATTTTGGATACATGTTGCACCCAGAAAGTTCTAGCTGTCTGGCAGGAGAGTAACCAAAGAGAAGCCTACATAATACTTAAAAGGCTAGATGGTCAACAGAGAGTGTTATTTCTTGCTTGATCACAAGTTTAGCAATAACAAAACTACTGTCTGCAAAAACCCATTTAGTAATGGCCAGTAGGAAAAAAAAAAGGAGGAATGAATGGTAGTATCCCAAGGAACCAATTTCTATAATTAGTAGAGAGAGAGAAAGAGAGAGAAAGAGAGGAAATGAAGGTAGCATAAACTGTCCACTGACACACTTAGAAAATAAAAGTAAGTTTAAACTTTTATTTGCTTTAACTCTGGGACAACAATAACCCTCAGTATTATATTATTCACAGGTGTCACTTTCACTTCTTCTGCATCCCTTTTTAAGGGTCTCTCAACTGTAGCAGCACATTACAACACAGCTTTAGAATTAAAACAAGCTAAAAGTTTTCCTGGAATCACATGCAGTAGCAGGACAAACATTTTGGATCAAAATGAAGACATGTACTGAGTACTAAAGGTAGACAGGTGAATTGAGCTCAGTCTGAAACAAGTGTTCTGCCACAATAACATTGTAACCATGAATCCTGTATTTTGCTAAAACAAACACTTTTGGAATCATATATATATATATATATATATATATATATATATATATTATTTAAAAAGCCAGTAGAAAAAATGACCAGTGGAAAAAAAAAAAAAAAAATTTGTTTTAATAATAGCAGTCATGATTGTTATATATTATTAATGAAACACTAAGTCCTCAAAGTCATCTAAAAAATTAATGACCCCCCACCTATCTAAATCTAAGAGAAAATGAAACTTAGAAAACAAGTAAATAAAAATAATTTCAGAAACTCCAAACAAATCAATTGCATCACATTTGTTAGTAAAATGTATTTATCTAAAAAAAAAAAAAAAAAAAATCTGAAAAAATTTGTAACCATTTATTCTATAGTAAGGTTTGATGTCTGCCAAAAGGCAGAATTTATTTAAGACTTCCAATTATCTATGCTAGTAAACACCAATGACTTGTGGTGATGTCTACTCAAGCATAACCACTAACATAACATTTATAGCAATAGTAAAATATGAGGAGTGCTGAAAAGTTCTCAGCCAGACTAACTTTTTAAAATCTGACCAAATGACAAAACATCAGATTTTATTATGGAAGGGCTTCTTGTCCAAGCACTCTTGTAAGTAAATTTCAAAATGAATACCAACTTGGTTGGTAATCTCAGAAAGTTTCTCTATTTTGGATAGTGACCTATCAAGAGTATGGTATATGGTATTTTTAAAATTTTTGTTCTTTTTTATTATTAGCCTTGACCTGTTTAGCAAATTAAGCAACAAAGGTTAAAGCAATTAAGATCAGCTAACCAAACAAGAATTAAAACTAAAATTAACTTCCAATTGAAAAGCACACAAACCTTGACAATAAGCAAGAAAGAACAAAAGGATGAGGTATAAGGGATGAAGAGGGGAACAGAGACATTGATAGTAAGTGATTTCTTGAAAAGTCAAAATATTTAATGTCACAATTTTAGTTGAAAGAATATGTAGAGATATTCAGTCAAATATGTAAGAAATTTAACTCTTCTTGTTTGCATATTGGACATTTTAACATCAAAATCTGAGGTTACTTTGATGTTCAGATTGAGAACTACTCAATTTTTTTTTTGTGCGAGAAGGGGAGGCAAGATTTGCTGCATGAATTATACATGTGAAGAAGACAAAGCTGTAATGATGAAAACAACAAAAATCAGGATACTAGTCTGAGGAGTTATTGACCAATAAGTAATCAAAAGATAACTGCAGTATTTTTAGAAATCTTTTCTTTTATTGCTGCATGTCTTTAAGCAAGAGAGTAAAATGTCAGGATGAACAGAATAGGTGGAATAAGGGTGGGGAGAATGGATGTATTGGGAAATACAAGTATCATTTTCCTTTTTAAATTATATTATTCATTGTCATTATAAAGTAGGCACTGGTGTGAGATCGCTGGAAAACGAGTATAGCATGATAATAACGGCCTTAAACTTGACAAAAACAAAATTTTATCATCAAAATGTTTGTTACTATTAAGAGGAAGGAACAAAATAATTTTTAATTATTTAAAAAAAATTTCTGTCTTTATTAGAAGAACATTCTAACTTGATTGAAAAACCTTGTTTCTCTTCATCAGCAGAACTATTAGTAAATAACAGCAATTTTTTTTTGACAGACATTAATCTTGAAAATCTTGCAAAAATAAAAATAAATTGCCAGATTTTAATGAAACTTTCAGAAACTATTCACAAATGATGGAAATTATTATAAATATGTTTATTTTTTTTTAAAGTCACGGTAATTTTTTTATATAGCTGTCAATACGTGCTGAAAGCATCGATCATAACATAGTTGCATGTCACTGCTGTTAAGACCTGCTGTTTCTTGTTTTCAAAATACATTTTTTTGGCACATAAATTAAGAAATGTTTGTTTTAAAATATTAAATAAACCTTTAAAATTTCTAATTTTGTTAAAATAAATTTTAAAAAAGTATAATCGATTTTTGACAGAATTTTAAACAGAAAAATTAACTTTCACTTACAAAATTGAAAAAAAAAAAGAAGATAAAAACAAAAAACATGATTTTAAACGAGAATTTTGGACATACTAGGAATGATTAAAAAATGTAAAGAAAATAATAAAAAAATACTTTGATCATTCCTCTTTATAATAACAAACATTTAGACAAAAAAAAAAACAAAAAAAAAAAAATATTTTCGCCAAGTTTAAGGCCGTTTTTGTCATGCTATACTCATTTTTCCAGCAACCTCACGCCAGTACCTATAAAGTTGATTTCAACTTTCTCCTTTAAACAAGAGAGACCCAGGTGATATGAGAAATGACATGGGGTGGGGGAGTTAGAAAGAGGGTAGGAAAGGAAGACAAAAAACAAAGCACAGACCTTGCATTGTTGTTTTCATGAGGATTTTCTCCCTGAGATTTTTTCTCTTGGCAGCAGCAACTTATGCTGGAAAATTAAATAAAAGTGAAAATAGAATAGCAAGAAACAAGAGAGAAATGATTAAAACATAACATTAAAAGCAATGTGTGTGTGTGTGTAGGTGTGTGTGTGTGTGTGTGTGTAGGTGTGTGTGTGTAGGTGGCATATTTTCAAACATGTTTTGCTGGATAATCGACATTAAGTCTATTTATTTTAAATCTCTTTAATTATCAATGTTGATATTAAGTTCATTAAGGAGGAGGCCATAGTTTTTTCATTTCTTTTATTTTCCTCCTAAGTACTTAAGCGTTGAAATGCTAGGGCAAAAAATTAATGTAATTGATAGTTGTGAATTTTGTTTTTTAAATGCACATGAAATATGCTCTGTTATAATCTAAACACATATGAACATGCTTCGTTATAATTTTAAAATTATATAAATATATATATATATATATATATATATATATATATATATATATATTACCCTCAACACTATCTACAAAATTTGAAAATAAATTAGTTATCCCAACACAAAGACAACCAGAGATATAATTAGGAAGATCCAACACCACTTCAGATACCAGGATTTATGAAATAAATTGCCTGCAATGTAGAAATAGTTACATTGGCAAGACATCAAAGAATCTAAAAGCCTAAATCTATGAACATAAGAAATCTGCATTGGGACAACGCTTTAAACTCGCTCGTAACACAGAAACAAAACCATAACTTTGATTTTATAAATGCTACCTTAATTAAAAATGAACAATTCTCCATGCAGGAAAACACTGAGTGGATTCTGATAAATATCTTACCCTCTATAAACACATGTGAAGCGCACTATATTAAATCAAACTTTTATAAAATCTGTACTTTAAGAATCTAAGATCGGCCTACCTACTACAACCAGTGTTACATAAAAATGTCCCCTAATGAACATGCAGACAACCACCAAACAAATAAAAAGTGTCCAATAGACACACACAAATGAATATATTTTATCATCCAAATCCCACATGGACAAACTATAATCAGGACACACACACTTTTTTTTTTACAGGAATGCTACTTGACAAGACAAATGAACAAGAAGTCTGTTTGACCAATGAAAAACAAACAAAAAATTAAAATACTAGTATTTTTAATCTTTTTCTTCTATATCTCATTCTCTGATGAAGCTTTAATACAGGCAAAACAGCTTAGATTTGTAAAGGTTTCCTATTTGTTGCTTATCCTATCATTCGGTCAGATTCTGATCCATATTTGATCCCAATTCATTATATATATATATATAAAAGCATAAATAATGTAGAAATGAGAAGTGGTTTTTGCAAATTATTTCCATTTTAGAAAATTACAAAGATTATCATAGCAACAAATCAAGATGAGAAACACCAAAAATATTTGGATCAAGGATCGAGATCATTCATAATCCCAATATTAGATCCTTAACATTTAAACAGAGCAGATGTTTAAAACATTTTAATATAACAAACCAGCTACAAAGACAGAATCAATATAACTTTTCAGTTTGGTACATTGAAGTCAATAGTTTCATTTTATATGGCTTTAAATTTTCTGTTTACTTTTCAATTTGTTAGTAATGATATCTTGTCTCAAGCTGTTCATAACATAATTTTTCAAGTCATTTTTCAGTTTGCATATTTACAAAAAAAAAAAAAAAAAAAAAAAAAAAAAGGCTGAAATTACTTATTAGCAATAATGAGCATCAAAGTTGGAAAACTGTTTATAGCCAAATGTTTACTAACCCAAAGTACAGTGAATACTTCTGATAAAAGTTCTAAAGAAGCTACTTCATAAAATGAAGTAAAATGGAAATTTTATTCATCTTTTTTTAGTTTAACATTTTAGAAGAAAAAAACAAAACAACGAAAAAGTATGATGGTATATAAAAAAATAACTTCTTTATAGAGTAACTGAAGGTACATCAATGACATCTGGACAAACATGAGCCTACCAGATGGATACCTCAGCTTAACACATGAGAATAGGTTTATTTTGAAAGCTCTCACAACATTGCACATGTAGACTTTTAGCAGTAAAAATATTACAAATGTTGAGTGAGAACAATGTGAATTGTTTATGAAGTTGGCACTGAGAAAGAATGAAGAACTTATCCATACGGAAGAAATTAAGATGACCAATAGCAACTTAATATAGATTACTTAGCCTTAGGCAATTTGAAGGAATGACGATTAGCTTCAATAAAATATCTGCTTGTCTCTCTGTATACAGTAAAAATTTACAGGAAATTTGGTCAAACTATTGTGCATTAGGAACAGTAGAATTCAGTATCACAGAATAACAAATTATTTCCACTTAAAAAAAAAAAAAAAAAAAAAAAAAAAAATTAAAACCAGGAGGATTTATATTCAAGTTTTCATTGCATGCTTAACTTTCATACTATTAAATGGATTCTTTTCAAAAGTTTTGTGATAATTGTTAATTGCTTTTACAAGTTAATCTATCCATCTGGATTGAAGTAAATCTTATATGCCATGTCCTTTTA
Source organism: Acanthosepion esculentum (assembly GCA_964036315.1). Classification (NCBI taxonomy): domain Eukaryota; kingdom Metazoa; phylum Mollusca; class Cephalopoda; order Sepiida; family Sepiidae; genus Acanthosepion; species Acanthosepion esculentum. The sequence continues at coordinate 78,736,324 of OZ038495.1, forward strand.
GGAAGTGGGTGATCATGGTTTCCCACATGGTATATAATATAGTCAAAGAGCCCGAGAACAATGTCCAAAACCCTGGTTTATAAAAATGAGATATTTTAAAATGTAAGTAGTAAGTGACTTATATTTTTTTCAATGATTACTATTTTAAATAATAGTGTGTGTGTGTGTGTGTGTATATATATATATATATATATATATATGGTATGCTAAAAAGTTCTTGGCTCAACCATGAATATCTTCAAAAATGAAAGAAAACGTTTTTTTAAAGTTCTAATGTATATTCATTTGGTCAGATTTTAGAAAGTGAGTTGGACCAAGAAGTTTTCACCCCCCCAAAAATAATTAAGACCTCAAAGACTAGCAAAGCAAGTATGATAGAAAAAAAAAAAAAGATAAGACATTTTCTAACATCTCTTTTCATATGGAACAAAAAAAAAGAAACAATTCATTAAATATTTCCTTTGTAGATATTTAGAAAGCTAAGTTTCACTTGTCAACATCACAAGTATGGAGAATTCAGTAAAGTTGGAACTCAGAAAAGGTAGAAGAGCCTCCAAAAATAAATCTGCTAGACATTACTGCACGGCATGAGATTCCTTTGTAAAGAACTTCCAACCACATAAACTAATTATAAGAAAACTAAATCAGAAGTTTTCACAAGGAAAACTTGAAAAAATAAGTTATTGAATTCTAAGTAGGTTTGCACATTTACCAAGTAAAATTGAGTTTTACTATCTAGATTAGAAATTTATCCTTGGCAATGATGAGTTAGCAATATTAAGAACTATAACAGTAACAACAGCAGCAGCAAATAAATACATTGTTTTCTTTACTAAAATGCTCTTCCTCAAAAGTAATTTTCTATTAATTTTCTATTTGATTTTGAAAAATGAGAAAATTATCTGTATTTCACTTAAAAAAGTTAATCATATCAAAAAGCCATTGTTACAAAGAGAAATGGTTGCCTCCCAATTGTTGATGTCCTTTGGTTAAACAAGTTGAAAAAAAAAAAACAAACATTCTTTTGCATCAGACCCTTATATTAACAGCTTTTGAATCGAGTAATACATGTCAGTGTTGTAAGAAAAACAAATAGTTTTTTTAGTTCATCAATTGATATTTTCTTTAAAAATAATTAACAGAAGAAACTTTATTAAACAGTTTTTTTAGAATTAAAACCACTACAACAACCACATCCAAAAGAAATTGTTAATTCTTACCCTAGTTGAAAAAAAAAAAAAAAAAAAAAAAAAAATTAAAACCAGGAGGATTTATATTCAAGTTTTCATTGCATGCTTAACTTTCATACTATTAAATGGATTCTTTTCAAAAGTTTTGTAATAATTGTTAATTGCTTTTACAAGTTAATCTATCCATCTGGATTGAAGTAAATCTTATATGCCATGTCCTTTTAGGAATTAAATCAAAATTAATTGTTGGAAGAGAAAAATATTTGATCAAGTCTCTTAAATCAGATACCAGAGTTTGAAAGAACATCTTGTCTGAAGTCACTTTCCTCTTGATTGATGAAAAGATATTTCATCCAAGAGCAAGATTAATATGAAAATAAAAATTTGGTATTAAACTCACTTTATTAATATTCTGTGTGGGTTATTATCATGACAGAAATGAGGGTCTTATTTACTATACATAAGTTAGATGTGGTACAAGGCCAAAAGTATGTGGCACCCAGTGAGGGTCAGACTCACTATTCAGTTGTAATTGATCTAGCAATGCAAGCTTGCTAAACATTACACCACATCAAAGTGCATATATATATATATATATATATAAGAGCCTTGCTTGGTTTATTCAAATGGTATATCACCTCCTTATGGGTTATTTAATAAGGAAATTTTATTTTCTTGTGAGCTTTGGTATTTTTCAAAAATGTATTGCTGGTAATTATCCCCTTGACCCAATAATGTATTGATGCTAACTTTTTAATTTTTTTTTTTTTTTTTTTTTTTTTTATTTAATGAAAATGTATTGCTGGTAATTTTTTTTAAATGCATTTTTACATTTTCATGTTTTCACCCCAGTTTGGGGTTTCACTATTTGCCCATAACTGGGTTCCTAACAGGTGCTACCACCCTTGAAGACCTTGCATTTTATAATAGAAAAAGAGATGAAACCTCACTTTTTATACTATTAACTAATAAACTAGTTCATCCATGATAAGTCTTTATAATTATTAGGTGTTCATATGTGACTAAATATATTTTTAATCCATTGTTTTCCTTTTCACAAAGGAAGCTTTTACATCACTCAGCACTGTAAATATTTTCAAACAGAACATGAATGTTATGAAGACACCATCATCTGGTATCCCCAGTGTAAGGGACACAACTTGAGTAAAGCAAAAATTGAGAGATTACAATGAAAACACTGTGTAAATTCAAATATTGTAAGTAAATGAAGATTAGATAGTATTACAGACGGTTTTCAAATCAGAAGTTGAAGTGACAAGCCTAAGAAATGTCAGACATTGAAGAGAAACACAATTACTGGACAAGAAGAGAAGCAAACAATATCAAGTAGTAATAAAACTTTTATTAGATAAATATTTGAACAGATTACGCAGCAGGAAAATACAAAAACTTTTGCATTTGTCTTAACAAGAAAATGTTAATTCCACAATACAAGATTCTGTTCCAGAAAATACATATCAACAGTATTTCAGTTAAAGTTTGTATGTTAGAATTTGTAAAAGATTTTTTATAATCATTTTTTTTTTATTCAAATGTTTATCTTTTAACTTTCTCAGAAATATAAGTTAATAAATCAAGTCAAAATAGCAAACAGTTCATTCCACTATTCAAGACTGAAAAAAAAACAAAAAACAAAACAAACAAACAAAAAAAAACAAACAAAAAAAAACACGAGAGTCCCAAATCCACCTCATTATTTAATGCCATTGGAGACGAATGTAAATAAAATTAAGCAGATTTACAACATAAGAAATTGATTAAAATAAATAAAAATAAATAGAATTAAGAATAACAAATTTGAACATAACTCTGGATTCAGAGAAATTGCCTTATAAGAAGGATTAAAGTGTGAATAAATCAAAGGACTCCCCAGGCTGTTGTGGTTAAGAACAATCCATCTCCCACCACCAAAAATTCAAAATAAAACAAAAAGGCATGTATACAGTTTAATTAGGGGGGGGGGATATACAATTATTTAATAATCTAACTCAAGTAAATATTTTAAGATAGATCATGTGATTAAGAAAAATTATTTTTTTTTTTAATAAAAACTCTATTGAGTTAGTAATTGAAAATCATTGGAAATAAAAGCAGAAATTTATTAAGTATAAAATGGCTGAGAAGTATAAATAAAAGAGGCATGAAAAAGTAGTCAAAAGTCCTGTTTTTTTGTTTTTTTTATTTATAGCAATGCAAGATAACACACAGCAACAGATAACACATAACTGATGGATAGATAGAGAGATGATCTAAGTACTCTTTCAACCATATAAATTTCAAGGTCATCAGATACATTGATTATAGATCCTATATATTAGTTACTATTTGATAAAATTTATAATTCTATAAGAATTCTTAAATTTTGCTAACAAAATAGTTATTTATAGTAAGAAGGAGAAATTTTCTCTAAGGTCAGATTTTTGTATGACAGGTATCAAATTTATAAATGCAGGTGACAACACCAATTATATATCAGGAGGAGAAATATATTTTCAAGGGGAAACAAAAGTAACCCATTAAAAGTAATAAGTCATTAATTCTTTCATTAACTGCAATTAAAAATAAAGGTATTCTTTATAAATGATAATTGAAAAAAGTATTTTTGCAACACAGTAAATATTATTTATGAATTCAAAGGAAAAGATTTAAATAGAGATTTTATTCTATTTATTTATGGTTTCTTGAAATAGAGATGAGATTATAGGATGAAATGAAGCAATGGACGACTTTTCCAATGTTACAAGCCAATTCCATTAATGATTAATAGATTAAATCAGGGGGGTTTGAGGAGCGTAGAACCAACTCTTAATTGCTGCTGTTCCCAGGTCCACACTGACCCATGGTGGTAGTACCTGTTACGGTCCCAGCTTTCAGCAAATAGTTAACCCCCAGACTGGGGTTAAAACACTATGAAAGTGTAAAAGTGAGTTTTAATACCAGCAATATATTTTTTGAAGGAAAAATATTACCAGCAATAAAAATCAGCATTAAATAACCCTTTGTGGTTGATATGCTGTAAAATAAACCAAACCAAGTTGAATATGTGTGTGTGTGTGTGTGTGTGTGTGTGTGTGTGTTTTGTGCTTAAAAGAAAGAATTAAGAGAACCACAAAACAGAAGATGGAGTCTAACCTGGATTTAGAAATGACAGAATAGTTTTTAAACATTACATGAATTCTTGAAATATGAAATTGTGTGTGTGTGTGTGTATATATATATATATATATATATATATATATATATATAAATAACAAAAAACTTCAACTTGACTTATGATAGCAAAGTAGAATGAATACAAATTGAGAGAATAGATAGATAGAAAAAAAATTAATTGCTTTGGTCACACATATTGCTTAGCAAGTTTTATATGAGCTCAATTAATAGCCTTGCAGTGGATCATAGTGATCCACAATATATCCCACCAAGTTTATGTCACCAGAAGTGGGTGTGACACTAGTTTACTATAAGATATGTTTAATTATGACTTTTTTTTTAACTTTCAAAAGCAAAGTACTATTTTATTTGACAAACACTCAAGATCTGCACTTATCAAATATTTTATAACTTTCTTTTTGACACACCAAATCAAGTAAAAATACCTTTATTTTCAAGTTGGCATGATAATTTTATTAAAATCATTTTTCACACACACACACACACACACACACACACACACACACACACACACATATAATATATAAATAAGAGCATGAGAGAGAAACCAATTTTCTTTATTTACCTTTAGAAAACAATAGCTTTTATCTTGTTAGCCTGTTTCTACTTACAGGCTAGTCTATCCTTCTAGTAAAGTAGACTATATCTGGCCAGTTCATACAAGCAAAAGTCAAGGAAAACAAATCTATAATGCAATATTTGCTGGTAGAAATCTTGATAATTTCAAGAATAAATTAAACTATTTTTAAATTATAGAAACAATGAAAAAAAAAAAAAAAAATGTCACTTTTACCATAGCCAAAAACTTTTTCGTCAGCCAATAATACACATAGCAGTTATAAGAATTTGTTCAAACAAGATTTTTCCTCAACTACTATCCATAAAGTGAGATTATGGTGAATGAGAAATTAAGATTTCAATTTGATTTTTTTTTTTATTAATTTGAAGACTATTTTTTCTAAATGGATGGCTTTATATTTTTTCCTTTTTAGCAAAAATTTTCAGTTTTGATTTTTTTTAAAAACTTTTGATAGATATTTTTTGCCTAGCAACAAGATGTAGTTGATTTAATCAAATAGTCATTGCATTGGAACTTTAGTCTAATGACTGGAAACAACCAACATATGATCAGGGGGCAGGTGGGGAAGAAAGGTTTGTATAACTGTAAAATATGTTAAGCTCATTATATCTAGTCAAATTTTTACAGCTATTTTCAATTGGAGAGGAAAAGAGAAATTCAAGAGAAAGTTTAATTGAAAAGCAGCTCATTAGTAAAATGACTTATGGAAATGATCAGAGCAATTCATTTGCTAAGAGTTTTCAACAGTTGAGAATGAAAGTGAATTTAAGAATTAGATTTCATTTTAAGTTTGGAATTTAGTAATCAGGTTGCAGCAGCTAGAGAACTGTTTCATAGAAATTTTAATTTACCTTTGGGTTATAGAGTAGGAAAGAGGGTGTCAAACAGTGATTAAAAGGTTGTGTTGGGTCAAAAGAAATTAAAATTTTTATGAGTGAAAATTAAAACACGACACAAAATTAATAATTGGGGTTAGTGAAATTAATACCAAAGTTTAAGGAAGCTGTGTGTGTGGCAAGCTTGACAGAATAATTGCCATTGTAAATGGGGGTGGGGAAGAATTCAAAGGATTATCAACCAACAGAATTATGAAAGATTTTTCAACAACAAAAACTCTTGAAAATCATAGTTCAAAGCAATAAAGAACCATGAGAATTAAGTAACTTCAAAAATATGTCAAAGTTTAATGCAAAAAATGAATGATATTTTAACATTTTCTTTTAATTATAAGGGGAAAAGGGGGGGGGGGCAAATATTAAGAAAATAGAAAATTGGGATTAACATTTATGTAAGTAATTTCTAAGGAATTAACAGATTTTTTTTTTTTTTAAATAATGTTATATTTAGTAAGTATACATGTTTTAGTAAGCATCCCAATTTCTTTAAAATGTGTAATTGTCTACCAGCCTGACTACTAGAAAGTCTTAATAAAACCATTTGATGAAGCAGACAAAGTGGAAATGTGCATTTTGCCTCTATTAGATAGGCATCTTCTGATCTGAGCATCTATCAAACGAATGTGAAATGCATAGTCAATAAAACAGTTTTTCACTTTGATTGTCCTAATATATACAAAACAATACAGATTTGAAAAGGTCAAATCAAGGAATATACATTTCTTTAAAACAGTAGGTGGTCGGGGATACAGGTTCAATCCCTACTGAAGAGCACCTTTTCTTTAACACTTGATTGCCAGTTGCCCAGGCGGGTAGTTACCCCCCCCCCCCCAAGATCGTTTACTCAAACATGGCTGCTCACTAAATAGGACATTTATAAGAAAGATATAAAAGGTCTCTTAATTCGCCTTCCATACTTTTTTCAACTTGTTGATAATGAAAGTGAAAATAATCTTTTCAATATTCATCCAGGTTTTATATTTATTTCCAAATATATATACAATTAATGATTGTTGATATTAAGATAAAAATGATCAATGTGTTGATCATCTGCAGTTGAAGAAGAGTATGGTTTCATTTGAAAAGTGATGATTTTTGTCTGACTTAAAGTCATGCACATCCTATCTTGTACCTGTTGGCCTGGATTCAGAGGTAGGATATTATCAAGACATCTTGAGACACAAAGTCTCAGTGGATGACAAATGTGATCTAGATGTCACACTGTGCTTTTCCACTGTTCACAAGGCATTGTTTGTTGTATTTCAGGGAGATCCACCAACCAATGCTAAAGAGCCCATCCTGCCCTGCTATTTATCCACAGCTGGAAGAAAAGGATTCAGGTTTTTTCCCCCAAAAGCATTAGTGCAAATGAAAGTTTCCTTCTTAGAATATACAATATATTAAATTCAAGCAGTTCATTAAAGGGTGAATTATAAATATATAAACAACATAAAAAGTAAAAATTTTCATTTTTTGAAAAGTCAGAAAATGTTTATACTTATGGAAACAAACATAGAAAACGAGAGGGAAGACGAAAGGCAGAGGGAAGACGAAAGGCAGAGGGAAGACGAAAGGCAGAGGGAAGACGAAAGGCAGAGGGAAGACGAAAGGCAGAGGGAAGACGAAAGGCAGAGGGAAGACGAAAGGCAGAGGGAAGACGAAAGGCAGAGGGAAGACGAAAGGCAGAGGGAAGACGAAAGGCAGAGGGAAGACGAAAGGCAGAGGGAAGACGAAAGGCAGAGGGAAGAAGAAAGGGAGAGGGAAGAAGAAAGGGAGAGGGAAGAAGAAAGGGAGAGGGAAGAAGAAAGGGAGAAAAGGAAAATTGATAAAATCATTGTTGTCACTGAAATGTTTATGGAGTTTTATTTATCAAGTTTGACATAAAATTCTACTTCTGTCATGGAAAGAGTTCACTACATAGAGATGGATGGAAAAAAAGTTATTTGTTATGAATACACATTGCATTTTATATATCTGGATTTTTTTTAATTTAATTTTTTAATTTTTTTTTTTTTTTTTTTTTTTTTTATTGTTCATTTTTATAAAAAGAAAAAGTCTTCAGTCAACCGAGAAGGCATATGTTATGAAGGATTACTGAAAGGTTTTAAGTCCTACCCACTTCACAAAAACTTTCAGCACCCCTGTATATGTGCAGGCACATACTTCCTGCAGATGGGAAACAATGTCTGCCGAGTTGACATAAATGATTTTTTATTAAAAAGACCAAAGAATAAAAATAAAATGATTTTTCATAATGAAAAAAAATATTTACTTTCTTTACAACTGAAATAACTATAAATCAGAGAGAGAATTTGTAGAAGTCTATTTCATCATTTTGAGACATGATGATGTTTCAGCAAATATTAGATGGGGCTATCAATTTCAAGAATATTAAAATAGCTAAATAGGTTTTGTATTTCAAAGACAAAGCAAAGGCAATTGAAGTAAGCTGACTAGTAAATATGAAATTGTAAGATTACATTTGCTCACGAGAAAAACATTTTTTTTTGTTTATTAAGTAATCTTAAAAGTGAGGTGGGTTCTATTTCCACCGTGAATGTCATTTTGGTAAATGAAAGAATCACTAAAATTGTTAAACAATCAATTAAAAGAAGACACTGAATTAATCAGGACTGAAATTCCACTCTAATATCAACATTGTTTTAAATGATGCACATATAAAACTGAAGTGGGCAATTGTTTGGAAATGAATAGAGAAATATTAAAATGTACTTCCTTTGCATTTCACTATTAGCAATTACTTGCTTTTACTCTGATTTTTAATCCAGGTTAAAAAATGAAAAAGAAAATTAGACGATTTTGTAAAATATGTTTGAATATTTAAAAAAAGATTTTGACTTATGTGGACCAGTTGATCACAAAGCAGGATTTCAACTTGTGGGAATAGAGAATGTCACTGGTTCAAATTCCAATAGACATAAGTTAACAATCACAAAACAAGAAGAGCTTAGAGCAACAATTCTCAGCAAACAAAGATGGGTCAAAATAAAATGACAGAAGAAAAAAAGAAAAAACTTACAGATGAGAAAATTGTAAACTACATAGTTTATCTGGTATGGAAAGAAATCTAAACTCAAAGTTTACCTTTCTTGCTTTTCTTACAGAGAAAAAGGATTTTATGTAGTAAACGATTTATTGCAACAAAAAACAAAGTTCTAACAATTGTGACAAGCTGTAAAAATTATTTTTATCATTCCTGGTAACATTTTGCTAAAAATTCATCTCCAACAAACTGGAGTACTTTATAAGTTTGGCGAGAATGAATTTAAAAAAGAAAAAAAAAAAAATGTATCTAATAAAACAGACAGGAATGAATATTGTCAAATGTAGAATTTGTTGTGGGTTATTTGTGTAAATCATTTTTGTGGCTTGAAAATGTGCATAAAAAGTTCAGATAAAAGATTAAATCTTAAAATAGATATACAATATGCTAATACTTTACTTTTCAAAGTCATTTAAGAATTAACTGAATAAAAATACAATTTTCTTTTTGACAGTTTTGTTTTATAGAAAGGAAATGATACAAAGAAAACATTTACAAATATTTTTCTAGCAAATATCGAAGTTAAAAATTAGAAATCATAAGATAAATGAAATCCTATTTCCTGTTATTAGAAAAGTTCAATTATTTAAGTGACTTATTCACATCTGAAAACAAACTTATCTGAGACGAAACAAAAACTGAAAGCAATCAATGTTTTTAGTCCATGCTTAATAAAGTGATTGTTTTATTGCTACAAAACAGTAGTTGCTATATGCACATACAGCAGAAAATCTGAAGAATTATAAACAAAATCTGAAGAGAACTGTATAAAATCTAATGCCAATATTTTGTTTTTAGTTGTAGAGGAAGAAGAGAAAAGTAATTGAAGTCACTTAAGAAGATTTAGAATATCATAAGTTTAAGCTAAGCCAAACTTAGAAAGTGTCAAATATAAAACATGCTTAAATATCTTTTCTTGTTAAATATAAATAAAAGCAAAAACACTGTCCTCCACACTGAAAAAGAAAAAAAAAATCCCTTAAAGATTAAGATTTTTGTTTTAGTTAACATACATGAACAGACAAGCATGTTTGTTCAGGATCATTAAGAATACCCAAATAAATTTGATATTTTGTTTAGTAAATTATGACAATAATTGTTTCCCAGCAAGCAAACAAGAGTTTTTCTTTTGACACAAGAATATGCTCAAAGTGAGGGCAGTGTTATAATATGCTCAAAGTAAGGGCAGTAATATAAAAATGAATTTCCATTGTTACATAAATGAATAAAATTAAGAAGAATTAAAAGTCATTGTTTATCTTGTGTTTTACTACTAATTACAATTTGTGATCATCCAAGAGAAAAAATTTTCATAGGACAATAATAAACACCAAAACTGGACACAACTTTCACTATCTTTTTCTCTCATTATTTTCATGATTTTATTAAGTTCAATTTAGGTTTCTTTTCTCATCTCATCCTTAAGAAAATGAAAAAGAACAATGGGAATCTGTCACTGGGTACAGAACATGAGAGTAAGCTTTACAGCTAATTTTCATGTCCATCAACAAAAAGATAAAAGATGGGACAGAGAGCTTAATGAAAAAAGCTGGTAACATCCTTGAAGACAAAAAACACCCCCACCAAAAAAAAACAAAAACAAAAAAAACACAATACATGCTAAAAAGTATTACTTGGTTATTGTGTAAAGTCAGTCAGTCAGTCAGACATACATACATAAGAGAGAGAAAGGTCATTTGATCTCAAATTGACCAACAGTGTCAGGTGACCCTCTCAGAAAAATCTTGAAAAATTTCATCTAAAGGTCATTTGATCTCAAATTGACCAACAGTGTCAGGTGACCCTCTCAGAAAAATCTTGAAAAATTTCATCTAATTAATTCAAAAATCTCATATTAGATCTCCATTTTTAAAGTCACAACATTTTTAAATTTCATTTCGTTTTTGTATTTTGCTAAATAATGCTTTCAAGAAACTTCACATTTACAGTTCCAAGAATATTGCATGCACAGATTTGAAACTGAAAATTGCTTTTTTTGGATGGTCTACAAAAATAATCTAAAGAAATCTAATTCTAATCTCCTTTGTACAGTTATTTTGTAGACTAGCAAAATAATTTTATAAAGGACCCATAACATCCAAACTATTTGGAACAAAGATAAAATGAAGCCAAAATTAGTTTACTTTGTTTAAATAAAATAATTGTAAGGATACCAACTTTCATCTACATAGTTTCTTTAGTATCAAAATTTAAGGTGCTGAAAACAAAACGATAATTTTAGCATGATAACTTGTTCTAGCCTTGAAGAGAAGGAAAAGAAAAGGGTGGAAGGAAAGAAAGAAAGAATCTAGTAATTTTGACACTGCTATAACAGGAATGAATATGATTACTGCAAAGAAATCATCTATAGCAGAAACTCTCAAAGAGGACGGCATCTTTACATTTTGGACAAAAGTGCTTCTAAAAATAAAAAAAGACACACCTAAGCTGTTTATATTTGTGTAATCTACAGTAAAATATTAACTATTGTCACCAAATTTCAAATCCTTGGAGCAGTGAATTTCAGAAGTTTCTTGAAAGTGTTATTTAGCAACATGCAGTGAAATTTAAAGATGCCTTGATTTGAATAAAAATATTAAGATACAGTTCTAAATATTTGGAAATTTTCAATAAACTAGATCAAGGAACACCTGCAAATTTTCCCAGATTTTCCTGAGAGGGTCACCTGTGGTCATTGGTCGATTCGAGATGGAATGACGTGTGTGTGTGTGTGTGTGTGTGTGTGTGTGTATATACACATATTTCAGTGCAAATATTCAAGGTAACTTTAGTTACCTGAAGGAAAAAGGAAATTTAGGAAAAGCAATTTACAAGACTTCAAGACTATATTTTTTTAAAACTGCAAATTGATGCAACAGCAAACAAATTCCTTCTCTATTTGTAGCAATTTTCCAAGTGTAGCTTAGATGTGGCATAAGGCCGAAAGTATGGGGCACCCAGTGAGGATCGAACTCACTACTCATTTGTAATTGTGTCAGCGAGACAAGCTTGCTAACCATTACACCGCCTCGGGGTGACCTCCCTTCTCTATTTGTCTTAATATCAGGAGTTATATTTTTAAAACTTTATATTAAGTTTCAGATTTAAGGTTTAAGTTTTTAAAAGTTGCTAATATACATTGGTTTTTGTATGTGCTATGAAAAGGTGCTGAAAAGCTCTTGCCAAAATGACCAAGCTTCAACAGTCCTTTGTATTTGTTGAAATGGGGTTCAAATAAAAACTCACATCAAGTGAAGATAAGAAAATCAGTTTCTATATGTAAAATAAAAAGAATTTCTATATATTATACTAAAATTCAAACCAAATTCTCACAGATTGAGGCATTTCAGTTGTGTTGACATTTGTGATCGACTTGGGGTGCAATAAGTGTTGGGTCAGCATTCATACTCATAACAAGCAAAAAATGATTTTTTTTTTTTTTTTTTAATTGTAAAAAATTTCTTGTAAGTAGCTTGAATATCATCTGCACTTAGGAACATTCTGAGGGTTTGAGTTGTGAGACAAGCTAAACAAATTTTGATTTAGAATCTCAAAAGAGTACCAAAAATTAAAAAAAAAAACCCCCAAAAAAGACAAAAATAAACAAGCTTTGATTTAAAATTTATAATTTCTTGGTGCGAATTAATAGTTATGATAAGTAACTTTGCATTATTTGGGGTGAATTAACAGAAAAGATCCAATAAAGCTAACCAAATATAGTAAAAACGGTTTTTAAAATTCAGAGTATACAAATTTTGCTAAATATTTCATATTAAAATAAAGAGAGTTAAAAACTGGCAGAGTACATGTGAACCAAATGTTAAAACTTTCAATACTGAAAGGCAAAAAAAAAAAAAAAAAAAAAAAAAAAATCAATAGGCTGATCAATGTAAATGAAGCTTTGAAGAATCTACAAGTTCAATGGTTGCTTTTATCAGGTTTGTAGCAAAAGTAATAGTGGCTGACTTCTAATTCTTACCCATTTCAGTTTATATGTTAGGACAGGAAAGTTAAATTTACATTTTTTTCTTTTGTGATATAAGAAAAAAAGTAAAGTTTTCATGCAATACCTTTCTGCTATGGATTCTAAATGAGAAAGCTAGTGAAGTACTAAGACATGTATATTGAAAGCATATTGAATATAGTGCTGTTCGATAAAAGTGACTCACCTGATTTTTATTTTACTAAATGGTCTCTTCTCTGATGAAATGAAAGTTGAGCTAAATTCAAAGGATAAGCGATCTAAAATCTGAAGAAGAAGCTTTAAAAGCTCTTTGAATTTAGCAGTAAGTACTGTCAAGCATCCGTTCAGTATAATGTTCTGGGGATGCTTTTCTTTTCATGGAACTGGTTTCTTAAACCTATTGAAAAGACCCTCAGGAGCAAGCAGTACAAGAGAATTTTAGAGTCTTGTCTGCTCCCTTCAGCTGAAAGGGTGCAAATTGACTGATTTTTATGCAGGATAATGCGCCCTGTCACAAATCAAAATTGATGAAGGAATACTTTGATGAGAAGCAGGTGAGTGTTATGACATGGCCGCCCCAATCTCCTGACCTCAACCCCATAGAAAACTTATGGAACATTATAAAGTACAGGCTCTCGAGAAAGCAGTTGAGCAACAAAGAGGATTTGATTGTGAATTTCATATCCGAATGAAATTCAATGCTTGGAGAATAGATTTACCAGAACCTAATCAAGTCAATGCCAAAAAGAGTTGAAAAGGTTATTCAAAATAAAGGAGGACCCATAGATTAAATATTTCAAACTATATTACCTATTATAAATAAATTATACCTCTATTATTCTTTATTTAAAGCTGTTTGGTTATGTTTCTATTGATTACTAGTTGCAGGAAATATATCCCAAATTATAATTATCAATAGAATACCTTAGGGTGAGTAAACCTTTTTACTAGGTGGTCGGGAAGGGGTCTTTATATTAGTAAGATTAAAAATTAGTTTCACCCCAAAAACAATAGGCGAAGAAATTTTTAAGTAAAAAAAAAATCAGGTGAGTCACTTATCAAACAGCACTGTATAAGAGTGGGATAAAGAGATTGACTACCAGCTGTACAGGTGGGAAAAACAATCATTTATGGGCAGTTAAAGTGATTTCAATAGGCAGTAATTCCAATTTCAAGCAAAAATACATTGCAGTTAAAACATTTTGTATTAATTCTTTAAAAATTTAAACATTGTAATTAATAACAAGTAATAGAGGATTGGAAAACTTTAGACAAACATTTTAAAGGAGGATAAATTCTTTTTCCTGTTGGGGGGGGGGGCGGCCATAATTAAATTTTGGTTATTGATGAGAGAGAGGGAGTGGGACAGAGAGAAGGGGGAGAGAATCAGATTACGTTTTTTCTTGTCTATAATGAAAAAGAGAAAAAAAATGATAACAACACTTTAGAGGTTAATAGCTTCTAAGTAAACATTTGGCACGAAAGTTTACTATATATATATATATATATATATATATATATATATATAAAAACCATGTGTCCAATATAAATGTCCATAATCCTACAAGTCAAAATGTCAACGTATATACTGAAAGCTGTAAAGAAAGTAACTGCCACATGTGAAATGTAAAGAGAAATACAAAGGAGATCAATGAAAACTTTAACAAATCAAATAAGTAGAATTTGTATTTCTCAACAGATGAGCTGCCATTCTTAATATAAATTTGAAATTTTTTGGTAATTTTTCAGAACTTTTTCATACATTTGTATGTTTTCTGTTGTAAACACCATTTATTTTCAACACCCTATCTGCAAGGTGTTGTCTAAGCAGATAAAAAGACTACTATAGAGAATAATGGTCTGAAGCTATAAAAGCTCTCACTGCTCGATAAATGGGACCTAGACCGTTATATTTGTGGAGCAAATGTTATTCTCACCTGGGGGCTTCATACCTGTGACCTTAGGTCAACATTATATCACACACATGCCCAGATACACCTGTCTAAAACAATGTTATTGCATACTATTGTTATTAATAATAACTTCTATGCAAATCAAGGAAAGATTTTGTTTGTTAAAGTGATAACTGGTACTGACAGTCACCAATGCAAAAACTGAAGTAATTTACAGCCTTTATAACAGCAAAGTCAAGATGGCAGTGATACTCTAAGAGACTAGTTTGGTATTGGGGTGTGGCTCAAGTAAACATCGGTGATGACTTGAGATGAAAAAGTGAGACAAAGAGCTGTTATCAACACTATTGTCTTACACACCAAGAGACCTATTTGTTGCCTATGGAGTGAATAGAAGCATCTTTAGCACAATGGGATATATGTACTTTGAAACAAGATAAACCATCAGCCATCTTCCTGAAATATGCTCTTGTCTTTCTGAATGAATGAGAAAGACAAGCTGTTTATAGTTGAAGAGAAAAGATGAGGATATAGAAGTGGAAGGCCTGTTTGTTCCCCCACTTCATCTCCGCCTTTATTCAACACAGAGCAGCTGCACCTGGTTTGATGACATCATGAAACAGACTGAGAAGCCACTGCAGACATTAAATAAAACAAAACCCAAATGAAACAAATTAAAAAACACACACACACACACACACACACACACAAAAAGATTAAAAGACAAAAGATAAAGAAATGTATATAATTTGCTGAAGAAAAATAAAAAGAGGCAAGGAGAGAAAGTCAGACTTTCACTTACTTTTCTTTTTCTATGGCAAGGTAATGTTTTTTGGGGGAGGGGAGGGGAGAAGAATCTGGTAATGAAATAGATACTTTATAAAATAAAAACAATGATCTTACACATGCTAACCAAATTTGACAGTCAGAAATAAAACAGAACCCAAACTAGGAAGATTTTGAAGTTAATTGCAGCCACATGAAGAAAAGAACAATAATTACAAGTTGGAAGAAGCAATGATCAGGTTACAATGTTTACAACTGCAGAATAATTATTGAAAAATAAGGAATAAAAAAAAAAAAAAAAAACAGGTTTTATTTTCTACTATGAGAAAGTTATTAACAAAACTAAATATCTTATTCCAAGAAACTACAACTGGAAACTTTAGCAAAAATATTTCCCAGAGTCAAAATCAGGGAAATGACGTATCAATTGATGGTCTTTACCCCCCCCCCGCAAAAAAAAAAAAATCTCCAGTTTAAAATTCATTTGAGAAAGATGTTTTTTGAAACTTTAATTTTAATTCCAAACTAATAGATTAAATTTAATATTCCCAATAAGTAAAATATGGTATATTTCAAACAGAATTTATTGGAATCCATTTGTTTTTTTCTCTACTCATTAGTAAAAATTTGTGCATATTGGCATATCTGTCAACACAACATAACTCTTTATTGAAAAATATTTTTCGAAAATAAGATATACTGCTCTGAAACTTTGAGGAAGCTTAGCTGATTTAAAGTTTAATTAATCTGAAGTGAAACAAATATTGCTTTTAGTTTAAAATATCATAAGAAAGACTTTTTTAAATAAAAAGGTAGGGGTTTTATGATGTGTTAACAGATCTATTGACAGCCTGATGTTTGGGAAATCTGAGTATATAACTAAAAATTACTAGACAAATACCAGCTGAACACCATTGTATTTTATTTGTAACTACCCAGTAATTTTTAAAATTTAAGAAAATATTGCAATCTATTTTTTTTTATTGAAATTTAAGTACTTTGACATTACAGATTTAAGAAGAGTTTTTGTAAGAAAATTAGCAATAAATTTTAAAATTTATTATATTTACCCTCCTTCTGATGATGTCATATATGGATGCCCATATTTACAAAAATTGACATGTTTATATACACATACAAGAAATCTTTTTTTCAAAATACTGGGGATTGTTAAATTGCAATGAGCTTTTCCATTTATGATTAGTAAATACATCTTTAATAACATCATTTGACTACTACACATTAATCCAAAATTTTAAAAGATGTAAATGTTATTCTAATTAAAATTTAAAAAAAAAATGAAAACGATTCTTGTAAAAATTCAATATTCATTAAAAAGATTTAATTAAAATAGTGTCCATAGTATATTTCATTCACAAGAACAATTAAAAGCTTTTCTAATTTAAAAAAAATTAATTTTTTTGTGTATTTATTTTACAATTCAGGGTGGATTTTCTGTAATGGGGGTGTTTATACTTGACAAAAAAATTTAATGAATAAAATTTTCTGAGGACTTGTCCTTATAACAAATGTAAATGTTAAGCAATACAAGAAAGAACTTCTAAAAATTTCATAAAATTAAATGAATATGAAGTAACAAACGTAAAATTTATATACAGAAAATCCTTTGATCTTTCCTCTTAATAATAACAAGATAGAATTTTTTTTTTTTTTTTTTCTATCATGTCTCCTTTCTTGGGGAGGGAGGGGGGAACCTAACATTAAGGTTATCTCTATACATGCAAACAAAATACATATGATGTTCCAGGTAACTGAGAACAAATAAAATAAAAGAAAAGCAAAGATATTCAATGGGCGGGGGGAGAACATCATTGTAGCAGAGAAAGCAGATGAGGTCATTCAATAAAATCCCCATCAGAGTCAAAGACAGCCTCAGAAGTGACCGTTTGCTTCGATCAGGTGGTTCTCATGTTAGTTATCGCACTGGCCATTGGCAGCCTTCAAGAGTGTTACAGAGGTTGGGGGGGGGGTGCCAGTTGATCTATCGCTTTCAAAGACATAAAATAAAGAGTTGGGAAGTTATCTAATGAGGGTATGGAACATGGTTATGTAATTATGAAACTTCTTGGCCAACTACCTCTGGAGTCATGTGAGAGGGAGCAGAATTATACTCTAACACATATGGCCACCTCCTTGATCCAGGGCTTGACCACAATGACCAGAACATCAATGTGTGATTGCTATAAACCCAAGGCCCAGCAGGAATAAGCGATGTCACATCACATGGCCTTTGTTGTTCAACAGACCCACCTCACCCCTACACTTATTAGAGATGTGAATTTTGTGCACATCCTCATGGGCACTTGTGTAGGGTCCATGCAGAGATACTTATCTTTCCTCCTGTTCACCTGGCCACGTTCAAGAACTGGACTATTACGAGAGTCTGATGTGGTTGACAGCTAATGCTGTGGGCATAGTATACCTTTTCCTTTCTGGTTTCAGGCTGCATGTTGCCATTGTTAATGCTCTCAATATGCCAGAATCTGAATGTTAAAGTTTTGTGTAGGCCCTGTAACATTATGTTAGGTTCTACTCCATCTCTTGCTAGATAAAGCATTTCAAATACCTGCCACCGTGTGTGTGTGTGTGTGTGTGTGTGTGTGTGTGACAGCAAATTTGATTGCAGTAACTTATAACAAATCAAGGAATATGCAAACAACTTTATTAAACTTATAGAAAGGATTACAAAACATCTGCACCAAAGAAAAAGAATGAGAAATAAAAACAATTTTGAGTTTCACACTACAATTTTTTAGGTTTTTAAAGTTTTTAAGATCTTATTCACCAAGAGGAAGGAAAAAAAAAAAGTTTATTTTAAATACTTCAAGCAAATGATAAAATTGTTTTTCTTCCCTAAATCTTTATGTATTTAAGAAAGAAAAGTCTGCACCTGGCAAAGATTCCCTTGACTGAAGACCGAGATCTCAATAAGAAAACTATTGGGTGGGTAGGGGTGCTTTACACCTTGATAAAACTATTCAGCAGCCTAATTCAGTAGAGAGAACCCATGACTGAGAAATTGACAACTAGGCAGCAGTAAATATCAACCAAAGGGAAGATTAGAAATCAAGCCAAACTTACTGACAAGAGATTTCTTAACAATAAATATTCTCATTAGAGAATGACAAGGGTTGATAGTTTTGTGTGAGTGAGTGAGTGAGAGAGAAATCTATCAATGTTCAAGTGCTATCTTTTTGCTTCAAAACGCAATGAGAATGATATATTTTTTAAATTAAGATTTTAAAAAAATAAGTGGAAGTTTATATAGCTAATTACTGATTAAATGAAATTTAAATATGTTCCTAAATTTATTAAAAGTTCCAAAAATTAAAATTATGTTGTGTGAAAAAAAAAGAAAAGAAAAAGTTAAAAATAAATGCAATAATAGATAAGTCAAGTCAGTGTGATAAGAATGGATCTACTAAAAGCTATAGTTGATGCAAAATTGACATATCAATACAACCATTCTCTCCCTCTCAGACACACACAGTGACAAAAGTGGAAAAATATCAGAAATAAACCTTTTCCATCCTCATCCCATAGTTTTACAAAAACAAAGCATAGACAAAAGAATTCACAAAACAAAAACATTTTGGGAGGAATTAGAATTATTTTTTGTTTTATTTCTTGAATATTAACTGAACCATAGCCTGAAAGCACCCCCTCCCCATAACTGTGTGTATATAAAGAAAAAAAAAAAAAAAAAAAAAAAAAAAGAAATTTGATTAACAGTGAGACATTTACACTTCTAGTGTCTGCATAATATCAAAAGTGAGTCAACTGGGAATTATGGAAACTCTGCTGACCAAAACTGACTTTTATATAAGCAATTTTAGAGGGGGGGGGGAGTAGTAATGCTACTTTCCATTTTTATTTTTTGTCTTTTCAAAAATCATCTGAAATAATTATTAAAAAAAAAAAAAAAAAATTTAAAGGTGTGTGTGTGTGTGTGTAAGAAATATTTCAGGATAAACAAAAAATAAATTTCAATAGAGAATGAATAACTCAGTATCTACATTTAGAAAAAAAATCCCTCCTTACATAAGGAATTTAAAATTGGCCATTGCATTTTTCTTAAAAAAAAAAAAAAACAACAACAAAAAAAACAAACAGTTTATGACTTTTCTCTCACCAACGAGATAGGGAATGTTAAACAAGAGGGACAAGAAGGGACCCCCCCACCACCAGGAAGCAATTTCTTTTATTTTTTTTTTAAGCAGAAAGTTATTTTAAATTATAAATGGTAGACAGTAAAAGTAAATAAAAAGAAAAACCTTGTCCATGTTTATTTTCTATAATTTGCCAAAGAATCATTTACATCACAAATTTTGTTCAGATGACTGACCTCACTTTGTGTTTATGGGGTTACCGCAATGTTTTGGCTGAACTGTTCTTGACCCTTCCTCAGGTGTTTGATCCTTCAAGACAAACCCGCTTCTTAATAAAATCGCAACATAAACCATTCAAGATTATTTAACTATTAAGAATTGGGAGGAAAAATTAATATTACTGTATGAAATCAAACAAAGCCAAACCATAAATAAGATTTTGACATCTTACATTGAAAACATTAGTGCAGATGTGATTTAAGACATTGGTTATATGTACCACAGCAAGAGAGGCAGTTGTATTGCATGGATGTTTCTGAATCTTGACAAAGTTGTGAAATACTTTATCTTCAAGTTACATCTTAAATGGAAAACTTAAGAAACAGTTTTATTACAGAAATTCCTGCAGCATGACAATTGCTGTCCTTTTCAAGATTTGCCTCCAAACCAAGATGGCTAAATGCAATTGTTGAAGTGAAAGTAGGAATTTTCTTTCAAAATATTTAGTATTTCTTAAAGAAATGGCATTTTCTACAACACTATCAATTTACACTACAGCATGTGGAATCATATAGGCCAATCTGAAATATTTGGGGGCTTCTTGTTTTCCCAATCCTCTGCAAGATTCAACACTTCTAACACCTGAAGTGATTGAAGAGATTTCCTCAACTGTTGACCCTAAACCCTACCTATATCACCTGCAAAGTATTAATTGCATTTTGTTGTTATTGCTCTCTTAGATGAGAAAAAGTAAAAATTTCAAGTTATTGATATATAGTACAGATCATGGAAAATTGTAATCATCAGGTAATACTTTCAAAAGAAAATAAACAGGCGTACTTAATTGCGGCTGATATGTTCAAAGTGAAAAAAATATCAGAAAAATAAGATGGTTAGTAAACAAGAAAAAGTCGAATGTGCAACTGCATTTCTTATATTGAGTAAAATTAAAACTTCAAAGAAAATTATTCCAGGTAATAATAATAAAGTAACAGTTAACTGTAATAAAAAATAAATTCCAATGATTTTTACTTTCTAGATAAAAGAAGCTTTATCTTTTAGTGATTAAAACCAACAATAAAAATAAAATTAAATATACAAATTCCAAGTACAAGGTATTGTCAATATTGTAAGAAAAAAATCATGGGAAATTTCAAGTTACAATAAAAATGAACTCTGTATTTATTTATTCGCAAAAACGAAAAAAATAAAAAAAATTGTTTCACTTGATAGAATTAACACCAGAAATGGGACACGTTTGTAAGTTTCAAACGAAAAGCAAGCTTTCATTTTTATTCTAAGAGAATTGTAAAATTAAAATCAGATAAACCTAAAGAAAATAAGCTTCGAAAATGAAATAGGCAAAAGTTAAATTACCGGCAAAAAAATCCGAGTGTTTTTAAAAAGAATTAGCATAATTACAAGAAAGTTAATATGTACAAAAAATGATTAATAAGCAAAAAAAAGGCATGACATATAGATTATGATACAAGGAAAGGAAACAATATTGTTAAATAGTAAAACGGTAAAAACCTGGGTTGAGAATGTAGAATTTTAGACAAAGGCAATTCAAATGTTTGTGTTTGTCTCAAATACAAAAGATTGCTATTTTATAAGGCAAGACAGGGAGTGGGAGAAATATAATGGTGTTGGGGGGGGGGGGACAACAACAACAACTAAGGCATGGTTGATCATACCAGATGGAGGGGAAGATGAATGACAAGTCAATGTAGAGAGGGGGGGAGAGAGAGGAGGCAATAAAAACATTGAAACATTTGTAATTTTTATTCAATCTCAACAACCATGAGAAAGACAATAAAAACATTTAAAGCCAACACATTAAATAATAATCACCTAAACACATGCTCGGAAGAATTTATGTAGAAATAGGAGACAATTTTCCTTTTAAAAATTCAAATCAAGAAATAAGATTAAAAAAAACAAAATGACAACAGCAGCAAAATAAACATTGCTTCATGATCGACTCCAAAACAAATTAGCAATTTTACTTTTTTACTAATTAGCAAC
Organism: Acanthosepion esculentum; assembly: GCA_964036315.1. Lineage (NCBI taxonomy): Eukaryota > Metazoa > Mollusca > Cephalopoda > Sepiida > Sepiidae > Acanthosepion > Acanthosepion esculentum. The sequence continues at coordinate 78,758,289 of OZ038495.1, forward strand.
ATAGTACCTAAACCTCACTCGTTAAATAAAAAAGTTGCATGAAAAATATTTTCGGTATGAAAAAAAAAGTAAAAAAAAGAAAAGAAAAAAGACAAGTATTTATTTTAATTTAAGAAGGTGAAAGTTGAAAAGGGCACTATTTGGAATTTAAAAAGAAAAAATTAAAAAAAGGTCAATGAACCAATGAATAAAAAAAATAGAATTTATTTTTGGTCGCAGTACGATAACAATAAGCAAGTGCATTAGATAAGGAGAAAAATGATTTTAAATTGTTAAAGACTAATTAGCTTAAACTAAAAGAGACTAAAAACTAAAAAGGGTCCAAACTGTTGTGACAGCAGCAGTAGCATGACGGGGGGGGGGTTGAGGCAGCATTGCTCGCGTGCATTTTAGATTGTGGGGGAGTGATAATGGGTGGAGTGGAATGGGACCTGGGTAAATATTATCATGGGTACATGATAACATTAAAATGGATAAGTGACAAGGAATAAAAACAAAAACTGAATATCAATTTCAAAACATTTGAATCGGACAGGTCAAGGTTTTTGTTTTTTCTTAAAAGAATTGATATTTTGTTTTGACAACTAAATTGAAATCAAACGCCAATGTTTTTGTTCAGATGCACACACACACACACACATTTATTTTATATTATATAATTATTCATGTCAGAAAATTTGATAAATTAAGGATCGGATAATTAGGAAGACAAGTAGAAGACAAAGACGACAGCGGTTGAAGGTGTCTTGTTTTTTTGTTTTTTTCAAAAAGTGTTTAGCGTAGATATGATGATGAATATGTAACACATGTCAATGCATTATTATTTTTTAAACTAAAGTACAGGTAGGAATAGATAAAGAAAGAGGAAAAAGGTTGGATGATGACCATGCGGAAAAGAAAGAAAAGTCGCTTTCAGGCGTACATATACCGAATAATCGAAAATATTGAACATCGTTTAACCTCTTGTAAGAAGAGTCAAATCAGTTGTATTTCAAGCTTTTGGTATTTTAGCGTCAACGTCTACAATGACAATCCTATAAAAAACAATTAGTGAGCTAAAAAGAAAAAGATAATTTGATTTGGAAGTATGTCATGCACTTGACTATTGAAAAAGACAAGAATAGAATGCAAATAATTAGGGAATAAGAAGGAACAGGCAGTTTAGCTTTCATAATATATATAAATTGAATAGTAATTGTAGCCAGCAATATGTAATCACGTTATCGGCGACATAGGCAGGTACTTACCGTGTAAGTGTTGAGTCCCTCTCGGTAGTAGCAGTGGGTGTCAGAGGAGGAGAGACTGTAGAAGCAGAAGTGGTGGATATGTGGATTTGTCTTTGCTCAGCTGGACTAGCCAGGGGCAGGACTGGGCTGATCTTACAACCATCAAGCATAGCTATCCATTGTTATCCGAACCATGTTGTTGAAGTAGAAATGGATCTTTGTTAGGGTAGCGGTGGCAAGTAGAAGAAAGCTACTGGCCTAACACACAGGGCCAATGACTAGAACACTTTTACACAAGAAGCAGATGGATAAAGGACTAACTCATTACTACTACTACTACTACAACACACTTAGTGCTATAGTTAGTAGAAGTAGTAGTCGTGCTGTTGGCTAAGGAAGTGGGGTAGGGTTGACTGCACGTCGTATTCCAGCCAAATCATCGACAAGTGCAGTGCACTCTAGAAAGAAGGGAGTCCCTGGCTCATGGTGAACAGGAGAAGAGAAGGTACATTCAGACAAGCACGAAGCAGAAGCCGTCAACAGCAGCAGCAGCAGAGCTGCTGCTGTAATGGTAAGAGCAGTAGAAGTAGCGAATGAGTACACAACAAGAGAGTAGGTTGGTTATCCAAGACCTAAGTGAAGGAGCCTTATAAAAGCCCTGCCGTGACACTGGGAATGGCCTGATCTTTGTGTCGGGTGCTGGCAACAGAGAGCCAACATGGCTTGAAGAACAAGGGCATAGAGAGAGGGAGAGAGAGAAAGAAAGTGATGTGGACAGAGACTGGCCAATAGTAGTAGTAGTGAGTGTGTGGTTGGCTCACACGGTGAGTGGAGCTGCAGCAAACAATGGCCCACGTGAATGAAAAAAAAAAAAAAGAAAAGAAAAAGAAAAAAAAAGATAAAAATAAAAAATAAAATAAATAATAAAAAGGAGGAAAGAGTTGGGGTGGAGGCCGCGGTGAGCAGCAGTAGAGATGGCGACTTCTTGGGGGTAGGAAAGAAAAAGGTCTGCTTAACCAAGAGGGACAACATCACACAAGGAGTTGGGGAAGAGTTCTATCTTTCCAACAAGCTTCAAGCACACACGCTTTGTCTATACCCCATCCTATCCCTTTCACCAACCTTATGCCATCTTTTCTTCCCCCTCCTCAGCTTTCCCCGGCTTTAAGTAAACCAAGCTTTCGTTTAACTTTTCAGTTTTCTTTCATGCCAACAAGAACTGCATTGCATCTAGTTCATAAGCGGTTACTTTTCGATGAACTTAGAAAAATGTGTTCCATACAGAACAAATGAGTGTCTGATGAAGCAGAGAAGAAACAAAAAAAAATCCTTAGTTGAATAAAGTAATAAAATAACAACAGGTGCTTCAAATAAATTTAAACAAATGGAGAATAAAAGAAAAAACCTTAATATAAAAATTATCTTTCAAGAGTAAAAGAGCAAAAACAAACTTAAATGTCTCTTGGCCTTAAGCATCACAATCTTAACTATTTTTATAGAAGACCCCCACTCCCCAAATTTAGAGATTTAACAAGAGTATTCATTTGGAGACAACAAATGATTTCTTTGCTTCTCAGAAGTATGAAGAGTTCTCTAATAAAATCTTATTCTTCACCAGGTTATAAAATTATGCAAAAATAAAAATTTATATTAAAATATAAAGTGACATAAAACTTGGCACAAACAATTTGTCCATTTTCAACAAAAAACAAAAAAAACAAAAAAACAAACACTATATAGATTGCATGTTGGCAATAGCGGTCTTCAAAATAAACTTGTTGCACAAAGATGGAATGTAATAAATGCACTTTGATGACAAAGCAGCTCATAAATGCATTACAGGTATTCATAGCATTTAATATTATTTAAAATAACCGAGTTCAAACAACTGTTCTGCTTTTTTTTTTGCTTGTATCTAGTTATTTGAAACTGCTTTACCTAAGAAAGCAATTATTCAAACTAATAAAATTAATTTTTTTTAAAAAGGAGGAATATTTAAATATAATCTAATTAAAATTTTAAATTATAAATTAAAACACCCAAGTAACTGAAATGACATGTGTGCACAGAAATTTTAAAATGGGGAAAAACAAAGCAACATATATGAAATGATAAATGGACAATGGGACTGAAAGAAAAAAAATTACAAAATCTTATCAGAAGAATTGAATCAAAATAGTGTAGAAAATTTTTTTAAAAGAAATTATTACCAGCAAAAGATATTGGTAGAGATATTTTCAAAGTTCAATATTTTGTGTCGACAGTTTGCAGAACAACTTTGATTTCACAAGCTTAAATGGAACTTGCAGATTGTCAAGTTTAAAAGATTTTCTCATTTGGGTCAAGATCATAGATTTATCGTGGGGGGAAAAAAATGATTTGTTTTTCCTTCTTAATAATGATTAAAAACAATTCTATGATTTCTGTGGTTAAAGCTTAAGTTTTTTTTAATTTTCAAGTTGTTATAGCAAAAATGGAAATGGTTAGATTGCATTAAAAATAGAAACAACATCTTCAAATGCCAATGACAACATTTCATAGGTGCTCAGTTTCTTAGTTATTTTCATGGATGGCTAATCCCAAATAATAACCTGCAAATTTAAACAATGTAGGAATATTAAAATTACTTTAACATTCATAAAAACCTAATGATCGAAATCCTAGGGGTGAAGAGGTGCTGAAAGTGCACAAACTGACCGAGACATTAAAAGTTTGATATTTGGCCAAATTGTGGGAAGTGCTTTAAACCAAGAATTCTTCAGTATCCCCTAATTAATTTAGATTATTCTCGGTTCTAGAAGAAAGTAGAAGCAGCCACATCATTTGGATTTCAAATCAATTGTTTTATAGTGGAATGTTCTTTGAATAATTACAATTGCAAGGATTTGGCAGGCAACCAACCGGGCACAGACAGACTAGATGGGCTACACAGACAGACTAGATGGGCTACACAGGCAGACTAGATGGGCATGGACAGACTAGATGGACTACACAGGCAGGCAGGCAACTGGGCATGGACAGACAGGCAAAGGCACAAGGAGAAACAGACAAGCTGGCAACTGGGAGCAGAGACAGATTAGGTCATTGTTTTCCCAAAACTGATGTTGCATGCTCGCTCTCTCTCTCACACACAAACAAACAGAATTTCTAAGGAAAACAAATGTCTTCAGTGAAAAGAAATAGATTGACCTGTTGCACAGTTGATCTATTTCAACAGATCTAGCAATTTATCATTTCAGATTAAATGGGATAGAACCACCCCCTGCCAACTCCCTCAGAGGACAACTATTTTCTTTTAATGAAGAAAAAAAGTGCAATTGCTTTTCATAGATTTTGTTTTAAATTTTAAAACCAGAAAGTTTATTTTGTTCATGAATTTTTTCATTAAAAACAAAATACTCAAAATCTCCAGTAAGAATTTACCTCAGTGTGAGTGAGAAATTTTGTATTGAAAAAAAAAAAAAAAAAAAAAAAAAAAATTTTTGATTACCAAATTTGGAAGTGGAGAATTGTAAGAGAAGGCCCAAACCAATGAGCACAGTATTTAGAAAAAAAAAAAAAAAAAAAGATTCCACCAAACATTGAAACTGAAGAATTTTCATCAGCCAGAGAAAACTAAACAAACCAAAGTGCCATAAAATTAACTGGAATAATAAACAGAAAAATAATCATTGTGATATTTTCTATTTAAACAAAAAAGATAAAAAGACATGACTTAAGAGAATTACAATCTGTTTAGCAGAAAGCACAAAAGAAAAAAAGAAATTGTTGTGAAGTTTGTTTGTCAGATTTTTCTGATTTATGTGAACAAATAATGGAAAACTGCTAAAAACACCTATAAACAATAAAGCAAACTATCAGTAAAGTGAAAGAAAGAAAGAAAGAATCAGAAAAGAAAGAAAGAGTTTGTGCTGCTGCTGTTGTCTAACATCTTTTCATCAGCAGCAGACCAAGAAAGAAGTTCATCTTTCTTGGATGAATCCTTTAAGCCTCAAAAGATTACAGGGATTTGATATTAGCTGTCCCTACCAATTTTTTAAAATGAAAATCTAACATTTTTAAGTGGATACATTTAATAGATTTTTTTAAGTTGCCATTAAGTTTTGGTAATCCTAAAACATTTAAAAAAAAGTTAAATTACAAACTCATGTGAAAATTTTTATTAAAAGATTTTTTAGATATAGTAAAATTGATCAATTATTCATTTGATAAAAAAAAATCAATTTGATAAAAATAAAGTTTTATGCAGGACGAGGAGGGTAGTAAATACAACAATTAAGTTTTATGGGTACCAAAAAGCTTCATCATAATAATAAAAAAAAAAAAAATTATATAATTTATAAATAAAATAACCAAGCAAGATTCTAAAAGTTTATCCATTAACTGGAAGGCTTTTTAGTATATCTAATAAGATGTGAGTGATTGAATACATCTATTTATCAATTTGTCTGTCATACAGTTTGAATACAGAAAACATTTCATCACAATTCATTGATTGAGGTGTGATTGATTAATGTAGTTTCATTTTGGTGAAGCAAAAACTGAGCAATCACTTCTTCATAATTTTTAGACACTTGAAAATTACAAAAAAAAAAAAAAAGAAAAAAAAAAAGGGGACCTTATTAGAAATATGGTAATTTTGTTTGAAACAGTTTGTAAAGTTTAAAAATATAATTTCCAGCATTTCAAATCAAAAAAATTTGAAATCTTGATAGGAATGAAATTAGATGAAGAAGGAAGAGGATCGGAAGCAGCAGTTAGAGAAAAATCACTTAAACATTGCAGACAAAGATGACATACCAAAATAGGGATGTTTGGAGAATAAGCTTCAATCACCCACCCTCTGAAAAAAAAAAAAAAAAAAGTGCTTTTGCAGGTTTTATGACTAAGCATAGTTTACAGATTGGCATGTAACATCCTAAGAGTTTGGGAAAAGGCCCAAAACAGGGCCTAAATAAAGATACACAGAACAATTCTTAATATAAAACTCCAACAGTAAAGAAAAGAAAAATATTATATCAACAGGGAGTGGGGAAGGGTGTAGAAAAAAGAAAAAAAGAAAGAAGAAAAAAGGTGTAATTGGTAGCTGTCACCAAATCAAAACAAGGGCTGAAAACAGCATTAAGCAGTACCCACTTCCCCCAAGAAAAAACAAAACAAAAAAAAAAAAACAAAAAAAAAAAAACAAAAAAAACAATAGAATTCCATTTGGAACAATGGATTCAAAATTGACAACAAATTTATGATCTATCTTTTCAAGTTTTAATCAAATTAGATTTTCCTTCTATAATTTCATGAATCCAAACACCACAAAATTTATCAAAGAACTCAAAACTAGCATCAAATAATTGATAACTCAATGACTATAAAACTAACATTTTAAACAAACTTCAAAAGTTTAAAAAATATATACGAGTTTAGAAATCAGTCGAGTCCGCTACCTTGGTTTCAACCTTATGGTATCCTCAGGTAATTTTTAAAAGCAGCACCGGGAGGTCAATTGACAAAAATTGGTTGAAACCAAGGTAGCAGATTCAACTGATCTCCGGTTTTTAAAGTTTAAAGCTTTACATGTTATCTGTCAATATCCCTGAGATAAGGTATTATGATTCTTTACATTATTTGGACTGATATCCTCATCTTCAATGCCACTGCTGTAGCCTGGTATTGAACTCACAACTCTTTGGGTATAGTCCTTGGATCTAACCAACACGACTGACAAAACTTGGATAGTTGAGTTAAAGGGAAATAACTTGGACATCCAGAAGAGGCATGGCATGTGGAACTAGAACAATCTACCCGTGTAGACAAAAAGGGTTTAGTTTGAAATTCCAATCACCTGAAGAAGGCCAGAGCATACAGACAAAACACTGAATATGGCAATGACAGTCCAAATAATGTAAATACTCTACATTTTATTTTACTTTATTTTTTTTTCACACGTGTACTAAGCACTTTTTAATACCACGTTTCCTGGTCTGATTCAACTCTGAAAATTAACCTTTACACACACACAATTATATATATATATATATATATATATGTATATATATATATATGTATATATATATATAAAAAATGGATAAATAGGAAAAATCTTGTTTGGTGGTAAGCAATGTGCAGAGCTATCTACAAGAGCCTTTAATATCAGTTTCAGCTCAAATATACAAGAAAAAAAAGTAAAATATATAATGTTTTAATTCAGAGGAGTTATAAACTTCAAAACAAGATGCACCCCACAAAATAGAAAACATCAGCATAAAATAGAAAACTATAAATAAGTTTTGTTTTGCAGGATACACACATGAGAGTTGATCTAAGGTATCTTGTTTTTCAATAACAAAAAAGAGATACAATGATACAAATTCAATTTTTCCAGAGAAATTCCAGATTGATGTCAAAGAAAACTGAAGACTCCATGTTAAAAAGAACAAAAAGAATTATTTATATTTTCCGTTATAAAATTCAAATGGATATGTGTGAGAGAGAGAGAGAGAGAGAGAGAGAGAGAGAGAGAGAGAGAGAGAGAGAGAGAGAGAGAGAGAGAGAGAGAGAGAGAGAGAGAGAGAGAGAGAGAGAGAGAGAGAGAGAGAGAGAGAAAAAAAAAAAAAAAAAAAAGAAAACTTTAAATATTTCTTTTACTCTGTGGAAGATTTGATTGAAATGGATACAAATAAATAAAAACATTAATTCCAACTAAACAGTGAAATAGCAGTATCGAAGAGGGTCTTCTGCTCTCTCGACTGGATGGATTATAAGCATTTTTATTGATTCCAGGGTAGCTGGTTGGACCTCATGCAGTAGCTAGCTGTCCGAAGAAAATGATATTGAGATGACAAGCCTTAAAGAGGTGGATGAGCAAAGTACAACAGCAGGTTGTTGTACCAAACATATCCAACAAAGTTAAACCACTGACCTGTTCAAGGGGGAATCTCAGTTGACCAAAGAAAGTGCATGGGTGAATATTTTGGGTGAAAACCTCCTCTTAATATACAGTTTATTTCTACCTACCTTACTTTAAGTCAACCAAAGTAATAACAGACCTCAGTAACAAGAGTCTTAAGGGGTATACATTAGGCAGTCTAACAAGACAATCATTTTACAGGGTACACTAGTGATGCTCAAGTACATTTTTGAATTTGTTTAACATGAAGAAAAACCCTCAAATTGTTTTCTACTCTTGCATTTGATCATTTAATTAATAATTGTCTAAATTAAGTTTCAAACATTCTTAATGCTTCACTGATAGAATGGCTTATGGCCATATCACATTGAAACATCAGTCCTTGTCTGATCACCAAAGTTAATCAATGTGAAGCCTGGTCAGTACAGAGTAGGGCGACTGCTTGGTAATATGAGTTTCTGTAAACTTGGATGTTCAGGTGGCATAAAGGCTAATGGTTTAGAATAAGAAACTGGAGGAGCAGAGTTCCAAGTGGGTTCATTATATTCACTTAAGTGCAAATACATATGGGTTACAGTACACAGTAGGACTTGTTGCAGAAAATCATCCCCAATCCTTGCAATCCCAAAATGTTCATTTTAAATAACCTGCAAATGGTTGATAGATTTTCTCTTCCACATTTAAATATAAACTGAGCATTTACTCAAATATGAGGATCCATTTAAAAAATAGCGGTTAAACTAATAAATTTAAAAATCTGTCAGATTTAAATCCATTTCCTAAAAAACAAAAAAAAACATCACAATATTTTGATATGGAATGTCAGAGTCTCTATAACAAATTTACTTTTGTACTTGTCTTTATCTTAATGTATAGAACAGTGCCATGGATATATCATATCAAGGGACAGATAAAAGATCAAATGGCATTTTAAATTTTGTGATCGGTAAATTTTTCTTTCATAGAAAATCAGATGCTTAAAAACCCGAGACATTAGAAAAAATTAAGACAAGAATAAAGGAAAGATTAATGAAAATCTATTTTCTTATTAAAATGAAATAATGTGGGGGTCTGTTCATATATATATATATATATATATATATATATAAAAAAAATTACTGAAGAATGCTTGAACAAAGTCCAGGAGAATTAAGCAGAAAGAAAAGACAAAGATTAAAATAAGGAACATCATTGAACTTTGAATATTTTCCATAGAGGAAAATGAAACGCGCTTCATTTTCAGCTCATCAAATACATTTGTCTTTGGACTTCACTATTATACACATAACACTTAAAAAAAAAAGAAATTAAGAAAGGTTAAACAACATAGAAAAGCCCTATTCTATCAGTAACACTTCCCTGAATTTCTTACCACTGATAAATTCCTTTTTCCTTACTTGCAATGCACAATATCAAGTGCTGTAACATGCTGAATCAAATTTTAGGAAACAATTTAATGAATCCCCATTTACTGTACACCCAGAAATAATTTTGTGTAATTAAGTAGGGAATAATTTAGCAGTAAATGTTGATTGCTGTTTCATTATCCTTACATAATCACTTGTAGTGATATATGATTAGCATAAGTTTTCCCACATTTGTTTAATATATCCTACCCATGATATCAATGTTACAGACAGCACATAACACAAGTATAAAGCATAAAGTATTAGAGGAGAAAAGAAAGTGATAATTTAAATTACCAAGTCCCTTTATGCTCATGGGGCAACATAACCGAGAAGGCATCACTTTCAGAGCTCAGCCTACAAAATTAAGAGCACCTTGATCAGCTCATCCACTAGGATGGTGAAAATGAAAAAGTATTTTAAACAGAGAATTTGCTCCATCCAGTATTATTGTGCCCCTTGTATCTTGTGTTCCCATGAAAAAAAAAGAAAAAAAAAAAAAAAGTCTAAAGTTGAATGACAAAGTGACAAAAATACTTTTTTTTTTTTATATGAAAACTTTTAAAAAAGAATTAAAATTTTAAGTCAAATTCATTTAAGAATGTATCAAGACATCTGTTAGAAAAGAATTTTTCCACAAAAGTTTATACAAGCATTCATTCCTACCATCAACCACACATACTTCATTAAATCTTGATTAAATGGTAAGTCATAAAAAAAAAAAAATCCTTTAAAACTATTATAATTCCATTTGCTATAAATACTGAGTAAAGTGGAAGGCAAACTTCTGAGAATAGTTGTCTTAATTTAATAGTTGAATAATTGAATTATGTATAGCTTTTCTGAATTGAGTAAAAAAAAAAAAAATTATGAAAAGAAAGTTGATACAAAACAGATAAAAGCAGATATTTATTAAAGAACAACACAAAGCTAAACAGAATTTATATATATATAATTTAAAATTGTTTAGTGATGATTAATAATACATAATATATAAAAATAGGAAGCTGTGGAAAGCCATGATCACTCAAATTCTGAAGATAGAATGTAAAATCTTATTTCTTGTTTAATCAAGTTCTATTCATGACTGGAGCAAGGTAAATAACAACTTATGTTATCCTAGTTTCACTAAGATGAAGCATAAAATGTAAAATAAAAAGTAACTTCTGGTGATATTTGATCTTACAAAACTCAATCAATTCAATTAATCAAATTTTCTTTTACAATAAATAAACAAAATTATATAAATTAAAAAGCAGATTCAAATTAATTTGCAACTATTAGGCACATATTTCCAGTTTTGAAAAATGTTAACAATTCCACTGTGGAAATTTTAGTTGCTAGGGTAATTTCTGTGGCTATTCTTGAAATGTAACATTACATTTAGTAAAAAATAAAATTATATATATATATATATATATATATATATATATATATATATATATATATATGTGTGTGTGTGTGTGTGTGTGTGTGCACGCAAGTCACACATTTCAGCAGAAGATATAACTGCTTAGAAATATGCATTTAACTAATCTATAATCATTTTTGTGAGGATACATTTTTATTTTTTTATTTATTTTGAACTTGGTTAATAAGATACTATAACTGGTGGCTTAAATTAATTTCATTTCTTTGGTAAGTGATAGAGATTTTATAATTACATATTAAATAAGCATTTCAATAATAAATTTTTAATGACACTACTGTAATACTTGGTTGGCTATCAAAGTATATTAAATTTTTTTAATGAATTTTTAAAGTCAGCTAGATCATATATTGACCTAAAAATTAATTAGAAATTGAATAATAAAAAATAAAAAAAATCAATAAAATATTTCTAAATGAATCTTTTCTGTCAAGTATATGTATAAATTTATAAAATTTCCTGTGAACATTTAAAAACATTTTGATAAAATGTGTTTTTTAGCAATTTTTGTTGATATTTTTTATTGTAAATTATTCAATAAAATTAAATAGAAAATGTGTTTCTCTTAGTTTGCAAAATCAGTTTTTGTTTGCAAACATTAATAGAAACTATGTTAAATGTATTGTTTAAATGACATATTTCCTCATGAAAATGACTTGTAATTCTTGCTTGTCAATCCCCAAATCAGATTAAAATGTTCCAACAAAAACATTAGTTCTGCTTTATATTGAATAAGCAACTGAAAATATGAGAAAAAAAAGGAACAACATTTCTTAGGTCTGTCTATATTTCTGAGAGCAGGTATTTTAATTATTTACACTATTTACATTGCTCAGACTGTTGTCCTCATCTTTGTTGCCATATTCATTCATTCTCAGGTTCTTGTTAGAAAGAAAAAATTGTTACAATAACATTCAAATGATTAAATTTCCCATTAAAACAATAGAAATACAAAAGATAATGAAGAGAGGTGCCAAATTTAATTGGAACTCATTCATAGAAATGGTCATAAAAAAAAAAAAAATCTGATCATTAAAGAAGTGCATAAAAAAAAATCAAAAAAAAAAAAAAAAAAAATCAAAATGAAGTGATTGAAAAATCAAATTTTAAAATACTCTAACATCAATATTGGTAAAATTTATTAACAAGACAGTAAATAAAATTATATATATATATATATATATATATATATATATTTATATTTGTAAAAGTGGTAAGAAAATCATTCATGATTTTGACAATAAGAGAATGCAATCTTGTGCCAAACTAGAGTTAATTCAAGTCAATATTAATCATAGCACTCCTGCTGCTAAGGTCAACATTTAAATTATAATGGTTTTTTGGAGAAACTGCCAAAAATAGTGAGAATTTTTCTTTTAAACCTAATTGAAATAAATAAAATTAAAAATCAGCAAATGTGTTTCATATTTTCTAATTATAGTTATTAAATTATTACTTATATTAAAGAGATTCACTATAAGAATTTCACTTTACCTAAAGTCAGTAAATGGGCTAATTTTATACAATTTATGGCAAGGAGAGTATTTTCATTTATATTCATGCCAGAATAGAAAAGCAACAGCAGATATAGAATCTATTTGTTTATAGACATTTAGAAAGCAGTACAAAAAGATCTGCTAGATAACAGACACACACACATAAAAAAAAAGAAAAATTGGGGTAAAAAAATAAAATTTAAGAAATTACTTATAAATTAATCAAAATTTGAAAAAGTAGACATTAAATAATCTTCAAGAAGTAAAAGAACATGAAAATTAAGAAATTTGTTACACAAGATAAAAAATAAACAAGAGGGTCATTTTAGTAGGTTTTATAATTAGTATCACAGATTTACCCTATTAATTACTTTAGTAATTCACTAAAAGATGAATATTGAAGAAAGCTTAAGTTTTTTCTTCTTTTTTAATAACAAAAGATAAATAAAACTAATTATACAGTAACTAATAGGATTGTACCTAAAAAGCTTATAAAATTAAGTGCATATATCACAGATCTGCCAAAAAGAAATGAGTGAACTTTATTTTGCAAAAAAAGAAAAGAAATTCAGAAAGCTTCCTATGCCATAAATTTTAATGTTTTGTTCAAGTTTCTGAAATGTCATTCATCAACTGTTTGGAGAGATGTTTGTACATTTTCAGATTTGTTTTTAACTAGTTGAACATTGTTAAATTTTCAAGTAATGAAAGAAAATACTTTAGCAATAATTGATAAGAATATTTTTCATATAGTGTTATAGCTATACAAAGTTCAGTTTAAATATTATTTAATTAATTTATTATTAATTATTATTTTTTATTTAAAATTTATTTAAAGTTATTTTCAGGTTTTAGTCTTTTTTAAATGGCATTTCAGCAAGGTAACAAATTATGTGTTTATATACTGAATGGTAAAATAGTTATCAAAACTTTGGAATAGAAAAAGAATTAAAAATGACCTATTTCTTTAAACCCAAGATTCAGTTAGTATCATTAAGACATGATAGTAGATACTTGGGTTGGGGAGGAGTGATACCAGATTGGAAAAAGGGGGACAACAAACAATAAATAATAAGTTCTCCAAACTTAGTGATAACATGGTAAACAAAAGGCAACATATATTATATTGTAAGTTTAAAAAAAAAATACTGCCACAAATTAAAGGCAGAAAAGGTTTTAGAGCAAGACACAATTTTCAATAATTTTATGGATGCCACATCTCCAATTCTGCAATATTGATCAAACCATTTAATTATAAAATTAATTTACATTTTTTATTTTTATAAAGTTGCACAATTATTAAGATGCAATCCACAAATAATTTTTATTTTGGCCAAGCTCTGGAAATTAATATTTTTGTGTGTTTTATTGAGAAAAAAAAGAAAAGATTTTAGTTTCAAAATAAAAATAATTTCTATGAAATTTTAGATTTATTTCACAATGTAAGAAATGTGCAATCTTTAATCTGAAAGCATCATAGATCATAGGAACCCATTTTAGAAAGAATTAACAAGATGTGTTCCATATGTAATTATGGACAGTTATTCTTAACATGTAACCTTTTTCAAACTGTGTTGTTATGAAGTGAGGTTTCAAGAGAGGAGGTCAGTATTTAAAAGCACCAGCCAATTTGGCTGGGTGAAGAGTTCAAGTGGAGGTCAAAGCCTTTTCAACACAATTGGCTACAGTGTAAAAAAAAAAAAAAAAAAAAAAAAATAAAAAAATAAAAAAAAACAACAAAGAAAAGAAGAGCAGGTGGCCTGCCTCATGCCTGAAAAATCTGATTTACAAACAGTGCAAAATGTTTGCAGTTCAAGCCCAGGTAAAGCAGCAAGATATTGAGTGGTGAATTTTAAGCTAGACGGGACCTCTATTTGGAAGATTGGCACAACACTATCTCATTACCATTTCGCAGTCTGTAATTTAATTAAAACTAATAAAATGGATAATTCATAGGGATTAAATTAAACAGGTTAAATTTAAAACCTGTTAAAATAAAGATTCTAAAACAGAAAATAATGTGTGTATGCGCGCGCACACACACACACACACACACAGTGCGATGGGTAAATCGTCGCCGTATTATATTTTTAATTCTGCACAGTATAGTAAGGTCAGTTGGGCATAGTTTTTGAGATAAATGGGCACTATGACACAATTCACTCTGCCAGAAATTTGGAAATGGCATGCTGTACTGCTTGGCATTTGCACGGGAAGCTCCAATATGAACATTTCAAAGTGTTTGACAGTGCAGAGGATTCAGAGTTGAAGGAGTCTAATGGTGATTACAAAGGTGTTTAGAGTGTTGCTGGCATTATGCCTCCATTCATTTTTCAATGGAAGCCTCAGACTCAACAAAGAGGCTTACATCAAGTACCTTGAGGAGGTAGTGCTGCCCTGGGTCAAGAGGGTGGCTGCTGGAAGACCTTATGTCTGGCAACAGGACTCTGCACCATGCAACACAAGCAGGAGAACCCAGTCATAGCTGTAAGACAATTTTTGTGACCAGATCAACCCTTACATCTGGCTACCTAACTCCCCAGACTGCACCCCCCTGACTATTGTGTGTGGAGTGCAGCTGAACAAGAGACCACCAAAACTCCTTGTAACAACAAAGATGAACTGAAGGCAAGGATTATGGGAGTATTCCCTAACTTAAAGAGGCCATCTGGAAGAGTTGCAGAAGATTCTGAAGTCATCTGGAGGGCGTGGTCAAAGCCAATGGAGATTTTATTGAATAAATTTACTCTCTGGTATTTCAAGATATTTTTGTGCAATTTAGATGACAACTTGCCAACTGCACACACACACCCACACCCCCAACTCACTTCCCCAAATCTGATGAAGTGTTCAAACATGATAATTAAAAAAAAAGAAAAAGCCTTCTTGGATGGGCTCCCTAATATTTAAATGAACCATCACAACAGTTCCAGTAAATTAAGTGATCAATATTAATTTACTACATTAAATGTTATTTGCTTTGCTCCAAAGTGAAGTCAACCCTTTTACTTGGGGGGGGGGGGGCTTAAAAACTAACTCTTAATAGTCATAAAAACAGTTTGATAAATCCAAGATAATTTTAAATTTGCAGGTTCAATATAATTTTTGAATAAGTGAACATTTTCCATTTTAGAGTAGCTGTATATATATAAAAAAAAATATTGCAAACTTCAGTTTATGAAGAAAATGAATTGTTTACAAACATTTTCACTATGAAAAATAAGCAAATTTCTGAAGACAATTTTAAGCAATTTCCTTTGATGCTAAGTTTTAATAAACCATTTTCATATAATTAGGAAAAGGCTATAATTATCTTTTCTTTTACTCTTATCAGAAATCAATATATTAAAACAATATTTGGATGTTATTTAAATGCCAAAAAATGCAATTTTTTCTTTTCAATATCAACAATTTATAATATACAGATATTGTTATGAAATATTTACATTTTAAGAATTTAAAATGAAACACTTAAAAGAAAAAACAAAACAAAAGAAAATCTAACAGAGTTCTCAAACTGCCACTAAAAATATTGGTTTTATAAAATGTCTGCATGTGTACAGAGAAAATGATAATGGATTTACTTAAGCTGAATCTCAGGGCAATAAATTCTGTATTTATAGGAATCAAATAGATGACAATTCTCAGCCAACAATAACCTTAAAACACCTGAATAAGTAGATAACATGAGACAATGAATACAATGCACTTTTTCATTTTTTAAATAATCATGAATTTGGTTAATTATTTTGTAGTAACAACAATATATGCATTTGGTTCAAACATTTTACAAAAAGATAAATAATGGGCTGAAGAAAGACTAGTCTCTCTTGAGTAGGAATGTTATTCTTCCTCTGAAAAAATTATTCAATTAACGAGTTGAGGGTTGCTATAAAACAAGAGAGAGAGAGAGAGCAACAACTACCTTGGAAATCTTATTTTACTGGTGTCAACATGGATACTTAAAATTTGTACAGGAAAAGAAAAAGAATGATAATTGTCAGATTTTTAGAACTTTCAGGACTCATTCCGAAATAAATTATTTTTGAAACATTTGAGAAAAAGAAATATATATATATATATATAATATGCTACCCACCCACACTCATTTAACATGAAATTTTGAGAATTTTATTTTTTGTATCGTTTATTGGTTATATTTGTTATAAGGACAAGTTCTTGGATAATTTAAATCCAATATTTTTTTGCCAAAACATGACTGAGAAAAATCTGCTCTGAATTGTAAAATAAAAGTGCAATAAAACTAAAGCAATACTTAATTAGAAAAATCTTAATTGCTTTTATGAATAGTTTATAAACTTAAAATTCTGTATTGGTTTGTAGCGGTCTATTTATATTGTTATTAAATTAAAGCTGTATTTGCTAATCATAAATGGAAAACTCACTACAATTCAATTAAAAATTTTTTTTAATTTTTTTGTGTGTCTGTATAAATGTTGATTTTTGTAAATACAGGCATTCATACATGACATTATCAGAAAATAAGATGGGTATCTAGAGTAGATTAAAACATTTATTAGTAATTTTCTAACATTTCCTCAACAAGCATCTTCGGAATATTAGAATGCTTAAACTGACTCAATAGTAAAAAAATAAATAAAAATGGCATTCATGTTGTATTAGTCATGTAATTTTTGTTTTCAATTATGTCCCTCTTACTTAAATTTCCCAAACATCAGGCTGTCAAATCACTCAACAGGTAAAACAAAAACAAAGAAACACCCACTTCATTAAAAAAAACAAAAAAAAAAACTCTTTTCTGCATTAAAAAAAAAAAAAAAAAAGAAAAAAAAAAAAAGTAATATTTGTTTCAATTTGAATTAATTAAATGTTAAATCAGCCAATTTTCTTAAAACGTTGATTTAGAAAAATTTTTTTAATAAAAGAGAATTGTGTTGACAGATTTGTCAATATAGGTGAATTTATAGATTTTACTGATAAGGAGAAAAAAAAAGTATTTTGTTTACTGGAAATATTAAATTTAATGTATTAACTTGGCATTACAACTAAAATTAAAGCTTCAGAAAGATTTTTCATTTTTAAAGAAATTTTAAACTTAGATATTGCCTTTTTTTTTTAATGGGTATCTACATAAAATGCAATAATACCCAAGCAATTATTTTACTGACACAAATATTTAAGAAAATAAACAAATAGTGAAGTCAACCAATGTAACTGCTACAACCATTCACAGAATGAAGAAATCCCTAGAGCAAATAAAGCAAACAAGTTATTAGAAAAGACAAATTGATGACATCCAAGAAATAACAGCCCAAAAAGTAATTATGAACAGATTGTGTATATCAGGTTAAAAAAAAAAAAAAAAGTCTTTTTCATAGTGAAAGAGACAATGAAATAAATTCATTTGCTAAAAAAAAAAAAAAGAATCTTCACACAAATGCAGGTGTAACAAAGAAAAAAGATAATCAAATATTCCTAGGAGTTTGAGACAAGAATCTGAATGGCAATTTAATTTGCAAGAACTAAATAGTCAGAATACTTACAAAGTCAAATATCTTTTTCTAGGAAAGAAAAAAAAAATTTTCCATAAGCTAAGCAATAAAAGGAAGATATTTAGACCAATTAAAAATGAGAGGTTAGATATTATTTTGCAAAATTAGTATGCAAGAAGATTATCATGAAAATCCTGCTAAAAAAATAGCAAAGTAAATCATTTTACAAAGTTTTATCAATTTGGCTCCAAGTGGGTAAAAGGCCTCCATCCTTGACTGGATGGGTGAAAGAAGAAGAGGAGTAATTTATGTTGAGTGAGAAGGAAATGTGTTTCTTTAACCATCCCCACCCCCTCGGTCAACTCCTCCAATCAGATCTAACTTTGGAACAGGCAGGAAAAGTAGGCCAAGCTCAATCATATCAAGGAGGAGGAGGAGGAAGAAACACTGGATCACTGGATTAGCAGATGACAAACTAATGGAGGAGTTCTGCTTTAAGGAAACACTTGTTTCAATACAAAGCAGGGTAGAACAAAAGAAATTTACATATGAAGTCCAAATTAGAACCAGGAAAGTACAAATGAAATATAAAGTGTTTCACTTAGAAGAGGATTGGATGTACTTTTTAATTATGTTAAATGAATATGTTATATTAAATGAAATATTCACAAACTTGAAAGAAGGAAAAAAAAAAAAAAAAAAAAATTAATAAATAGAACCAATTGTCATTTAAAGATTTCTCTTTTTAATATAATGAAAAAAATGAAAGCAAGATTGCCAAACAGGATTATTTCCAGATTTCATCATCAGGAGAAGCTTTGGAATATTACTATAAAAAAAAAAAATCATTGTAAAAAGGTAGCTTCTTATAGATCGAGGGGGTCTCCATTGAACCTGGACTCATTACAAATAAAAACAGAAACCTTGATTTGGTCAGTAATGCTGTGGTTTTAGCAACAGGAAAAAAATTAATGTTGTCAATCTACAAGTAAATTAGTTTATCGAAAAGATAATACAGGCATCTTCAATAATTTGCTGGGAAAAAAAAAAAAAAAAAAAGAGGCCCCAAACAAAGTTTTATTGTGAAAAGTTTATGTTAAGAGCAAAGACCAAAGTATTTTTATTATTATTTTTTTATTCTTTTCTAGCATGTATGAAATGTTGGTTAAAATTTTTTTTTTTTTTAGGTCAGCAGTCATGCATTACTTTTTTTTCTCGCGTTTTTTCAGTTGAAAAACACATTAATTTGGAAATTCTTGCAAAAAACATAATTGTTGGATTTTAATGAAACTTTCAAATTACAAACTAATGCAGAAGAATTTGAAGAATATAAATTGACTTTTTTTGTAAATCGATTAACTGTTCTACCCAAACTTTAGCCCTGAATTGGAAAATACAAAATCCAATAAAACTAAGACATTTAATTAAAAAAGCTTTTAATGGCTTTTCTGAATAATACATATTACAGACATTTTTCATCTGAAGCCAAAACATTATTTCAATGAAAAGTGTTTTCTTTTTTAAAAATTTTAAATGAAAAATGTGATAAAGTTGTTAAATATTTTAAAATTAAATTTGAAGCCATGAATCTCAGAAAATGCTCTTATTAAAAGATCTTTTTACAGATCTTAAATTTGAAATCTTATTACAATCTGTGAAACTGTATTTTTACAATATTTTTTTAATATACAAAAAAATGTATTAAAAACATTCCTGGTAAAACTATTAAAAAAAGAAAAAGTAATGTTTGTTTCAAATTACATTGAATTTTTAATTTTCTTAAAATAACTTTTGAAAAAAGTATAATTGAATTTTATAAGATTTTTAAATGGAGAAATTCACTTTTGTCTTTCCTCTTCATAATAACATTTAGAAGATATAGTAATCAAGTTTGGGTGCTTTTTTCAGAGTATGCTCCTGCTCTTTTTTAGCAAAGTTTTGAACATATCTAACACTATGCTTTAAAGAAAAGTAAAGCATCAGAAACAAACAATCTAATTTTTTAACAACATTTCTTTATACAAGTTGTAAAACTTGAAACAATTAGACCAAAGTCTGAATCATAGTAAGTACTTAAAATATATATATATATATATATATATATATATATATATATATATATATATAAGTGAGAGAGGGAGGGAAAGAGAAAGAACTTGTTATTCATTAGAACCAAATCTAAAAATTATAAAATCAATAAGCAATTAAAATTAGCAGCATTTATATCTGAATTTATTAAAGAAAAAACAAAAACAGCATATTGTAAGGAAAAAAATATCTAAAAGACTTGTACAATAACTGCTTCTTATAATTATAATAATAATAATAGTAATGATGATAACAAGGTTTTCTATCTCACTCTGAGAAGAGGCACCCATCGAGTGAGCAAGTGAGTCTGCCACTTATTACGTCATTCTATAAAGGGAGACTGGAAGGGAGGTGGAGACACATGCTGGGAAGGAAGAGTGCAGTAAAATAAGTAGACATATCAGAGAGATGGATTATGAATTAAACTCTTAAGATCTAACTGACCACATAAAATTATTTTTACATTTCCAGAAGACAAAGAGGCTAAATGAGAGAGAAAAGAAAGAAAAAGAAAGGAACATTGATTAAAGGAAAAGCAAAGAGGTAGAAGATAGCCTGATCAGCTGGGTTAATTTCAATAGATTCCCATGGCTACTGTTGTATCTCACTACTAGACTAGAAGGTTTCCTCTAATTCTGTTCAAATAAATACCAAGGTTAAAGAGGAAGAAAAGATCAAAAAGATTGATACCAATGATTAAAGATTAATAACATTGAATTATAATAGAATTCAAGGAGAAAAGTGATTTGCTAAAATATCAGCTGATTTATAGAGTAGACAGCCAAATGTATAAAACAAAGGTTTAAGAAAACAGCTGGAATGATTTTGATGCAATTAAAAAAAGTGAAAATGTATTAAAAAAAAAAAAAAAAAAAAAAAATTTTTTTTTAAACTAAAATATTAAAGGATTAAATATAGATGTATATTTCCAAATAATTTGTTGGAGAAGCAAAAAAAAAAAAAAAAAAAAGTATGTCACATAATTTTGGGTTTTAATAGAATTATATTTGTCCATGTTGGTTGATAATAGAAAACAGTTTTTGTAATATCTTTTTTTTTTTTACCTAGCTCAGTGTTGTTAGTTTCCTAGACAATCTGTAAGAGTTTTATCTAAACTTATTTTATAAATTTCAAGAATAAAAAAAACCCCAAAAAACTGAGATTAGTAAATAGACCACTGTTAGTTACCTTCTCAAAAGTATTAAATTTTAAATGACTTGTCATGTTTAGTGATTCTATGAACAGTAAAGAATTATGCTTTTCATACTCAGCTGTGAAATGTATGTTCTGACGTTGAGGATTTAAATAATTAAGAAAAAGCAGAGCATGTTTTTTTTTTTCTTTAAGATGGAAAATATCTACATACCTGCATTCTCATTTGATCATGTTCAAAAATCTTTTCTACTGCTAAATTTATTGTCTCATCTTGCAGAATAAACTGTATGAAAATAAACAGTCTCACCTTGTTAAGATCGTTTAATTCTTTTACTATAGTAAAAGACAGATTTAATACTTAATTCTAATAAAGAGATTATTTAGCAAGACAATATTTGAATAAATCAACTGTTTATAAAATGTTTTTCCTTGTCCTTGATCTTATATGCTTTAGGGAGTCCATACAAGTGTGGTAGAAGTGATCCTCCTGAGTAAATATTTTGTAAATTCAACTGTCAATAAGATTTATTTTTTAATGAGAACAAGAACTGTTGAATTTGCTTTTCATAAAAAAAAAAAAAAGTTGTCATTTTCAACCATTTTTTAAAACAAACTTTGTCTCATTAAAAATGTATTTAACAATTCTTTAATCATTTCTATTCATTATTATAAGATTATTTCCTTGACTGATCTCAAGATCAAAATATACTGATTTTTTTTTTTTAAAGACTTTAAGAGTGTTTTTTGACATTCTTATTTTCAGGAAGAGAAAAATAAAAATAAAAATTCTAAATATTTTTGTATAATCAAGCCACAAAAAGACTCACATTGCAGTGTCAAATCAATTATGTGAAAATGCACACACACATGAAATTGTTACAATATTTTTTTCAATGATCAAAATGCCAATTAAAAGCAAATTAAATACAAAATTCCATTCTAAATGAAAAAAATATTCATAACGGATCTGTACAAAATTCAGAAGTTACATAAAAAATGTCTAATTTCTAACTCATTATTATTATTGTAATAAGTCCACATGCTCCTTGACTTGATTTTTAACAGATTGTTTTCACATGGAATTTTGGCTATCTTAACCTGGCAGGCAGATAAATGGGACAAAGAAAGACATTTTCAACACAGACAAGAATGGACAAAATATTACCTTTGACCTTTGAAACAAGATTTAGGATTTTAGCCACTTTTTCTTGAGGAGGAAAGGAAACAGAACCATGCCATGATACTATCTTTAACTTTCAAGATCTTCTTAATACAAATCTAGTCTTATGATAGATGTTATACACATCTATAACAAAATTTGGATTGCTAAAAAACTAACACATTCTATCCCATTATTAGTTTTACATAAAGTCTTTTTACTTGTATAAAGATTAGTTTTCTCTGCAGAAACAAAGATTATTTAAATTTCTAGTATTTTTTTATTCAAATTAACTCATCTGTTGAATTAAAATAAGTTTAATTTTTCAAAAATGCAAGTGATAAAATTACATGACAAGTATTTGCAGCTTCAACATGAAACAAAAAGGTATAGTAAACAATATCATAAAATTAAATAGTATAGTATTTAAAGACAGTAGAATATTCATAACATTAGAAAACAAATGCTGATATAAAAAGTATTAAAAAAAATAACTAAAAATTCTGAAATTTATGATGTGTAAAAAAAAAAAAAAAAAAAAAAAAAAAAAACACTTTCAAAACATTATTTCCAACCTCATCCTAAGGAAAAAGAGAAGGAAAAAAAAAGAAAAGAGAAGGAAAAAAAAAGAAAAGACTTGGCATTGCCCATAGTTTCTCATGCACTATCCATCAATTCAGTAGAGAAACTATTATAAGAACTAAAACTAATGCTTTTGTTTTGTGCATGCATTATGAAGCAAATGCAGTTGACAGTGGGGAAGTAACAATGATTGTGAAGTTCATTAACAGGCAGCTACCATTCCCCTATGCCTTGTTTGCTTTCAGAGAAAAAAAACAATTATACTTCAAGAATTATTTAAAAAGTGAAGTTGTCTGCAGCTATCATTCTTTCTTGCAAGAGGAAAAAAAATGTGATACATAAAAAGTGTATCTTAAAAATGAAAAATCTTTAAGCTTTTATTTTAGTTTTAATTCCAAGCTAATAGATTAAATTTAATATTTCTAATAAATAAAATACTTTGGTGTATTTCAAACCAAATTTAAACTGATCAAACAGATTTCTTTTGAATCACTAATTGAGAAGAAGAAAAAAAAATCACAATATTCCCTATTAAAATAAAATATACTTTTCTGAAACATTATTTGGGGAAGATTAGCCAAATCTAATTAATCAGAATTAAAACAAATTACTTTTACTTTAAGATATCCCAGAAAAGCATTTTTTTTAATACGAAGGTGAATGTTTTTATGAAATAAAAATATATATATTAAAAAAGAATTTTTTTTAACTACCCAGTAATCTTAAAAATTAAATCCAATGTAATCTAATAGTTTATTGTACTTTGGCTTTATAGTCTTACTTATGAAGACACTTGTTGAGGTGGGGAAAAAAAACAAAAAAAACAACCCTATTGTCTGATAGTGTCATGTATGGACATCCATATTTACAAATATTGACATGTTTATACACACAATTAAAATTTTCTTAAAATACTGAATTGTAATAAGCTTTTCCATTTATGATTATAAATATAGTTTTTTTTTTTTTTTTACTTAATAATAATGACACTTAACTACTATAAATTAATACAGAATTTTAAGATTTTAAACTTTAAAATATTAATTAGAATGATTTATGAAAAGATGAAAACAATTCTTGTAAAAATTCATTATTCATTGAACAAAATTTTGTTCTTAAGACAACAGTGTTCATAATATCTTATTCATAAAAGTTTTTCTAATTAAATAATGTCTTAATTTTATTACTTTTTTATTTTACAACTCTGTACAGATTTTCTCTAACAAGGGGTGCTGTTTGACAAAAAAAAAAAAAAAAAAAAAAAATAAATTCTCTACAAACTTGTCCTTATAAATATAAACATTAAGATCTATAAAAATTAATTTCTTGAAATTAAATGTGTGTGTGTGTGTGTGTGTGGGTTAACAGATTAAAAAAAAAAATTTTTTTTTACCAAGATTTAAAAAAAAAAACAAAAAAAAAAGTTTGTAAAATAGTTTTATTCATTTGTGAATAAGTACTGGAATTTTCATTAAAATCTGACAATTATTTGATCTTTGCATGAATTTCCAAATCAATGCAAAATGATGCTAACATTTGCTATACCTGAAACCAAAAGAAAATTAAAATTTTGAAGGTTCTAAGACTAAAAAATATAATTAATAATCAAGAAATTCTTTCCTCAAAGATTTAAATGATAAAAAACTTGCTTTTAAGTTTGGAACATTCTTTCATCATGTATGCTCATTTTTTAGCAAATCTTTGGCAGTACCTAATTAATCATCACTATGAAGTAAGTTGTAAATGAATAGACAATTCTATTTGAAGATGAACAAATATTTGCAAATCCCAACACAAGGAAATCTGTATTAAATCAAAATACCCCTTCAGAAACTTCTGTAAAATAAATTCAGTCTAATAATTAGATACTATACAGATCTTTAGATACATTTAGTAAGTAAGATGGCTGCCTTGTAAGATTTTTGAGTTAAAAAAAAAAATGCTAATAACAGGCAAAGTAATATAAACAAACTGGAACTCCAGGCCTCAAACTAACAAGGTGCAAAAAGGTTTTTTTAGGTTTATTGATTTGAACTTTATTATAGTTTAGATCGTTTCTTTAATCTCCCCAAAGAGAAGAAAAAAACAACATACATTTAAACAGTGGGTTAAAATAGATACAAACAGAGAATAAAATCTTAAGAGAAACAATCAGTGACTGTATTGAAAAATATTTTAGGAATAAAGTCTTAATTATTAGTTATTTTTCATATTTAAATTCAGTAAATACAAACATTTTTAAACTACTTTCCATGGTGTCAAATTTTAACATCTGAGAAATATAAATATGAACAAAAATGTCTAAGAGTAGTGGATGTCAAAGTATAAAACTTGATAAATATAGATTTGTCTTTTTCAGACAATTTTTTTCTCTTTTTATCATCAAGTTTTACTCTGACATCCATTACCCTTAGATATTTTTACTCATACTAGAGTTCTAAAATTCAATAAAATATCAGATTACAGATGATATCTCCCTAAATTTTTGAAGATGATCAAGTACTTAAAAATTAAAAGAGGCACACAAGTAATTTCCTTCAATTATATTTTACAGATAAAGTCCATAGAACAACTTTAGATCTATCAACATTGTTTCAAATCTGATTATTTATTCATGCATTAAATCAGCTAATGTTCCTTTAAAAACAAAAAAAATGCACACAAACTTTCCTTATTGGAAATAAATTTATTAGCTTGAATTTAAATCACAAAAAAAAAAAAAAAAAAAAAAAAAAAGCATCAAAATTCATTTTAAAAAATTAATTTTAAACTGTAGATATTGTTTTTGTGGAGGTCCCTATATATATCAAATAGAGATGCATGCACACACAAAAATGTTTCTATACAAACAGTTGCTGAAGGATCTAATTTAAGTAAGAGTAAAAAAACCAAAAAAAAACCTGCCTAATCATTACAGCATAAATAAATGTTGGGGGAGGAAAATACTTCCATGATAAAGACAATATTCAGTAATATCAAAATCAGAAAGGAAATGGTTAGAATAAGATCTGAGGGCATTACTTAATATCAGAAGAAAGTGAACATTTTCAATTTAAAAAGGAAAGTTAAGAGGCAAACAGAAAGCCATATGAATACAATTAAAAAAAAGCTATCAGTTACAGGGCAAGTTGGAAAGGTAGTTTGTTCAGCTGTTCATGGTAAAAACCCAACAAGCAGAGACAAATAGAAAAACTTGGAAAAATAGACACTTACACCTACATACATCAATACAGAAAGAATTCAACTTGCATGGAAAAAAAGCTTTTCAAAGATTAGAGATACTGCCTTAGAGCATAGTGGTTAACATGCTTGTCCTATAAGACAGTTGGTGTTTTAACTAGATGCTTGGTGCCAAAATTTAGCTTCAGTAAAAGGAATCAATTTCAGAAACACTCAAGACTGTCATTTCAAAATTTCCGTTACATAAGATGAAAAACATGAAATTGGAAAGAAAAAATGAAAACATTTGGACAAAATAAAATTGGATTTTCATATATAAACTTACTGTATTAAATTCAAGAAAATTATTGGTTAATAAAATGAGAATGTTTTGCTTTCATTAAGCTGCAGTTAAATTGACAAGAATTTGCAAATAAATGCCTTAATGAAAAGATCAAAAGAGGATAGAAATTAAATGTGCTCTAAGAAGGTTAGGTGTGCTAAAGAGTTTGGTTGGGCAATTGCCCTGACCTCACAGAAATTGCCAGAAGTATCCACTGAGAAGAAACACAGGTAAATGGGAAGGAGGAAGAGTTTTAAAAATCAACCAATGGCAGCTGTTAATAAATAATGATAATTATTATTGTAATAAATAAAAACAAACTTTCATTAAAGAGAATTTACATAACACACAAAGTCATTCAAATATTTAAGATTAATTACTGATGAATTTGATATTTAAAGTAATGTTTCGGAAAGAACAAAAATATTCTATGAAATTCTTAAAATAAATTAACACACAATTTATTCTCCCCTTTGTCCATTGTTTTACTTTCAGTTTCTGATCAGTTCTATTTAGAACATTTTTTAATATTTGTCATTTACAAAAATTAATATGGGAAATTCTAGCATCTATTTCTGCAGTGGAAAAAAAATTACTTTAGAGCTTTATTTTTTTAAAAAATCTGTTAATACCCACTTATTTAATTTATGAAATGAGAATTTTTTTTGTACTGCTTCATGTAGAATTCCTTTGAGAATTTGAATCAATTTTTTTTGTAAAACAGGACACCCAGTTATTGAAACTGCTCTGAATTGCAAAATAAAAAATGCAATAAACCTAAGACATTATTGAATCAGAGAATCTTTTGAAGTGCTTTTATGAATAAGAGATTATGACCACTAATTTCTTAAGAAAAAAAACAAAACAACAAAAACACATTTTTGATGAATAATGAACTTTTACAAAAATTGTTTTATTTTTAAAATTTTTTTAATTAGAATAAAAGTTTAAAATTTTTTTAAAATTGTGTATTACTTTGTACCGGTTAGGTGATATTGTTATTAAGTGAAAAGTGTTTACTAATCATAAATGGAAGATCTTACAATTCACTGGTCCCCAATATTTTAAAAAGAATTTTGAAATTTTTAAGTGTGTTGAATTTGTTGTAAATACAGATGTTGAATTTTTGTAAATACAGATGTCCATATGTGATATTATCAGAAAATAATTAAACTAAAGTACCTAAAATTCAATAAAACTTTAAACTACAGAAAATATTTTCTTAAATTTAATGATTTCTAAAATTACTGAGTAGTTAAAATTGATATAAAAAAAGCACCAAGTAATTTTTAAAGAAATGTTCACTGTAGAAAAAAAAAACTCGCCTGTCAGTCAAGTTGTCAACACCTTAAATAAACAACGACCTCAATGTTAAAAAAATGCATTTCTGCAATATTTTAAACTAAAAGTAATATTTGTTTCAAAGCAGATTAATTAAAGTTTAAGTCAGCTAATATTCCTCAAATAAAGTTTCAGAAAAGTATATTTTATTTTTGGAAGATTTTTTTAATAGAGAGAATTACAATGTTATGACAAATGGCTAAAAATGGCACTAAAATCACAGATTTCAAAGCAAACTACTTCCAGTCAACTTAAATCAATTTTGAAATATAACAAAATATTTTGCTTATTGAAAATATTAAATTCAATCTAATAGATTGGAATTAAAACTAAAGTAAAAGCTTCAAGAAAGATTTTTCATTTTTTTAAACCTTAGGTATCATCCTCATTAATTTCATGATCACTACCGAGTTGAACTCGGGGAAATAATGAAACTGAATTACTTTGCAGAGAATAAAAACACTTCAGATATCTGATCAAGGCTGATCAAGAACTTTTCTTTTGAGGGATCTGAACAAAATAGAAGTGGGTGGAAAAGAGTGTTCTAGTGTATGTCATTATGAAAGGGTATCCAACAAATTTTGAGTGAAATAAAATAAACAAATACAAAAGACTCTTTATGTTTGCAATTTATGTTGTTTCAAAAGCAAAACAGTCTTATTATTCAAAGTTTTTAGAAACTGATTAATTCTCTAAGTTACAAGTGAAACTAGCTTCTAAAAGCTAATGATTAAAAAAAAAATACTTGAAAGGGTGTCATTTTAATTTACAAAAGATGTAATTGATTATTATTGGATAAAAAAAGTTATTATAATATATCTAAAATATTTAATGTTCCGATTGTTATATAGCATTTCAAAAATATCTGAAAAGTAATCAATGCTTGTTTGGCAATGAAGATGAGTATGCAAAAAATAAAAAAGTAGGGTGAATTGAAAGGATGGTATTATTAACTTATTTTAATTGAAACTCATTTGTACAAAGTGGATATTTTCAAATTCGGTGAATTATAAATTTAGTAGAATTACCCCTCCCCCAAAAAACAAAAACAAACAAACATTGAAATGATTAAAATACTTCTTTGAGACTAGTCACTATTAATTGCATTTCATAGATTTAACATTTTTAATTTAACTGATACAATAAAATTTTTCAGGGGGTCAGAATTGAATGAATATTATTTTTTCATTAATAAAACACCACAGATTTTTGAGCTTACTGAACGAGAGTAAAAAAAAAAGTTTACTGTTGATGCTTAAAGTCAGGAAAATAAAATAATTCTTTAATTGGATAGAATAAACAACTCAATAAGTTGTGAGATTTTTTTATAAAAAAAATTTGGAACAGATTTGATTATAGAAATCATGTATTGTCAGCTAGGAATAATTAGGCTTGCCAAGTACACAAAAGTTAATTTATGAAAATACCTTTTTTTTTTTTTAAACAGATTAAAAAAACGTAAAATAAAATGAATTGAACATGTTAACATAATTTTATTCATTTTTTTCCCCATAATTTTCAGAAGTAATAATCATTTGATTTAAGAGGGAAAAAAGTAAATGCAGTTTTGAAAGAAAGGAAAAAAGAAAAGGAAAAAAAAACGACAAACAAACTTTCTCCCTTTGTCAGCAAATTTGTTCGAGCAATGAATACGAAAGAAATATGCACCGATCACTCACAAATTCACAATGTAAAAGTGATGTTCGGATTCAGTGAAGAAATATTTACAATGATGAAATTAATCAGAACTTCAAACAACTTATTGATAGTGGGTAAGAATTAAAACACCAACAACGAAGATTAAAAGATTAGGTTATATTTCGACAATTTTTGTAATAGATTATTTCTCTTCTTAGTTTTACATGTGAGAAAGTAAATACGCAGATACAGTATAAAGAAAGATTCCAATTCAAAATAAAAGCAAAATAGTTTGGCTGAAACTTAAACGGCAAATGGAAAGAAATGCGTATTTCAAAAAGTTCATGTGACAAGTTTTTTTTCCCTTTCAATACAATTGCACACCACAGACTTTTTCAAAACATACTGTGTAGTGTACTACACTACGGGGTTGGCGGGTAGATAGAATGGAAGTGTTGAGCGACACAAAAAATAAAAATAAATCTTCAAAATTGAAATCAAGTTGAATTACAGACAGGTCTCTTCTTTTTCTATGTCTCTTCAATATATGGATGATTGTGAGTCTCCACGATTTCCTATCTTTCTTTGTTAATTTAAGTAACTCTTATTACCACATCTCCCTTTTTTGTCTATGTGGTTCTTATTCTGACATCCATTTACTCAAACTTGTCAAATGGTTTATTTGCAGGTTTTCCTTTCACCTGCTTTGTGAGTGTTAAATTCTGCAGACTCTTTCCTCATGATGATATGTCACTAGAATTTCTACCGTCTTTCCGACTATTAGCAATAATTTGATTGTAGTTCCTATTCCCTTTAACATTTCTTTGATTTATCCAGATATTTTTTTTGTTTTTTAAATTCTTTGGTTGACATCTGTTGTTTCAAGTTTAAAAGCTTTTTTTTCTGTGTGGGAATTGCTCAACATTCAATACCATATCTGATAAGGAGGAAAGTGATTATTTCAAGATGCAAATTAATCTGGGATTTACATAGTAGACCAGCACTTTTTTTATTTTTATTTTGTTGAATAATTTTCAATCCCCCTTTACTTTGCTTTGTTGCTCAATTTCCGGAAAAAAATTTCTATGCACCTTGGACTTTCTGTACCAAACCTGTCAACACACGACAGAAATAATTAAATTTCTGCATCTACTTAATTTTTATTCCCCTAAAAATGTAACTCAGAGCTAAGGATGTTCCTTTTACTGACACCTTTTAGCCTTACAGAAAAGGTGAAAAGGTTAATCTTTCTTGCATACACTAACTACTTTAACTGCTCTTCCAGTTTTCCTTGTGAATCTGCGATCAACAGTGTCATCTGCATATGTTGTTAACGTTACGTCCGTTGATAAGGAGGAAAGTGATTATTTCAAGATGCAAATTAATGGAGGGAAGAAAAAAAAAAAAAAAAAAAAAACGTTTTAAAATGTCGGATATGATAAATTTTTCTCAAGTGTGTCGGCCATCATTCATAAAAAGTTGATTACCGGTAATCAAATACCAGAAGAAATGTGGGTGGGTAGAGCTGGTGCATAGAAAAAAAAATATTGCAGTTGAAAAAACTTTGTTTTCCCACCCACACACACACACGTTAAGCAACAGCAAATAGAAAGTATTTTTTAAAAAAATATAACTGATCGCAAAAATCTGATAATTCCAGGGAACTGGGTTCACAGGTATGTGAAGCATTGAATGTTGCAATTTAATTTACAGGAATGAGAAATTCCTGACACTTAAGTAAAAGTTATTGGCTAGATCAGTTGTTGGGTGCTAAACCCACGATTGGTCAAACAGCAAACTCAAACAAAATTCATACTGTTTCGTCAAATATGGTCATTGGATATTTTTCAAACCAATAAGATTAAGTGTTGATAAATTCGCACATTCAAGTCTAGTTCTACACAAGGACACGGGTTATTATCGTTGGGACTACCTAATTGTAACCACGTGGTCTATTCACAAGAGATATAGGTTATGGTACAGAGAATTTTTAGGCTCATTTAAGTTAATAAACTAGTCGAAATTGTCTGTGTATCAGCTGGTCATAGTACGTAAGAGACAGATATCGGATAACATTATTAAACGATGCAGGATTTCGTATGCAAATTAAGCTAATTAAGAAAATGATACACGGTGCCACAAACCACGTGGATAGAGAAAGAAAGCCAATTAAAATATTCACTAATTCAAGTAAAAATAAATACGTTCAACTCAACAGCTAAGATTAAGAAAAGTAAAATTAAGCGATTTAAATTTAATTTTTTGTTAGTTAACAGAGATAAATAACGTCAGATTGTGAAATGTGAGAAATCTTAACGTTGTACAAAAATAGTAAATGAATAAGGTGAATAATGTAGCCGCTTGTAGCGAGACTTTTTAAAATACTGAATAAATAAGAAAAAATACTCGAAATGTTTACGCTAAACAAACAATTAAAAATTTTTTTTCTTACTGACTATTAAGAAAAATATATCTAGGATGTTAATAATTGCTAACAGATCACAGCTGCATATTGATTGATGATATCAATTACAGTCGCTAGAACAATTACGACTGAGTAGCGAGTTTAATCCGCACTGGGTGCCCCTTACTTTCGGCCTTGTGCCACACTCAAACTACGCTTGGAAAATCACTATTAATCAATTACATATGCTTCTTTTAATGTATATTTATTTTTAGGTACACTTACAAACATACACCAAAAATTAATCTCGGAAGACAATTGCATACAAAGGCACAAAAAAAAAAAAAAAAAAAAAAAAAATGGTGCTACTGTTAACTAACATCACACATTCTTATTGTGAAATCGGACAGTGATTGATATAATTTAAATTACACACAAAGTCAGTACTTTCGTTAAAAACGAAGTGGTTTTGCTTTTGCACAAACACACTACCTACAACTACAATGTTACAATATTAACACTACACATCTTTTTGGATGACATTTAAAAAAGAAAAAAAAACTGACATTGAATTACAATACATATTAATTATTTATTTCATTCTTGACAAAAAGACTAGTGAATTCAATCGAAAGCTCGAAACTTTATCAAGAACTAACAATATGAACAATTCATACACACACTGTTATACACACAGGTTTGGTTAAATAATGTTTATTTTTGTTTTTTTAATCCTTTAAAGTCCATGAATTAATTTCTTGGTAGCCGTAGAAATTTGAATAAGAAAAATACCAAAATTTTCTCCCCTCCCATCTAAGTACTTTCAGTCTCATCTGAGACCATCTTCAAGGGTTTTATATATATATATATATATATATATATATATATATATATATATATATATATAAATAATGCTACCGGTTTCCTTTGTTTGACAGAGATGGGTAAACGAAAAACGTGCTTAGTTTGTCACTAAAATAAAATTAAAAAATAAACATATGATGAAGTGGTGGAGGGCTTTATACAATGAAAAACATTGTCTGCATAAATCAAACCGTACAAAATTCAGTGTCATTAATAAAAACTAATGATGCGAGAGAGAGAGAGAAAGAATTATCGATTGAATGATTGTTATTTGCATTATTATTTGCACATCTGGCAACACCTGCTTCCCAGTGACGTCACACACGTGCGGGTGCAAGCGCAAAGCATTCTGGGAATTTTTAGGGCTGAAAAGATGGCAGCGCTCATTGCTTCCATGTGCAGTCAAGCATCAGTGTGCATCGATAGAGCCCACACTTCATTGGCGACAAGAACAATGTCAAATATAGATTTAAATGCACAGTACAAGAAAAGACGGACACTTTGCCGAGCCATTATAATCGATAGGGATTATGACGG
The DNA here is from genome assembly GCA_964036315.1 of Acanthosepion esculentum. Classification (NCBI taxonomy): domain Eukaryota; kingdom Metazoa; phylum Mollusca; class Cephalopoda; order Sepiida; family Sepiidae; genus Acanthosepion; species Acanthosepion esculentum. The sequence goes on from OZ038495.1 coordinate 78,791,494, forward strand.
ACCAGTTTTATTTATTTTTTGCATTTAAAGATTATTAAAAAAAAGAAAAGAAAAAAAAAGCGGTGTTATGAAGGAGCAGATGTCAGAAATGGCTACAGGATGAAAAAAAAAAAAAAGAAAATAAAAACAAATATGCATTTTTTTGCATTCATTCATAAATCACAACTATGTCGACTTGACATTCATTAACCAATAGATTAGTAGTTTTATTTTAATAGTACAATATAGTAAAAATATAATTTAACTTTTTACTTTGGTAATATTTCAAAAACCCGGCAGAACAATTAAACCGTAACGTTGGCCAGTATTTAAAGAACAAATTATCATTCAAATAAGTCATATGACAATTAATGATACCAGTTTAAACAATAATTTTAAGTGTTACTTTTTTAACGTTAAATTGTTGATGGTAGCGTATTTAAAAATAAGCCGACAAAAAGAGAACCATGAAGATGTTTCCTGCATAAGTTAGAGATTTAACTCTACAGTTCCCAACTTGGTTGGGGGGGGGGACCACGTCACAACTCTGTAGGAAAAATAATTTACAGTACTCAATAAATATGATAAAATAGCTTAAGGGACAAAATGTCAGTTCCCAAATATGAGAATAAAATTATAGATTTATTTTTTTTATAGAGACCTTTAAGGAGGCTAAAATGTGGGGACACAGACAGGAGTGATGTTAGCCATTTTTATTGAGGAACATAATTTAATGTGGTGTATATCGCCCTCAAGACTATTTTCCGTACCCAAATAAGGGCAGAGCATAAATACAGACATTTTGGAGAGAGTAGGGTGAAAGAAGCAGACATGAAACGAAGATGGGTAGAATTTAGCAATATTGGTATATAAAAAGAACGAGAAAATGAAGATATTTTAATGTAATTCAACTGTGATTATTAGATTGTGTGTGTGTTTGCTACAGGTAGTAATAAAGTCAGTACAATTATTAGACTTTAAAGGCAAAATATCAACGCTTTTTATCCCAAGAAGAGTATCATAAAACCCTTTTTCCCTTAGGCCAGCAAGTATAATGAACAAAAAGAATAAAAATAGGGTTAAAAAAAGAGATTCAATAAAGAAAGAGGATCAAGGTTAAGGATAGTCAACATTTTAACTAGGACAATTTCCACCAACACGTAATTTAAACATTTCGATTTTTTACAAGTTATAATGATTTAAACTGACATTTTTCCTTCTATTTTTAACCAGGAAAAATGTCTAATTTAAAAATTATTCGTAAGAGGGTTGAACAGTATCGTTATTTTCGCCTCCAATCTTTTTTTTTTTAATAAGAAATAACAATAATCGGAATCGCAAGTTTAGTCGATCGGGTTTTAAATTGCATTCCAATAATTTGTTTCAACTTGTAAGAGATCAGGAAAACTGTTTTTAAAATTAATTTATAAATAAAGAGCACAAATGAATTATGATAAAAATAAAAATGATCAGTAACTTTTTTTTTACATTTTTGTACTAGAAAAAAAATCTCGCTAAACAAAAAAGTAAGTTATTTTTTCCGTATGGAAAGAGACAATGAATGGTCTGTTTTCTGCTTTAAAATACATTATTTCCTCTGAAATTAAGATTTTAACAATTTTTGTATCATTATGATTAGCTTAATGAATTTATTTAGTTTTTTCTTAACGGATTGTTATTTTGTACTTAATGCAATCGTTATTCTTAAACAGCATAACGTTTATTTTATTAGAAGTATTTACTTTGAAGGTACTTTTAATTTAATGATAAAAACGATGTAGTTTGAATTTAATACATTATGAAATTAGTCATGTTATAAAAAAAAATCTAGCGATTGAAGTCAAAGTTTTCCTCCCCATTCTAAAGTGATCATTTTTATTTTGTTTTATGACATCATTCAATTTTTCATTTTGTAAATCGGACCAAGAATACTGTGTAGAGTACGACTTCAACAAGTTTTACCTTTCATTAGTTGTCGTCGTCGTCGTCGTCGTTGTTTGCTGATGTTGTTGTGCTTTTTCATGTCTTGAAGACCTCCTTCTTTTTCGGGACGACGATTCAGGCACCGGTCGCCTTGTCTGCTGTTGTGTTTGTTGTTTATCTTTCCTTGAACGCAAATTCGGAATGGATGGCTGGCTAAGTAGTAGTCCTTTAGCAGAGACTGAACTATTATCCACATTGCTGCCATTAATCCGTGTTTTTTTTCTGCTCACAAGAGCCACTTTCTTCTTCATCATCATTTTCATCTTGTTCCTCATCCCACCCTCGCCATTAGCAGTAGTAGTGGCGGCAGCAGCATAATGAGAAGATGATTTTTCATCGGGGAAGCAGTTTAAAGCAATCCCATTCTTCTTTTTGCATGCATCGGCCACAACCAGCTGATTATGCTGGTTTGTTGTCATGTTATTGTTATCTTTGTTAGCGGCCGCTTCTTCGTCGCAATCATCCAAAAGAGAACCACCACTGCTCGGCTGGTCCATGCAGCGGCCGACCGTCGCCATCTTGTACACCATGACGATGTGACGTCAGTGAGCACGTGGCTCGCGGGATTCCCGCGGTTTCTCACCGGAAGGGGTTTTTCCATTTACGACGAAAAAACCAACATGGCACCCGTTTTCGTTCTACTTGGTTGTCGTTAAGCAAAAAACGGATTGAAAATTCTTATAGTTCGCTCACAAGTACTAATCGACAATAGCTGACTCTAATTTAAGACACCAACGTAAAGGTAAGTTAAACTTTCGACTCTATCACTAAATCCTGAACGGCCATATTCTACCTGCTTTGAAACTTGATGTACACAAATTCAGACTGACCATTATTTTCATAAGTCAACAAACATTTCGTTCTGTATTTATGTAACCTTCACTTGCTCTTTTTCGTTTGTTATCATTTCCTTGTGATACCACATTTCATGATTTGACTAGATTTAAGGATAATCAAAAGATTAGTTTTCGTTTTATGAAAACGATGTTCTATTGACTTGTTATTTCTATCTTCTTACTTATCCGATTAAAAAAAAAAACTAAGTGTGCCTTTTTGACAAGGAAATTTGTTATTGTAGTTTACTTACGCAACAATACATGGAATTTCATTTAGATGTTTACATATTTTGTTTTATGAATGTCTTGTTTACATCTTCAACATCTCACAGAGATCGGTGAGATGAGTAGTTAAGTTGGGAGTGGCTATGGGTATTTTTCTTTTGATATTTTCTTTTTTTTAATTTCAACCAGTTCGTAAAATTATTTTTATGAAATTTCCATAGTCTTGAAAATGTATTTTTAGTTCGGTGTCGTTAAAATTTAGTGTTTAGTTTATATTTTGGAAAATTGTAAAATTTTGTAAATATAAAAAAATCAATATAATCAAGATAAATGATAAATAAGTTGAATTAATTAAAAATATTTTTTTAAAAAGAGAATTTAAAAATTAGTCATTAATGAGTTGCAATGATTTTTTTTTTACTCATGTTGACGTTTCGTTCTTATGAATTTTGACAGTTTTTCTGTGTTTTTGTTTTGACTTTTGAGTAAGAGGCAAATTAACACAAAAAAAATGATTTTCTCGGGTAAAAAAAAATCCTACGTCGGCACCAGATTACACGAAATAAATAAGCTGAGAAGTTTTACAGCAAATTTAAAATTTCAGTCGAATATTATTATTATTTTTTTTTTTTTACAACAGAAGCATCACACGCTGACGAGAATTTGAATCTTCACTTTTTTTCCCCAACCAATGGAAACACTTGTAGCGAACGCTTAACTTTTCGTTAAGGTCACTGAGTTAGTGAATCAAAAGTCAAACAAAACAAAACAGTCTTCCAATTCGGAATCTTGTCATCCAATAACATATTTCATCAATATTATTCATCCGAACAGAATTTTAACTAACAAATTAATGTCAGTAAAAATTAAGCAATTGTTTGCTTCATCAAATTCTTAAATAGACGAAATCAATGGCAATAAAGAAAATGATGAAAAAACCAAGTGTCTGCTTTCATTCACACATTTTCTCCTGACATGTCTTTGAAGGGCAGATTTTCACAAAGACTTCGGCAAAGGCTAACTTCTCAAACATACACCTACACACATACAAGCGAATTGTTTTTACTGTACACAAACTCTACACTTACTTTACGCATCCTTTCTGTCTTATGATGAGTTTATGTTTTTACACTTCCTTCATGAAAAATCTTACGAAATAGATAGAATTTTAACTTGCTACTTTGTTTATCAAAAATAAATTTGTTCATTTTATGAACATTAACACATTTATAGCAACATAACATTACATGAAACCATTCTTATAATTTAAAAATTGGTAAACATTTAATCCCTTCTTGCCAGCCTGTGAACTGCCACCTCAGACATAGTTGATTACTTAATCACAACTGCCCAATCAACTCCTGATATCCTCTATAACAGTTGCTTAAGCCCTTCTTGCTGGCCTGTTCACAGCCACCTTCATCTGTTCAATTGTGACTACCTGGGCCTCAAACTCACACCCGACCTCAAGTGGAATTCTTATATATGATACATCGCTAAAGATGCAGGTAAAATGATCAGCTCACTGTACCGCTGCAGTAAGTACCTGATTCCTCATGCTATCCTCTACCTTTATAAGAGCCAGATCAGGCCAGAAATGGGGTGCTGTTGGCATATTTGGGCTGGAGTTGCTCAGTCCTCACTTTCCGGTCTCAATAGAATCCAAAAGCATCTCCAAGTCGTTGTTGGGGAAGAATTATTTTCCACCCTCTAACCTCTCTCTCACAGGTGGGATGTGGTGAGACTCTCACTGCTCCATTGCTACTTCCATGGAAGGTGCCCAGATGAACTACATTCCTTGGATCTGCCAAGTCTAACCTTTATGGTCAGGTTCCACCATGCCACTTACATAGTAGCAAACTACCCACATTCCCTCCATATTTCATTGGCAAGAAGTAAGTATCACTCAAACAACTTCTTCCCATGAACTGCTGCTCTGTGGAACCAACTCCCAAGATGATGTTTCCACAATCACTACAATGTTAACCTGTTCAACTCTAGAGTTAACCATTATCTTCCCCTCCTATTCATATAAACTACCCTTTAACATAATCCTCTACCTCGAGTGAACCTTACTGTAAAGAAAACAAAAAAAAAAAAAAAAAACCTAAGCTGATCATCTATAACACAATTGACAATGCACTGATTAATGCTTGTCAATGTTCATTGAAGCTGTAGCATACCAAGTTGTATTACAACGAAAAAACTGAAGAATGTTGGATTGCAAATGTCATTCAAAAAGAAAAATAGAACGGTTGTTTTTAACCTGCAGGTTTGCTCATTAACGATAAGCTCCTTCAGGTGTTCAAAGTTGATATGTGGCCACTAAATTTAGCTGCTTATGTAAACATAATGGTGACTGATACTTGCAAGAAGAAGCAGATCCCTTTCTCTCAGGACAGCCATTCTGGTGATGACAGAATTCGCTCGACTCTCTTAACAAAAATATCTATCTCAATATAATCAAGATAAATGATAAATAAGTTGAATTAATTAAAATTAATATTTTTTTAAAAAGAGAATTTAAAAATTAGTCATTGATGAGTTGCAATGATTTTTTTTTTTACTACTACTGTGTAACAATATTGACTCATGTTGACGTTTCGTTCTTATGAATTTTGACAGTTTTTCTGTGTTTTTGTTTTGACTTTTGAGTAAGAGGCAAATTAACACTAAAAAAAAAAAATGATTTTCTCGGGTAAAAAAAAAAATCCTACGTCGGCACCAGATTACACGAAATAAATAAGCTGAGAAGTTTTACAGCAAATTTAAAATTTCAGTCAAATATTATTATTATTTTTTTGTTTTTGTTTTTACAACAGAAGCATCACACACTGACGAGAATTTGAATCTTCACTTTTTTTTCCAACCAATGGAAACACTTGTAGCGAACGCTTAACTTTTCGTTAAGGTCACTGAGTTAGTGAATCAAAAGTCAAACAAAACAAAACAGTCTTCCAATTCGGAATCTTGTCATCCAATAACATATTTCATCAATATTATTCATCCGAACAGAATTTTAACTAACAAATTAATGTTTCCCAAGCCATTCATTTTGGGGTCTCTGATCCTTTGACCCATTGTCTAACACAAAGTTTTCTGCTAACACTAATAGAAATTTCTTTCCTTCAACTTCTTTGGATGGACTTAAAACACTTTATAAAAGAAGTATGGGAGGTAAAAATCTTACCTCTGAATCATTTAATTTGGACCACCAAACCACATGAAAATCTAGACACACAGACATCTTGTCATTGCTAATAAGAATTTCCTGTTCATCTGAATTATCACAGTTCAATTTGTAATCATTCCACAGTGTACTCAAATATGTCTTACAAACAGCTTGAAAAATTAGATTAAAACTAAAATCATTTAAAAAACATCATCATTATTATTTTTCTTTTCCTATTCTTTCAATCCCTAAAAATCTTAGTTAATTTTATGATTTATAAGAATGAGCAACATCAAAGACTTGTTAACCAATTGGTGGATGATTTAGACTGAAGTCGTTACTTATCCTTCCAATCGCTGAAGCAGATATGTGAGTAATTAAAGCTAATAGTCTTTTGGTCAGCCAGTACCACTCCCATATATAGGCAGGAGCTGCCCAGTCTTTAATTTCCAGTATTGATAGAGTCCAAAAGTGTCTTCATATCCTTATGGGTGACAGATTATTTTTCACCCTACAACCCTTACCTACAGAAAAAAATGTCACTTCATGCTAGCACAACCATTGATGGTATCCTAACTGTTTTATCTACCCAATTTCACACACAAGTAGGTGCATGACCAGGTGCTTACAATGTTTCAATTTTGAAACCTGGGTTTGAATCTCACCATGGTCAATTTGACATGGAAATGACTTCTTGATAATATTGGTGTGGGGAGAAAATTCCACTGATTGGAATTGCCTGAAAGCCACATGGTTTGACGTCATATCTGTATATATCACCTATCACAAGGACCTTAATTTATGGCTGGTGTACCATGGTGCCACTTGGATTTTCATAGGAATTAAAATAAGCATGTAAAGTCAAGCTGCAGTATGGCGGTTTAGCAAACATCAGAAAATCAATTTACTTTTGTATTATAACTAACATTAAAGTATTGGATTTTCAATACACTGTACCATCAGGAATTCCAATCAGTGCCACACCCTGGGTTGTCTCCCTAGGAAGCAGGGATGGAACAGCGTAAAATTTAATGTTCTAAACATGTTTTTTTTTTCTGTCAGAATTTCTGGGATGTCATTATCACAATGTTTTAGTTGTTGTGCCATCCAGCCATCATCAGGCACTTGTTGATTCAGGTAACCTGCAGGGAATTTTGAACTGAACTCCTATTTAATCTATGGAGGGGTAGATATTTATCGTTTCACTGGCCATATCTAGGGATCTCTCATCTAGTTCTTATTTAGTCTGCTCAATTATTATTTGTTCCATTTCCACTGTGTAAAAGTAGACACTGCCTGGCCCAGGGATTGAACACATAATTACTATCTTACCAAATTCATAAACCAATGTTTTAATTCACTACATTATTGTCCTGTGGATTATTATTATTATTTTTATTTTATTTATCGTATATGTCCATGTATAAGGCGACCTATAGATAAGGCAAGACCTAAAATCTAGGTAAATTTTCATGATTTTATCTGATATCTGTTGTATAAGATGACCAACTGGCACCCGTATGATGAAACTGCAAATGGCGATCTTTAAGAAAAGTTCTTTGCATCAGATGCTGATGATCATAATAATTTTGAAGGGTTTTAATTATTTATGTGTGTTTTGTTTTTTCTTATGTAATAAGAAATAAAGATTTTATAGCATCTTAAATGTTTTGTTACTTAACACTGTAAAAAAAAAAAATGTATGTAATTGAAAAATAAAGTTTGCATATCATGTTAAATGTTGTACCACAATGATGATGGATTTTAATTAGAAATATAGATTGTATGTTATCCTAAATGTTGTTATTTAACATTACTATGAGATATAATGATTGGTGTGAATGCACCCATAGATGTACAAACCAAGAACAAAAGATTTGTTTACGTTACTTTTGCATGTTGCTCAGCAGAACTTTTGTGTAATCGTCTCTTCAATATTGCATTTTAATGAAATCAGTCTCTTAAATATTGTATTTTAATGTGAAATCAAGAAGTAAAAGTAGTTTTATTACATTTATAACTGTAGTAGAGCAATATAATGTGAATTTTATCAACTAGAAATATTTCCATTGGTAAATACCAATGCAGTTGTTAGCCTACCCTGATCCATAGTGCCAGCCTACTTACCAGTGCCAATGCACCACAGGATTTAAGGTTAGCTTTTTGTAACTGTTGTATTAGACAATCCCCTATTTTTGGAAGTAATTTTAAAGATTTAACTGTTGCCTTATATGCAGAAATATATGGTATTTATTTTTTGTTAATACAAGACATCAGAGAATGTGATTGAGAAATGCTCTTTAAATACAGGTCTCCAATGCTCAGGTGAAATTTTGCTACTTGAATTAGCCAAGCATTTTTAGTGGATCATAATATCATCCAATGAAATTCTTAGGATTCATCTTTTGAATTTCAAGATTAAAAATTTTGTTTATTAATTTTTAACTAGTCCATGTTTTTATCACAACTGAAGTGGAAGAAGAAAATACTCATTAAAAATGATAATGAAAATATTCCACCTTTTCATTTAAATTATATTATTTAAATTAAGATACATCTGAATAAATTATTTAAATTAATTATATGAACTTGTAAAAACAATATCATTGGAGAGTTTGCAGTATGACTTGCACAAGTATAATTGGTGTCTTGTCTAGCCATAAGCTTCCATGTCTGAATTGGTTCAAGTATCAGCTATGAAAGATGATCTGCTAGGATAAGGGAGAAGGGATCATTTTGTTAGAAGCTACTTATCTTAATGCTTGGAGAATATGTGACCATTTTCTTTTTTCTTTTTTTTTTATTGGTGAAAGTGTTTCATATTAGTACTCAGATAATGTAAGATTTAACTGGATAGTAAAATCAATATGATTTGAGGATTTTGAATAGAGAAATGGTAGCATGATTGTAGATTTGGATTTCATCTAACCGTTTGTAATTGGTTAAGGTGTCATCCATGAAGAATAAGCAGTCAGGATATAGAAGTCCAGGTCTTGGAAACTATTTCTTTATTTCTACTTCATGCTACTTGCATTAATGGTTGGATATCTTCATCTTTCTTTTTCTTTTTTTCTTAATTTCCTTTCTTTTTTCTTTCTGTTTTTTTTATTTCATTCTTCTTTTTTTCCCCCCCATTCTTCCTTTTTTATTTTTCCCAATTCTTTTTTTTTTCCCCCAACTCTTCCCCCCCCATTCTTCTTTCAATGATCTGACTGCTTTTATTTCCAGTCTTGTTCAGATGAGATATTTTGTTTGCTGTTGGATCATTTTTTATCTTCAGCTCATTGTGAGAAGTGTTTTTTCCTGGATTATTTGTTGGATTTCTTTTTCCCTTCTCATCATCTTTAGCTTTAATCCTCACAAATCTAATGTCTGCTCTATGGACACCTTTTGCTATTCCATTCATCCTTGTTATTATTGTAGGAATTTATTTGAACATGATGCAACATTTAACAATAGTGGAGTTATTTACCATCAGCTTAAAACATTTACATGAATTATATTTGTTAAGCTTCAGACATCATTGTCTTTTTATTTTTTTAATTAAGGGCACTGGTTTCAGGATCAGATATGCAGTGACTTAAGGAATTATCATCATCTTTTGACCTCAGTTGAGATCATATTTCATAATCCTGTACCAGCACAGATGATCCTGCATAGTGAGCCAGCAAGTCTTCCATGTTTTTTTCTGCTGATGACATCTTGCTTCTTCTCCTGCTATGGAGTTGAGGTCATCAGAGGACTAGTGATGAGCTAATCTCATTCTCAATTCTATGAGAGTGGCCCACAAATTGGAATCACCTAGCTTTCACTAGAGAGGAGACAGGACTTAAGTTATATATTATTTTTCTGGTAGGATGCTGTTGCCAAGAAAATCTTTTAGCTTGCCATAGATGTCTTGTGCAAGTGCTATCTAATATTTTCTCAAATTACAGTACTTTTGCCAAGGATTGTACTGTAGTGTCTGTGCATTTTCTAAATAGTATTACACACATATACACAAAGAAATGTGCCTGTCCATATTTCTATTATACAAAGCACTATGTCTTCATTTGTATCATGGAATAGCTTGTTAATTTTAAACCAAACAAAACTGCTTTCTATTAATCATCTGATAGACCCCCTCTTCAGCCTTTCATCAGCATGGCTGATGCTAACCTCGAGGAGAATAATTCATTGTGCCTTCTTGGGTTAACGTTTTCCACTGACATGAAATGGAAAGATTATATTGAATTGATTGCCAGGTCTACTGCTAAGGAAGTTGGTTCACTTGCTTGACAAGGATCTATCTTACATATTTATAAGTATACCATTCATCCATGTTTTGAATATTTCTGTCTCATCTGGTCCGGTGTTTCTGCTTTGTTTTTAGAGATTCTTGATTAAATCCAAAGAATTATCTGCAATGATATTAGTGCTGAACTGGCATCACAGTTTCAGTCACTTTCCCAGTAATATAATGTGGCTTTTACCTGTCATTTTTCTATAAATACTTTCATGGTACTTGTACTGATGAACTTTCTGCTATGGTACATAGACTTAATGAACTTAAGCACAGTACTAGATTGACAACAAGATCTCATCATTTCTACAATTGAAATGTAAAGATGTAACTGTTCTATGCTAACAGTTTCTTCTGTTGCACTTCCAGCCTTGTGGAACTCTCTTCTTGCTTCCCAGTCAACTTTGATTTTCAAAAATTTAAATGTAATGTCAATCATTATCTTCTGTCTTCTTTATTCCTGTTCTTTTATTATTCTCTCTCCTTAATAGTGTTTTTTTTTCATATTCTCTCACACTCAGTAACTTAGTGTTTTAGTGGATTTCTTGCCTTGCTTGGAGTGAAATAATTAGATAAATATGTATGTATGAACATAGTATATATATATATATATATATACACTATTTTAAAAACAAGGAATTTATTAATGGTAATAGTCTCTAAGGCCCTTTCAACCAACATCTCATCAGGAGAAAATCGTTGGAAAATTGATAAATTAAATGAAAAGAACAGTAACGAAAATGAAGAGCAAAAAAGGAAGGGGAAAACATGCTAAAATAACATATAAGTATATATACTTATAATGAGGGGAGGGGAAATTGCGTGTAAATAATTAGCGAGGGGCAGTTAAAATAAAATATCCCCCAACAAATTAAGAGACTTCACAAATTCCTTCTGCTGGCAGAGAGAAGGTTTACGTAGTCCTATACAGACTGATTCCAAAATCTTCAAATGATTGTTGGAACCAGCCATGTGAATAATTTTGAACCACTCTTTCGTATACGACTTGGCACAGGCTATATTTTCTACTAGATGTTGAGCAATAGCCGATTCCATATTTGTAGAGGGAAGATAACACATTTTATCTATCTTGCCAAGTCATATTTTAGAAGGTACATGTTGATTAATTCTAGTCTCCAAATGCATTTGGTTGAAAGGGCCTTAGAGACTATTACCATTAATAAATTCCTTGTTTTTAAAATAGTATATAAATTTTGTACTTCTAAGCATTTGTTTATATATATATATATATATATATATATATATATATATATATATTTAGTTGGATCGATGTGAGTTTGTGACCCTGGGTTTCATGCTATTTGTGATTGTCAGACTGAAGATCACAAATAGCAGGAAACCCAGGGTCACAAATTCACATCGATCCAACTAAATATGTTAGCTCTATCACTGATATTGAGCACTTTCCAATAAGTACTGTGCATATATAATATATAAATAATATATATAAAAAATTGCATATATATATATATATATATATATATATATATATATATATATATATATATATATATATATATATAATGACTAAAGGCAAAAGGAAAACTTACCTTCATCAACATGTTTCGTTCTCTGATAGGTTTTATCTAGGCCAAAGGTAAGGATTTTATTTTGCAACAAGTATTTCTACACAGAAGTAAAAATATTAGTTTTTCAGAATTTAAAAAATGAAGAACGCTCATAAATATACATCAGGCTGAAAGTCAAGGTAAATCATGGAGGATGTATTATATATTTTAAATAACAGATGTTTTCGAATTTAACTGCTTTCTTTTAAAACTTTTATAGACATCTATGTTGGTTGGGGAAGGAGTATTTATTTTAGGAAAGGGGATATTTAAAAAAATACAGGGTGCTGATTTATATTTTGGTAAGATGCAATAGCGGCACTCACAAGGATCACGATCAACGTTGTGGTTGAATTTATTTCCATGTATGACGAATGCATTTGATAAATTGTTGTGTATAAGATCCCTTTTGTGTTATATATATATATATATATATATATATATATATATTAGTGTTAGATGATTGCCACATCTAACTCGATGAGCATCCCTCTTTGCATTTGGTATCCATATCCCCTAAGATGATTCTTGAGATATACATATACATACATGGTGATTGCCGCATCTTAGATTAGAACTGCCCTGTCAGCCATTGCATTACTTGTGATGGGTTCCATCTCATTTCGACATCCATGTCCCCTAAGATGACTACTGACATATACATATGTGCATAAAAAATACATAGTGATTGCCACATCTTACTCTGATGAGAGCCACTTCCACACACTTCAAATCACTTGTAATGGCTTCTGTCTAATTTTGGTGTACATGGCCCCTAACATGACTCTTGAGACCAGCATTTGATTTCATAGACATCATGCATATATGACAGATAAACTCTGTACCCTTGAATGGGATTGATTGGATCTGCAGGCCCTACAACTCTCCTTTGTGCCACCATGTACCCCTTCAGTCCAGATGGTGATCTGCAAACAACACAGGTGTTGTCAGTAGAGCAATGAGGGAGGGTAGTATAGTTGGCTTTCTTTTGGTTGTTATCTTACAGATGGCTTACATAACCTGCCCTTGACAACAGCATGTACTTACACACACCACATTTTCAAGACTGAATATTATTTGGCAAATGAATGATTATCTTTTTAGAGATTATACTTGATCTGAGCATGCTTGAGACATTCATCCTATCCTCAAAGGCTTTGCATCCTGCCTTTATAAAATACCTCCACATGTTTGGTTATGAAACTGAGCAGATATGAAAAATTTTCAAAGGTCTAGAGAAGTTTTGCTTAAAGGCACTCTTTTGGTTTGCCTGATTGGTTAAGTTCTTTGTAGCTCAGTCAGTTAGGGCATGTCTAATCTAAAAACAGCTCCCACTGCCGTGCAGGATGCATGTTCAAATCCTGCTGGAGTGTGTATATTTTTCTTTAATAAGATTTCTTGAACATTTAGGCTGGTAGACAAAAATAAATAAATATACTGTTTAATAAATAAATGGAGTATCCACTAAAATAATGTTTAAAGTGATAAAAATTTATCAGATTAATAAAAATCCATTACTTTTTTAGAATATATATATATATATATATATATATATATATATATATATATATATATATATACACACAAAACACACACACAAGAACATAATTTTAACAAACTGCCTTTCTTAGATATACTCATCAGAAATAGAAATAATCACAGTATCACGGATATCTACCACAAACCTACAGATACCCAACAATATCTTCATTTCAAGAGCCATCACCCAAAAAGATGTCTAAAATCCATCTCCTATTCCCTAGCATGTAGGATTTGCTATTGTTGCCGACAAACACCTCCAAAAATCACACCTAGAAGAATTACATAAAACTCTCAAAAAATGAGACTACCCACACCACTAATAAACAAAGGTTTTGAACTATCAGAAAAAATACCTTTAGACCAACTATGAAACCCAAAGAAATGCAACAACCAACAAATATTAGCATATGTCTCAACATACACAAGAACAATCCAGAACTATTTATGGAAATTACAAGAAATTTAGGCCTACTTAACAAGAATCATAAAATAAAAGATATACTAAAAACAACCAAAATAATAAGCAAACCCCAAAAAACCTAAAACACATATTAACAACATCCAAATTTAGTCAACACACAATACAGGGGGTCACAAAATGTGATATCATTATAGAAGGAAACACCTACACTTTTGACAAACCCACAACATTCGCAATAAAGAAAAACTGCAACTACAAAAATGTAATTTATGACCTCAAGTGTACAAAATGCAACAAATCCTATATAGATATCATCCAAGCACTAAACAAGTTTCCCTTCACAAAAGCGTCATTAAATTACAAGACAACAGGAAACTCTTTGTGTCACAATATATCCACAAATGCAATGAAGGTAAATTTAAAATGATACCAATATATCAAACAGACAATTATTCTGACCTACAAATACAATAAAAAAAACTTTGTATACAAATTTAAACCAAAATACTAAAAAAAATCTAAACTAATCATAGGCCCACACACATAGTGGCCAAACACACTAGTCCACAGACACACAGACACACAATACAAATATGTATGGAGAATGAATATATACACACATACTAGTAAAAACCAACAGACTAGATGGACCACACACACACGCAAATCCTACACACCATACAAAGTGTGTGTATACACATATACATATATTTATATATATATGATGATGAACTCTCCCATCGTTTTTCAAATTCCTCTAGGTTGGCAGCAGTTATATATATATATATATATATATATATATATATATATATATATATAACTGGATTAAAAAAAGTATGTATCAATATTGTGATTTTCTTTCATTATTTAATGATAATGTTATTAAGATTATCAGACTATATGAAAAAAACTTACATAAAATATATAGACAACACTTATCTATATTATTTAATGAAACATGTATTAATATATATATATATATATATATATATATATATATATATATATATATACACACACACATTATTTTCTTGTAATAAAACAGCATGGAGAAGGAATATGCATGCAGATACTAGCAAAAACACACACACAATACCCAAAAACAGAGATAGGTTTAAAAAGATACAGCAGTCATAAAAAGATAAGGCCAAAGACCTCCTTCCTTCCCCCTTTCACTGACCAATCCGAAATGTTTTATTACTCCTTAATCAGATGAACATTTTCTCAACTAGTCCAAGAACTTGGATTACTACCATACACAAAAGACAATGGTTAAACTTAAGAAAACGTAAAGAAAAAAAATGAATTCCTTTAAATGTGGAAATAAACATTCTTCGCCTAATGAAGGTCACAATACCTGAAACACGTGTAGCAAAAAATATGGAAAATAAAGTATAATATATTTTAAAAAAATCTGCATTATAATCAAAAACGTTTGTGCTTTTCATTTTTTTCTTTAGAATATACACTTTTTACACTTTTCTATCATTGGGACAACTTATATATATATATATATGTGTGTGTCTGTGTGGTTTTAAAATTTTTGTTTGTATTGTTACAGCCATTTACCGCAGCATAAAGTTTAAAAAAAAGATAAAATAAACAACTCGTTAATCTAAAATACTCCCAGGTTTACCACTCCACAGTGTAAGTATTCATTGCTGGGTCAAATACAAGATTTTCGAATGATAATTGACAGTGACCAATGAAAAACACCAATATACAAATTAAGAAGATTTCATTACAATTAGACAATATATAAAAACATTTAGATATGAGAATGCATGAGAAAATGTATGCTATATATTTCTGCGTAGAAATATGCATGCATTATTTTATGAGGGCCAAAGTTGAAACAAAAACGTAGCTTCATTTTCTTCTTCTTCTGAAATAAAATAAGCTTTTCTCTTTTCCCTTCTCTCTCTCTCTCTTATGGTTCTCTTTGTCCCTTTTAATTTCAAACCAGTTCATTTGCTCAAGTAGCAGTGTCCTTTGATCTATTCTTCTTACTTCGTGGCATTCATTATCTGGTCATTTTGTTTCGGCACTGCAGAACTTGTAACTTGTGTTCATGAAGATTCGATGCTGTATAAGTCATAGGTTTAACTGTGCAGAATTCATGTTTCAGATCCTTCCTCAAATTAAGTATATCACATATGTGTTTCTTAGGTAATGGTCGCATTTTGCTATTTACCTATGTCCTTAATGTAAGCTGCATAGTGTTAAGTTAAATTGGAGTTCGTCTTTTGTTGTGCAATCTCTCTTGCTCAATTGTAACAAGTGAAAGAGGAATTGTCCGCATAAGACTTGTCTCTGTTTAATGCTGTGTTAGAGTTTCAAGTGAGTTGGGGTTGTTATCCTTTCTCTTTAATTTGGGAAGTCAATTCATACAAGAATTTAATATACACTCTGTGCCCTTTGAGATTTGTCACCCAACTGAATTCTGTCAATCTTTCCCACTCAATCATTCATATCTGGTCACATGATTCATCATGTGTATGAGAATCTATTTTTAGTTTTGGCTTCCAACTGTTGCTGTGGTCATCAGTTTGACCTAATAGTCTTTGTGTTCAGTGGCTGCTATTACATATCAAAAGAGAGAGAGGGAGAGTTTACATATTATATTTATTAGAGAGATGGGAAAGAGAGATGGGTCGCTAAGTATAAGATTTTGTATGGGTATGGGTGGTGAGTTGCAGAAAGCTGTAACATATATATATATCTATATATCTATATATATAAAAACAGGCAAAAAAATTCCAATTCAATAACTATAAAAAAAAACAACAGCAATTTTACTGTTGTTGCACACTTCAACCAACTGTTCCATAGCATTGATGACATCAGATGCATGCTTTTAGCATCTTCATTTAACAGTTGATATGAAAGTTGCAGATTGGAGTTAAAATATATTTTCAAAATAAAATCACGCATTAAGGATTAAACAAGGTTTGATCAGAGAATATAGTTTCCACGTGGAGCCCTCAAACCAACAACAATAACATTCCTCAGAAGAGTGAGTCCTACTTCTTTGTTTATTCCTTGTCTTGTTGTAAAAGGACACAAGCATGTCCAAAGATTTCGACTTTAAAATATTTCTCTTCATGCTTCAATTTAGTCAAAAGGCTGATCTGTAATAAATATCATCAATCTTATTGCCAATATTGTTATCATTTTGTCTTTTTAGTCATCAAATTTCATTAACTGGCCTATAAAATCTCTCATATATATATATATATATATATATATATATATATATATATATAACCCGGAAAATAAGATATTTACAGACTTTAAAAAACCATCCATCTATGTAAGATACGTTGATGATATTCTTATGTTAGTTGAAAATACAGATGAAATACTTCAACTACAAAAATGTTTCCAAAATAATTCTGTCCTCAAATTCACATATGAACTCAATACTAATAATAAAATTCCTTTCCTTGACATATTGATAAACACAAATAATAACAAATTTACTATTTCGCCATATAAAAAACCTACTAGCATAAATTCATGTACACTTAACTACAAGAGCGAATGTCCATATTACTACAAAATAGCAATTATAAAAAATCTAATATACCGTGCAGAAACTAATTCATCCACAAAACAGATTTTTTACAGTGAACTAAAGAATATAAAACAAACACTTGTTAATAATAGTTTTCCAAACTATATAATTGATGAACAAATAAGATGCTTTCTTAGAAATCTCAATACTAAGCAAATAGTACATAATGCTGCTTCTACTAATCTCAAACATATTAATCTCCTATATCGTAATCAAATGCATACTAATTATAAACAAGATGAAAATATACTAAAAAAAATTAGTAAATACTAACATATCTACAACAGATCCTAGCAAAAAAATTAAGTTAATTATATACTACACTAAATCTAGTATATCCAACTCAATATTCGCAATGATTCTTCTCCCCCGGTTAGCGATTTGAAAAAAACCAACATGGTTTACAAATTCAGGTGCCCTTTGGGAGATTGTATCTCCAACGAACTAAATAATATCTATGTTGGTCACACCACAAACTCGCTTTCACGACGCTTGACACTACATTTGAATGATAACTCTAACATTTTTAGGCATTTAAAACAACATGCCTGGCCGCATACACAATTCCGGAAAATCCTCGTCGAAAACACAACTATACTTAAACATGAAAACAATAAACAAAAACTAAAAATTTCTTGAAGCTATATACATAAAACAGTTGAAACCTAACCTGAACAAAATAAACTATGAAATCTCCAAAAATATCCTTAAATGCCTATAATTAGTAACAGAAGTCATTGGTTCATACCAACGGCTTTCCATACTCAATACTCATCGGATTCACTCTCGCGTGGTCATGTGTGACGTCATGAGCTGTTGTGCGATTTTCGCTTTCAGCGTTTTATATGCACGTGTTTATCGTTGCTTGGAAATCATCCATGTAAACAAACAAGACTATCATCAATTTCTTGTTCGTGTATTGCTTAAATATTTTGTGTAATTGTCATCTTTGATAATGGCTTATGTAAGCCGAAAGCTTAGATTGGATTAAAAAAAAAGATGTATCAATATTGTGATTTTCTTTCATTGTTTAATGATAATGTTATTAAGCTTATCAGACTATATGAAAAAAACTTACATAAAATATATAGACAACACTTATCTATATTATTTAATGAAACATGTATTAATATATATATATATATATATATATACACACACACAGAGGGTACAATGAACAAATTGTCATTTAAATTATACAAAAATGAAAATAACACTGACATCTCATTTTAACATATATATTTACCAAAATTAAACAAAAATATCTTGAAATACTAAAGAGTAAATTTATTCAATAAAATTGTCATTGGCTTCAATAGTGGCCTCCATATGACTTTGGAATCTCCTGAAACTTTTTTGGACAGTCCCCATGTTTAAGTTGGGGAATGCTGCTATAATCCTTGCCTTCAGTTTATCTGGTGTTACAAGGAATTTTGTTGGTCTCTTGCTCAACTGCACCCCACGCATAATAATCAAGGGTGTTGAAGTCTGGGGCTTTAGGTGATGTGGTCACAGAAATTTTTAGACATCCATGACTGGGTTCTCCTGTTTGTGTTTCATGGTGCAGAGTCCTGTTGCCAGACATAGGGTCTTCCAGCAGCCACTCTCTTGACCCAGGGCAGCTCTATCTCCTCAAGGCACTTGATGTAGGCCTCCATGTTGTCTGAGGCCCTGTGGAAAGATGAATGGAGGCATAATGTCACCATCACTAGTGATCACTCCAAACATCTTCTTAATCACCATTAGACTCATCCAACTCCTCTGCACTGTCCTCAGATAGACACCCAAACACTTTGAAATGTTTGTATTGAAGCTTCCAATACGAATGCCAAGCAGTACAGCATGCCATTTCCAAATTTCTGGTGGAGTGAATAGTGTCATGGTGCTCCTTTTCTCACAGACAACTAACCCTACTATAGTGTAATTGACAAAATGAAAACAAACAACATGCATGTGCAAAATTAAAAATATAAAATGGTGACAATTTACCCATCGCAACCTTTATATATAAGGATTAAGTACATTATCTTTTATTTGAATGCATTGTACTTGATGGCATATTAGATGACTCTGGATAAACATGAGCTTACCAAATATCTCAACTTTACAAATAAGACATATTTTTGGGAACATGTTTTTCTGGAGAGAGGGGGTTTCATATATGCTATCAAACATGATAATTATGATAATTTCATTGTGTATATGATGTTTAAAAAAAATTCCTTCTTTCTATATTACAAATTTTAAAATTCCCAATGCTGGATGTTCAAGCACCAGATGAAAGGACAGATAGAATTTGCCATTTATTTATTTAGAATTACGTAGAATGTGGTCCAGTTTGTAGATGAAAAAGTTTTAGAATAAAATCTGTAAAAATACTGAAAATACTTTCAATATGCAACTGCAACAACAGCATAATAACAACAATAATAATAATAGGAAAAAAAACTGTATTGAATGAAGTAATCAAAAGATTTGAACTGATTTTGTTGTGAATGGGATAGTGAATGTGTTATATATATATATATATATATATATATATATATATATATATATATTGTTATTTTTTTTAAGGGTTTATTTCTTTGGATGATACACATTGTATTTGAAGGGTTTCAAGATGTAATTTATGGCTGATTTTAAAGAATTGGGTCAGTTGAAGTGGAACATTTTATAATTGTTTTTACTTGGAGTGGCACTTGGTTTTTGGTATTTTGACAATAAAAATCTTTCAGATAAAATGTTTTCTTTTGTTCTCTTTATTAGACAAGATAAAGGATGCAAAAACACATGATATAGTCAGTGTGATTACTGGAGTTGACTACTGTATATATTTCTATATACACAAGCAGTTGGTGCATAAACCTTATTGCATTTGAAATGTTACATGGTTTGGAAATTGGGAAATAAATACTTGGTTTAATAAAGACTCTTCTTTGGAAAGGACATTGGATTTGAGAAATTTAAAAATGGTTTACAAATTTATTTCAAAATGTTTATTTGTAAGAAATAATGTGCCTAAATTTTGAAAAGGTGTTTTAGATATCTTTAGGGTTCTGTGAATTGGAATGTCATGACTAATTTTAAAGAACACAAAGCATACTTAACATTTAAGATTTTTACACCTTCCCCAAAGCTTTCACATGAACAAACATAAAAATACAGGGGGGGAAAAAAATTAATATTTGGACTAGAGGAAAAAAGCAGGATTATACAAGGTAACCAAAAAAGTTTTGTCCGTTTTTTGATTAGTCATTGAATGAAGTTGAAATATATACGAAATGCGTGTAGCAATTGTTTTCAAATTTGGACAGCCGGAAGTAGGAACATCAGACGTTATAAAAAACGCGCACTGTGCCCGGCCATCAGTTATAAGTCGGACAGCTGTGAGAAGGATGGAAGTGTCTAGAGATCTTGTTTGGGGCTGTTTGCTTTACAACTTCAAAGTGGGCTTATCAGCAGCTGCATCAAGTCGCCACATATGTCAAGCATTTGGGGATAGTGCTGTGGATGAATGTACTGCAAGGCGTTGGTTTTGAAAATTCAAGTTGGGAGATTTGTCTCTCCATGATGAGCCTTGCAGTGGACAACCACAGGTCTTGAATGACGGAGTCCTGAAGGCGGCCATTGAAGAGGACAGTAGTCTGTGTGGTGAACTTGCAAGACAGTTCAACGTCTTGCACCGCCTAGGTAAGACGTACAAACTGAGCAAGTGGGTTCCGCAAACGCTGTTGGAGGTCCACAAGGGACAACGAGTGGCAGTCTGCGTATCGCTGCTTTCTCGCCACCGTACTGCATCCTTATTCAATCGAATGCTTACCAGTGATGAAAAGTGGGTTCTGTACGAAACTCCCAAGCATTCCAGACATTGGTTGTCTCCTCAGGATGCTGTGCCTCACACTGCAAGACCACCTATGCACCCACGCAAGACCACCTATGCACCCACGCAAGATTATGCTTTGTGTCTGGTGGACAGGTCGTCAAGTGGTTCATTATGAACTGCTACCTACGGGCTAAACGGTCACGGGAGACCAATACTCACAGCAATTAAAACGTGTACAACAGGCATTGCGCCCGAAGGAGCCAGCACTGGTGAATTGCAAAGGTGTACTTTTCCTCCATGACAACGCCAGGCTGCATGTTGTGCGAGTGGTCAGTGATACCATACAGCAACTTGGGTGGGAGACTTTGTGCCATCCACCTTATTCACCTGACCTTGCGCCATCCGATTACCACCTCTTCCACTCCCTAAATAATCATCTTCGTGGGAAATCCTTCACCAATGAAGCAGACTTGCGCAAAGCCCTCACAGACTTCTTTGCATCACCCCCCGAGTTCTACCGCAAGGGCATTGAGCAGCTGGAGACACATTTTCAGAAGGTTCTGGATGCCAATGGCGATTACTTCGAAGACTAAATATAAGTTACACATACTGTGAAGCATTTTCTTTTTTTTCCTTTAAAAATGGACAGAACATTTTTGGTTACCTTATAGATGAAAACTCTTGAAAAATCAACTTTGCTATTGTGATAAAAGACGGGGTAACTTATTGAGTAAGTTGTTCGAATTTTTGTTTGTAATTACTTATGAGTTCAGATTATAATAATTTGCTTGTTATATAAATCAGTTCCTGATACCAATGAAGAATGTTTCCTTACAATTTTTTTTTTTTTTGCTGCATCTATTTTGTACATTTTATTGATCATTTACTATTGCTAGAATTTTTTCCTTACAGTCTTTGGTATTGTTGAAGTTATTGCTAACATTTTTTGTTGACATTTCCAAACTCTCTGTTTCATTCAATTTCACAAACCAATCCATGAATAAGCTGATTTGTTTGAAAAATATTTTGACTAAAACCCTACTTTGTGGTTTAATAATTTAATTGAATTTTAATAATTAAAACTTGAAATTTGAGAAGTCCTGTTACTTTATTCTAGTCCGTAAGTTCCTCTTGTAGATATGCTGCTGCATTTATCAGTGGCACTAATATACTTCTCTAGATCCATAATGGTGCTCTTTGCTCTTTTTATGTCAGATTTAATGAAATCTTAATTCAGTTACTTCATAAATTGCTCTTTGCTTAGTGTAACAAAATATTAAAAGTAAATATTTAATCCATTTTTACTATTAAAATCAGTAGCATTTTATTAGATCAATCATCAATCAACCCTCTGCTTTCCCAATGTCTGGCCCACCATACAATTAGGTATCAAATAATAGACAGTGATATCTTTAGCACTTTCATCATTCATGGTTTTGCTTGCCTGTTAACAAAGTTCAAATTCTGGCCTAGTCTTTTGTGTTCCCATCACATTCATTCCTTTGGGAAAGGCATGATTTCACCTCTTGTTTCCCTGGCTATGGGTTAAATAACAGGGTAGACTAAGCTTTCTACCCTTGAGTGGTAACCAGTCTAGAACAACAAGAAGTAAAGAAAGCACTTCACTGTCTTTCGCAAGAAGTCTTTCACCCACATTAAAGAAAACAACAGATTTGCAGAGCCTTGATTGCCTGTATCTTGATGGTTGTGTGGGTGGTAACACCAAATCATGTAAAAGAAAAATTGTCTAATTGTATCTTAGAAATGATTAAAGATATCTTACTGGAATTCTCCAAGGTTTTTATAACATTATTGGACTCTACTTTGAACAATAATATTGTATTTAGCTCTAAGTTGAAATGATTTGTGACCTCCTGATCCAGTTTTCCTCTCTACTGTTCCCTCTTTTTTAAATGTATTCACTGTTCTCTTGATGGTTCGTGAATGGATTTTGACGATGGAAGCCAGAGTATGAATATTGGTACTATTACTGAAGGCCTGAATGATCTTTTCCCTCTCATCATTGCTCAGTTGAGAAGACATAGTGGAGTTGACATAAAACAATTTTAACCTGTTCTCTTTCTAGCTTTCTAGCTGAATAACTTGTTAGGCAGCCTGACAATTGCATCTAGCATGAAACAGCCTTTGAGTGTTGACTTCAATGTTCATTTATATATATATATATATATATATATATATATATATATATATATATATGTAACGTAAATCATTCAAACGAAAAACAAATACTTGTTTTTCATTTGAATGATTTACGTTACATAAATTGAATACGCACTACAAAACCTATATATATATATATATATATATATATATATATATATATATATATATATATAAATAAATCAGTCAAATTATTGCTCATGTCAGCTTTATCTAACCAGATGCTGCTGCTTTATTGGTTAGATCCAAATCTGTAATCTTTAATGTGACATTTTCTTAAGGAAACCTCTGAAACATTTCCTCCAATATAAAATGCCTGATTATTGGCAGATGAAAAGTTCTCTAAATATAAACTCACCAATAAATAGTGAAATAAAATACTTTCTTGTAACTTTTTTAATCTTTTGAAGGAATATATAAAAGTGATCATTTTTTTTTTAATTTCTTGTCTTTCTACTTTCAAAATAAAAAATATAACATTTTCATGACTTTTTACTGGGAAATTTTTCATAGTGGCTTATAAGAATATTTTATTGTAAACAAACCTTTTTTCTTTAATGGGGAAAATGCTCTGTTTTTGAGTTTGAACATGTACTTGTCATAACTATTCCTCTGAACATTTTTTCAATAGTTTATCAGTTGATGATCTATAACATTGTATATAATAAATAGCCTATCTTTTTCTATCAGTAATTCCTGATAACTGAAAGTCTCTTTGTTCATGCACAACTTGTATATCGAGTGTTGAAATTTGCTGAAATAAATTTTGCTTAAATATTCCAAAGTTCAGTTCTTAATGTATATATTGTTCTCCTCCAAGTAGAAATATTTAATTTGTTAGTGGCGAAAGTGATAGTAGCTTAGCAAAAGAGTGATAAAGTAGCAGTAAGTCAGTTGGCAATGATATATAAAAAATAGAAATCTTGCTAAATCTTACTGAGTTCAAAGTTCATATACAATTAGTTACTTGGTGCTAAAATACAAATAGATTATTATTATTATTATTATTATTTTTTTCTCGATCACTGCAGCTTACTGGGCCATATTATATATATTATTATATGAGTAGAGACTGACCATTACATAATTTAAATTTTAATAAAAATATCTGGTTAAATTCAATGTTGGTGCAGTTCGTATATGATACAGGGATTATGGTTTTTTATTTATATATATATATATATATATATATATATATATATATATATATATATATATATATATATTGTATTTAAAATAGACAGAATTTATATTTTATATTTAAAATAAATGGTGATTAATATTTTATTTTATATTTAAAATAAATGGGTCTAATGGTGTTTTATAAAAAAAACATTAAAATAGACTGACCTAAAACGATTAACATTGTTCGAAAACAATTATTCAAAAACAATTATTCGCAAAACATTTATTTGAATTGTAAATTGTTTGAATGAAAATTAATCAAAAGGACAATTATACTAAATAATTATTCAAAATGCAAAATTCTTTATTGCAATAAAAATATAAAAATTAAACGAGGAAATAAACAAATGATAATTATTCAAAATACAAATTTTGTTAATAAAACAATTTAGGAAGAAATATTCCTTATAACCTTAAGTTATATGGTAGTACATGCAAATAGTCAACTACTGAAGAGTACTTGTTAAAGGATGCCACTAATTTTTTAAGTTTTCCATTTATGTCAGAGTATTTCTTGGTGCTCTTGATATTTTGGCAACCTGCTCTTACTTTTTTCTTGTAAGGCCTGTTCTCTTTTAAGAGCGTTTAAGAATTTTCATATTGTGGGACGATGGGATGACAAAAAAACCCTATGCCATCCTTCAAGGGCGTTATTAGTACTAGGTAAACCAGCATTGACTCTCTCAAAGCAAGACCACATATGTATTTCAAACAAATATCATTTAGTATAATTGTCCTTTCAATTAATTTTCATTTAAACAATTTACAATTCGAATATATATATATATATATATATATAATTATATTCTTATATACTTATATATTTTTATATATTTTCTTATTATACTGATTTGCTAAAAGTTATGCAATGGTAATATATAAAACTAGCAGGGATACCTGGTATTGCTCAAAGGATCTCTGAATAATAGTTTATTTTATATTTTTCAGCCAATCTTTAAAAAGTAAACTTCATTGTTGTTTTTGGTTTCTTACAAAATAACTAAATTTAGGAAAATACCACACTACCAATACCATGCTTGGCATTTTTAGGGGGTGAGCATCCGCATATTTTTATTCAAAAAGATGCTTTATTTTTTTATTTAAATACTAACATAAATACTCTGTTAATATTGTTTTCATCAAATCAACTCTCGATAAAAGTTCATTACCCTATTTTCAAATTATTATTAATATAAAAGTTAATAAAGTCTTGATATATTTTTAAATATATTTAATTTAATCATTTTTTCAATCAAAAACTATAGCGAGCCTTACTTCTTCAAAAAAGAATTATTTACTATTTATTTTGGAGGGGAATTTAGATTTTTGGGGTAAATAAAGTTTTACTTTTAATCATTAATTACTAATTATTTTGAAAGAGAGTAGAAACAAGATACATTGAGAATTTAGTGTTGATTGATTGATTGATTGATTATTTAACCAGCATATCGACCTTCGTTGCGCCATTCAATGCTGAAAAAGTTTTTTTCCAAAAAGTATAGTTGGTAATATTATTTTTCAAAAACGTATATCTGGTAATAATATTTTTCCAAAAACGTATAGCTGGTAATAATATTTTTCAAAAACGTAGAGCTGGTAATAATATTTTTTCAAAAACGTAGAGATGGTAATAATATTTTTTCAAAAACGTATAGCTGGTAATAATATTTTTCCAAAAACATAGAGCTGGTAATAATATTTTTCCAAAAACGTAGAGCTGGTAATAATATTTTTCAAAAACGTAGAGCTGGCAATAATATTTTTCAAAAACGTAGAGCTGGTAATAATATTTTTTCATTTTCATTCTGGTTTTTCAAAAACGTATAGCTGGTAATAACATTTTTCCAGAAATGTAGAGCTGGTAATAATATTTTTTCAAAAACGTAGAGCTGGTAATAATATTTTTCCAAAAACGTAGAGCTGGTAATAATATTTTTCCAAAAACGTAGAGCTGGTAATAATATTTTTTCAAAAACGTAGAGCTGGTAATGTTTTTTCAAAAAACATAGAGCTGGTAACAATGTTTTTTTTCAAAAACGTATAGCTGGTAATAATATTTTTCAAAAATGTAGAGCTGGTAATAATATTTTTTCATTTTCATTCTGGTCTTTTGTGATCTTTATAAAAAAGCAATTATTTTGTTGATAAAATTTAATTGCTTAGCTACTCAAATAAAGTTCAAATATGCGGATGTAGTTTGTCGTCATACCCCGGACGCGGATGTATTTTGTCGTCATACCCCGGACGCAGATGTAGTTTGTCGTCATACCCAGGACATGGTAAAAACATGGAAGTTCACTATTTGCCCATAGCTGGGACCCCAACAGGTGCTACCACCCCGGGTCTGGGTGGACCTGGGAACACCAGCAATTAAGAGGTGGTTCCACGCTTCCTCAAAACCTCTTGATCAGAGGCCTTGCTGTTGGATGCAGTTTAACGTCGTACCCAGGACGGAGAATTTAGTTTTGAAAAGCAATTATGTTTAAATTTCAAGTTATATTTTATTGAAAGGGAAAAAAAAAACTAGTTAAATAAAAATTAGGAGAGACAGACATGACTTACGGTCAACATTAGTCATGTGGAATATTTATTTTACAAATTTAACTATATTTTATTAAATTAATTTTTGGAAAAATATGGATTGCAATAGTTTTTTGCTTTAATAAAACTTAACTTAAAAATTTTTATGTTAGTTACAAACCCCCAAAAAATGAAGTTTTTTAAAGATTGAATAAAAAATTATTTTTCATAAGAAATCAATAAGTCAATAATATAATTTTTCATGAAAAAATCAATAAGTCAATAATACACACACACACACACACACACACACACACACACACACACACACACACACACACACACACCTGCCCTTTAGGGTGATACTGAGTCTGTATATCTATTTTGTAGCTGGACCCACACAAAAACATTTGAATAAATAAATATTAAACTTTTTATCAAATAATTGTATTTAATATTCTTTTAAATTTACTTTGTTGCTTTAATATTCATTACTTTTTAAAGTTACACTTTTATTTACTATAGATGTGAAAATAAATTCAAAAGAATATAAATTTTTAAAATACATACATGTATAGCATTTAGCAGAATAAAAAAGTAAAAACAAACAATAATCCTCATCTGTAATAAGATATTATTACCGTTCATTTTTACTTTTTAATTTTGAGAATTTTCAATGCATTCTAATGCATTTTAATTTTAAATATCTTCATAAATACAAATCATATGAAGATAATTCTTTTACAAAAAAGCTGGCTTGGGTGATAATGAGTCTGTATACATATTTACTTTGCCATACATTACTTTAGTTTTAGCCAGACACATACACACATGCAACTGCTCTTTATATATGTATATAGATAAATGAAGCGGGTTAGTGGTACAACTGTACTTTGACATCAGGGAGATTCTTGAAACTATCTCAGTTGTCATCTGGTAATACAATGAGAATACAAGCTCAACTGTTTGTGTCAAAGCAAAATGAATTAAAATCTGAACAGATTATGATAGTAACTTTCATTTTTGAAATTGTGGGGTCATTTGTCATCCCTTGATTTACAGTGTTACTTGTATACTGGGAATACCTGATGGAAGATATTGCCTCCCACTCTGAGCAATGCAGTGGTCAACCAAAAGTCCTTAATGATTATGACCAAAAGCATCTGCACTGACACTGGCTCAAATCACATCTGCACTCAATACATGAGTTGCCAGACGGGTCACTTCAATGACCCACTAAGGTCCCTCTGTTAACATTATAACAGTAGGCACAGGCTAGAGGAGGTTCAACACCATAGGGATAATTTATTTAAAGTATAATTATAAATGAAAATTTTATTTACAAGTTATTTAATTGTTATATGTACTTTTCAAAATGTCCTCCTCCTTTTTCAAAATCCATTACCATTCTGTGCCTGCATGACTCATTAACATGTCAGAGAGTTTCCTCTGTCATTTTACTGCAGATGAAGATGTTAGTCGTCTGTCTTATCAACCCCGATGTGGACTGAGTTCATGTCAAAAATAGAAATTTAACTGTGAAAGCTAAAAAAAAAAAACACAACAAAAAAGTCAGAAAATTAATACAGAATTTATCCATTTCAATGTCTCAGCCAGACAAAAGGCATGAAACTAGGATCAGGGGAGGGTGGAAGGTATTTGTCTTAAAGGGAAGAAGTTTTATAAAATTAAACCCAAATATTAACCTTATGACATTAATTTGGGGTTATATGAAGAAAGAAATATAAATTTAAAATTAAAAAATAACTTTAAAATATATAGATAAAAGGATGTAAGGGGTTAATGGAAAGAGATTTGGGGAAATCTTAGAGTCGTGTTAAAAGGTCAACATGAAAACAAATTCAAATTTCCATAATATAGGTTTAACTTAATTAGCTACTATATTTCCATAATATTCACTCCCCCCTCTAACTGTTCAAATGTTGAATGTATAACTTATTCTAATTTTTATATTCCCCCTTCCCAATTTTCTTGCTTTGTTTATAAAAATAGTCCTTTTAATTTGATCCAAATGTTTTTCACATTTAGAGATAAATAATACAAATGTCTAAATATAAATGTGTCAACCTACATTTGGGGTTCTGTTGAAACATTTTAGTTTTGTTTATTTGTCTGTCTACATACTCCATTTATTAAAGGCTCATTGCCATTGCTACGAGGTAAGAATTTTTATTTTACCTTAAGAAATTAGTTGCTTTTAGAATGAATATAATAGAATTTTAATTTAATATTTTGTATCATCAAAAAAAGAACTAATCATTTGTTCCAAACTAATCCTCTTTCGTCTCTGGGACGATGTCAATCTTGAGACCTGTCTCCAATCCAATGCTTGATTACTGTGGCTAACATCTCAATGTATGTGATGTTGTTGATCCTCTGGCACTGCAGGAAGCACTGGGATGGCATGACATGGTCCTTATTGTTTCTGATTCTCAGTAACATTATAATGCACTCTCTCATCATTTTCAACATATGACTGTCCAACAGTTCAGTTCTTAGAACAGTACAAGCAGACTACCTGCACATATAATTGATTAGAGTAGTGATGACTTGTGCAGAACCAACCACACTTTTCAGAAAAACTGAATACAAAGAACTGGTGCATATAGTGTGGCACAAGGTCTCCAAATGATCCTCCACAATTTTTGAATTCAGAGTTGTCCTTCTCCTAGACTGGTTGCCAACCAAAGCAAAACAGGCCAGTTTGCTCTCTTATTTAACCCATAGCTAGGTGAGAGAGAAGAGATGGATTCATACCTTTCTCCAAGATTATTAAACCTGAGTGACTGTAACAAACTCTACTGGAATTCAAACCCAGCTCGCCGATTTCTTGTTCAGAGCTGCTATCCATACACCCCATAAATAGCATTACGTACAATGTGAACTTTGTGTTCATCATTGTCGGTGCCACTATGTGCTCTACACAGATTCACTTGCCATTCTTCCTGTTCACCTTCTGGTCCTGGAGAAGAACCAGAGCATGCTTAGCGCCTTGGGGTGCTTGAACTTGTTCAATAAAGACTTTGATTGTTCTCTCAGATTTTATTGGACATGAGCTGCTTTCTTCTCATAATGTCCTCATGCATTACATTGTCTAATAACAGATTCTGTCACCTTGAGTTACTTCACGAGGGTCATGGTTGCTGATATCCTGGACCTGCTTAGCAAATGTCTCTTTTTGTCACAGATGACATCTTCCTGCCAGAGATCTTCAGCTTGTTCCTGAATATGAAAGACCTGGCCACTTCCAAGAAGTTGCTAGTTTCAAAGTTGATGTTGGCTATTTCCATGAGCAATGTTTGCCTTTTCAATTGTTGTGTCATTTTGGGAGCTGCCATGTTAATGCACTTGATACATCTGAAATAGTAATGAGAATGTTAAACATTTGGCACATGCTATATAATATTGTTTGGTTGTCTTTCATTTATGGCTCCCAAAAGCTGTGTTCTCAAATATCTAGTGCACCATATAGGTGTTTATATAAGCTATGATATCAAAGATAATTTTAATTTTTAAAAGTACATTAAAATATTTGTTTATACATGAGCTTGACTTGTCCAATTGCTATTTTCCTCAAAATGAATCATGAATTCAATGTCATAGGCTTTTTTGAATTAACTGATGAGATCATGATAATGGGCAATTAATGTGAAATCTGTCTATGCTTCTGAGATGAGGTATGGTAACTATTTACACTATTTACATTGTTCGGACGCATGACTCATGATTTGCACTTTTTTCGTTGTTTTTGTTTAATCCATCATGCTTCAAAGCACCTAATCAAGCTGGTGTAAATGATTTTTTATGTTTGATTTGAATATTTTGAGGATGTTTAATATTTCCCATATTGTATAAAGTTGATTATTAAATGTGGCAGACATGATGAGGCAGAACCTAGGATGAGCACAACTGGTTCCGACTTGCCTTTTCCCCGCCAAAAAAGAGCCCGTATTTGCTTAGCATGTAGGGCTACTGCAGTTGAAATGAAGGAGAGAAAAAAAAAAGAAAGCACTTACCGCTCTGCCGTAATCCGTCCTCGGCCAGATAACGTGAAA
This sequence comes from Acanthosepion esculentum, assembly GCA_964036315.1. NCBI lineage: Eukaryota > Metazoa > Mollusca > Cephalopoda > Sepiida > Sepiidae > Acanthosepion > Acanthosepion esculentum. Next base: position 78,822,885 of record OZ038495.1, read on the forward strand.
GAATAAGGGGAGACTTGCATTGCCTTTTTATGCAATGAATATGCAATGCATTATGGGACAAATATAAAAACACCTAGTTTTTCCCAGTTCAAAACAAGCTTGGAGTGACGTTCCCGGTTGGCGGCTGGAAAAGTCTGTTTGTGCGATTTTGAGACGGAACGACTAGAGGTTGGATTATCAGTTGGGAGAGCTCGAATTTACTCGCTGGTGGCTGTTTTTCTTTTTATTTCATCACATTAAATAATGTTTTAATCACTCTCAACTTCAATTAGTCAACTGTGAAGAATTCAGCAAGAAGTCACCAGCATGAAACTTGACAAACTGCCATACATACTCAAGTCTAGTGTGAGTTTTATGATCATTTTTATGAAAAAAAATAGGGGGTTGCTCTATACGCAGGTAATTTTTTTTTTGAAGTGTTATTGTTATGTTACATATACATTTTCTTCATTTAAGAAGCATAAAAATTGAATCTTTAATTTAATAACTGCTTTCTATAAAGATTTGAGTGCCTAGATTATTCAAATAAATGCTTATGACTAAAGTTTAACCAATACCTGCTGGCCAGAAGAGAGCCACTCTGGCAACACACCACAGCACACATTTAAACAACATCAGTTTCTAGCAAAGCAAAGAACAACATGTGTGTATAGAATACTTTTTACTTAGAATGACTTGAATTCTCATAACCCAAAGTATGTGCCTCAACTCTTCAAACACTGTTGATTCTAATCTAAGTAAGAATGACTGCAAAACACATGTCCCTCATCAATCTATAGGTAGATGCTTAATGTTCGACTTAATGGACAAAATATACCAATATTTTGTTTTTAATGTATGAAGAAGTTAGTTAAAATTAAATGCAGGTAGCATAACAGTTATTGCAGAATCAGGATGTTTTGAGGTGAGGTTGTGGGCAGTGAATAAAGATTTGTATATTCAAATTAGTTCACCTCATTTTCACAAGGAGATGTTAAATGATGTTGGGTACAAGTCCATTCATATCCCACCCCCCACCCCCAGTGGCATGGCTAAGTTATTTGTGCAGAAAGTTGTACTTAACATATGAATCTATCATTTCTTCCACCAGCTATGGGTTAAATAATAGGGTAGATTGGGGTCTTAAGCTTTGGTTGGCAGCTCATCAAAGAGGATGACATCTTAAATTCAAAACCATAGAGGAGACAATGGGAAATCACTCCACTAACTTTCCCAAGATTCTTAATCCACAAATGATAAATAAGAGGAATCTGTGGCAAGTCATGATCACCTATGTCCTAACAAGACTTGGCATTTTAAAAAATGCTAACAGAAAAAAAAAACAAAAAAAAACTGAGAGTGAACTCTGGGTAACCTAATAAAAATGCTAAAATCTCTATTAAGATTAATAACATTTAAAAGAAAGATCTGTTATTAAGTCAAAGTGTCAATGAAATTAAAATTATGTTATCTTAAGCTGAGAGCATTAGCTTTTCTTTGAAGATTTGTTGTCATTGGCTTTTGGACGTAACTACATTGTATGAAAACAAATTTACTTAAGTGGAGTATTTTTTATTTTAATTAATGTTTGTTGTGAGTGAAAGTTTATGTTAATTACTTAGATAAGACATGCTTTGCAAGTTAATTTTGACCCTTCATGTTCATTTTGACATTTCTCTAACCATCCTGACTTTTAACCTTTCTCCTGGTTTTGCTAACTCAACCACTTTAACCACAAAAGCCAAGAAATAACCAATTACTATATTTTATTACTTCCAACTTGTCATATGCACGCTTCAAAGAAATAGCACACTTTACTACAATCTTTATACAGACACAATGCTCTATGTCTGTTTTGTAAAATTAAAGTGTTTCTCTGGGTTTGCAGATCAAGGTTTTCAATTTTATATGAAGGAGTTTGGTATGAATTGTAGACATTTCATCTTACAAACAACAAAAAATAAATAGGGATTTTTCTTTTTAATCAAATCCTAATCTTTTAGAATAAAGTTGTTCTTCAGAAATAGCATACAAAACGTGGCATGTATTTATTAAATCATGTATTTGCAGAACTGAGTTTTGTTTTATTGTTCCCTTATCCCTTTTCAAAATGCTGGATGGTAGCACATGTTATGCTACCAGCTATCGGTAAATAGTTAACCCCCAAACTGATGTCAAAATACTATAAAAGTATAAAAATAGATTTTTATAGTAAAAATACCAGCAATATATTTTTTGAAAAAAAATTACCAGCAATGCATTTTTGTAAAAGAAATTACTAAGCTTCTCAAGAAAATTAAATTTCAGCATTAAATGACCAATAAGGAGTTGATGTGCCGTTAAACAAACAAACAAATCTATTCTAAAAATCTTGTTGGCATTAAATAACCCATTGAGGTTGATATGTTGTAAAATAAAATATGCCCAAACCTTTCAAAATGTAGGTGGTCATGGTTCTCTACAGCTTCTTTTTATAATATTTGAATCACTATGATTTTTCTTGTGGACTGGTTTCCCATTATCTCCCTTTTTGAATTGTCTTTCTCTTGGACTGGCTGCTACCCAAGTCTAGAGAGCTCAGTCTGTCTTGCTTTTAAATCATAGTTGGGGAGAGAACAGATGGATTTTTCAAGAGTATTAGTGTGGTGTGAATGTCAAAGCCTGAGCTGAAATTTGAACTTTGTATACCAACTTCATTTTTTACACTGCCCATGCATCAAAAAAAGAATTACTGATCCCGAGTTACACTGATAAATTAATTAACACAACATTGTGTTTCTCTTTATTGTCTTAATAAAGATAATCAGAAAATCAAACTAAAACAAAAAGTTGACAATTTGTAAACAAACTGTAATCAATCTTCTGAGGATTTGGCAAGAGTCTCTACTTCATGTTTCTTTCTTTTCTTTGTGCAATTCCGAGATATTTCTAACATTCATTTTTGCATAGTGTTTTTCTTAAAGCAATAAATTAATTAACCAATTGAAAATGGCTGACAATAAAATAGTTTGCAAGAAATTACTTTGTCTTCGAATAGCTCAGTGTTTCTCAACCTTTTTAAACAACGGCACACCTAGGAACAAATGAAAATATCACACTTAGCAACAATTTTAAAGGGTATACATTTTTAAATGTTATGAAATAAAACTATAGGTTTAAAATAAACACAAATATGAGCTTACTTTATTTCAGTGTTTCTATTCAACTATTTTGTACAGCTTATTTAGTGTGAAATCTGTGTCTTTTTATTTGCAATTTCTTTTTGCAATTTCTTCACTGAAGTGTTTGGCCAAATGTGTGCTAAGCAGACCTTCATTTCTTCTTCAGTTGAGTGTAGTCTTTCTTGCTTCTTATTTCTTATGTTATTTAGGGTTGAGAAGCCTAATTCACATAAGAAGTAGAAAATTACAATAAAACTAATAAAGCCTTTTTAGCTAATGTGAGTTACTCCTTTTGTGTTGAAACCCAAAATGTATCAATGGGTATTGTCAAATGTTTTATTTTGAGTCCTTGATCACTAGAAATGGTGGCCAATTCTTATTCTTCACATAACAGAAGTTGAATATTAGAAGGAACATTTATGAAGAGATTTCACATCCAATCATGCTTTCACAGCACACTTAAGATGATCATGTGGCACTGCAGTTGAGAATCACTGGAATATCTGATGTCGTATCTCACAGATAAGATGTCACACTTTGATGGGTCTTGTAACTCTGATTATGTTGTACTGAAAATAGTGCTACTTAATTTTCTCATCTTGATAATGAACTCTGATTTTATATATATTTTTACCAAGCGACAATATTTTATGTCTATCAATTGTAAATGTGATTTAGACATATTCTTGACCCACTATCTGTTGAGGCATGTGCTAAGCTCCTCATCCTTAGATCTGCAGGTGATAAATGACACAAGAACTTATTTGGGGTTTGAGAGAAACCAAAGGAAAAGTATTTGAATAAGTCTGACTGGAGAGTGGTGTAAATTGCAGAAAGAAAAATTAAAAACATTAATTGGTGAAATTGGATAAAAACAAGATAAGGGTCATAGCAGGGGATAACTTACCCCCCTCCCGCCCGATAAATTCACAACTAACACCCAACCTCCCCTGCTTCAACCCTGCTTCTGTCTTAGTGGGTTAACATGACGAATAGAAACTGGATAGCTTCAAACTTGTCATGTTTATTTAAACACTATGCAGAATATACACAGTATTCACTCAAAAATCTTTACTTGCTTACAAAAAAGCTTGCCAGGAAATTTTACAAATAGAAAATTCCTGGCTGTCAGCAAATAGGCATCTGGTTTTTGAGAAAAAGAATGTATCCAGAACCAGCAAAGTCTGAGTAATTTCACTTGATACATCCAAAGGAACAATTATGTTTCTTCCAATGTCTGGAACAGGGAATAAGAGAATGAACCGCAGACATCAACTATATAGCTATACTGTACCTAGCAGATATAAAAGGAGTGACTGAATGAAACCAAGAGATTTGTAGACCTTACATCATGGTTGTTTTCAGTAGCAAGATTACTCTTTGCAGTTCCCTTATGAAATTTGTTTCCTCATGAGAGTAGCGATTGATAAAAGTGGCATTTATAAAAGCCAAAATGTGGAGAAGAATATAGAGAAAGTAGCCTTTCTCACTTGAAATCAACTTGAGAGCCAACAGAATGCCATATTTAAAGAGGGATTGGAGAAGTCTTGAATAAAGAATGAGGTGGTTGTCACAGGGATAAGGTATAGTGGGAAAAACAAAGAGTTTTCTGTATGTTTCCTTTTGAAAAATTATCAGGCTAATCAGAATTTTATTACACAGTTGTTTTAATCATTGTATATTGTTTTATTTGAACTGATTTCCTCATCATTTTCTATTCACAATAATTCTGTATATATCATACCAGTTGCAGTTAGAGAGTACAATGTCTTACGGAACACTGAAAAGCTATAACATACTTAGATGCTTTAAAATCTGGCATAGCTGACTGTAGGGAGAGAGAGAGAGGATACACCAACCTTTTTGAAATGGGGTCAAAATAATCAACAGAGATGAGCAGTGTTGAATAAGCCTGAAAGAATGTGCCCACATGCTCTACTTGAATGACTCAATATGTAAACTGAGAATAGACTTTGGTAGCATTTGGATACCACTAATCAAGAAGTGTAAGGTAATAAACTTGAGACCCTACAGATGTTGTAACAATAAACCTGGGACTTTGTGGATGTGGTAGCAATAAACTTTGGACCCTGCAGGTGTGGTAGCAATAAACTTTGGACCCTGCAGGTGTGGTAGCAATGAACTTTGGACCCTGCAGGTGTGGTAGCAATAAACTTTGGACCCTGCAGGTGTGGTAGCAATAAACTTTGGACCCTACAGGTGTGGTAGCAATAAACTTTGGACCCTACAGGTGTGGTAGCAATAAACTTTGGACCCTACAGGTGTGGTAGCAATACACTTTGGACTCTACAGGTGTGGTAGCAATAAACTTGAGACTCTACAGATATGGTAGCATGCATGAAGCTCAAAGACCACATGAGATTGGTAGAAGATTGTTCAAGGAACACATGGCACAAAATGTGTTGTGTATGATGGGAGATATACATGTGCTCCCAAAGTAGGATTTATTAGCATTCTAGAACATGACAGATACATGTGGAAGGTTGGATGGGGGCAAAGACAAAGAAAGTCACAAAGCTTATATTGGTGTTCTTTGCTTAGCAATAATAGAATTGGTGAACAACCTCACTTGTAAATATAGAATTGCTTGTTCGATGTGTTGTTGCAAAGTTCAGCATATTGAGTTAATTTAGTGGGTATATTTGAGAGTCTGTACTGGCATCACTGTCAACAATCCAATAGAGATGTCAATATTTGGTTAGCACAGCATATTTCTAGTTTTCTCCTTTTCTAACATTTGAAGAAGATAGTGTCTCTACTGTCCCAGATGATTTGTAATATTTACATAATTGTTTGTTTTTGTTTTTTTTTAATCTAGCCCTATGTACTGCTCCATGGAATTTGTTGATCTGGTTTAGGTATGTGGATGCTAGATCCTCTACAGTGAACTTGGCACCCATAAAAAAAATTGCTCTGGTTACCCTATACACTGTTACAAAGATCAACTCAGACTATGAAGAAATGAGCATGAAAAACAAGTGGTAGATTTGTTTTGATTTTTTTTTCTTTAATCAATTTGTCCTAAGCAAAGTGATAATGCCACTATGACACAAGGGGCTACTGGGAATGAAAGAGAATGAAAAGACTTTAGAAGGAACTGGGAACCCAATCTTAAACAGGAAACAAGAGATAAACCTCTAGTCCTGTTCTAAAGACCAAGGAGTGTGAACTGAATGATAGGTAAACCTACTTGGAAACTAACTTACAAAATGCCGAGCTGTTTGAAGAAGAATGTTACAGAAATAAAGATGACAAATTCTGAAGATGGAAAATTTGCCAAGTCTAAAAGAAATGGAATCATCAGAAACATGAATAGCCTCCAATCCCTCTGTAAATGCTTAGTTTATTTTTACTGTCATTTATTACAGGCCTTCTTGTAAGTGAAAACACTCATTTATATTGCATAGGTCTAAAAATTTACAATACTATTCTTTTGAAAAACAGATGAAACTGTTGGAAACTTTTGTAAACACCTAATGCAGTGTGTCCAGCTTTTGTAAATTAATTCTAACAGCATTGTCTTATTATTGCATTTAATTTAATCAACAAAATTAAAATTCTTCATTTACTACTTTTTGTTATTGTAGAAGAATAATTTTTGAAGTACATTATCTCTGATTATTATAGTTGATAAGCATTTTCAAATATTTAAACAAGTCGTTTTGTTAGATAACCAAAAAAACAAAAAAACATCTGCAAGATACTCATTATTTAATCATTCTTTCTGAATGACTAAGTAAAAGTTTATTTGAAAAAAAAAAAATCTGTTTTTCTTCCAATAGTTGTTCACCAATTGAACTCATTCATTTCACTTGTGGCTGATCCAATCTTCTTTAAGTATAAAGAAAGAAAATGAGTCTTTTTCATGAAAAATGATAACTACCCCCTCTATTTCTAATAGAACTGCAGTAACAGAAAGAATGAATTCAATTATTCCAACAACTCTTGGATTGTTAATAATGCTGTGAAAATGTATTGACTAAAAATGATAGCATTATTAAATATCTTTCCATTAGAATTCGTTTTCTTTATGTAACAATCAAGATGAGAATACAAGTCCAAATGGAAAGACTTATAATAAAAATATTAATAAAATTCTACTTTGCAAAAATGTTAACAGAAATTGTAGCAGTTTAGTACATTTACAAATAGATCAACTTTTTGATTTGATTCTGTTTTTTTTGTCTTGTATTGTTAATGACAATGTCAAGTGGTATAAGTTCTCATCAATAGCATAAATGGAATCAAACTTGATTCCAATTCCAACTGAAGCTGATTATGTTCATTTTGAGATGCTGACCTTTGAAAGGGCATGCACCTCCCTGTGTTTTGTTTCTTTGTCAGATGTCTTGACAAAAATGGTTGAAGCAGCCACTCAGATCAGCAATTATTCTCTGCTACTGCTGCTTCTTTATGTGTTGTATCCTTTCAGGAGATAGGCAATCATGGCTCTCCACAACTTCCTGTCCCTTGTAGCTCTTAATAAACTTTGTCTTTCTGTTATTTCTCCTAAGTCCTATTCTGCCATCCATTTATTCAAGTTTATTAAGTATGTTATGCATAATCTTTGTTCTTCTTGCCTTCTATCTGTCCCATGAGTATTAGATTTTCTAAGCCTTCTTTCCTCATTAGATGCCCTAGAAACCTCAACTGAATCCATTGCTAGGTTAGCTAAGAAAGTTCACTGTGTTAGGCAAGACAATTTTTCCCTCCAGAATCTATCTTGCATATATATATGTAAATCTACTATTCATCCATGCTTAAAATATTGCTGCCACATATGGTCCGGTGCACCTGCTATTTACCTTTAGATCCTTGATAAAATCCAAAGCAGAGTCAGCAATATTATTGGTACTGATCTTACAGCTCAGATTCAGTCATTTGCTCTTCTGTGCCTTTTCTAAAAATACTTTCATGGTAATTGTTCAGATGAGCTCTTTGCTTTGGTACCTAGACTTTTTGAATTTCAGCACAATACTAAACTGTCCTTGAGATCTCATCAGTTTACGGTTGAGCTGGCTAGATGTAACCATAAATTTTATGCTAACAGTTTCTTTTCTCACACATTTTGCTTGTGGAACTCCATACTGGCCAGCCAATGTTAATCGGCAAAAATTTAAATGCAATGTTAATTGCTATCTACTGTCCTCCTGATTACTCTTTTTTCTTCCCATTCAGTATTAATGTTTTTGTTCCCAATTCTTACCTATTCTGTAACCTTTTGTGTCTTAGTGACTTTACTGCTTTGCATGGAGTGATACCAATTAAAAAAAAAAAAAAATGTCTCTTCCTGATGTTAAGTATTAGTTTCCTTTTTGTTTTCGTTGTCTCCAAAACTTTGTTGTTACACACATGTTCGGTCCACAGTATACTCAGCATCCATCTGTAGAACCACATTTATGTTGCTTCAAGTTTCTTCATCTTTGAGGAGATCTTCCAGTACACACTGCCATCCAGGACAGATATCATAACAGTTTAGTACTCTTTTCCTTGTTTATAATGAAATTTTATTATTTCTTAGTACTTAGCTTTTGGAATATATTTTTTGGTTATCCCAAAATGCGTCTTCAGATTTCAGTGTCGCACTCTCTGTCCTCCATTAAAGCACTTCCCAGGTATTTAAATTTCTGTTTGATTTTGGTACCACTGATTTGCAATTTGCACTTTACGATCATCCATTTGCTAACAATCATGAATTCTATTTTCTTGCAATTGATGTTTAATCTTTTCTTCTTGTTTTCTTTCATTGCTTTCTGTAGGAGTTTTTGTAGCTTTCTTTCCGTGTCTGCTATCAACACTGTGTCATCTGCTGCTAGCATAATTAAAAAAAGAAAATGAAGAAGTAATCAAGAGAAGAGATGGGTACTGCCAAGTAACTTCTCTTGCTTTCCAACATAGCATTAAAGGCAGAAGTCCTGTATGGCAACCCAACAACCTTCTGGCTATATGATCAACTTCTTTTAAAAGAAAGAAAATCATTAAAACATCTGGAAAATTTAGATTGCTTTTTGAAAAAAAAAAAAAGACAGGTTTTACATTATTCCTCAACATTTGAAAACATTTCTCTGCAAAGCATCACAGATTGAATTGGAAAAAAAAAGCTTTACCAGGCAAGAAATATCAGGTGAGAATCATCATATGTGAAATATGACAGGTGAGATTGACTGTTAATTGATAAATTGTACACAACAGGAAAGAAACTGTCAAGTTGTTATCAGCCTGCCCCTTCCTCTGATAAATGTTAAAGAGCTGAAATGTACATGAAACAAATATCAAAGGTTATGACTGGTTATTTGTTGATGCAAGATTTATATTGAAACTGGATGTTGACTTTCTCAATGCAAATTATAAATACATGTATACAGACACTTATTCAGATACACCCACACAAAATGAGATCAAAAGAATTCCTGAGTGGATGTGAAAAGCATGGCCAGTAATAAAGTCACAGAAAAGAAATCACAATTTATAGTTGCCAGTAATAATGCCATCTATTTTTGTTGGATACTTTAAAAAATTTATGGGTCTGCTCTGTTTGCAAGAGAAATTCATAGTAAATCGATCCAAACTTTAAAAAAACATTTTCTAACAATGCCAGGGTCACATATTCAATATATTTCAAAGTTATGGAGTCCTAGTATCCCATATGACCTGAAGAAAGTCTCAATTTGACATTAAAATTTGAATTAAAGGTTCCTTGAATTTTCATTTTATTTATGAGACTGGGACTTTGTTCATTTTTTTTTCATAAGAGGCTAAGGTTTTGTCTACCTTGTTCTGTTTCTTTTTTTTTCTTGTTACTTTTTCCCTGGATTCATGAAAAGTTTATTACTGGAAATAAAAATCCAGGAAAACATTTTTGTTTTCACGTGCACAACTTACTTATAAAAATGGGAGTAGATAGGTTTGTCTATAGCTTAGTTCACAACTCTCCCAGGTCTTTTGAACAGGGGTAAAGGTTCATCCCTTGTTTCCTATTTATGTTTAGGATTGGGTTTCCAGTTTCTTATAAAGTCTTTTCACTCTCTTTCACTCCTGTGTGTTAGTGGCATTATTGCTCTGTTTGGGGTGAAGTGATAAAAAAAAAAATTTCTATTTATTTTTCTTAGTTTTTTTTTTTTTTTTTCTGTGAATATTAAACTTCCTTTTGTATATTATATATTATGTTAGCATAGTGTTTGTAGTCAAAGAAATGAGTCATATGGATAAAACATACAATTTGTTTAACTTTTGCTTAGCAGTAAGCAATTGACTTAGCAATTCATAAGTACTATCTGTTGTGCAAGTTTTCACATTGATGTAACAGAAGGCCGGATGGTACCATGTTTGTATGATATTTAGATAAAAAACAAAGATTAGAAATGATAGGGGAGTGAAGAAGATACAGATGAGAGAAGATCAAAGGCGGCTTCTTAGTTGTCAATATCTGTGAAATTTCCAGGAGGCCAGCTAGTTATCTATTTCTTTGAGATTTTGGAAAATATTTACATTTTAAAAAAAAATATCTGCAATAAAAGAAAAGAAAAAGCAAAAAGACTGCATTTATTTTCTGTGAAAGAAGCAGGACTAAAAATCCAGGAAAACATTTTTGTTTTCACACACACACACACATACACATTGTTATATAGTATCCAATAATGTGTGTGAGAGTGACTGATTGACACTCATTTACTCAATTTTCTCATGTAGTCAAAGCAGCTTAACAGTGTAACAGTGACACACCCAACAGGTTTTTCTTCTCAGTTGTTTAACCTGAGCAACATTGACTTCCTTGATAAATATTTCAACAAATAAAATCACTGGAACAATGGAACATTCATACTGAAAATGTCTACACTAGTTTATATGAAAGATTTCCTGATTTTACTGGTCTAGACACATTTGTGGAATAAAGTGGCACATTTATATTTATTTGAACAGTTATTGACATTTATTTGCTGTTTGAAAATTCTTCATTTGTTTTGAAATTCTCTTTATGCCAGAATTACTTAATCCCTTGTTTATTTATCTCTATCTATTGATCTCTATATCTATCTCTCTTTATCTATTGATCTTGATCTCAATATCTATCTATAAATCTCTCTCTATATATTTTTGTCTGTCTATCTTCTCTCTCTCTCTCTCTCTCTCTCTCTCTCTATATATATATATATATATATATATATATATATATATATATATATATATATATAGAGAGAGAGAGATAGTGCCCCCCAAAAAAGAAGCCACATCCCCGGCAATTTTTGTCTTCAACTTCTAAAAAAAAAAAATTATTTAAGAACGAAAAATGTTACTTATTTTTATTTTTTTTCCTAAAACAAGGTGGTCTTGGGGGGGAGGGGGTTGTGTTGCAAGAAAAAATTTGACTAGAACGCCATGCTAGAGCCCTGTGCAGATAGATTTTCAAAGAAAAGAGGTAGATGAAAAGAATTTCAACAAATGTTTACAATTCCATTTCAATCTTGCAACATTTATGCCTACCGGAAATTAAATGAGCATCATGCACACACACACACACAGTAATAACAAATTTCATTTTAAAACAACAATACTTAAATAGACTGGTCCCCTCAAAAAGGAAAGAAAACTACATATATGTCAAAAAGACAGCGATCAGTTTGACGTTGTATTTAAATTATAAACAGGAAAATCATCTAAAATAATAGAAAATTAATGTTTTTCAATTCTGACCAATTGCCTGAGTAGAAGTTCTTCAGAATGATAGGCAACAAAAACTAGTCGTGAAAATATTTTTGTCTGTAAGAAATTACTAATTAATATTCATGTCAGAAAGTAAAGGGTCATTTTGACATTTACTGTACATATTCTTTGTTTCAATAGTTATTTGGATTTTATGCTCAAAAAGCTTTATATTTTTATACAGTAATACAACAATCTTGTTATCTGTCTATATTTCTGAGGTGAGGTATTATATACATTATTCACATTATTCAGACTATTGTCCTCATCTTTGTCGCCATATTTATTACAACGTTTCATCCGTTGTATGCTCCAGCCTTCTTCAGGTGGTTGGAATGTCGAACTGAACCCTTTATTTCACTCACTGGGTTAGACTGTTCTAGTTCCACATGGCACAGTGGATAAAGGCGTTGGTTAGATCCAGTGACAGTACCCAAAGAGTGTGAGTTCAATACCCGGTTAAGGCAGTGGAGAACTTTCAGAGGGAAAATTAACAGGAGATAACTGATAACTGACATCCATTAAACATGACACGTTGTAATAAATATGGCGACAAAGATGAGGACAATAGTCTGAATATTGTAAATAATGAACAATCTTGTTCATTCCAGAACATATTCTGAGCTAATAATGTAATGTTTGATTTCTTTTTTGAAAATGTTTTCCTGCAGTGTATCGTTACTAATAATTCTAGTCATAATCTGTTATTTGTCAATAAAGATATTTAATTTTAAAGCTTTTTGTTTATTTTGATCAATTTTTTTAAAGATTTTATGTTAATATTACATTTTACAAATAAAAAAAAAACATAACTTTTGCAAATTCTAAAAAAAGTTGCTGAAGTGCCCTTAGTCATTGCTATGGTGCCCTTATTTTGGGTCCACCAAGGTAACTTTTGCCTGCTTTATTCTAGGCTAAACTCATCCATATATATATATATATATATATATATATATATATATATATAATCGTTCTGATAATAAAAGAACTCCTAAATTTGTTGATGAGGGCTTCAAACTCAACATGGAAGCCTTGAGGAATTAGTGCTGCCCAAGGTCAAGAGGCTGGTTGCTGGAAGACCTTATGTCTGGCAACAGGACTCTGTACCATGAAACACAAGCTGGAGAACACAATCATGGCTGTCAGACAATTTCTGCAACCATATCACCCCTTACATGTGGCCACTTAACTCCCTAAACTACAACCCCTTTGATTATAATGTGTGGGGTGCAGTTCAGCAAGAAACCAACAAAACCCCTTGTAACACCAAAGATGAACTGAAGGCAAGGATTATGGCAGTATTCATCAACTTAAACAAGGAGACTGTCCAAAACAGTTGCAGGAGATTCCGAATTCATCTGGAGACCGTAGTTGAAGTCAATGGTGAAATTTATTGAATTAATTTATTTTTAGTATTTCAAGATATGTTTGTGTTATTTTGCAAAATATATCTGTTAAAATGAGATGTCAGAGTTATTTTCATTTTTGCGTAATTTAGTTAGATAACAATTTATACATTGCACCCTGTGTGTGTGTGTATATACACGCACTCACATTTTAAGCTAGTGCACACACACACACACACACACACACACACACACAGACAGACATATATATATATTTTTTCTATATATATATATTTTTCTATATATATATATATATATATATATATATTTTTATATGTATATATATATATATATATATATATATATATATATATATATCTATAAAAGGCAGGATGTGTGTCTGTGTGTAACAAATGCACTGCCGTAATTTTCTGCGGATTTGCACCAAAATTTACATGCACATGCTCCAAGTTAGCGGGAAGGCCAAGACCAACTTTACATTCCCAACTCACATCGATAGTGGAAATAATCGATTTTTTTCATGCTTCTACGGCAGTTTTCATGTAGTTTGCGGCCATTTTCTACTGGCCAGAGTGAGAGCCTACATCTGACTGCCACGAATAGGCAGGAAGATTCTATTGGCCAGTGTGAGGACCAACAGCTGTCTGACATGAATGTTAACTAGCATAATCTCATCTGAAACCATCTTCAGGGATTGTATATCTATGGATGTGTTATGCATTAACAATGGAAATTCAAAATATTTTTTTACCTCTATGCAAGTTGAGTTGACAAGGCCCACAAGGAAGTCTTGTGTGTCGAAATAGCTATTCAAATGAGGTAACTTTGGATTTTTATTCTATGTAATTTATACACTCTGTTAAAAGCATTGAGCCCTCTTTGTGGATCAGTTTTAATATTTTATATTATTAAGATCCATTTGGATTATTTACCAATGGATTATTACCTCTGTGTGTGTGTGTGTGTGTGTGTATATATATATATATATATATATATATATATATATATATATATATATATATGGTGTCCTAAAATAATTTATTCACTCTTTAAATAGTAATAGTTAATAATACATTACTGTGATGTGAAAACTTATATGGATGAAAATATGCAAAACATGGATTGGAAGAGGGACAGTTGAATACCCATCTAGATCACAAGATTTGACACCCTTGGATTTCTTGGGGGGGGGTTCTAAAAGATAAAGTTTACAGCAGGAAACCTGAAACAATTGCTGCAATGAGAGTAGCAATTGAAGAAGAATGTGCTCAAATACCAGAGGAAATGATACTGGACATTTGAAGGTCTATTTCTTCAAGATATGAAAAGTGTATTGAACAGAATGGCAACCAGTTTGAGCATTTGATGTGAACTCATCATATGAACATTCTGCCATTGCCCTAAGTAGCTTTTATCCTATTAAAGTTAATTTTCTATGTTTTTTGTATATTTTACTCTCAAATTCTTTAAATGTCTATTCTTTCTCTTGTATTAATCTTATTTACAAGTCAAAATACATAAATTGAATAAGTTATGACGATCCAAAGAGTGTATACATTATTTTGGGGCACCCTATATATATATATATATATATATATATATATATACAGTTTTAACTCTATCGAAAGACACATTTTCTTTATTAAAGACTCTCAAATACTCAGGTTGGTAGCATTCAGTTATACTCTTTAAATTATGTAGTGCCTGTGCAGAAATGAATAATCCTATCACTTTTTATGGGTATTATACCAGTAAATAAATAAACCACCTTTCTGAAATTGTAGTTTTTGGGTTTATGTTTAGTGTGCATGTGTGCAATATTTTTTTTTTTTTTTTTTTTTTTCAGAATTAATGTTAAAAACCTGTTGTACATTTCAATGAAAATATCTCCACCAGGTGGAGAAGAAAATCATCAGGCACAAAAATGGTTGTTGGTTCATGTTATGTAGAAACTTGCCTTGCATGTGATAGAGAGAAATGGAGAGAAAAACATTGAATATGCAACAAACACGTGAGATACGATTTGACAAAAAAACAAGAAAAGAAAATGCAGTTCTTTATACAGTTGTTATTTTGACTTTATTTCAAGATTCTTGTATTTTGCAGGTGAATAAAAATGTACCGAGTGTTCCCTTACATAATGGAAAGTTCATATGCTTGACTTTTATATATATTGTTGGGTGTGAGCCTCCCTGCAGTCTAATGTAGTTGTATATTTCTAATACATGTTGGTGGTTGTTTATTGAGCTAGATAAAACACTTGGATTTCAAATGCTGATGCCTTTCCCCCCCAATGGAAGATTGGTGCAACACAATCTTCCTAATATTTTATTTCTTTCAGTTGATGTTTTACCACACTAAGTTGATCTCTGTAAAAAGTTTTAATTTATTTGGATGTCTAAGAACATATTCACTTTGACCTGCTTGCTGCCTGACTTAGTCATTTTTATCCACTGGTGCCAGTGTTCAAGCTTTTTTAGTCAAGATTTAGAATGCTGCTTTTAAAAGTAGGTAGACTGTCTCTGCACGAAAGATTAGCGCTACACAATCTTCCTAGTATTTTTCTCCTTTCAATTTGTTTACCAGGAAAAATTGGAGCAACACAATCTTCTGAATCCTTCCTTACATATCTTTGCCCCCTCTCCATGTCTTAAAAAAAAATCACTATTTTTAGATGATGCTTTGTTTGTATAAAACATGAATCACTTCAACTAAAATTTTTAATGATTTTGGAATTCAACCAATTTATTTCATTAGCAACTTCATGATATTTTTTTTTATTTGAATCTTACACTCTACAGAAATTTTTTTTTTTTTTTTTTTTTTAAGTGTATCACCACAAGCAAGGCTGGAGGCCACTATCATGCAAGGGGTTATAGAAGGGTTGGAGGAAGAGCAGATAGGAGTGGTAAAGGAGAGGATGTGGAGAAAGAAAAAGACAGTGGGTCGATCAAGGCAAGGGGGTTACAGAAGATTTGGAGCAAGAGCAGATAGGAATGAGAGGTGAAAGGATGTGGAGAAGGGAAGTGGATAGATCAAGGCAACTAGTGATGTCGATTGACGCTACACTTAAACCGTTGGAGATTGTATTTGTCAGGTAAACAGTAATAGGGAATGGAGTTCCATAGGCGAGATGTGCGAGACATGAAGCTATTCGAGTAGAAGAGACGTCTATATCTAACAGTTTCAACGGTGTAGGGGTGGGAACGGGATGCCAGCCTCGTAGGACGTTTAAATTCACAAGGCCTAGGGACAAGCGAAAGCAGCTCCTCTGAGCAATTACCGTGAAAGTATTTGTAAAAAAGACAGAGCGAGGCAACATTGCGTCTGTGAGAGAGCGACTGCAGACGAGATGACAGATCAGGGCCAATCATATTGCATATCCGTCTATCTAGAATGTATTACATTGAAATTGTAGAAATCAAATTCACTAGCAAGTCATCCTAAAAAACAGATAATGGAGTAACAAAATTCTGACTTGCTACCGTCTTGCAATCCATCACAGCTGGAAAAAATGCAGGCCAACATGGACTTTTGTGACTACAAAAAAAATGGAATGTCAAAAAGAGTTTTCCTATGACATCACTTTTATTCTAACTACCTTCACTCCCTAGCAATGTTTGTTTTTAAAAGTGATGATTAGAATTGGAATAAAACCTGAACATATGATAAAAGTGAACTTGTTCTTGAGAATTTACAACAAAAATATTAAACATTATTTATTTATTGTTTATTTATAAGAATAATTTTATATTTACAACATTCAAAAAACTAATGCAATTGTATTAAGAAGACGAATGCAATGCAATATTTATCATTTACCAATTTATAAAGAAATAAATATGAAAACATTTTTTATTCATAAATTTATAAACATTTACTAAATAATTAAAATATGGGAACTAACTATAAGTAAATCTTTATTTACCATTTTATAAAGTTCTAATCAATTGGCAATTAGCCGATGTTTTGCCAACAATTCCAATAATCAGTCTAATGAATAAATAATGTTTATTATTTTTGTTGTTAATTCTCAAAAACAAAAAATATTTATAAATTCATTTTCATCATATGTTTAGGAGGTTTTATTAAAATTCTAATCATTACCTTTTAAAACACTAAGCAGTACCAAAGGGGTGACGGTAGCTAAAATAAAAGCAGTTTCATGGGAAAAACCATCCTTTTGACACTCCATTTTTTTGAAGGTCCATGTTTACCAAAATATAATTATATTTATTGTTAAAATTGTTAACTTCAAATACTCATGCTAGTAATTTTAAATCATCGAGATGAGATAGAAAATAAATAGATCTCTTCTGTTTATTTTTTTTAGTAGTGGCCCAACACTAGGTGGGGACCTTGGGGTCTCCTGAGCTGCAGCCTATATACTAGCCCGTATGTAAATCCGGCACTAGTTGTGGTATAGGGATTCTGTTTCAAGTTAAGCTGTAAATGATGAATGTTCGAAAATAAACATCATTAAATTGTAATGATAAATAATTTTACAGAAGTGGTAAATCTGGGATTGGTTGTATATGCATAGAGTGCATGCTTCTGTAATTATTCAACAGGTTTAAAGCTAATATTTATCATTTGAATATTGGCAAAGGTTTAAACTTGATACTTTTATAATTGCCATATTATTTGCTGGATTATAAGTCAAAAAGTTTACAAGCATATTTGGGGAGACTATTATTTTTGCTGTTCAGTCCATATTTTTTTTATGGGTGGTTTAACTCCACTCCCTGTTAAAATACCAATGAACAGGACACAATAATATTTGCATAATTTTTTTCCTTCTTAACATTCACTTTATATGCCAGCAAATATATTTGCACAAGTACAATCATAGTCTACACAATATATAATATAATCAGGTGTGTAAATTCAGGTATGTTGACTCCACCACAGATTTTAATTTAACATGTTGCCTGCCATGTTGTCATATATTGATAATGTGACATTTCAGTTTATACAGTATCACCAGATACTGATGATGGTTCTATTTTCATTTTAAGTTGCTTTGTCAAGTGTTGAAGACACTCTCTCTTTATATATTCACATGAATTTGAAATAAACAAATCTCTAACTTTCCTTGATATCTTATTAATACGTAACAATAAGAAATTAGACTTTAAAGTTTATTGTAAACACACTAAAAAAGATGATGTAATTAATTTCTAATCCTCCCCACAATCAAAGAATAAAATCAGGATTAGTGATAGGATTCTACCTCAGAGCTCTTAGGATATGTAACCCAGAATACCAAAGTGAAGAAGAGAAATATATTGAGAAAACATTTAGACTTATTTACTACCCACATCATTTCATCCTAAATACTGGAAAACAAGCTTACAAAATCCACAAAGCCAAAAACTAGACACCTCCAGTAGTACTTCTAACAAAAGTAACACAAAATTCATAATCCTACCATCCAACACTCTTTCCACTAAACTTTAAAATATTAGTTCTACCTAATACTAGGATCTTTACCACCACCTCCAAGGCAATCAGGGATAAAATTAGAAAGAAAAATAAATTTAACACTAATTCAAATGCCGGTATTTATCAAGTAAATTGTTTACAATGTGAAAATGTTTATGTAGGGGAGATATCACGTGGTCTAAAAGCCCATATTTATGAGAGTCTAAAAGAGATTTACATTTAGACAATCATTCAAACTCTCTCATAATATGCAGAAACAAAACTGGCCATAACTTTGATTTTACTAATGTCACCCTAAATAAGAGAACATAATTCTTTAAAGAGAAAATGCTTTGAAAGCTTAATAATAACAATATTACCAACTATAAGGACACATCAAAAGCATTATATTACACTGCCAACCTTTATTGAATCCATTCTTAAAGAATCTAATGTATGTCTATCTAAAACAAAAAGCAATGTCTGTGGTAACCTGTGAAATTTTGGGAAAATTCTTATGACTTCTCTTAACTTTTCCTTGAATGCTTTACAAATGTATAGTAGGTATAAAAAAATCTGTAATCTATATAATAAATGCAAATGTAGTGTGTCACTGTGTCACACTTTTTCAACTTTACTCCTAGACAATAGACCATTTTAGAATCAGGCAGACTCCGTGAACAAATTAAAAACATTTCAGGACAGCTCCGGACCCACAATCCTGAAATTTGGGATTCCTAATTTTTTACTACTGTGATTGTTTTCGGCAATTTTTTTATATGATTTTTTGCAACAAATTTTTTTGTATGATAACAGTTTTTATAACATGGAAATAAATTTTGGAATAATAAAAATTAATTGCGAAATCCAGTGAAAATCGCCCATGAAATAAAAATAATTGTTTGTATGGAAAGTAAGGACATTACGTATATCAAACTGTCTTTAAATTAAGTGGTGGCAGAAGAATTACCATTTAACTTTTAAAAGGTAAGCTTAAATATTAATGCGATACTTAAATGTAGCGATCAGTTTTGATTTATTCTGTGGTTTATTGTTGCCTATCACATCTACTCCTCCCTACATATTATGATGAAGGCCCAATCAAGAGCCCTCAGCAGGAGCAAGCTTAAATGCTGCCCGATAGGTCAGCTTTTAAGCTAATTATAAAATAAAATGTACATCACATTTATAGCCTGTAATAATGCTTCTTTATTTACCATGAAGCATCTAAGTATTAGAAAATAACGTATATTATATAATTTGGAAAATCTGAAAAAGAATATGCACAAAAAAAGAAATAGCTGTTACCACAAGATGACATGGCTTCTAAGGTTAAGAAAAAAGCTTTGTTCAGCATTTTCTCAATGAATATTAGCATCAAAAAAAACTTTTATTGATATCTAACATATTCTTATACAAAATATAAAAAAAAATAGTGGCCACAAATGACCCTGTACTGATTTTGGGTTGGTAGTAGTAAAGTGAAAGGATATTGAAAGATTTGAATGTATGAACTGAAACTTAAATTATCTTCACAGATTTTAGTTAGTGAGATGTAATTGCATTCAAAATAGGATTTTATTTGGTGTTCAAATGTTTCAACAAATGTTTACCTTTATCTATATTAAATTCTCAATTTAAATTCCTCTTTAAAAAGTTTTTTATTATTTTTTTTGTTTCACTTAATGAGAAAATATCTTAAGTTCCAACTTAATTTAGAGAATTTATTTGAATTATTTTTTTTAATAATTTCAATTGCAGAGAATAAGATTGAAACCTATAATCCTTTGTTTGTCTCAATTAGGCAGACAGGTACTTAATATTGAGCCACAGTGGCTTATAATCTACTAAACATTATAGTACTTTGTCTGTTATTTAGTAGATTAGACACTAGAAGATACAGTGTAATTTCTATACACAGGCATTAATACAAATCAAAATCAAGAAGAATATTAGAAAGCTTGTTATAAAACTATTTCTGAAACGAAGGTTAACAACTGATCAATTTAAAAATAAATCTTATTCTTATGTGATCTCTTAATACATCTTTCCTTAAAATCTAATATTTTACAAGTATTAAACCAATAACAAAGGTTAAAAAAAACCTTATTTCATAAAGCTTCCCTTGAAGTAACATTCATTATCACCTGAACAATTGAACTATGTTCTTCTTCTATGAGCTGTGTCCTTTCAGGATATAAGCAGTCATGTCTCTCCACAATTTCCTGTCCTTTGTAGCACTTAATAAATTTTGTTTTTTGTTATCTCTCCTAAAACTTATTCTGCCATTGATTTACTCAAGCTCACTAGGTAGGTTATGTGTTGTTGTCTTCTGTCTTCTTTACCTCAATCTGTCCTGTGAGTATCAAATTTTCCAAGTCTGTTTTCTTCATTATGTGCCCTAGAAATTTCAACTTTCTCTTCTTGATGTTAAATATGTGTCCTTTTCGCTGAAGCTTCATCATTGCTCACATGTTTAGTTCATGGTATTCTCAACATCCTTCTGTAGAACCATATTTCTGTTGCTTGAAGTTTCTTCTTTCATTTTTGAGGAGATTGTTCATTATTCACTGCCATATAGGTGGACTGATATTACATAATTGTTCAGTACTCTTTGTTTGAAATTTTCCTGTTTCTTAATACTTTGCTTAGATTTTGGATTGCATCTTTCACTATCTCAATGCACCTTCAGATTTCAGTGTTGCACTTTCTGTCCTCTGCTAAAACACTTCCCAGATATTTAGATGTTTTTACATGTTTGATTTTGTTAGCTCTAATTTGTAATTTGCATGTTGGGCTGTTCCTTTTGTTAAAAACCATGCATTCTATTTTCTTGTAATTTCTTTCTTCTTGCTTTCTTCCATCACTACCTTCTGTAGGAGTTCTTGTAGTTTGCTTTCTATGTCTGCTATCAACAATGTGACATCTGCATGTTTTATGCTGTCAAGACCGTGTCCACCAATAATGAATCCTGGTAGGACCTGGTAGAATTCTCTGAGAATTGCCTTACTGTATTGATTCAATAAGTTCAGTGAGAAAACATCCTTGCTTTAGACGTCTTGTTTTTTTTTGTTTTTTTTTTGTTTTGTTTTTGCATATTTACTGAATTCATGTTTTATCCATATGCAGGTGTTTTGCTCCCAGTTTAGGTTCTGGATTATTCTAATATCCTTCTCAAATGATAAGTTTTGTTATATTAGCTGATAGTCTGATGAAATTATCATTCATTTGCACTTGGCTTTTTAGGCAATATTACGAAAATGGATCTAAGAGTCTGTGTTCTTTTTATCTATGTTGGGTGTGTTTCTCTCTCTCTCTCTCTCATATATATATATATATATATATATATAAAAAGTTTTGTCTTTTTGTTATTTCTCCCAGACCCTGTTCTGCTATCCATTTGTTCAAGGCAATTAAGTATGTCACATGCTGTTCTCCCCTGTCCCTCCTTCCCTCTATTCATCCTGTGAGTATCAGATTTTCCAAGCCCTTCTTCATTTGTGTCCCAGAAACTTCAGCTGCCTGTTCCTGATGTTAAGTGTAAGTTTCCTCTTTGTTTCCATTCTCTCACATGTTCAGCCTATGGTATCCTTAGCATACTTCTGTAGAACCACTGTTGCTTCAAGTTCCTTCTATATCTTTGAGGAGATTGACTAGAATTTGATGCATACAGGAGGAACAGATATCACAGTACTCTTTTCTTTGTTTACAATGAAATTTTCCTGTCTCTTAATACTCTGCTTAGCATTTGGAGTGCATCTTTGGCGATCCTAATATGTCTTTGGAATTCAGTGCTGTACTTTCTGTTCTCTGTTAGAACACTTCTCAGATATTTAAATTTCTGTACCTGCTTGATTTTAGTATCCCCGAATCTGTAATTTGCATTTTGGGCTCATCTTTTTAATATTTAGAATTAATTACATTGTAAAATCTTTCTTTAAAGCTTTTTAACAGAAATAAGAGCCTTTTATTGATAAAAAGTTTAAAGAAAAATATGTTCAACATTTTTCTTAGAAAAGAGGGTTATTTTTATAATTCATTTGACTATTGTCAATAAATATGAGAACTTTAGCTATATAACAATGTTTTTAAAAGTGTATCTCCTCAAAGTTGCAAAGACCTTGTCCAACAGATAATCTTAAGACAAGAGATGAAGAGAATTTTGATAAGTATATTTATAGATAATCCATAATCAATTAGCAAACAATTTTGTTTATTTTGCTGCTTATTCACATCTTGAGAACCTGAAAATAATTCCCTCTACATATTTATAAGAATATAAAATAATAAATTAAATGAAACAAATTTTACAGTTAAATTGTAGATAAAATTTGCTAAAGAGGTTAACATGAACATACTCCATCTCACCAGACTGATTTAGTTGTTGGCAGGATATTAAAGTGATATCACAAAACATTAAAGAATTCAAAATGAAAAAAGTTAACTATTCAGGGAATTTTGTGAATCCACTGAATGACAAGCATACACACACTATAATTAAGTCATATTAGAATTAGCCAAATTCCAAAATACAGTAGATATGTTATACAAGTACGACTTTTTTAAAGGCATACCTACACAAATTTATCAGGTGTAAGAGATTTGGTGAAAAGACATTTTTAAAAAATTTATGCATTTTATGAATAAAGAATATCTTTAAATTTATTAATAAAATCAATTAATTTCAATGATGTTCATAATTTCTTTAGATAGTTTCCATCAAACATCCCGCTTTAGATTGCTTTGTGGGTGAGGGGATTTTAAAAATCAGCCTAAACTTGGAGGATGGAGAACATTAAAGTGATCTATTAAAGACAAAGAGAGATAACCAAAAATGAATGCAAGCAAAGAAACTGTTTTTCAGCCAACCCCCACCTCAGATTGTGAGGGACAGAAATTTTCTTCAATTATGAGATGAAAAATGAACAGAATGTTTGAGAAAATGTGTCAATACTAAATGATGACTGTTAAAAAATAAACATCATTTTCAAGAGCAATTTGACCTCCATTTGATACCAGTTTTGTTATTCAGTTTGGTCTAAGACTTATTTTAAAAGGATTGGAAACCTTACTTATCAAAGTTATTTCTCTTCAATAAGTTAACATTATTTTTCTATTTTATAAGAATATTTCTTAGTGATTTTATATTTGTGAGTTCAAAAGTTATGCTGTTAAAAATAAACTAAAAATGGTATTTTCTTGATATTGAATGATCCAAATGTTAACTTTGCCTTATAAATCTGGACATACACTTTCAAATGGAAAAATGTTTGATTTATTGTACATTATTTTTCAGTTTTTTTTTCTTCTTTTTGTCTTCAACAAACTGAGAAAACCTGAACAATACAGAAATGCTCCAATTTTTTTTTTTTACAGTAAAAGGCAAGTAAAGTGTGTAAATATTTTATAAGTGTTAAATAGAAGGAAGAAAACATTGAAATAACTAATAATTGCTTGTTTGATCTTTGTTTCTGTCTTATTTTTTTTCTTTTCAGAAAGATCACTTTAACATCCTCACCCGATTAGTCTGGTTTTGTTGGGGGCTGTTAAAGTGATCGCTCTTCAGAGAAATAACGTTTAAAATCCATCTACATTAGAACCAATGAGTGACAAACTGTTCCAAGCTGTCATTATTCCTCTACTTATGGAGAATCTGTTAGCAATTTGCTGGTTACAACAAAGCAACCTTTGAAAATCTCTCTCTAATCCTAACCCCATGAGAATTTATATGGCCTCTCACAGATTTGGCCATAATGCAATGAAACATGTATTTTTTTGGGGAACAAGATCTTTAATTTTTTTTGGTCATATTATTTCTTACGTCTTTTCCAATTTCCATAATTTTCTTTAAATTATGACTGTTTATAGTAGAGATCTTCACAAAAAATTTGCTACCTAAAGTTTCAAATGAATTTTTAAAAATGAGAAATCTTTCTTGAAACTTTTATTTTATTTTTAATTTCAAACTAATAGATTAAAGTATTTCAAAAACTAATTTAAAACTAATTTAAATTGACTGGGAGGATCTTTTTTTTTCTTTTTTTTTTGTTGCTAAAATAGCTGATTAGCACCCTTTTATAGTCTTTCATTGTAATATAATTTTTTTTTGTTAAAATATCTTCCAAAAATAAAATGTACTTTTCTGAAACTTTATTTGTGAAATATTAGCTGATTTAAAGTATAATTAATCTGATTTGAAACAAATATTATTTACATTTCAAGAAAAAATTTTTCATTTTTAAAAATTCGTTTTAATCCTTAGGTATCCTTTTTTTTTTTCTGATTTTTGTGAAGGTACCTAAATTAATACAAAAATTTAAAAGATTTAAAATCTGATAAAGTATTCAAATTAAAATTTTTAAGGAAAGTAAACAATTCTTGTAAAAATTCATTATTCATTGAAATTGTTTGGTTTGTTCAGTTCTTTGCTTATGTCACTTAAATACTTTATATGAAACTTGTAGAAATGAGCAAAACAGCATGAATAGCAGAACATTTTCCCGTTGAGACTGTTTTAGGTGAGAGGGGATGTTCATATGGCCACTTTCATTGTAATGTAAGGTAATCAGAAATATTTTCTGTCATTTAAAAAAAAAAAAAACTTTAATAATTTGTAAATATTATTTTAATTGTGGATCACTTCTGTTTTGTGTGAAGTGTATTCTTATTACTTGATTTTATTTTCATCTCTATAGGATCCCCACCCCCTAAGAATTCTCTAATTGAAAATAAAATAAAATCCAATTCTAGTGACAGGGAACAAAGGCACTAAATATTTTGTCTTGAGAATGATAGTAACATTCTGTAAATGATTTTAATAGGGAAATTGCTTTTTCATTTAGTTTTCCAGATAATTATTATTTCTTCTCCTCATAACATTGAACAGCTGAAAAAGAAAGAAATTGGCAATCTTGATCTTGACGAAAAGATTCCTTCCTCCATTACAGTATAAAAAAGAAAACAAAGCATACCAATATTTGCAACTATCAATGTATTTTAAAGATTTATTCTTGATTGACTGAATTGTTTCATTTTTCTACTATGTTAACAAAATTCAGTATAAATTGGTAATATTGAAAGGATTGATATAACTAGATTCTATATTTGGATCCATTTTCACTTGTAACATGTTTAAAACTCATTTTACTGTCTTATATGGTGATTTTATTTTTAATATATGAAATTTGAAAAATTAAAAAAACAAAAATGTAACCACAAATAGAGCACAAAAAATTGCACTTGTTTCATCTACAGAAGAAAGATACTTGACACAATTATTATTTTTTATTTAACCTGTAGAACACCTCAGTGCTGGTCTATTAAGCGTGTGAATTTCAATTTTTGAGAATCTGTAAAAATACTTGAAGCCTAGCATTCAGGATTACACTGATCCATATCCTGATAATAAATAGGATAATTCTGAGTTCTAGTAGTTGTATAATTTGTTTACATATTTTTGTGAATAATTTGAAAGTATTTTTGTTTTCTTTTTTTTTTTTTTTTTTGCCTGCTTGTGAAATAGATGAGAGAAGTGATCAAGTTCTGTCAGCTGTGGCTGTGGCTATTGTTATCTTTGTGTAAAAGGAGGATTTACCTGGTGGGCAAGACTCGTGTAACAAAAGGAATTATGTAATCTCACCTGTAAGTGGAATAAGGCTGTTTAGATGAGCAAATTTATATACTCACAATTGCAGATTTATTCTCAGACTGGCAGGTCTGAAATATCCAGGATAATGTATCAGTAAGTTCACTGGGTTCTAATCTTTACAATTTAACCTGGATCCCTAGGCTGTGCACCCCACCTTTCTGGATCAATCTCCAGATCTTTTCTGTTAATTCACCCCAAAATAAAACAAATTTATATTTACTAAAATTCAAGCCAAATTTTCCCAGAGCAAGGCCCTTCCATTGCACTCCCATTGGGTTGACCTTCACCTTAAATGTGGGCAACTTCGGTGTGCTATTTCTAACTGTGGGGCCTCCATTTGTGCTCACCCTGATAAACAAGCCAAAAACAGATCTTTTTCTTTATCACATTGTAAGAAATTCCTTCTAAGTACCTCAATATTATCACCTGCACTTACAAAATGTGAATAACTTCCTGATTTTTGGTAATTTTTCATTCTGAGGTTTTGAGTTGTTGCAGGGCAATCTAAACAAATTTTGATTTGAATTTTATAAATTCAAAAGAGTGCCAAAAATTTAATAGAAAAAGCAAACTTTGATTTAAAAAATTATAATTTATTGGGGTGAATTAATATTTGTGATAAGTAACTTTACATTATTTGGGGTGAATTAACAGAAAATAACCCAGTCTCACATTCATAATACCACCACATTGAAAGTAGTAAATTATTTTTTTACATGTGTGTGTGTGTGTATATATATTTGTGTGTGTTTCATTTTTTTCTAAATAGAAAAGTGTCTGTTATAAGCTGGCAAATATGGTAATTTAATCTGACAATAGAATTCCACATTTTTTGTTTTCCCTTCTTCACTTTGTGATGATTTATGCATTGGCATTATTTTAAGTTCAATATTGATTTGATATGCATGTTTACTTTGCTTTTTATTGTGTCAATATTAATATTTCATGAGATTTTGTTTTCCTTTATTATTTTCAAATGATATTATTTCTGTCTTCTTGCCAGAATTGTGATATTTCACTTTGTCTCTTCATGAATGTGACAAGTCTGTTTTAAACCAAAGTTAAAAATATCTCATGAGATATTTAGAAAAAATACATTTAAACTCAAAAGTGACAACCTTTCTTTGACTTTGAAAGTATTTCATCAAAAAAAATTTCCTGTACCTTAAAATTAAAGACAAGAATATTTTGAACGTTAGAATTGAATAAATGCATTTATGTATACTTTGTCAATTTACGATTTTATATCAAAATGTATTTTGAGAAATACCAAATAAAATAGCCTTATTTATAACATAAACAATGAAAATATCCATATTTGGAATTTTTATTTTACCAACCTGAGCCTAGTTTTAATGGCTAATGAAAAATTTCACATTCCCCATCCTCTAAAAAGCCATTTTTGTTAATTTTAGAATACTTTAATTTCCAGTATCTGTCTATATTTCTGAGATGAGGTGTTATGTACACTATTTACATTAGTCCTCAAGGACACATGGCACAGTGCATTAGTTAGGTCCAGTGACAGGACCCAAAGAGTGTGAGTTCAATACCTGATAAGGCAGTGGAGAACTTGGAGTGGGGAATTAACAGGAGATAACTGATACCCATTAGACGTGGCACGTGGAACTAGAACAGTCAACCCCAGCAAGCGAAATAAAGGGTTCAGTTCAACATTCCAATCACCTGAAGAAGGCCTGAGTGTACAACGGCCGAAACATTGTGATAATTATGGCAACAAAGATGAGGACAATAGTTCAAATAATGTAAATAGTGCTTTAATTTCCAATTAATTTATAATTACAATAAAGTCAAAAATGGCTTATTTGGATAGTAAACAATGCTGATACAGTTTCAACTTTTTTAAATACCAAAATTGGTAAAAAAGTTGCTTGCATCTAGTGACCTATAAATTTAAGCAAATTTCAATTTTTTATAACCTCTGAACCATTTGTTCAATTAAACTGAAATTTTCAGCATTGATTTCTCTCCATAAAAAAGGTGTCACCAATATAAATTTCAACCAAATACAAATTTAGTGCCCATCAGAACTATGGTGTGATTTGGTACATGTGGGATCCATATATATATATATATATATATATATATATAAGATAAATATAAATTTCTCTATATCAGAACGATGTTAAGTAAATAAATGACAAAGTGGAAAAAATTCTGTGTAATGTATTTTGTCCTCTAGAATTTCATTGGTTTAAAGTAAAGTTTAATGTGTTGATGGAATTATATATGTGTAGGAGAGGGAAGGGCAGATATAAAAACACAAATGTTGCTTATAACGATGCACTGAAAAGAAATGCTGAACATGTTGGAACATTGAAATATTAATTTTGAAACTAAAAATTATTTCTTAGATGTGTCAAGACATGTCGTCTATCTGATTTCATTTCGTTTCCTTATGCATTTGTTTTTGTTTTTATCACTTTTAGTTTTAAATATCCCACATTGTAATATTAGGTTGGTGCAAAAAATAATGTTGTTTTTTGACGTTCTAACATATGTGAGAAAACGACATTATTTTTGCACCAACCTAATAATAGAAAATCTGTCAAGAAAAAACATATGTATAAAGGTTGGAGATGGATGTATGGATAGTGTGATAGTTATTAGTGTCTAAAGTAAAATCAGTGGCAATTTAGAGTGTGTCCTACTGATCAGTTTCTGCTTTAGTGTGTATCCTACCACCACATTTGCATCCTAGATTATTAAGGCATTGTCCCGACTTTTTTCTCAATATGTTAAGACATTCTGAATGTTTTATTTAAACGATTCAAATCTCTTGTTTTATGACTTTTTTTATTTTAAATTTGATAATACAACAATAGATGGCATTCCTCCTTCCATTTTTGCTTTTCCCCTTACGTTAGATTATGTAGGATACACGGATCGGTAGGACAGACGATAAAGCAGCACTGTAAAATCATCAAGCTGAGTTCAAATTAAAGTTGATTCTGTTGCATTCACTTCACACTAATCCCCTTGTAAAAGGCATGAATCCATCTTTTTCCAGTTATAGGTTAAATAGCAGATCTTGCTAGACTTTCTTGCTTGGGGTTAGCGGCCAGTCTAAAAGAAAAACTCTGAATTCAAACTGGAGAAAAGCTGTTTGGAGATTTCATCGCACATTATGCATCATTTCTCTGTTATCAGTTCTGAAAAGTATGGTTTACTCTACACAAACCTTCCCCATTATAACCAAATAATCTGTGTGGTTAGTCTGTCGATTCAGTTCTAATCTGAACTGTTGTGCCCTCACATGTCAACAGAAAAGTTCCAGAAAAGGCTAGAAAAAGTCCTGCCGCTTCTTTTGCTGCAATAACTTTAGATTTCTTGTTTGATTATATAAGGCATAGTTTTGCATATAACTTAGTGTTGAGATCTTGCCTCTCTCTTTTTAGGGATATTTAATGTTAAATAAATAATTGTTGAATAGATCGAACCCCTAAAAAACAAGTATATTTGAGATACTGCATATTTTATGAGTTCAAAAAGGATTGAAGTAAGTTGGGAAGTGGCAAAGAATATTTTCCCAAGTCTGTGAATATCAAATTTAAAGTATTGGGAAATGCCAGCAATGGTTTACTCAGTTTTAATTGCAGAATCTTAACTTTAAAGATTCTCTTTGTTCAGTATGACTGATTTCAATTGACAATCAAACTCTTCCAATGAGAAAATCTTAAGCTGACAGCATGAGAAATGGCACAGCAGGTCATTACATCCCGTCTCTATGAATTGTATAAAGTGTCAAAACTTGGCCAGTGGGTTCCACATAATTTGACTGGGTTTTTTAAATTTATCACCAAGTCCTTAAGGACAAATTACCAAACCATTTCTAGAAAGGATTATCATCAATAATAAGCTGAACCTTCACAATCATATTTGGTAAAAGAAATTATACTTGTGGCCCCCAAAGTCCTGCACCTGTAGCAGAATCAAGGTGGATGTGCAAAGGGTGTAATGGATAGCGGCTTGGAATGAGAAATTGGAAAGCTGAGTTCAAATTTTAGTCGGGTTTGATATGTTCACTTAGGCACAAATATAGAGATATTTTCAACATCTGGAATACCAGTCTTTACTGAAACAAGTTAGCTTCACTGATAGAAGTTGAAAAAGTGTGCTACTCTTTCATGACAATACAAGACGATAGATTGTAAAAGGCAAACACAATTTTGGCTCAGAATATGGGAGTTTTACCCCATCTGTCTTACTCTCCTGGCCCTGCCCTATCAGATTATCACCTTTTCAAATCTTTATGGTATTTCATAGATGGTAAATATGAACATGTTAAAAGAAACATAGAATCTTACACAGTCATTAATAACTTGCCTTCTTGATGGGATTATGTCATTTAAAATGGATTAGTAAAATGATTAGCTTGTTTGAATGTGCAATTGATCATGGAATATAAGTTAATTATTTGGCAATAAAAATATGACAAGAACATGATTTTCTTTTCTTTATCTCTCTCTACATGTGTGTGTGTGCACGTGTGTGTGTGTGTGTGTGTGTGTATATATATATATATATATATATATATATATATATATATATATAGTTTTAAGATGTGCTATATTTATGAGATAAAGTGCTCAATATTAGAGATGGAGCATATATAAATATAAAAGTGAACATTGAAGTCAACACTCAGAGGTGACAGGCTGTTTCATGCTAGATGCAATCGTCAGCCCTGATGATTGTGCCTAGTATGAAACAGCCTGTTGCCTCTGAGTATTGACTTTAATGTTCACTTTATATATATATATATATATATATATATATATATAATATGTATAAAATCATGTATTTTACACAGCAGATATTTATTTTTGAATATGTTCACTTTTCTTTTCAGTATAATTAATTCTGTTGGGAATGTTATGCATGTAGATCAAACATACAGTAAAAGGTTTCAGGCTGCATACTTAGTGATCCTCTCTGGTGTGTGTGTGTGTACGCATGTAAAAAAAATGAAGAAGTGACAAAGTTCTCAGTCTAAACAAGATGGCATTTAAAAAAAAAAAATCTGATGTTTGTTCATTTAGACAGATTTTGGGAAGTGGGTTAGGCTGAGAACTTTTCAGCACCCACATGTGGCTGCTATAGCATAAAATTAAGCTTAACAGATCATTCGTTCAGTTAAAACAGTGACCTTGTGTCAAACTGAGTAAATATTGGCATAAATACATGTTTTATGTGTCCCTCAAAGGAAAAGTATAGAATACCCTCAAATTATGTCACACAATTTTGTTTTGTTGTATTCATTATGGGTAATGATATAAAAACCTTCTGACATTTTAGAACGCATGAGATTGGGTAATTTTTTAGATGCCATTGTGAGAGGAGAAGTTGATTGGTTGTAGTTATGTGTGTTGGTCAAGATTAATTGCTCTGTGTGACATCATTCATTGACTATTTGGAGACAAAAGTTTCTGCTGTTGATCTACAACATAGGTACAGTATATATATATATATATATATATATATATATATATATATATATATATATATATATATATGATGATTGACTCTCCTGTCATTTTCAACATATGAGTGTCTTTTAGCTCAGTTTTTATGTTTGTTTCATATGAGACAACCATACTGCATGGGGTTTGCAAACAAGTCCACATGAAGGACATGCTGAAGTGTTGACTGTCATATGTGCTAATGTATTCGCCCAAGATTTAGTGTTGCTTCTTAATTCTCGCAGATGTTTGAGATGATTCTTTTCAAAGTTAGTTATACCTTGGTAGCAAGTGTTTCTCCAATTTTTGCGGTTTTGAACAGCAAGTTTGATCTCGTCTATATGGATGTTTGCAGCATTTAAATTGCATTTAAGTTGAAGCATAACCAAGGACGGCCTATATGATGCTTACCATGACAAAGTTGGCTATACAGGAGAATTTTCAGGATCCAATCATCACTCATTCTGATGACATGACCAACCCATTTGAACTGTGATTGCATCAGAAAGGATTCGATATCACTGATGCCATATTTGATGAAAAGATCAGGGTTAGAGATTTTGTCCTGCCATGTATAACCTCAAATTGAACAAAGACAGCATTTATGAAAAGCATCAAGTTGATTGATGTGCGTCCTGTATGGCGTCCATGATTCTGACCCATAAAGAAGTTGTGAGAATGACTGCTTGATAGACACCGGTTTTCATTTTTAGTGAAATCCCATGAACATCCCATATGTGTGTGCCTATATATATATATATATATATATATATATATATATATATATATATATATATATATATTTTTTGTCATCCACAGGCAGACTGTTTCGCTGTTTCACAGCTCATCAGTGTGGCTAGACATTCCGGTTGCCGCTAGCTTGGATCGAAACGCGACTGAACGCGTCAGTCGGAACTTCTACCACTAAACCGTCGGCGCACGGCAGGGTTGAAGGTGAATTTTAGCGTGTTTATTTTTAGATTTAGATAAACACACAGTGACTGACAGTGACTCAATTCTGCCGAAGAGTCGTGCAATATTAGCTTAAATAGTCACTGTTTACAAACTCACACCTCAAACCAGAGAGCTCAACTGAAATTAATTTTTCAGGAGCCAATATATAAAATTTTATTTTTTCTTTCTAATATAAACATTTGCACTCTGTACATAGAAAATGTATATAATCAAAGCTAGTGTATTAATTACGGCTAGCTCAATTTAATTGACAAATAGACAGGAAACGATTGAACATATTTTTATTTTTATTTTTTTAATTGATTGTCTTGTTTTAAAAATTACTTTTTTTAACATTTTAAACTCTGTTCTTCTAGTACATTATGAATTTTTCTCATTGTTTTTATTTGATTTTAAATGCTTTTATGTCTACATTTACAAATACAGAAGTTCACTTTGACATTTCATTCATATCAGTCATTGTTCTTTTTATTTAAATCCACCATATTTACTTCTAAGCAGGAAACAAACAATTTCTTTGATAAAAATGTTACAAAACTTTTGAATGTTTCTTGCAATAGTTTTATTTGTTTTCTATTTATTTTTATTGAATTCATTTTATAAAGCAATATTTAAAAAGGTCAAATCAATTACCTTTTGATGTTTTTATTTTTAGTCACTTTTGTAGTGACAAACTTTTGCAGAGTACAAACTGGCCTAATGAATTTGAGAACAGGAAATAAAATCAACCAAATATTGTTGAATTCTGGTGACTGATTGTTTGAGAAATTCATGAACCAAAATCCTCTTTGTTTCTCTGCTAAAATTTTGTTACTAACCATCAAAATGTTGACCTTTAACTTCTCTTCTTTCCTAGTATCTGATTTCTTCATAAAAAACAAATATATATTGTTTAGTAATAACATGTTATAGACTGCTTTGACACTATGCATCCCTCCCCCCAAGGACTGGATAAGGACACCCACATAGAAGTGGATGTTAAATGATTTTATCTGAGGTTGAAGTGTTTGGTGTTTTTTTATGACCAACAGTAAAAGTAAGATTTTCAAAGTAGCCATCTGCTGACCAAAAGGGAATAAAAAATGAATACATAAAATGAAAACTTTCAGGAACAATTGACCAAAAGTTAGAAAGTTCCATGTATATGCTGTTAATCAAGAGAGTTCTCAACTGCCTATTAGGAATTTGCATTTCTACATCACATGTAGAAATGAGCATAGGCATGATAAGAAAGTTAGAACACTTTTTGCCCTCCATCAGCAAAGATGATGCTAACTTACAGGAGAGTGTCTTGTGCCTTCTTGGGTTTTCTGCTGGCATGAAGTGGGAAGATTATATTGATTCAATTGTTAGGTCTGTGGCTAGGAAAGTTGTGTTGTGCTAGACAATTTTTCTCATCAGTATCTATCTTCATTATTTACATTATTCGGACTATTGTCCTCATCTTTGTTGCCATATTTATTACGTTTCGGCTGTTGTATGCTCCAGCCTTCTTCAGGTGGTTAGAATGTCAAACTGAACCCTTTATATCGCTCAGTGGGGTAGACTGTTCTAGTTCCACATGCCATGTTTAATGGATGTCAGTTATCTCCTGTAAATATCCCTCTGAAAGTTCTCCACTGCCTTAACCGGGTATTGAACTCACACTCTTTGGGTCCTGTCACTGGATCTAACCAACGCAAAGAGTGTGAGTTCAATACCCGATTAAGACAGTAGAGAAAGCATGAAGCTGGAAGAGAGTTCTCTTCCAGCTTCATGCTTTCCAGTCAAGTTTGATCTTCAAAAGTTTAAATGCAATCTTGAAATTTGATTTATAGTTTTAACATTTTTTTTATTTTATTACAATATTGTAAATTTTATTTCAAGACTGCTGTAAGAATTGGTACATTTTTTCCAACTTTGATTCCAAATTTACATCCCTGTCACCATGCCTCCACACTAACTTTCTTAACCATCATCCTGGAACTGTCCTAAAAAATAACTTTAATCATCCTAAAAACAATTTAAACCATCCCTTTAGTGTAATGTTACTGACTCAAAGGATTGTAGTATGCACTCAACTGCTCATGGGTAGCTATTTATAGTCTTTGTGACTTCCTTTGTAAAAGAGTCACCTCATCTCCTTGTACTGAAGAGGTTTTATCCTCTTATTTTCCCTGGTACTTCTTCTGGGAGATTTTGTCTCCTCACTATCTTCCTCCCTCTCCTTAAGAGATTGTCTAGATATATGAGATTGTGATCTTTTTGTTTTTTTAAGGGAGTTCCAAAATCAAAATGTTTTTTTTAACTTTGTTATCATTTATAGTTGTTATTAGTATAATAAAAACACCATTAAAGTGTTTAGGAAATGAACATTTATTTTTGATCCATTCAATCTTTAAACTATGGTCGGTCTTTATACTCCGCAGCCACTCTTCTGAAATTTATTTGTTTTTAATGCAAGTAAAATACAAGTTGGAATAAAAATTTAAAAAGCTAAAAAATTAAAGCTTTAAAAATTAATAAATACAAAAACAAATTTATTCAATTTTGATATAATTTTTAAAGAAAATACAACTTTTTTGTTTAAAGATTTCTGTTAAATCATCTTGAATAATTTTACATGGAAATGTTATTCAATATTTTTAACCAAAAATTGACATAAAAAATATTTTCTTGCTTTGTAGGTTATACAATTAGAATGTAATTTTTTTTTTACTATTTGGAGATAAATAATATTAATATCTAAATTTAAGTTCTTCAGTCTTTATTTTTCATTCTGGTTTCATTCACTATTTTACAAAGAAGGATTTAAGTTTTGTTTGTGCATGTGTGTACATGCTTCATTTATTCTTGGGAAGAAGTCAGAATCTTTTTTTTTTTATCTTAAAAAATTAGTTGCTTTTGAAATAAATCTAATAGAATTCTAAATGATAAAAAAGCTAACCAGTCATCGTAAACTAATGTTTTATAATTGTCAGGTTGATGAGACAAGGACAATCTCCTTCTCTGTTTGTCACAGATATAAAACATAAAGTAAAACTGATTTCTTGGTTTTGTGATGAAGTTTTATGTGTAATCATAATTTAGAAAGCACTTAGAGGTCAAATGTAGAAATTGTTGCTACAGAAAATGGGTAATTTGGGATGGGCGACTTTTTAGATTTGCTTTTCTTCTATTTACGAAACCTTATTGATTAGATTTTTATATTTCAAACTCCACTTACAGCTGGCAAGTTTGTTTTACTCATAAACCTTAATATCTATTACTTGCCTTGTCCTGTTTTAGATAAACGCTGAATGAGGCACATGGCCTTTTATATGAATTCTTCATAACTGCATTGATTTTCATCCTTCAGGATTTGCTGATAGTTATGGAAAAACGTGCTTAAAAAATCCATAATTGTGTGTGTACGTGTATGAGAGAGAGAGAGACACATGTAATAGTACGTGTATGAGAGAGAGAGACCCGTGTAATAGTACGTGTATGAGAGAGAGAGAGAGAGACCCATGTAATAGTACGTGTATGAGAGAGAGAGACCCGTGTAATAGTACGTGTATGAGAGAGAGAGAGAGAGACCCATGTAATAGTACGTGTATGAGAGAGAGAGAGAGACCCATGTAATAGTACGTGTATGAGAGAGAGAGAGACCCATGTAATAGTACGTGTATGAGAGAGAGACCCACGTAATAGTACGTGTATGAGAGAGAGACCCGCGTAATAGTACGTGTATGAGAGAGAGAGAGAGACCCGCGTAATAGTAGCTACTTGTAACTGACAATTAGGATAAAATTTAGGAAAAAGTTGCTTATAAATGTTAAGAATCATGTTAACTTGTTTTTCAACAGTTAGCCATGTTTGTGCATTCTATTTTTTTGTTTGGTAAATATGCGATATGATTTTGAGAGGAAATCCTTTGGCTATATATACAAGACATGAGATTAGATTTGTACCCGTGCTTTTGATTTTGCAAATCAGCTTTTGTAGGCTTCTAACCTGCTGCAGATTTTTTCATTCAATCTGTACAAATATTTTGTCTCTGCTATAATTTGATGAAACTTGGTTTAACTTTGCTGCACATTTCAGATGCAATAAGGCATCGAATGAAAACAATTAAATTTTGAATTCTTCTTTGCTTTTCTATA
The DNA here is from genome assembly GCA_964036315.1 of Acanthosepion esculentum. NCBI lineage: Eukaryota > Metazoa > Mollusca > Cephalopoda > Sepiida > Sepiidae > Acanthosepion > Acanthosepion esculentum. The sequence continues at coordinate 78,859,767 of OZ038495.1, forward strand.
GTGTAACAAATCAAATTGTTCGTCTTTCACTTTGTTTCCCTTGTTAATAATTTGACCTGCTTGCAAATCCATTCTGCAGAGTTTTACACTATTTCTCTCTCTCCCACTCTTTTGAGTGCTGGTGGTAATAAAACAGTGTTTCAGAGCTGAAATTTATACTAATGACAAATATAGAATTTGTTCCTTACTGGTAGCACAACTCTGAGTTTCATGTGCAATGCAGTCGCCAGGTGTGGATACGATTGCATCGTGCACACAACCCAAGTTGTGTTCCCAGTGAGGAACAAAATGTATATTTATTATTAGTGGGTACATCATGCTATCCTCACCACCAACCCAATCCCTTAAAGGGTTAAATATTTACGCAATCCATTCTAAAGAGGTTATTAGTTTTTCTGATTAGTATTTCTTTAATTTTAATTTCATTTGTTTTCATCACAACTGCACAGGACATTCTTCTCTACAGTAATTTGTAAATAACACAGATCAGATATAGATATCTATATATCTATATATATATATATTATTTACTACACAACTGCATTGTAAGTAAAGAATAATGGAATTATCAATGGTTAGGAATTAAGGAAACTATTATTAGCAGAATAAGGTTATAGCTATAAAATGCATTGCTAATCAGGAAGAAAGGGATTGTCAATGGTCATGAAGTAAGGCAAGCATTGCATTTAGAATATATAATTATATACATTAGATAGTAAATATACTGTCAGTGGTTAGGAATTAATGAAAACATTACTGACACAATAGGTCTATGATATATATATATATATATATAATGTTTATTTATCTGAAACAGATTCAGTTGCTGTGAGCTGGTCACTTTAAGTTTACTGTATATACTCACGTATCATGCATCTTTTGAAGCTAATTTGACTACAGTAAATGGATATATTGTTTTGTCAATGTCAGGGCCAGTAGTACATATGCTAATTTTATATCTCGTATCATGTGACTCCCTTAAAATTAGCTTCAAAATTAGGTCTTGAAAAGTTGCATGATACACAAGTATATACAGTAATTAATTTGAGGTATCAACAATCACTGCACCTCAAACCAACATTTCAGATTGGACTCATATGAAGTACTCCTTTCTGTCAATCTTGAATCAGACATCTTTAGGTTTTCAGTTTAATACTCTTTCAGTTGGTTTGATGACAAGAAGTGTTCTAATTACTTTTGTTTATTGAAGCACATCACAACTAATGAAATAGTGGTATGAGACATGATATTAATGCCAGAACTTTGGATTGAACTTGGGATCTTTAAATTTCTCATCAGAGCTATTTTTACTGATAAGTGACAACCTGTCTTTTACTGTTTTGATACTTACTCAGCTGTTTCTTTACCTGTTTATCTACTTTTGTTATCTGTCCACTTGCCTGCCAGTATATTTACATATTTACCTGCATACCTATTTTCCATTATATCCTTGTCTCCATAGGGGATTGGAAAGACTGTGGGTGATAGTGTTAGACATGTCTGGTTTGCTATAAGTATTTACTAAATTTAACTTTCCATTGGTGATTAGGTGGGAGGCTAAAAAAGATTTTGTTGCACAAATTTCTCAAGTGAAAATAAGTATTTGAAACCTTGACTTGAGCTGAAACATTGACCTATGGTCTTTGTGGCAAAAACAACTATCTCAACCTCCAAGCAACTTCCATGTATAAGTATCAACTATAAAACACTAAATTTTGTTCTGATGATTGAATTTCTTTGTTCTCTTGATGTTGTTAATGCAATGTTTTGGCCAACCTATACTTCAGCTTTCTTTGTTTGTATAAATCTGTAAGAAAAGTGGGGGGAAAAAAGAATTTCTGAAAAAAGTTAATTTTGATTGTGTAGCTAGTGTTGCTGAAATAGAATGATGCAGTTGGTACCTTAGTGGCGGTCCTTACTTTTGACACCATATTCTGGAGAAATTGGATTTTGCTTTATTTCTTGAGTTGAAGAATGGATTAACTAAAATGCATTACCAACATCAAAAACACCTTGGAAGAATTTATTTGTCTCAAGAAAATGTGATTTATAAGATATTAACTATGCTCTCTTTTTGTTTTCTGAAAATAGGCTCCTCACAAAGCGATTTGGTTTTCATCAGGGCAAAGGATGCAATGGTCGCATATATAGAGGGCCAGATTATCCTTTAAGCTAGTGTAGGTTGCAGTGTAGGACCCCGCAAGCCTTCATAAAGTAATGATTTTAATTTTCTAGATACTTTCAAACTGAAAAGATATCAATATGACAAATTCTTATTTATTTTGTTTTATTGTTATAATTCTGGTTATAAAAAATCTGGCTATTTTTTATTATGGTTGTGTTGAAATCTGTGCTTATTTGGTTTGTAATAGATAGTAAAATAGCAGTATTTCTTAAAGAATATTTTTATTGACAAACAAAAGAATTTTAAAAATTTGCAATAAGTTTACTATGTAAATGTTGCTAAAATGTATTACAAATAAAATATTCAAAAGTGTGGGCAAGTTAGACAGTAGCTCCTTCTGAGGGGAGAGCCAATAATTTAATTAGCATAGGGATCCCAAAAGGTCACAATCTGGCCTTACATATATGTCATCAAACAACTCCAAGAAATTGCTTTCCTCTCTGATAGGAACTATATACCTGCTTTGCCAACCTCACAATCAGCATATGACCATATCAATATAGACTTCCTCTTTTCATCCATTAAAAACTGCCTTCCAAGCTCTGATTCGACTGAATGTATCAACCTAATAGAGGAACAATATCGGCCTAAAGAATCTTATATGTCAGGTGAGGACCACAATACAGAAACATTTCAAACCTCATCAGTAGTATGATAAGGTGGAAATGAGAACCCAAGTCTATTTAATCTCTTCGTAGACTGTGTCCTGTCCATTTACAAGCACAGAGATGATGGGATTGGCACTGTCCACTTAAGCATTCAATACCACATCCCAAATGAATCTAACAATAGAAGACAATGATCCTGCTTCCCATCCCCCCCAACCCCAAGGTCAATATACTGGTGATGCAGTGGGCTATGCTGATGACATAGATATTCATAGTTGGGATCAGAATGATCTTGAACAGAATATCAACATCCTCTGCCAAATGTTCCAAGAAATAGAACTCCAAATAAACTTTTCCAGAAACAGAAACTATGATCTGGAATTGGAATGAAAGCAGTGATGGCATCTACCCTGAATACATCATAAAAATTCAGGGTGTGAAATTAGAAAATACTAAACAATACCAGCCATTGTCTTGAAGAAACGTGTGTCTGAACTGTCGCCCGCCCTCTCCAAATTATATAACTACTGCTCAAGGAATCTTGTTTTCCAGACTGCTGGAAGTCCTCATCGATTGTTCCTGTCTTTAAGAACTCTGGCGACCCCTCTGACCCTTCTAATTACCGTCCTATCAATCTCCTACACCTCTTCAGCAAAGTCTTTGAAGCTTTAATCAACACCGAAGTGGTTAACCACCTTACATCCCATGATCTGCTCTCAGACAAGCAATATGGTTTCCACTTTGCCCAATCTACAGCTGATGTGCCATCACTGAAATTATCTACCAAGCTCTTCAAAATAACTGAGAAGCTTGTGCTGCGGCTCTAGACAGCGTTTGATAGGATTTGGCATGCCGGCCTTCTTTGCAAGCTCCAGGGTTATGGAATTACAGGTCGATTGTTGACTTAATACAATCATTCCTGTCAAACCGTGAATTGAAGGTCGTTCTCAACAGATTCTCCTCCAGCTCCTATCCCACGAATGCTGGTGTTCCTCAAGGCTCCATCCTAGGCCCTACTCTGTTCCTTATCTTCATCAATGATCTTCCTGACATCATAGATTCCCAAGTAGGCATCTACACGGATGACACTACAATTTACTCCTGCCTCAAAAACAAATCTGACAAAACTAACCTAGCCGTTCATCTCGAAAAGGCCGTTCATCTCGAAAAGGACCTCCAATTGGTTGTGAACTGGAGCAGGAATTGGCTGGTTAAGTTTAACGCCTCAAAAACAAAACTGCTCTCTATTAAATCACCACAGAGATCCTTCCCTGCCCCCCATTGAATGTCTGACGCTCTACTTCTTGAGAGCACCTCTTTGCGGCTGCTAGGTATCACTGACTGCTGACTTGAGATGGAAAAAATACATTGAGTCAATTGCTTCATCCACTGCGAAGAAAGTTGGTTCCCTGTGCCATGCCAGCAAATTTTTCTCCTCGGAAGTGATCCTTCAAATCTACAAATCAACCATTCGCCCTTGCATGGAGTATTGCTGCCATATATCGTCTGGAGCCCCTTCTGTTTGT
>OZ038495.1:78871585-78949085 GCA_964036315.1 Acanthosepion esculentum
AAAAAAACTCACTTAGGTCAATTCAGTTCAAAGTTAAACCATACAATCTGATTACTAATCTTTCACTGGTAAGTGTTTATTACATTTTAAGATATCTGGACATCATTTTGCAGGTTAAAAGCATTCAAACTTTTTTTCTAAGTGTTGTTCTGGCATGTAAAATTTAAACCAATAACAGATATAGAACAAGTTATTCTTGACTGGAATTGTAATGAAAACCCAATGTAGATAATACATCAGATATACAATAGTAATAATTATCACAAATGTATCACATCAGTTGTTTGCTCTCTGCTTGTCAACCTGCCTCCTGCCATCTGGATTTGTTGCTAAGGCTCATTCTTATCTTTTTGACTTGTTGCCTTAATGTTTTATTTCTGACAGCAAGTGAAGTGCATCCACTGGCTTCTGATAATGCATAATTACTCCCATGTCTTTTTAGGGGATCATTTGTCACTCTTAATTCTTTCCTATTATGCATTGATGAGCAGTTCTTGTATAAAAATAGACAACTAAGTTAATTCTACATTTTTAGTGTTATTTTTATAATGATTGTTGAATTTATTGTCAGTAAAGTTCCACATATTTAGAAATATTTAAATGTTTTATCTTGATTTGAATATTATCATTTGATAATAATTTGTGACTGGATTATTATGCAAAGAGAAATAAATATCAATTTACTTGCAGATAAAAATGTAAAATCATACACATTTCTATTTTATTTTTATATTGATGATCTTTTTACAGGTAGAAAGGAAAAATTCAGGTAATAAATCTATGCAGAAGGTTCTTCTTTTATGGGATAGTTATAAAATCTGAGATAATCATGTAATTAATTTAATCACAGTTTCTAATGACAGACTCTTTTTCTCTTGACTACATAAATAAAGACAAATGACACACATTGGTGAGTTCTTATAAAATACTATCCTGGAGAATCATGGTATTAAGAAAAAAAAACAATATAACATAATATGGCAATTAATGTTGTGGAATTTTTTTTTTTTTTTTTTTTTTTTAATGTAAAACAGACTGACCATTGGTGCATGTGCAGGAAAGGCAAACTGGAAAATGTGTGCAAATCACATCTTGATCTCATACCTGTAGACAGCAGACAAAACAAAATCTGATTGGCTAATGCCATTATAAAAGATCTACCTCCTGATATAATAATTGTTTTTAAAAAGTACATCATGGAGTGAATTACGTGGAGAGGTGGCCTGTCAACAGGTCGGGGTACCTGGCAGTACGAATCTGATGTTGCAATATCCGAAATGCATAATGAAGCCAGGGTAACATCACTGATGACCTTTAATGTTTCATTTTATAAATGTTTTGAGAATATGTTTAATTTTGTAGTAGACAATCAAAAAGATGGTAATTTTTTTAATCATAGCTTAAAAAGTATATAATGTTTGAGTCAAAGAATTTTTTCTTTTTTTTTTTAAAGTGTTGTTGCATAATATTCTTGTCTGTCTCCACTTGTATATAATTCCTGCCCCCTTTTTTATTTTACCTACCTGCACCTGTTTATCCCCCACTTTTTTTCTAAGTTGTCTGTTTAGAACACATCCTAATGTAAAATGAAGGGTGAGAAAGAAAAGCTTTTCTGAAGAAATCTTTTTTTGAATTTTTTAATAAAATTTTTTAGATGGAGATTTTCTAGGTTTATAACTAACTTGGATAACAGCAAAAGCTGATCTCTCCTCTAAAATGACAAAGTATTTTGGGGTTAACCAAAAAAGTCTTGAGGCTGTGACAAACTTTACGGTTCCTTTCACTTAGCCAAAATGGACCGTCTCTATTATGGACACATGAATTAGGAAGAATTAATATCTAACATCAATGAAAATCACAAGCTGAAAATTTCTAATCAACTTTCAGTTCAATAAATCAAAACCTGTAATACAGCACAAATATTTTTAATAAGCCTCTTTGTATTTAAAAAACTAAAAGCTGAAATATTTTTGACGAGTTACTACAGTTAACTATCAATGTAATTTCCTTTAATAGTTTTCATTTTGTAACCAATTGTCTAGCAAGCAAGAAAGATTTTCATGAAGCATGAATCCTACAGCAGAAATATTTCCATGCCTCATAAAAGTAAATATTCTCAGGCAATTGAATGTAATCAATTTAAATTGTATTGTAGCTTGATGACAAGAGAAATTGTTTGAAATACACGGGAATGGTTTTTATGTATGCACTGAGATTTCTTTCTTTTTTTTTTTAAGAGTTGTTCAGTAATTTGAGTAAATATTCCAGTTAATTTAAAAACTGTTTTATAGTCTTGTGTATTTTGCATGCAACAATTGGGTATTACTGATAAAAAAAAAGGCAGAATGTTGCAAATGATTCTTTTGAGAAAAAGTATTGTTTCAACTTGAGATTTGTTGACATGTCTCATCCAATTACTGAGAATCTCCCTTCATTAAAGATGACACTGTCTGAGTGTGTGTGTGTGTGTGTGTGTGTGTGTGTGTGTGTGTGTTCTGGTTATAGTTTAACAAAATCTAAGCAATTTTAATGTTTGAAAATCCAATTTAATATAAAATTAAAAGTAATGCATTCCATTTACACTCAAATAGAAATTATACAAAAACATTTCTTCTCAGATGTTGGTGTCTGTAATTAATTGTGTATTTTTTAATAATACGTGGGAAATATTTTCAATTGTATTTTAAACAAATCCATAGAACTGTTTGCAAATATGTTTTTTATATTTGTGACAGTCGTTCACATTCAATTGTTACTTATACATGGTTATCAAACAAAAAAGTAAGTAACTTTATGAAGCTTCTGTAAACCATTCCTACCCCAAAAATTGATGAAAAAAAATACAACCCCAAAATGCAATCTTTTCTTTGGTCAAAACAAATTAAAAAATTTTGCTTCTAAATACATATTTGCTACCAAACCTGCCATGATTTTGTTATCTTTCTACTTAATCTGTTCTGTATCTCTTTCTTTCTTTCTTTCTTTTCCCGCCATTCTTTTTCTTTTCTCTTTTTCCCCTTTCCCCGCTTTCCTTCTTTCCTCTTTCCCTGCTTTCCTTCTTTCCCCTTTTCCTCTTCTATTTTTCTTTTCTCGTTTCTATGAAAGGAACAAAATAGATGAAGAAAGCTTATTCAAAATTTTGCATAATAATGAAAATATTTCATATCAAAACAAGAATATTCATAGACACTTAATTTTATTTATCTAATGGTCCTAATGTAGATCTGGGTTAGTGATGATCATGGAAGATAAGTGTTGAATATACAGATTGTAATGAAAACTTGGAGTCTAGTTTGGATTAATGTACCTTTATTGAATGTAACTGAAGACTCTTGCCATTTTGAAAAAGTCAGTGTGACTTATTTATACAAATCATAAGACAAGGGAGGCAATCAGGTTGTCTTACTACATTCTCCCCTGCTTTGTTTTCTCCTAGTCTGACACAAAATCATCCAGGTGATAGGGTCTCTTGAAAATTCCCAGGGATTCTCTTGGTGGGCTTTCAGGTGTTACAGGAACAGTCAGCCAGAAGTATTTTGTCTCATATTATTTTTGTCTCCTTCTTGGAGTGGGACGCTCTGATTCTGAAAGCTGATTATCAGAGTCTGTGATAGTATGCTTTTGTTTTGAGGAGGGAGCTATTCAGGTGTCAATCTCTGAATCACTGTCTGGGTCTTGTTCCTCAGGGGAATCCAATGCCATTGTGCCATCTTTACTATCAAGAGGGAGAGATATTGCTTCAGGGGAGAGCTGCTCCTCCCTCTGGTTTGATAACTCGCTGGCAGGGGCCAATTCTCTGAGGGAAATTTTCGATTGTCTCCCATCAGAGTGCTGGATGTGCACATAGTGAGTTTGCCTCGGGCAGTTCCACCTTACTCACAGGTGAATCATAGTTGCTTTGTCGAACATGATTTCTAAGTAAAACAGTACCTGGCTGTGAACCCCACAAAGGGAGGGAGATCTCAGCTGAACTTTGTCTTGGAAATTTTAAAAACTTTTTGTGAGATGTTGCATTAGTTCTTGTACACAATAGTGCTCTTATAATATACAGAGCCTCGGTTATTACATCTTTCCAATGTCTAACGAGAAGATTTTGGTTTTCAAGCGCTATTGTACTGTCTTCCATATTATGCCATTGAATCTTTCACACTGTTCATTCCCTTGATGATTGTATGGAGTAGTCCAGCCTACAGACTCCTTGTACCAATAGGAATCTTCTTAGTTGGTCGAACATAAAAGAGGTCCAGCGATCTATATGAATATAAGCTGGTGCTCTTAATATTAAGAACAGTGAGCAAAGACTGCGCATGACCGTTGATGCACTTACATCTAGACAGGGAAAGGCAAAAGGGAATTGCGAGTACTCGTCAATGACAGAAGATATTTGTTTTTGGATTTAAATGGAAGTGGGCCCTTAAAGTCCACGCTCAGCCTCTCAAATGGCTGTGTAGCTTTTACTATGGTTCCCGGTTCAGGTTTGTAGAATCTTGGTTTTATTAGAGCACAAATCTAACTGCTGTTATTAGTTTCATATCCTAAGCTAAAAAGGAACAGCTTTGAACCATATACATCACCCTTGTGATGCCTAGATGACAGAGAGCGTTATGAATTTTTTGTAGATCATTGCTGCTGTTTATTGATCCACACACTGTTGACAGTGTGTTTACCATTGCATTCTCCTGTCCTGATTGCTAAAAAACGTCAAACGAAAAACAGGAAAGCTCTACCCTCCATCTCCATATTTTTTCATTTTTTATTTTGCTTGACATTTTGGGATTAAACTGATTAATTTGAAACAGTGACCAATTAAGAAATGTCACCCCCCCCTTTTTTTTTTGCACCTTGACTATAGCATAAGCCTCCTTTTCAACATCTGAATGTCTGTGTTCAGATTTTGCCAATGTTCTGGCGAAGAATGCTACGGGGCATAGAGGACTTTTTTTTTTTTTGGGGTTGTTTTTTTCTCCCTTGTTTGGGTCATTTGAACTAGTGGACTAGGAGTTTGAGTACTTAGTGCAGCCTCAGCAACACTTGTTTGTAGGCTTGAACAAGACAGTTTTTCTGTCATCTCCAAGGTAATTTCCTGATCATTAGCTGTAGCTAAATCTAGTTGTTTATTTTCCAGCAATCTTTGACAGATATAGTTAAATTCTAATCCATTTATAAAGGAGTCTCTGATAAATTCATCCTTTGCCAGATCTGTAGTTGTTGCTTGAAAGTTGCAGTCTTGACTTAAGATTTTTAAGTGCTGAAGATACTGTTCTAACTCCTCTTCAGGGGACTGGTGGATAGTTGCTAATACATGCCAGGTATTTTGTCCCTTCACAAAAACTCCATCCAAAACATCCATGGCACTCTGGTAAGTTTTGCAGTGAGAAATATTGCTATATATGGATATAGAAATGTGGTGCATTAGCAGGTTAAGTCTATCCATATCTGTAATAAAAGTGGGTGAACTGTTTTCCAGTGGAAGCAAGAATCCTTCAAACAATCATTTCCAATATTGTCAGGCATCAGTAGAAGAGAGGTCTTCAAAGTCAGTCAAACCTTCTGGTTTAAGGTATTTGTCTGTAATTACGTTCAATAAATTGTAATGAAAACTCTAGCTTGGTTTAATGTACCTTTATTGAATGTAACTGAAGAGTCTTGGCATTTTGGTTAAGATGGCATGACTTATTTATACAAATCATAAGACAGGGAGGTAATCAGGTTGTCTTACCACACCAAAACATTCCATATATATTTGCAAGCTCGCCATAAAATCGCTACTTCAGCAACCTACAGTCATCCATGCATACCACATGTCCGACCCATCTCATATGGTTTTTAATCAGTAAGTTTTCTATACTTAGGCAGGAGACCCTGAGAAGAACAGTGGTGTCTGGTATCATAGATTGCCACTTTATATTCAGGATTCTCCTTAGACAATTTTGATGAAAACGCTCAAGCCATTTCAGGTGATGATGGTAAATCATCCAGACTTCTGAAGAGTGCAACAGGGCAGTCAGTACACAAGTTTGGTAAACTGTCACTTTAGTACTGCTGGTGATGCACATACATACATACTTACCAGGTGTAACAGCAAAATTGTCCGAGTCATGTAACAGCAAAATTCTCCAATTGTTAGATTAAGCTTTCAACTGTTGTATCTTAGATATGATTAAAGATATCTTACTGGAATTCTTCAAAGTTTTTATAACACTATTGGGATCTCCTCTGAGCAATAAGAATGTATAATTAATCTCCAAGCTTAACAGAAGAATTGTGATGAAATCAATCATAAACAAAAATGACATGTTCATCATTAATTAATCATACCTAAGGATTGGAAGTTCATGAAGAATTGAAATAAAGTTCAAATATATATATATATATATATATATATATATATATATATATATATATATATATATATATATATATATATATATTATTCCAGGATCATTTTCCAATTTACTCAAGATGATCTTTGCTCTCTCTAACCGCCTAACTTTCTGTCCTGGAGTAACAAGGTGACTCATATGTTTCATGTACGATTTCATTTTCAAGTCATTTTACACTGCTCTTTGAATTCCTCTCTCAAATGCCAAACGACTTATGGATTGAGTTGGATCTTTTCTAATAATCTCTTTAACTCTAAGTTGAAATGATGATCCCTCTTGCTATTGTGACCTCCTGACCCAGTTTTACTCTCTACTATTCCATCTTTTTTCATTTTATTTACCATTTTGTTGATGGTTCTTGAATGGACTTCGGAGTATGAATTACTGAAGGCCTAAATTATATTTTCCTCTCACCATTGCTCAGCTGAGAAGAGAGTGGGGCTGACACAAAATGATTTTAATGTGTTCTTTTTCTAACTGAATAGCTCAAAGGGTTTTTCAGTGATTCTTACAACAAATGGTATCAAGATGGCTAAACATTTTATCTGAAAACCTGAAAATGAAACTCAATTAGTTTAGTGTTTTTTTTCTAAAATCATGTCTCTGTAGATTTCTTTAAAATCATGACTCTCTAGAGATTTTTTTGTATCTGTAGGAAATCTTGGAACTAATGTAGCACTGTAATTTCTGTTACATGCATGGTTGTGGTAGTTGTTGACATTTGGAACTTCATTTTTGAAGGGACACACATGTTTGTTTCCATATTCAATGTATGTGGATTTTATCCAAAAAGCATTTAGCCATTTTGAATATCTTTAGAATTCACTGCACAACCTTGATGAGATCTTTGCATGAATGTACACTCTTTCATGAGGTTGCTCTATCAGCTGTAAGATACCATTGAGTGAGCTTGTGTACTCTGTGACCATTACATGCACAATGATATCAGCTTTAAGTTTTGCTTGAAACTTGGAAATTCATCCACAGAAATTATTTGAATGATTGATAAAGCATTTGAGCTTGTGATCTGCATTCTAGAATGCCTTCAACAAGCAGAACATATAAAAATGTTGTAATGCAATCAAAGGAAATCAGTGATTAGCAATGTAAGAATTAGTCTGTAGAATCCCCAGACCTCCTATATTGGTTATCTGTTATTTATGTCACATGTAGCAATTTTTATAAAACATTACATCACCCAGCTCATGTCAATTCCATTTACAATTCAGATTTGGCTCCTGGTGAATTCAGGCTTTTCTCAAAGCTAAAATCATTGTTGAAAGGGAAAAGATTAGTATACAAAATTTTATCATTTTTCTTTTTGTGGGGGTAAAAAACACATTGTTTTGGAAATTCCTTTAAAAGAATTAAAATAATTGTCAGATTTTAATTAAACTTTCAGGACTTATGAATGAAATTATTTTAGAATTGTTTTTTTTTTTTTGTGCTTTTGTTTTTTTTTTTTTGTTTTTTTAAAAAATCTTGGTAAATATATATATATTTTTTACATCTGGTACTCCCCACTTATTTTATTCCAAGAAATTAAATTTTGACCTGCTTAATATTTATACTAATTTTTTTTTGTTTTTGTAAAACAGAAACACCAGTTACCAAAAATCTGCTCAGAATCATAAAATAAAAATGCAATAAAACTAAGACATTATTTAATTAGAAGTTTTAATTGCTTTCATGAATGGAACATATTAAGGACATTATTGTGTTAAGAAAAACTTTTTTTTCAATGAATAATGAATTTTTACAAGAATTGCTTTCACTTTTTTAAAAATTTTAATTAGAATAATTTGTTAAGTTTCAAATTTTTTAAATTTCTGCATTACTTTGACCCCATTAGGTGATATGGTTATTAAGTAAAAACTATATTTACTAATCATAGACGGAAACGCTTAGTACAAATCATCAAATATAATATTTTTTTAAAAGAATTTTGAATTTTTTTGTACGTGTCTAAATGTGATGATTTTTGTAAATACAGGTGTTCATGCGCGATATTATCAGAAAATAAAAATAATAACTATAGTAAATTTAAAACCAAAATATCTAAAATACAATAAAACATTAGATTATGGAGAATATTTTTCTAAATTTTTAAGATTGCTGAGTACTTAAAAATTAAATAAAAAAGGTGCTTATGTCATATTTTTCAATTATTTATTTATTTTTTTTTTTAAAAATATATAGCCAATGTAGAAAAACATTAAATACACATCTGTCATCAAGCTGCCAATATATCAACATCTTAAATAAATAGCTACCATCATGTTAAAAAAAAATGAAATTTTTGCGATATTTTAAACTAGGTACCTTAACAAAAATCACAATACCTAAGGTTCAAATTAATTTAAAAAAATGAAAAAGGTTTCTTGAAGCTTTTATTTTAGCTTTAATTGAAATCTAAAGGATTAAATTTACTATTCCAGCAAGTAAAATACACTGCTGTATTTCAAACAAAACTTATATTGATTGGAATTGATTTCAATTTTTTCTTTCAGTAACATCAACAAAGTTGTCCATTTTTGAGACATTTGTAAGCACAAGTTAGATTTTGGTTTTAAACATCTTGAAAAAATAAAATATTCTTTTCTGAAACTTTATTTGAATAAATAACATTTGTTTCAAATCAGATTAATTATACTTTAAATCAGCTGATATTCCTTGAATAAAGTTTGAGAAAAGTATATTTTATTTTTGGAATATTTTTAATAAAGAGAATGTAATTGTAATGAAAGGGCTAAAAATGGCATTGAAATCAGTTTTTTTAGAAAAAAAAATTCCTTCAAGTTGATTTAAAATTAGTTTTGCGATACAAATGAATATTTTGCTTTTTGAAAATATCAAATTTAATCTATTAGCTTGAAATTAAAACTAAAATAATAGCTTCAAGAAAGATTTTTCATTTTTAAAAATTAATTTTAGGTATCACAAAATGTGGAGGGACCTATATATATATATATATATATATATATATATATATATATATATATATATATATATATATATATAACAAATATTTATTAATTTAGCTTAGTCTGAAACAAGCCCACAATGATATGCCATTCAGTAAAGACTGAACCAACTACACTATCTATTGGGCACAATGCTACATTTCTAAGTATTACTTTGAGAGGTTATATATGTGTGTGTGTGTGTGTATGTACTTGTTTGTCTCAAAGGACAAAGGTCAACAAGCGTAAAATCTATTATTTGAAATTCAAGCACTTAAGTTAACTTTTATCTCTTGATATTAATTAGTTTGTCATTGATTCTTCCTTGAATCACATAATTTGTACAAATTTTAATAATAGCCTGAAATCACTAGTTTTTAAAATCATCATATTTGTTCTGAAAGAAATAATTGTTTCTCAGAAATGGAACAGGAAATTATCAAAATTTGCCAAAGAACTCATTTGCCATTTTGGAAACTCAATCTCTTGAATTTATGAAATTAAATTTAATCTTGATAAAATGCAATAATGAATAACGTGAATCTGTTTCACAATATTTATTGTTATTGACTGCAGATGCTTTTCTTTCATGGTACTAGTTTACTTTAGACTTAATAATTTTAGTCTATTTTAACTAAAGAGGTCATCTTATTACAAATGTTGCAAAGTTTCTCCCAATGTGCTTTTGGATTTTTGTGTCACATTTTCCATAACCTTTTAAAACATAATAGGAGTAGATAGGCTTGCCTGCTGCCCTGTTCACACTCCTCCCTGGTCTTTTGAACAGGAGTAGGGTTTTTTCCCTTGTTCTCTGTTTAGGATTGGGTTTCCAGTTCCTTCTAAAGTCTACTCTACCTCTATACTCTTAATATCTCTGTTAAGTTAACATTATTCATTAATTAAATCTTGGCCTCTCCAAGAACTTTTGCTCTTTCTTACACTTGTACAGCTCCTACATTGTTTTGGTTTCAAATTCTGGGAATGACTGCAAAATGCTTTCCCCTCCCCTTTTATGGACAGAAGCACACAAATGCATGCTAACCAATAAAATAGACCTGTTCTCGGTTTGACCTGATGCAGTCCTGATCTGTCTTGTCTTGAAGTCAGAATGCTACATTCTCTTGTCCGATTGCTTCTGTGTGTCAATGTCACTTCTTAGTTTGTGAACTTTTTGTCATATTACTGTTAATTTGCCTTGCATATATTGTTTGCTTCATAATTTTTTTACCCTGTTCTTTTATTTTACTTGTTATTGTTTATTGTAAACTTTGTCAATTCTATTTGTTGGTCAGTTCTGTTATTTGTTTTGTATTTAACAATGGCTACTCACTCCACACCTTGTATTTAGTGAACATTAGTACCCCCCCCCCAAAAAAAAAACCCCTAAAAGGCATAGTCTTTTTCTTATTTAAATCATAAAAATATGAATTTATGGACTGAAGAATATTATTTTTTACATTATCTATGAACAGAACTCAAGAAAGAAAAGTTCTCAATGGCAGGCAATTGTTTTTTGATGCCATTAATTCTTCAAGCACTCTGATGGTAACTTAATTTGCTGAGCAAAAAGTTTGCAAGTGGCACTGATCACCAGACAGTTTTAATTTCATTGTTATGTTGTCCTTCTATGACAACAGCAAAAAAGACTTTGACTCTCACTGAAAATTAGTCCATTGCAATTGAAGTATGTATTACTTCCTTTTCTACTATAGTAGCAGAAAAATAATACAAGTGAATAATGCAGAGTGCTAAATGTTGATGACTTAAGGCTATTGACTTAAACAAAGGATTAGTTTCTTGGTACTTTAGTTTCTTGCTGTTCAAATGCTTTGACCATGATATTCAGAATATGTAGAACCATATCTATTCTGCCTAGACTCTCTTATTCATCTGCAAGTAAATAGTCCAGCATTCACTGCCAAATGGGAGAATTCATATTACATTGCGATGCAGCATTCTTTTCTTTATTTCTAATGAATTTTTCCTGTTTCTTAATACTTTGTTTAGCTTTCAGGATGCATATTTTGTTATGCCAATAATAATTGTTAAATTCAGACTAGGAACGCTTAATGAATGCACAGAATAATGGATCCAATGGTGTACAGCAAATGACTAGGTAGTAGCTAACACCTGGTTTCAAGAATGCCCAATATATATACAGACGTAGAGAAGCCCAGGAGGAGAAATGAAAAATGAAATCAACTATATAACTATGAATAAGAGATTCGGGAATGCAGTTTTATATTGTAAAATTTACCCAAGTGCCGACTGCAGAAGCAAACACCTTCTGGTGATATGTAAACTTGAGTGAAACTATGGAAATTAAAGAGTGCCAAGGCAGCACCTAAAATTGCAATATGACAGACTCTTGAAAGACCCAGATTTGAAGTAGAAATATATGGAGTGTTAAACACCAATACTATGGATGAAATGAAAATGGAAACTCAAAGTTGGACACATTAAGAGAAGCTATGGTACAGACACTCACTCTAGGATCAGAGGCATCTGTGCACGAAGCCTGGGATCAGAGGCATCTGTTCACTAAGCCTGGGATCAGAGGCATCTGTGCACTCAGTCTGGGATCAGAGGCATCTGTTCACTAAGCCTGGGATCAGAGGCATCTGTGCACTCAGTCTGGGATCAGAGGCATCTGTGCACTAAGCCTGGGATCAGAGGCATCTGTGCACTAAGCCTGGGATCAGAGGCATCTGTTCACTAAGCCTGGGATCAGAGGCATCTGTGCACTCACTCTAGGATCAGAGGCATCTGTGCACTAAGCCTGGGATCAGAGGCATCTGTTCACTAAGCCTGGGATCAGAGGCATCTGTGCACTCAGTCTGGGATCAGAGGCATCTGTGCACTAAGCCTGGGATCAGAGGCATCTGTGCACTCAGTCTGGGATCAGTGTTACATCTATACACTCTGCAAAGTTTCACACACACACACACACATTTTATTGCATATATCTCAGAAGAAAACCAATATGTATTTGCATATGTTGATCATTTAGTTTTATGGTCTGCTATCTGAAAAAGCTATTTTTCAGTAGATCAGTGACAAGCAAACTGATTCTAGCTTGCATGTTAGATATTCATTTCTGTGGACTCACCAGTTGAGCTGCATGGAAACCTGACCACTTTCTTCTACAGCATATTAGACATCTCAGTCTGTCTAACTGAGAATCAGCTCTTGGTGTAATCCTTACACACCTACGGGTAAAGCATTGCTTTTACACTGAAAGCTCACTTGCTTCTTCCAGTTTCAAGAACATTTTTCATCTACTTGGGTCATGTTATTCAGGCAGCCATTTAGCCTGTGTATATTAAGTTTTTCCCTGATCAATACACTCGTCTGTTTACAAAAACCCTTTAGCTCTTTAAAGTAGCATTAAATGCAAGAATGGCTCTTCTTTTTTCTCTCTCTCTTTATGATGGCTGATATTCATTTGAAAGCACTCAAAAGAATCTACTGACACTTGATCGGATTCTGACTTCTCATTCTCCAACTGGCTTTTGTTTGATGGTGACTTTTGCTATTACTTCTGTTTTCTTACTAAAATGAATAGTTTTTTTTTTATCAATGAGAATTGTGATATGATGCCTGTCAGTAGAGTGGCAGGGAGAATATTACTTAAAGACAACAGGGAACCATCACATGAGAAATGTGTGGAAAATAATTGGTTATCCCTTTTATTTATATTATATATGTAACAAAGAATTTAGAGGAATTTGTCTTGGTGAAATTCTGGTTTTTCTGTTGATAAATCAACAGTGAAGATGGATAACTACTTATACAATGTAGCAGCTTTCTAAGATGTTGTTTTAGCCAATGTTTTATGAATTATTTCTACGAGTATTATCATTTCTGGTTTTGTTCCTTATATTTTTTAATTTAGTGTCTTATAAACAAACTTGTTAAACTCTGGTTTGAAATCAAATCAACAACTTTTGATGTTCATTTAAGCATAAAAATAAATATTTTTTCCTTAATCTTATAAATAATGAAAAAGTATAAACAAGGAGAAATAATACTTATAAATTGTATTTAAAAAAATCTCTCTCTCTCTCTCTGTCTCTCTGTCTCTGTCTCTCTCTCTCTCTCTCTATATATATATATATATATATATATATATATATATATATATATATATATACAGAGAGAGAAGAAGAATGGTGGAGTAATGGATAGCAGCTTGGATTGAGAAATCAGAGAACCGAGTTCGAATTCCACTTGAATCCATTACATTCACTTACCCTTGGAAAAAGGTATGAATCCTCCTTTTCTCCCTCCAGCTATGGGTTCTGTAGCCTTGGATGGCAACTCATCTAGGAGAAGGACAACTCTGAATTCAAAACCAGTGGAGTTTTTTTTTTAAACCTTGTGGCACATAGTGCACCAGGTCTCTGTATTTGGCCCTTCAAAAAGTGTGGATGGTTCTGCACAAAGCCTTCACCACTATAATCAGATCACATGTGCTAGTGCCTGACTGTCGGTTCCTAGGAACTGAACTGCTTGACCCTCATACGTTGAAAACAACAGGAGAGTTCACTATATATATATATATATATATATATATATATATATATATATATATATATATATATATATATATATATTCTACACCACTAAAAAGTAATAAAAGATGTGTGTGTGATGAGCTGACAAGGAGTAAATTTCTGTTTTTAATATTTTATATGGTTATGCAGTTGCCAATATACTGTGGTTGCGGAATTAAAGAAATGTAAATGTATTATAATATTTTTGGTGTAATCAAGACAGAAATGTGATAAATTTAAAACTGAATATAAAGAATTATTTATTTCAATATATTACAGGGTGTCCATAAAGTTATTACAAAAGCAAATGAACAGATAAATATGTGGAAATTGTTATAAAATGAGGAACAGATATTGAAGTTTTTTTTAACTAATTTAATACATCTCTATATGGGCACCATTAGTTGCAAGAAGCACATCAAAACGGTACTCAATTTCTTGCCATGTTCGCTGTAGCATAGCCTCATCAATGGTTGCAATGGCATCAATGATCTTTTGCTTTAGATCAATGTTGTCCTATATCTTTGTTCCATACATGTTATCTTTAACATAATCTCATAAAAAGAGGTTCTGTAGTTTCGCTGAATTTGCGTTTCCATTTTTGTTTCAATAAACCATGACATACATGCTTTTCTTAGGGAGTATCCATTTTTTAGGGCTTCATTTAACAGTACCTCTTTCATCAACAGGATACCTGAAATACACAAATGCAATGTGACTAAAATCTTTGATAACTACTGGGTACATAGAACAGATTTGATTAAGATATCAATTGACTTTGTAATATATTTTTTCAATTGTAAAGAGACTTTATGGACACTCTGTATATTAAACACAGAATGAAGCCTGTCACTATTGTCTATTAGGAATATTCAATTGTTAGACTTGCGGAGAGGCCTTATAAAAATAGTAAAATTCAAGGCTTTTTTTACTTGTAGCAAACAGATATTTAATTATTACGAAGTCTAGAAACTCTGAATTGCTACGTGTTTTTATACATGTACATCACCAATTTTCTGGCATCCTTAGCTCCACAGCTGTGCTAGATTATTAATTCATGCCAGACCAACTGTGGTCATGTTATAACAGTTCAATTGTACACCTTGGACCCACTAATTATGCATATCTCTTTTTAAACCATTGAAATTGTGTGAAACAAGTATTTCTTATTTAAAATTCATAGATAAATGTCTCAACGGGCTTGCCAGAATTTATCACATTTAACATATTTCATGAAAAGAGAGTGATGCTTTGCCTTCCAGCAATTGCAATATTCCTCAGTTTTGAGGTTGGATAATGATGTCCACTTTGGTGGTAATCATATTGTACAAGCATTATTTTTAAAAATCACTTCAGCACTAGGATGAGATCAATAGTTGTCTAGAATGAGAATTTTGCAGTCTTCCACAGATGTGTTGTCTCTGTAATATTGTCTGGATTGACATAAAATGATGGCCTATTTGTATAAGGAATTACAAGATGAGATGAAATATTTTTGTTGAGACTTTATACTGTGAACATTAAAAATGGAGACTTTATTTATCTTACTAACCAGGATATTCTCCATCTTATTCACTTAAATGAGTCTCTTAAAGGGTTTGTGGAATATTGCAGTGCCTCACAACATTTGTGCCAATGTTCATAATGACAATAAAAATTATTTTGTACCTGTTGAAAACAAGAATATTGTAAGTCTGTTTTATAGTTTTAATGTTCAGACTACTTCAGTTGTGTTTCTTTCCAAACTGCTTGTGTTTGATTCTAAGTCAGTATTTATATCCAAGGGATAATTTGGAGTTTTAAAGTGGTAGACTGATTGATCGAATAAAGTTACTTCATTAGTTTGGAATTTAATTGATTTTTCTCCATTATAAGCATGTTCTAAGTACGACAAATCCAGGATCCAACACTAGATCTCTTTGCTCGCAGGCCTTTGCTTTAATCATTGAGTTGTATCTTCAGTTGCTGAATGTTAAGCTTTCATGTTTAACAGAATCACTTGATGCTTTCAAAATGTTCCAGTTTTTACAAAGTTGGGACAGAAAAAAAACAATGCCCTAGTTAGAAATCACCTGACCTATTGCTCTTGATAATGAGAACAAATTTAGTAATTTGCTTATGTTTTAATGTAACTGGCAACTCTGAAATTCTGCACCATAGTTATGATATTTGTCTTTCAATTATTGTTCAAATGCTTAAATAGTTTTTTTTAAAACCAGTTTTATTAAATTTAATTTTAATTAAAGCTGATAATTGCTTATGAGTTAAATCCTAATCGTTTTTTCAAAGTTAAAAGATTTTTTTTAATCAAATTTACCCCAAGCAAGGCAGTAAGGCCACTAAGACGCAAGGGGTTACTGGGTGTAAAAGAATTAGAAAACTAAAACATTATGAAAGAGTGGGAACAACAGAAAAGTAAGCAGGAAGAGAGTAGATGAGGATTGACATTGCATTTAAATTTTTGAAGATCAAAGTTGTCCAGAAAGCATGGTGGTAGAAGAGAGTTCCACAAGCAAGAAGTGTGAGAAAAAAAGCTGTTAGCATAGAATTTACAGTTATATCTAGCCAATTCAACTGTAAATTGATGAGACCTTGTTGTCAACCTAGTACAGTGCTTAAAGTCTAGGTGCTTTATGAATATGTAAAAAAATATGACTAAAATGTATTAATCAAATATGTTTAAAAAATTATTTTAATCTATTGATTAAATATATAGTAACCCAAATTCTAACCATGAGGATTGGGGAAAATAATAATCATAGTTATATTTTAGTGCTGATTGCAGTAGACATTGGTAACATTGGTAATATTCACTCCTTTTTTATTACTACCCACTGATTTTATCACTACACAATTTCTGACTACATTACTTCACTAAATTTCTGGTAGTAAGTAAAAAAAAAAAAATGATGACCAACAAACTTGTTTTAGTAAATTTCAACACCCAGTCTACTTGTTGAGCATTGAAGGTCAGGAACAAAAGAATTGACCTAATCAGTATTTAAGACAAACATTGTCAAAATAAAACTTTTACAACTTATATAAATACATTTTTTTTCTTTTCCAATAATTTCACTCCAAACAAGATATTAATGCCACTAAGATGCAAAGGGTTACTGGAAGTGGAAGAGAATGAGAAAACTTTAGTGAGGAGAAAGGACAATAAAAGATGAGAAAGATCAGAGAGACAAAAGATGCCCGTTGATGTTGCATTTAAATTTTTGAAGATTGTAGGTAGCAAGAAGTTGGAAAAGATTTCCAGGGGTGAGACATGCAAGAAAAGAAAACTATTAGAAGAGAACTAATGATTTTCCTATAGATTTGAAAATCAGGAAGAAAGGGATTATTATTAGTGGTCAGAATTTAAGGCAACCATTAACTAACAGAATAAAACTATGATATATATATGTCTGTAGATGATCTACACATTTATTAATTCATTCCTAATTATACTTATGTACAGATATATAAGTAAATTTGTTGTAGGGAATCAATCTCTGATCTCCATTATCTTTTAATGCAAGCAGTTATATTACCAGTTCAATCACAAGGATTTTATTTATTATTTGGTCGAACTAGGTCGGAAGGTCATTAAGGTGGTCTTCTGTGTCATAACATAGTTCATCAATGTAGATGGTTGCTGGCGACTAGCCCATCTTGCACCATGTCTAGGTGTCAGAGCAGCAGATAACAAGTTCTTGTTTTGCTTGCCAGGAGTGTCCTGCAAAGTGCATTCTGCACTTGCATCAGATTGTAGAAATATCAGGATTGCATCTATAGAGCAGTGATTTAGTTGGATATTTTCTTCAAGAGATGTTAAGCATAGCTCTCAGTATCTGAGTGTAGGCTCCATTAAGCTTAGAGTCTATAATGATTTTAAACTCAAATTATTGTGACTGAAATGGTACAAACAGTAGTCAGGTATGAAAAAAATAAAATATGAATTAACTCTTTGGGTTTCAATTAAAAAAAAAAATACTGTTGACTTTTATTTTAATGTTTATTTTATAAATGCATGTAAATTAAAAGAATACATTTTCTTTTCTAATAAATTCCTTTCTTTCTTGGTTAGCATTTATTATAGCTTTAAATAAGCTTTAGTTTTTGTGACTTGAATTCTGGGAAAAGAAGTATTGTTTCAAGCAGGTACATCATTTTTACCCAAAATCTTTGTTGAAAGTTGTTCAAGGAAGTAGTTTGATTTCTTAATAAGCAGATCTGCAACTCAGATCTTGGTACTTCTCTTGTTTTCCTGTCAATATTTACCAATCTTATTCTGGCTACTAATTTGAAATGTCAGTACCAAGCAAGTACAGAAGTTTAAATTGTGGAAAGTGTTTTAATGGATGGAAAATAGGACAATGAGATCTGAAGGTGCTTGGAAAATTTAAGTGTATTAAAAAACTGGAAAAATATCAGAAACAAAGAAAAGAGTGCTGAACTACTATGTAATATCAATCCTCTTATATAGTAGTGAATGCTGGACAATCTCCTCACAGATGAAGAGGAGACTTGAGGCAATACAAATGTGGTTTCATTGAAGGAGGCTGAGAATACCATGGACAGAAGGTGTGAACAATGAGGAAGTTTTAAAGAAAATAGAAACAAAAAGGACAATTATAATTCAAATCAGAAAGAGATAGTTGAAATTTCTGTGACACATAGGGAGGAAAAAGGCATAGAAAATTTGACACTCACAGGACATATGGCAAGTAGGACAGAAGGAGACAGCAAGTAACCTACCTAATGAGTTTGTGTAAATGGATGGCAGAACAGGGAGTGGGTGGGCTAGTAAAAGGACAAACAAAGGATAGAAAAAAAGTGGAGAACCATCATTGTCCATGTCCTGAAGGACATAGCATATAGAAGAAATCTGCCTACATATGTGAGGCACCCAGTGACTACTGAACTCACTGTAGTAGGAATGGTCTGAGAGTCAAGCTTACTAACTAATACTTCATCTTCTGCAAAGGATTCTTTCAGATGAAATCTAGGGATCTGGTCATAGAATATTCTATATTATTGTACTTCTTGTTTGTGTGAAAAATGTAATTATATATATATATATATATATATGTATATAATTACATTTTTCAGTCTTTGATCACATTAATATCTACCCAAATCTCTGATCCTTCTTCTGTGCTGGAATCTGGGTTTCTAAACAAGAAACCACTGACCATGCTCCAAATGTCAGTCAAGAGCCATATGTGATATGCTATTGGGCAATCATGTCTTTTTCTATTCATGTCTCACTAGACAGAAGATTTCCCATGGTAAGTTGCAATTCTTTCTGTGGTAGGCTGGTTGCCAACTAAGGCTATAGGGCCCAGTCTGTTCTGACCCCCAACCCATTGCTGGGTGGAGAAAACATGGATTCATGGTTACGGGTGTGGGGGGGAATATAAAAAAATATCAATGTTGAATTTTAGTATGAAGTCACTGTGGTTAATATTCAGCACTGGATTAAGTGCACTGACATGAAAGAAGATTATATGGAGATTTGTTGTTTTTTTTTGCTTTTCATTATGCTGCAGACTTATTGATATATCACATAAGTAATTAATGAAACATTTAGGCAGGCTGTTGGATTCTTAATTTATTCACAGCATTAAAATGGAATCAAATTGTTATGGCTGCAGCATTTTCAATTAATCAAGTCATTACAGATGGCAGAAATTTCCGTCTTTGCAGTTTTATAGTTCAGCTGCGAATGGTAGATATTTCTGCCAAGTTAACAGGTTAAGACAATGAAAAATGAAAATCATTTCCCTTTTTAGATAAACAACTAACAAGCTTATGTCTGCTGATGAATAATCATTTTTTTAAATATATCTTTAACAGCTTATAGTATCTTAATCATTTAATTGTCTGTGTATGTGTGTGGTATATGACCACAAAGGCTCAACATTATGGAAAAGATTCCACATGTATTTGCAAGTCTGTCAGGGACCCACACAGGACAGGCCAATCTTTCTATAATGACTGCAGAAAGTGTGACAAGTGGAGGGACTTTTCCAATGTTTACCCCACTACCTAGTTTTGTGGTTGTTTCAGATAGAGTTGTTGAGAAGAACTCATCTCTCCCTGTCATCAGCCTCTGTTGCCCAGTGGTAATAGTTGTTGATTCTGTGAGAGATGAATCTTATTTTAAGAATTCCTCTATGATGACCCACAAAAGTGTCTTTGATATATAATAATCTTCCTTTCTTGGTGGCATGCATAGGACAGAAGCTTTTTGCAGTATAGTTTCAAGACTATATATATTCTTAGGAATTTGGTGTTTGTGATGAAGTCTCCACACTGGTGGAAGTATTCCAATGGCACCCAAGATTCAACGCTATCAAAATGGGTAAATAATATGATAGCATTGGAGAGTCTTATTATTTTTGCTTGTTTGCATAGTCCACTAAAGGCTTTGTTTGTTTTAGCCAGTCTTTTGTCCATCACTTTCTCAACAAACATTTTTGAGAATTTCATCATGGAAAACAAAATCACTTTCCTTAGCACCAACTTTTTACCATCTGCTTGAAAGCAGCTCCCATGCTTGATATTTACACACTGGTTTACAAAAAGTAGTGATAATCATTTGTACTACATTCAGTTCATGTGTGTTGTTTGAATTCCACAAACATTTGAATAGCACTAAGTATAGAAATGGTACAAAATAGAGCCAATTATATTCAAGCAAGATCCTTAATTTGGCAAGTTTAAACAGTTTGTTGCAAATATTTTAATATACCTATTAAAATGAAATGGATATACCATTAGTAAACTTTTGAACCTAATGAATTTATCAAATCTGTTATTTTCTTTTGTTAAATTTTTGACCAAGCAGCATTTAAAATATTAAACAAACCTTCCATAAAAGTTTTTTTTATTTTTTTTAACATTTTCTTTATACTGCATAATCGACAACAGCTCAAATATGTATAACAGGATTCGCATCAATAGTTATCTAATCTCTTTTTGGGATGTGCCATTCCCAAATTTGTTATTGTATAACAGGAAGCTCCATTCTCCAGAACAGATTACTATTTTGTTGTGATAACTATTATTGCAGAAGCTTCTTGTACAGAATAGATTTTGTCTCTTTCTGAATTGATATACTTCATGCACTTCAGAAGCTTTGAATGACCAATGCTCTAAATTACTCTCCATACCTACATACCTATAACAAAGGGGTTTCTGTAGAAATATCTTCTTTTGCTTATT
The DNA here is from genome assembly GCA_964036315.1 of Acanthosepion esculentum. Lineage (NCBI taxonomy): Eukaryota > Metazoa > Mollusca > Cephalopoda > Sepiida > Sepiidae > Acanthosepion > Acanthosepion esculentum. Next base: position 78,892,703 of record OZ038495.1, read on the forward strand.
TCTAAAGCAAAAGTGGGAGTAGAATTTATTTGGTTCTAGATTGAAAATAATGAAAAAGGTAAGATTTTACAAGTACAAGATAATTATCTTAGGAGGGGTAATTTGTATTAAAATAAATACTCATTGTTTTAAATAGGTCACTCATGATGGAATCCCTGAGTGTTAGCTAGATTGACTTGGAAAAGTCAAAGGATTGTTTATATTAGTGCACCTGCTCTTATGAACAGTCAAAGACAGGAATAGAAGTTAACAAGAGCAAGAAAAAGGAATGATGAAAAGTTAAGTTTAACTTTTAATAAGAACTAGTTGTACTCATGGAAATTTCAGAATTTTTATACTCTGATTTTTAGATTAAATTATGAATGTAAGTACTGTTTACTCGCCATCAAGATTGATGTCAGAAATAAATTAATTATGAATGCTTCATTGCAATTTAAATTATTCATGTGAAAATACTTTTGACAAGAAGTTCTTAACCTTTTGAACTCTGCATTACTAATTTTATTTCCCACTGCATTCTTTTTCAAGGGCTCTCAATAGCAGTATTCTTAGTGTTAATTTCACTCAAAATTGTTTTTTTTGCTGTTGCCATAGCAGGATATGACAACACAACTATGAAATTCAAATATGCTATTCTTCAGGAATCAGTCACCTTCAGTGGCAGGATAAACTTTTTGTACTGCAAATGAAATCAGATAGAGTAATAAAAGCTAAAGACCAGGTGGAGAAGAGAATGGGTCTGAAAGATAGATTTACTTTTCAAAAAACATTTACGACAACTTACACTTCTAAATATTCATTTTCAATGTATATTCAGTGAAAATACACTCATTTTAAATTATACAGGTAAATGTTCTAATAAAGTCTGTGGGAATTAATTATAAAATTTCAATTAGTCATGAATATGCATGTACATATAACTTATTTTTCAATAGTATAGTCTAGTCAAAATTCAGGGAAAAACATGGCTGATAGTATATTGAGTTTCTCATTAGAACATATTTGGAAATCATGATTTAGTTGAAATACTTTCTGGAATAGACTATGACAAGTACCAATCTTAAACTGGTGTACTGTTTTCAATTGACTGATACAGTTAGAAGAACTCTAGATTCACATTTTGCATATGGGTATACACATGACAATGCATATAATGACTTAAGAGTTTAGCAGGCCTATCCCAAACACACAGGTCCTTTCTTTTTTTTTCTCTTTTTTAAACTCAGTGCACTTTGATATAATCATAGTATTTTTATCTTTGTGGTTGTTATGGATGTTATAGGCATAACATTTTGGCTATCTAAATAACTCCTCCCACCCAAGGCCAGCTTCAGGTGTCCACATATAAATTTATTTTTTATTTTATTGTGTTATTTCTATCCTTAGGCTGTCATTTCTTGTACATTCCTGCTGAATAATCATATACGGATTTCATCACTGAATGCAGAGATTGAACTCTGAACCACTAGGTTCTTATTTGAAGTGGCTAGTCAATTGAAGGACATTTAGTTCCAAGTTTTTGGGGAAAGAAAAAATCAATTTAAGTCAGAATTTAGTTTTGATGGCAGGAAGAAAAGATTTAGCTAAAATGTTGTTTGATGCAGAATGGTGGACTGACATTGCATCCATTTGGCTGGAGACAGGAAATTTTGATTGTACTTTACAATTTCAAAGTTGGTTATAACTTTGTAATAAATCTATTTTTTATAGATAAATATGTTGTCCAGTCTTCTTGATAGTGTGACATGACTAAAGAAGTTGCCAGAGATATCTAGCAAGATCTAAGTATCCCACATAAGCCAGTTCAAACCAATTCACTCGAAAGATGATCATCACTATAAGTTACAACTATGATTAATACGATTAGAATCCCACCCCAGCCACATGATATCACATTTGTTTCTGTGACCAGGATCTGATCCTGTGTTTATCAAGACCCCAAGTGAACCCCACTTAACCACCGTTTATATCTGCCCATTTAGTTGCCATGTACAAGAATAAGTTCACAGACAAGTAGTAAATATTGAAACCCCCACCACCTCAAAGTCACTTTGTCATATTTTTGTTGCTTTGTATCAGGAAAGAGAAAAAATTACACAAGTTCAACTCATCATTGATCACAGTTTATATTGTCATCTAGCATAAACAAATAAACTATCATGTCTCAATATGGATTGCATGTGGTTCAAAGACAAATGTTTGGTCAAACAATCTCTTGAGCCATTCTCATGATAACTGCCATCAAATTTCTCTGCTCAATGCTTTAACACAGATTTTCAATTAGACATTTTATTTAAAACTTTCTTAATTTTTAACTACAATAGTATGAATCAAAAGTTCATATAACAAGAATATTTTAGTTTTAGTAGCTTAACAAAAGACTAATAGTCACAAGACTCTGAGTTTATTTGTTCTTGTCATATTGACAAGTTGCTCGCATATCAGAGGAAATGTAATTTTTTTTTAATCATTTCACTCCAAGCAAGGTGATAATGCCACTAAGTCACAGGGGTATGAAAGAAAATGTGAAGACTTTAGTGAGAAGTGAGGAAGATGGTTCAGGAAGACAGAAGATGGTAATTGACATTGCATTTAAATTTTTGAAGATTGTAGGTGACATGGAAGCAAGAAATTAGAAAGGAGTTCCACAAGCAAGAAGTGCAGAAAAAGAAACTGTAAGAATAGAACTGATGGTTGCATCTAGCTAGTTCAACAGTAATATGGTGAGACATAATTGCCAATCTAGTAACACACTTAAATTCATGCAGTTGAGGCACTAAGGATAAAAGCTCATCAGAACAGTTTCCTTGAAAATATTCATAGAAAAGACAGAGGGAAGCCATGTCACATCAGTCAGAGAAGGATTGAAGTTGAGATGCCAGCTCCAGATCGATCAAATTATGGACTCTTCTTTGAATTTTGTCAAGAATGTTGAGATATACAGCAGGAGCACCAGACCAGATATGGCAGCAGTGTTTCCCCTTTGTAGTACAGATAAGATATTGGTTACAACACATCACCTCTTTTTAAAATAATCTTCACATTGTACAAGGCCCAAGATCCACTCAAGGTAGAAGAGGTAAGGGGCACTGTTTATTAAAAGTAGTAGTCATATAGAAATTAATATTTGTAAAATATACATTGCCCTTGTCTGTACAACATATAGGATATTGGTGACAAGATATAATCTTTAACAAGAATTTAATGTTGGTTATTATAGCTAGAAATATGGAAATTAGTTAAATTTTACCCTCAGTGTGAATGACAATGAGTTAAAAAAAAAAAAAAAACACAATCTCAGTAATTCTTAGCTTTTATTAAGAAAGGAAGATTGAAGGAACAATTTTATAAAAATCAGCTCATTTTGTGATACTAAGATGTAGGCTAAATTTGTGTGTGAAAGATTGATCTTAAATTTCATCTGTAACCCTTTGGCATTCAATCCACCTAAACCTGCCTCATAGTCTTATTGTTTGTGTGATTTCCTGTATTATTTATGATGATGTCTTCATATATTATGGCAGGGTATACATGGGATAGCTTACAGCAGGTTGAGAGCTGATATGTATGGGGCAAGTTTAGGCGGGTTGAATGCTAAAGGGTTAAAGAATATCATTTTGTTAAATCCAAGACTGCATGCAAGTGACCAATGGTATGTTAAACTGCATAAAATATCAAATAAAACAGTCATACATACATTTCCTTGCTCATATTAACTTTTTTTCACTAACTGTTGTGGAGTTATTTCGCAGTGGAGGCATGTATTTGTACTAAAATCGGTCCTAAATAAGTTTGACGTACCAAACGTTAGGAACTTGATATAATAGGTATTATGCAGAGTAATCTTGTTGTGGTCGCTGACTACTTTCGTATTCGACTGTCGACTACTGTCGTCCGACATTGACTGACCCTCGTTCCTCTTACTACTCCTACTTATATTAGGTGGGAGAGTCTAAACTATAGAATAGGTGTGTTTCACCATAACAACCCCCTCCTAAAACTTTACTCCATAGGAGTAAAACAGTTTTCTCTATTTTTTATTTTTTACAGGAAATATGAAGAAAAAACAAACAAAAAAAAACTTCATTTTTTTTAGCAACATCGTGGCGTATCTCCTATGTTTTGGATCCACTTTTAAATGATCAGTTGCCTTTCTTTTTCTCCTGGATCAGCATACCTCAAGTAAAATCGTTGTTAGATCAAACATATCGAAAATCAACCCCATAGGCGTTTCTTCCGCGGGATCGCTGTCAACCACGTCTGAAGAGCATCGTCTGATCTGGTTAATGTGCCGTCTGCATGTGAATTTTTCGCCTTTCACCAAGTACATCATGTTGCCAATCCGCTTTTCTTGAGTTTAAATCCAAAATCCTGTATTCTTGAAACTACTGCATTTACATGTTCCACGTATTCTGCTATACTTGTACTTCTCATGAGGATGTCGTCCAGATACGCTACAGCAAAATCTAGACCGCCCAACATCGAATCCATTACTTGTTGGAAAATGGCGGGCGCAGCCTTAATCCCAAAAGGTAGTCTGTTAAATTTATACAGACCCCGATGTGTGTTTATACACAAAAGTTTTGACGTTTCTTTTTCTACCGGTATTTGCAGATATGCGTTACTGAGGTCTATCTTCGAAATATTGTGCCTCCATTAAGCTTTGCAAATATTTCTTCCGCTGTTGGTAGAGGATAATTATAGTCTTTGAGTGCCGCGTTTAAACCTGTCGAGAAATCAGCACAAACACGAATTTCTTTGGACTTTTTTTTCACATATTCCGTCGGTGTTGCCCATTCACTATACTCAACTTTTTTAAGTACACCGGTTTTCTCTAACCTGTCCAATTCTTTATCTATCTGTTCAATTGAGGCAAACGGCACATTCCTTTTCTTTTTGAATACCGCCTGAGCGTTTTCTTTTAGCTGGAATTTTGCCTCCATCTTGGTACACGTTCCCAACCCTGGAGAAAAGACAGTAGGAAATGTTTCCTTAAGTTTCTTTATTTATTTTTGGGCTTCGGTGTTTAAACTTTTTACCTTGTAACAGAAAGAATTCATCGGTAGATCCCATAATTGGAAATCTGTTATCCAATTCGTACCCAGTAAGTTCATGGTATTTTCTATGACAAATAGTTTAGCTTTTCGCGTTTTTTATTTAACGTGACATTTGTAACAAATTCTCCAATAAATTGTATTTTTTCTCCCGTCATTGACCTAGCAATTTTCTTTGTCTTCATTAAAATTGGTTTCCCCAACTTCTTCCACGTATGCAAATTTATGATAGATAGATCCGAACCAGTGTCAAGTTGCATTTTTATTTTTTTATTACTTATTTCGACGGTAACAAATTTTCTGGTTATTCTTGGACTTTAATTTTCTTCTTTATTTTTTGACCTGCAATGCATGCTTTTATGTTCTACTCTTTTGCAGTTGAAACATTTTTTATTCCTAAAATCGCAATATCCGTACCAGTGTAGTTCACCGCAAGCAAAACATGGCTTCGGGAGTTTTTGCTTATTTTTCTCTGGTATTTCACTTTTTGCTTGATAATCCGCAATTTTAGAATTCTTTTTGGTAGACTGACTTTCTTCTTTGTAGCGTATTTTCCTTACATGCGAAATGCCAGACTGTTCTATCTTTTTTTAATCTTTCTTTACACTAACATATCTTGTGCAGTCTTCTGACAATTTCTGTACTGTAATACTCGGATCGCTTTCCAATTTTGCCAGTACTAATTTTCTCAACTCTGCGTCTCTTTCGGATACCAGCCCCTGAACAAACACCAAGCACTTAAAATTGTCGGCACTTAACTCTGCCAGCTTGAATTCTTCATAATGCTTATTCACATTGGCTGCGTACGTTATATAGTCTTGTTCATCATCTTTCATCAGATTCAAACATTTCCACCTCTTGTGGAACAGAGATGTCTTTTTACTAAATAATTCACTTAATATATTTATCGCCTTGCTAAATGTCAAAACGCTAGTTTTTTCGGTAAAGTGTAGTTTACCAATTTGTTATGCTCAGCAGTTCCTAATTTGCTTAAAAGAAGCCTAACCTTCTTTCCTTCAGACCACAAATGGCAGTCCTCGTTATACACGGCCGTATATTTTTTATAATACTCAGCAAAAGTTATCTCTTCATCTGGACTGTACGTGAATATTTCAATTGAATTCCATATTGTATTCTCTGGGAAAGAATCATTTTGTAGATATTTCCAGAATTTTGTTTTGAAACTCCCTATGCATCTGTTCCATTTTTTGTTGGAATTGCATTTGTCTATTGAAAGTTTCCTCCTGTAGCTGCATCTGGAATGTTGTTTGTTGCTCTAATATTTTCGTCTGTTGTTCCCGGAATAGACTTTTGCATTCCTCCATCTTCGCAAAAAGTTTACACAATGTCTAAATACTATAGAGGGGGTGTCCTACGAATTTGCAATTTGTGACCTATTTGAGCAAACTGTATTATCGAGAAAATTATTTCTTTTCTCGACAGATTTTTTCGTCACTAAGTTGATGTCTTGGCTTGCGACAAACTTTGCCAAGTTTTTTTTTTTAAGTGTGAATCCAAGACTTTGTTGCCGAAGTTATTGTGGCGAGCAAATTTTTTCTTCCTCCGTATGAGGGCAAATCCTCGTCGCCAAAGTTGTTGTGGAGTTATTTCACAGTGGAGGCTTGTATTTGTACTAAAATCGGTCCTAAATAAGTTCGACATACCAAACATTAGGAACTTGATATAATAGGTATTACGCAGAGTAATCTTGTTGTGGTTGCTGACTACTTTCGTATTCGACTAACTATCGACTACTGTCGTCCATTGACTGACTCTCATTCCTCTTACTACTCCTACTTATATTAGGTGGGAGAGTCTAATAACCATAGAATAGGTGTGTTTCACCATAACACTAACATTCTGAAATTGTGCAAAAAAACAACTTTAAAACATATCATCCTGGAATCAAAATGTTGTTTTTGTTTTAAACTTTATCATTTATAGTTGTCAATAGTCTAATAAAAATACCATTAAAATGTTCAAGAAATAAATTAAAAAAAGTAAAATATTAAAGTTCTAAATATTAAAAAAAATACAAAAACAAGAAAGTATTATTTTATTGCAATCTTTTATAAAAATTGCAATTTTATTTTTAGTTAAACATTTCAGTTAAATTATGTTGAATAATTTTCCACAGAAATGTTTTTATTAATTTTTATGCTCAGATTTTATCAGACTTTAACAATTGTTTTCTATGCATTTACTTTCTATATAAAGAATATTATCATATTCCAACTAAGTCTAACCCTTTGGTATTCAACACACTCCAATCTGCCCTCAAAGTTTGTGCTCAAAGTCTCACTGTTTGCACATCTTCCTACATTATTTGTGATGATATTGACTTATATTATGTCAGAGTATATGTGGGGCTGGGATATGGAAGCTTGAAGATTGAGTGACAATATTTACAGGGTGGGTTTGGACAGATTGAAAGCTAAAGGGTTAAACAGCTGGAAAACATTTCATAGATTAATATCCTTTGAGAAAAATCTTTGTTGCTATCTGAATTTCTGGGATGCAGAGTTATTATTTACGCTATTTAAATTCAGAACTATTGTCCCTGTCTTTGTTGTTCTTATGAAATTTCTTCTGTTGTATGTTCTGGCCTTCATCAGATGTATATCTATCAGAGTAACCTACAGGGAATATTAACCCGAACTCTTGATTTAATCTACGGGGATAGACAGTTCTCGTTCCACTGTCCATATCTAAGAACATCTTGTCTAGTTCTTATTTTTAGCACTCTTCAGTTATTGCCTGTCGATTACCTGGATTGATATACACTTGATGAAATGTGATAACAACAGCAAAGATGTGGGTAATAGTCGTATTGTAAATAAAATTATTTATACTGTTAATATGCTTAATAGTACTTTGGATATTTGAACCCTTATATAATGCTAATTTACATTTGAGCTGGCTAGATGTAACCATAAATTCTATGCTAACAGTTTCTTTTTTCTTTTTCTTTTTTTTTTTGCACCTCTCGCTTGTGGAACTCTCTTCTGGCTTCATGTTTTCTAGCCACCTTTAATCTGCAAAAATTTAAATGCAATGTCAATTGCTATCTACTGTGTGCCTGATTAGTCTTTCCTCTTTTCGTTCATTATTAATGTTTCTGTTCCTAATTCTTCCAGACCCTGTAACCATTTATGTCTTGGTGGCTTTCACTACTTTGCATGGGCTGAAACTGATTAAAATAAAATGCTACAATATGTATCTGCTTGTTATATAGCAGTAACTGTGTTCATAGAAATATGTAGAGCTTTTTCACCAAATGAATTTTAAATGCTTTTTTTTCCTTCTCCTCATGCATTCTAAATAAATTGTTGTCTGGTGTAGGACGTCAACTAGGTAATAAAGGTTTCAACCCTCACCTGAGTTACTTTCAGATATATTGACCAATGGAAAGAAGATTTATTGACATTGTCATTTGTTTTCTTTCTTTTTACAAATGAGATCAATAAAAATGTGTCAGTTGATGCTTTTTTTTTATTGTGGATATTATTAGTAAGTTTAAAGATCTGCCAGATGAAAAGTTGTTCTATGATTGACGACCCAAATGTAATAATGATGCATAAAATTTTGTTGGTATCACTTTCTCAGAATCTATTCAATTTTAACAGTTTTAAAATATTTCTAATTTTTCATAGAATGAGAAATATTATTTTCTTTTAATTAAAATAATAGGGTAAGCAGAATTTTTTAAATTTTATTTTTTGTCTTAAGTACATTTTATCATTGATCCAATAAAATAAAAAAAAATAATTTAAAATGGAATTTCTATAATAGTTTAATTTAAATGACTTTGAACAATTTTTATTTAATTTCTAGATGAAGATGAAAAAACAAATTCTGCCGTTATGCTTTTTAAGTATAAAATAACTTTTATTTATCGTTTCACACTCCTCTCCATTCTTTTGAACAGGGTAGAGGTTTATTCCTTGTTTCCTGTTTAGGATTGGCTTTCTGGTCCTTTGTAACGTCTTCACTTTCATTCCCAGTATCTCCTTTGTGTCAGCAGTATTATTGCCTTGCCTGGGGTGAATTGATTAAAAAATAAATTCGGCTATATGAAATTTTATGGCAAAATAAACCAAGAGATTATGTTTCGATTTTAAAAATAAAATTAATTTTTACCAGAAAATATTTTTCTAATTAGATTTGTGTTGAAATCTGCAGAGAAATCATTAAAATAAAATAAAAAGATTTTTTTCTGTTAATAAAACAAAAAAAAACCCAACTCTAGTCTTAAAAGAAGATGATAAAATAATTTCTTTGAGATTTTTGCAGTTTGTTCTCTTTAAAAGAACATCATTTTTCAGAAATGCCTAAGTTTTGAATCTAACTTAGTGTGTTTTGTAACATCAGGAACGGATTTGGCCAACATTTAAACAATTGAATGTGTAAGTTAGGCTTAAACATTTGTTCAGCTCCATTGTGCTATGGTTTTCCAATGAGATGTGCATGTAATTGAATAGGAATAGTAACTCGAGATTCATGTTTGACCTTCACTGGGTGACATGTGGCATGTAATTTAGCCATGAAAGACACTGGGCAATGTCAGAAAAATTTAAACGTTATTTGCATACATCATGTGATAAAAGTCCATGCAAAGAAAAGAGAGACATGATTGAAATCAAACTTATTTTTGTCACCATTCCATTAGACTATTCTTTTTCAAAAATGGAATGGTTATACTTCTCTTCTTACAGACAATTGACACTCTGGCTCACAACTACAAAGGTAACAGTATAATTACTGACTAGTTTTGTTAATTACTATAAATGTGAAAACTTAATGCTTGGTACAAGGATTAGTAACCATCCTTAAATTTTCCCTACCTTTGCTACAAAGAAACTGCTTACTATGGCAGGTTGTAAGCTTTCTTAACAATATTGCTAACAAATGAAAACTTTTTATTTGTCGTACTATCATTTTATTAAGAGTTGGTAGATGAATGGAATTCTAATTAACGAGCAACTTAAACCTCTAACCAAGTATACTAATGCTACTAAAATCTGAGAATACAATGTTGCATATTATACTGAATACTCATGGTATGAGGATGCATACAGTATGCATTTGTTTTTCATAGCGCGTGTGTTTTGTAAGTTGCATTGGGTTACAAATTCTCTTACATACTCTAAAGAGTCCATTGTTTTAGATTGCAAGTGGAGTGTTTAGTTTTAACCAATCTAATGCAAAAATATTCCAAATGTTTATATCAACATCCATTAAAAAGAAAAAAACTAATCAAACCAATTGGAGACTTCAATCACTGAAAAGCAAAGAGAATTAGTTAAAGAGTGTAATATTCCACCAGGATAATGCTGGATGATGTGCTTCTTTGATGTGATCAAAATTTACAGCTTCGCTGGGAATTCTTACTCAACTCCTATATTCAGCAGATATCAAAACATTTGATAACTGTTTTCTTCTTGTCTTTACAGGATTGTTTGAATATAAAAAAAGAAAAAAATTCCATTCCCTAGAGCTGAAAGACACAAAGAACAATTCTTTGTTGAGAAAAATAAGACATTCTGTCAAGTGGCAAATTTATGAAGTGGCTTGAAAGATGGAAGAAGCTATTAGGACAGATTGGCAGATAAAGTTCAATAAATTAATGTTGAAAAAAATGTTTTCAACAAGCAAACAAACTTTTTGACTGCCCAATATTAGGACCAAGACAAGAAATGATGAAAAGTTAAGTTTAACATTTAATAAGAACTAGTTGTACCCATGGAAATTCCAGAGTTTTTATAACACTGATTTTTAGATTAAATTATGAACATAAGTATTGTTTACTTGCTGTCAAGATTGGTGTCAGAAATAAATTAATTATGAATGCTTCTTTGCAATTTAAATTACTCATGTGAAAATACTTTTGACAAGAAGTTCTTAACCTTTGGAACTCTGCATTACTAATTTTATTTCCCATTGCATTCTTTTTTAAGGACTCTCAATAGCAGTATTCTTAGTGTTAATTTCACTCAAAGTTGATTTTTTTTCTGTTGTCATAGCAGGATATGACAACACAACTATGAAATTCAAATATGCTATTCTTCAGGAATCAGAGTCACCTTCTTGACAGGATAAACTTTTTGTACTGCAAATGAAATCAGATAGAGTAATAAAGGCTAAAGACCAGGTGGAGAAGAGAATGGGTCTGAAAGATAGATTTACTTTTCAAAAAATATTTATGACAACTTACACTTCTAAATATTCATTTTCAATGTATATTCAGTGAAAATACACTCATTTTAAATTATACAGGTAAATGTTCTAATAAAGTCTGGGAATTAATTATAAAATTTCAATTAGTCATGAATATGCATGTACATATAACTTATTTTTCAATAGTATAGTCTAGTCAAAATTCAGGGAAAAACATGGCTGATAGTATATTGAGTTTCTCATTAGAACATATTTGGAAATCATGATTTAGTTGAAATACTTTCTGGAATAGACTATGACAAGTACCAATCTTAAACTGGTGTACTGTTTTCAATTGACTGATACAGTTAGAAGAACTCTAGATTCACATTTTGCATATGGGTATACACATGACAATGCATATAATGACTTAAGAGTTTAGCAGGCCTATCCCAAACACACAGGTCCTTTCTTTTTTTTTCTCTTTTTTAAACTCAGTGCACTTTGATATAATCATAGTATTTTTATCTTTGTGGTTGTTATGGATGTTATAGGCATAACATTTTGGCTATCTAAATAACTCCTCCCACCCAAGGCCAGCTTCAGGTGTCCAAATATAAATTTATTTTTTATTTTATTTTATTTTTAATCTAATTATTGTGCTATTTCTATCCTTATTTTTGTTGAACCACTAGGTGTCTGCAACACAATGCCTATATCCACTATGCCACTTCCCAAAGCATATCAAGGGCTATAATTTTGGAATCTTTTTCAAACCAATGTTGGAAGGCTTTTGACATTTTTTATTATGACCCATCTTTTAAGCTAATGTTGTCTTTACTAAACTATTCAAACCATTTTTGGAAATTTTGTTTGGCAAAAAAAATTATCCCATAAACCTCCTGAATATTTTTGGTTTGTGTTTCCAAATTCAGAGAACATTACATGTTTTGTGCTCTAAAGTCATGTCCATCTTTAAGAGAATCAAGGTAGTAACTTAGTTGAATCATACTATGACATTGTAAGATAATCATTTAAAAATGTATGAACATGTCTTGTTATTTAGATACATTATGACAAAAATAACAATCAGATTTCATTTCACACACACACACACACACACACACACCATATATATATATATATATATATATATATGTGTGTGTGTGTGTGTGTGTCTCATTAAATAATTTAGACAAGTTTTCTCTACTTATTTTTAATAGGATCCTCTTATAATTATGGTTAAATATCTTAGAATCCTTATTAAAGGAAGAAAGAAAATTACCATGTTGATGCATTTTCATTTTATTCTGAATACTTTCAACATCAGTTGAATGTTGTCATCAGGTCTTGTTTTTTCTAAGACAAAAAATTGTTGTGTTCATCATTTTACTACATTACATTTATTATTTTCAAGAAAAAATATCAATGTATTTTCAGCAAGAATTTTTCCTAAATGTGAACAGGCATGCTTTTGTGAATGCTGAGAAATTTAACCTCACTACCTTTATTGCTGTCTTTAATCATGAAACAAGAAAGCTTATATGAGATTATGAAAGGATTTTATTGAAAATAAGTAAACACAACAATGTTTTTCACTTTACATGTAAAAAATTTAATTTTTCAGATGAACACAACAATTTTGTCTTAGAAAAATGATGAATACAATAATATACTCTCTCTCTCTCACACATGCACACACACGCACACACACACACACACACATGTATGCAGTTTTTATATATATTATTTATATATTATATATGCATGGTACTTATTGGAAAGTGCTCAATATCAGTGATAGAGCTAACATATTTAGTTGAATTGATGTGAGTTTGTGACCCTAGGTTTCATGCTCTCTGTGATCGTCTGATAAACACAGAGAGCATGAAACCCAGGGTCACAAACTCACATCAATTCAACTATATATATATATATATATATATATATATATATACACACACACTTCCCTATCATCTTTGTATAAGCCAGAGACAGACTACCTGCACACATAGTTGCGAAGGCTTTTGCAGAACCAACCACACTTTTTAGAAGAACTGAATACAGAGAATTGGTGCGCAGTGTGTGCAACAATGTCTCCAAATGACTTTTCTGAGGTTTTTTATATTCAGTTCTCTTTCTCTTAGACTGCTTGCCAACCAAGGCTAATGAGCCCCGTCTGCTGTACTATTTAACTCATAGTTGGGGGCAAGAGATGTATTCATACCTTTCTCAAGAGAAGTGCAATAGAATAAACTGTTAGCATAGAACTTAAATTAACTTAGGTTAAATCTAGCCACTTCAACTGTAGACATGATGAGATCTTGCTGTCAATCTAGTACTGTGCTTGAATTCATAAAGCCTAGATACCATAGAGGAAAGTTCATCAGAATAATTATCATGAAAGTATTTATAGAAAAGGCTGCATTATGGTGGTGGGGAAGTGACCAAAGCTGAGATGCCAGGTCAAGACAGATGTCATTGCAGATTCTTCTTTGCATTTTATCAAGAATCTCTAAATATATAGCAGGAGTACCAGACCAGATGTAACAGGAATATTCAAAGCAAGTACGAATGGTAAACTTCTAAATATGCAAGATAGATTCTGGTGAGGAAAATTGTCTAGCATGACACAGGGAACCAACTTTCCTAGCAGCCACAGACACACATACACACACATTGTTATTTTGAGAAAAAAAATGCAGCTACCACCACTCCACACATGAAAACAAGTTATTTTAAAAAAGATTTTAACATATCATAACTAAGTTAATTTATGTTTTGTTGTGATTCTGATTATATTCCAGGAGATAAAAAGTTGTTTCTGAAAATTTACTGATTATAAACAGAATTATCTTCTTTCATTTTTTTTTAATACAAAGTAAGTGAAAATGACTTGATATGTATTTTTTAAAAATGCATTGTGGTAGATAATTTTCATGTTTCCTTTCCTTTTTAATATCACTGTATAATAAATTTTTATTGCTAATCTTTTCTTTCATTCATCATAATTTTTTGCTCTGCATGGGAAATAATAACCACAGAAAGATAAAACCAATTTCTCATATAATTGTCATTTTCTTAGCCTGTTCCTTGATATCCTGATATGTGAATTTTCCTTCCAAACATTCTCTAAATATCACCTGAATATCATCCTTTCTCTAGTAACTATCTTATGAAAATGCCTTTAAGTAAGTAACTATCTTCTGATTCTCTCTGACAAGCCATTTATCACTTTGTATAAATCTGTACATTATGTGAACTGATTAAACCAGCTTGCTAGATTTACAAATGTCAAGTGAATTACTACAACATAATAATTTGTACATAAATATGTCTTTGCCTTTTTGTTTTATCAAATTGTTCTTATGCATCTGACATGGATCTCACATAGTTATTCCTATGCTTTTTTTTTTTTTTAGGAAAGGTAATGACAAAGTGAAAAAGATTTTTGTGTAATACTTTTTGTCCTTTAGGACTTCATTGAACTAATGATTATTTTGGTATATAAAAATGTATGTATCATCATTTCCCATTCTTTGCTTAGTATAAATGTGATTGCATCTTTTATTGTGTTTATCCCTTTATCTGAATATATATGTTGGGGCATACCTCAGATTTGTCCCCGAGATGACCCGCTAATAAAAGTCAATAAATTGTCTTTATGTGACATGAGAAAGTTGGTCATGTGGTAGACTGGAGGAGTTATTGAGTTCTAGAACTGAATAGAAAAAACAAATGCTTGATAAAAAAGCTCCCAGTACAGCAAAACCCCATTTCTAAGTATCAGGAAGTTGTTGGAGGGTTGGTGCTTTTCATTGTCATTCAAGCATATCTGTTGATTATTTAACAGTCTTGATTTTTGTGCACTTACAGTAGGTATAAAAAAGGAATCTAATGAAAGAGTTTCTTAACATAAAGTCAAGAATCTAATTTGTTAGAAAGAATGAAGAAAGCATAAATAATGACTAGAAGAGAAAGCACTGGTTCAACTGCTGGGGTAATTTTAGTTAATCTGTGATTTATTTAATGAGTCAAACAGTTTTTTGACAGCCATTGTGCTTTTGTGACTTTTACAAGAATATATAAAAATGTCACCTGGGTGACTTTTCTTTTTGTTTTTTTTTCTCATCCAAATAATAATTTCTATACACATTTGAATAGGGAACAATTTATGAAGACCTGAACCATTAAACAAAATCTTGCTTGTCCTTGAGGACCCCATTTTTTTTAAGTTGGAAACCTGACAGAAGATTAGTTGAAAGAAAGAAGAAAAAAAATCAAAGGTGAAAGTTAATTGGTTGGTTGATTTTTATGACATGTCAACCTTTGTCAGATTATTTAATGTCAAATTTTTTATGGGGTACCCAATGAGGATCAAACTCATTACTCAGACTTGCATCACTGACCATTACCCCACACCAAGTTGTCTCAAGGGAAACAGTGGTTAATGTGTATTTGAAAAATACAGAAAGGTGTTGAATGATGCATTTTTTTCAAAATATAAGTTGATGACTGGATTTCAGGTTATTATTGATAGCCAGGCACCCCTCTTTCAGTCCAGACAAAATATCATTTACACATCTGTAGGCTGGGTAGCAAGACTGCAAAATTCTTATTCTCATCAACTGTTTAGCTCACCTTAGAGCTGAACTGCTGTACAAGTATCGCATATATACATTGTACATCTCTTATCCAATCCCAAGTCCAAGGAATAGTGTGAATGCTAAGTATCAATCATTTTTCATGAAGCATAGATGTGGTAAATTCTAGCAAGCTTGTTGAGATATTCATCAATGAATTTCATCTGAGGAATATTTTCTAAATTTAACTTTGTAACAATTCTAATACTTTAAACTTTACTTTAAAGATGCAGGATGTGTATAATTAGTGGCGGTCAGAGGTGGATTATTATTTTATCTGTACCATCAAAAAATGGAGGCATTATTCAAATAATTTTGAAATTTCCTGCATGAGCAAAATGGGATTTTTATCTGTAGAATTAATTCTGTTGTCACAAGTAAAAGAAATCTGCTTATGAAATGATTTAAAAAAAATGTAAAACTAATCAAAGAAAGCTAACATGAAAAAAGAAATAAAAAAAACAATCTCTTAACAGCCTGACCTCCCATACTTATAAAAGGGGTATTCTGTTAGGTGCACAACATATGTTTGATTATTGCATTAAGTAATGCCTACTGTTATCATAACAGGTGATATGACAATATATAAAATCATACTGTTTGATATTATTATAGAATAGAGTATAACAGGATATCTCTTGGTCTAGCAAAACATATAACCTGATATGTGAGCAGGAAAATTGATTGGATTCTTCATAATATCTGCATTCTTCATAATATATAAATATTTTTGATATCAAAATCCTCACCATACTGCTCAAGCTGCTTAGAACCAGCTTTTAAGGAAATCGGTTACTAAAAGATAACAGTGAAAAGCTGTTTTTAGTGGATTTCAGAAACATTTTTGCATTGTTTTTTTTTGTTGTTTTTTTATATATTCTTGTTGGAATGACTAAGATGGAGTTTTTTTTTAAATTAATGTTTTGAAAAAGTAATTAAAAAAGAAGTCTATGTTGTTTACTAAGCTTAAGACACAAGGAATGCTCTGAAAGTAATGTTTTGCATTTATGTGGTGAACATGCATCAGTACAGCTGCAATTGTGTGAAGACATATTTATCAATCCCAGTTACATCCAAGTTTTCCCAGTTAGAAGCAGGATAGCTTGGCATATCTAGATATGAACCTCTATGCAAGTAGTCAAGATCTCTTGCTGTACATTACAACAATTTATCACCACAAAAAATACACTTACAGAAAGTTTAATAACACTGTTGAATATAGCATGTTTTCAGTGATAAAACATTTTTCCACATTGTCACCATCATTGGCTTTGTATTTTTTCATGGTGATAAAAAAAGAGTCTATATTGGGCCACCCAGTACTTGGCTTGTCAAACACATTGCTGTCACACAGTACCCACTGTGCTCACCTTACATATTCAGCAAGCATTGATTAATATCAGTGGCTGAAATTTTTTTCTTATGGAGGAATTCACTGATACACATCTACTTTGTACACACTTTCATACCAGACACCATTTTACAAGACTTATATGTAACATGGCAAAAAAAAAAAGATAAATATTATGGGTTATTGGTGGGAATGTTCAGTCTTTATTGGAATACAGCCAACATAAAATAGGAGGCATTACTTTCAGAGGGATTTTCATAATGAAATAGGTAGGAAGTTAGTATCATTACAATTTTCCAAGTGATGAGTGTTTGGAGATCAGAATTTAGGCTTGGATGGCTTAAACATTAAGCATTGGAACTAATGAGAAATACACAACTCTCTCAGCTACAAAACAGGCTAAACTGATATATAACTAGTTTCAAGCAACAATGCTTCCCAACAGGAGCCTTTTGATAAACTTTATTAAAAAAAATTGCTTCAATTCTAAAATCCAGCATTTTATTTGTAAAACCTGGCATTGTGATAGATTTTGTGCATATTTTTTGTTTTTGCTTTGGTAAAAAGGTTCAAGACTTTCAATTTTAAACAAAAAAATATTATATTGAAGCTCTGAACATTTTAACTTGGTGTATTGGTAACAGCAGCAGTGGCAAGATTAACAATTGCTGTGATTTTTTTTTTTCAAAGAAAAAAATTTAACATTTTTTTTTATGGATATGAGACACATTTGTGTAAGAAACAGCTCTCTTTTCAGAAAGAAAACAATCCCCTGGAGATATAAGAGGTGTCTCTCTTTGCAAGCTTCTAGGCATTGCTATACAAAATGTCTGACATTTATGACCTTTTGGCATATAATGTTTAGATGAACTTTGAATCCACTTTTTTGTTTTTTAAGTGCCCTTATGCATAAAGAAATATAAATGGGTTTGTTCCTGATACTTTTGTTTTACAGTGTGAGCTTAATACAGTGGACAAAATAATTTATATTCAAGTCTTAAATATTGTAGACATGAAGTTTCAAAGTGGGTGGTGAGCATAGCTGAAGGAATCAGGTAAAAATACTTTATAATAAAAATGATTTGGAATGAGGTAAATTTGATTTGGTAAGAGTGATAGCAATCACAGGAAAGAAGAATAATATCTTTGAAAGACAATCGTGAAGGAAGTGTGTGAGTGGAAGGGGCAGGAAGTGGAAATATTAATAAAATCAGATGAATTGTTGAATATTGAAAAGGAAAATGAATTACAATTTTAAAATTAAGAAATTGTTAAGTGTAAAGATTTAATTTTATACAGTAACTAGAGTTGATGAATATGGGTGTGGTTGTCAGCTTGATTTTAGAAACAGCTCGTGTTCTTCCATATTGAACCAGGTTAGATGCAAGAGCTTGTTATGTAGTTATTAGCTAAGTTTGTTAATAGAAATTAATACAATGATCATGATGCCCTTATGGACTACAGGTATTTCTTCTCTTAATACAGTGTTTTTCTGCTAGATTTTAATCAGCTGTTTTTACTGTTTATAATTTTGTTTGCGATCATGTCATTACTGGTGGTAAACAATTTTCTAAGAACACGGAATTGCTAATTAAACATTTTCTCATTAATTTGATTATTTTATGATTTTTTAGATGAGTATTCTCAGCCTTATTTTCTTTCTTTTTTATCATTACAGTTCATTTCATTTGTATAATTCATTTGGAACTATTTTAATACAAGATGTTCACATTAGAGATTCTTGGAGAAAATAGGAATTCAGTTGTGATTCTGAAAAAATCCAGCTGCATATACTAAATAGATGCAAGCCTGCTTATGTTATCAACACATACAAAACAATGAGAATACAATTTTTCATTATAAAAGACCATTGGTATTGTTTTTGTAGCCATTTTTAACCTTCCTGTCTGCCAAAAAATTGTGTATCGAAAGCATGGTTACCATATATGCTCATATATCAGTCAATTTCATGTATAGTGTGACCTCTGGATATTTTTGCATGAATTTTAACTCCTTCAGAAAAAATTTACTTGCATTCATGTATTTTCAGTGACCATTTGCATAGTGCAACCGCTCACCAAAAATGCATGATTTTTAACCTCTTCAAAATAATTATCTGTGTATAGTGTGAGTCCCTATTTTTTTGTGTAAAAAGACTGATCATAAAAACTTGTACTATACTTGAACATATACAATATTCCTTTGACACTGCTATTACTGTATACACTTTTGACACCCTTGACAAGATTTATTTACAAGATTATAAAAATATATGCACCATGTGCAATGTGATATTTATTACAGGGTGTGATGGTTAAATTGTCACCATTTTATATTTTTAATTTTGTGCATGCGCATTGTTTGTTTTTGTTGACTGCTCAGTATAGTAGGGTCAGTTGGGCACCATCTGTGAGAAAAAGAGCACCATGACGCAATTCACTTCAGAATTTTGGAAACAGCAAGCTGTACTACTTGGTATTTGTACCAGAGTGTTTGGGTGTCAATCTGCAGTCAGTGCAGAGGATTCAAAAAGAGTTGGATGAGTCTAATGATGATTACGAAGGTACAGCCGCTTGGAAAGATCACTCTGATTGTTCTGATAAGAAAATAACTCCCAAATTTGTTAGTGATGGTCCTCAGCCTCAACACAGAGGCTTACATCAAGTGTCTTGAGGAGACAGTGCTGCTCTAGGTCAAGAGGGTGGCTGCTGGAAGACCCTATGTCTAGCACCAGGATTCTGCACCATGCCACACAAGCAGGAGAACCTAGTCATGGCTGTCAGACAATTTCTGCAACCACATCACCCCTTACATCTTACCATCTAACTCCCCAGATTGCAACCCCTTTGATTATTATGTGTGGGGTGCAGTTGAGCAAGAGACCAACAAAACTCCTTGTAACACCAAAGATGAACTGAAGGCAAGGATTATGGTAGCATTCACCAACTTAAACAAGGAGACTATTCAGAAGAGTTGCAGGAGATTCTGAAGTCATCTGGAGTCTGTGGTTGAAGCCAATAGTGATTTTGTTAAATAAATTTACTCTTTAGAACTTCAAGATATTTTTGTGTAGTTTTGGTAAATATATCTGTTAAAATGAGATGACAGTGTTTAAATCTTCCATTTTTTTCTTTTTATTGATGGTTCTTATTGGAAACATAAGAAACAAAATTGAAATTTTTTTCTGACACTCAACTCAGTCATTTTCTAACAGTTGATGAGTTGACATGTCAGCTGATAAGACAGTTGGTACAGTGATGGGCTTTTAAAGGTTAAGTTCCCAAAAATAGTGATTCTGTCAGCTTCAACAGAGTTTTCAATATAGGTAGTTTTTTTTTTTTTTTCTTGAAATGTTTTTCTTGTTTGAGAGCTAGTAAGATGCTGAAAACTAATACCATCCAAGGCCTATCTACTGAATTTAAATATTTTGCTGGCTATTGACAAAAATGTTAGGGGCTTAAAATAATTTTATCTACAAAATATATTTAAGGTGCAAAAGTTTCAAGTGAATCTTTGTGATAACTTGTAAATATAATAAAACTCAGCCATAGAAAATAATTTTTTTTACTTTTATTTTCTCCGTAACATTTCAGCTATCTTAAAAAAAAATTTTTTTTAACCTAATAGTTAAATTCTATATTGCAAAGCAAGTGGTCATAGTAATTCAGCAATCAGAGACTGGTTATTTTGTAGCATTTTGCAAGCTAACAGACTAATAGCAAACTTTGCATTGGGAAAAGTGAAGGCTAGAAAATGAATTGCTTGTAATGTCAAAAACAAAAAATAGTCTACCCATAAATCATTGATGCAGCAAAAATATTTATATAAATTGCCTCCCAAAAGATGCATTGTGGTAATTTAAAAAAATTAATTCAATGTTGTAAATTGACTGAGTGATATTTTTTTATTACAATCATGAGGCAAATGACTGTAGATTCTGAGAATTTAAAAAAAAACTTCTAATCAATAATTATTAATATTGATTGTTATTGATTTCTAGGGTATCTATCAATCAATGTTCTTCTATATAAATGTGATTAATAAAGTTTAATTAATAAGGTGATGTCTGATTGTTATGACCTGCTAGTGTATTTGACACGTGGAAGGGGCAAAGATCTTTCACATGGTACAGCACACTATTAATGCAGATTGATATTTTGGGTGTCATTCATGGGTTGTAACCAGTAACCATCTAGCATATTCCTACCATTTACCAATCAAACTCATTTTTGTTCATTTATAATTTTTGCCCTTTATAATTTAAATTCAAGTGCAGATTTAGATTCAGAATAAAAATTAAAGTAATCCCATCATTTCGCCCCAAGTAAACCTATATTCACTCTTTATACATATTTCCTTCATCGGCCTACTCTGGGCTCTTAAGCCATTGCTGCGCTTTATTTTAAATATTAACTCAGTGGTTCCCAAACTTGTTTTTCTCTAGGCTGACTTTTCGGAATGAAAATTTGCTCACACCTCACCAAATCTTATGTGATAAAAAGTACCTTGAGAGAGAGATAGAGATAGAGATGCAAATTTAAAGTCAGAACATTATCATTGATAACTTTCTCCTCCAGTTTGCAGACCCATTACTATATTCTTAATATGTGATATAATGCAAAAATATCACAATGATAAAATCTGTCAATAATTATTTATTATATAATTTTTTTAGAAGGCAATAAAGCCACTAAGGTGCAAGGGATTACTGAGTATGGGAGAACTTGAGAAAAAGAAAATATTATTAAGGAGAGAAGAACAATAAAAGATAATGATTGACATTGAATTTATTCTTTTAAGATCAAATTTGACTGGAAAGCAAGAAACTGCAAGAACAAGCTGTCAATATAGAATTTAGAATTGTGTTGTTAGGCTGACTTTGGTATATTGGATGCAATATGATTTTTGGATGTTTTTTTTATTTGAGAAAGAAGTCCATCTTATAATTGTCAAGTTCAGTACTCAAGATATTCTGAATTATTAGAAAAAAGAATTTATTAAGTAAAAATAAGACTGACTTTTAATTTTTACATTAACCTTATTGAACATACTTATCTTGTTGTGTCACTATTTTCTGACATCTTTCAAGCAATTTCATCCCCCCACAACTTTTTATCTTAACAAAGATTTAATTTTTGGAGACTTAAAATTGTTTCTTCATAGAATTCTGTAAAGACTGTAATAAATATCTAAAGCCTTTTCCTTCTCTTTCACTTCCGGTGGCCCTTTGCATCTTGGTGGAATTATTACTTTGCTTGGGGTGGTAACTCTCTACCTCAAGTGAACATCATTGTTTAAAAAAGAAAAAGAAAAAAAAGAAGCAGATGCTTTCAGGCTTAAGTATAAACATAATGATCTATGTTGACCTGTAGACTCAAGTATAATTAAAACAGATTTTGACATTAAAAGACCCGACAGGTATTGATATGACATTGAATCCACCTGCTGTCAGGTTCACACTCCTCCTTAGTCTTTTGAACAGGAGTAGAGGTTTATCTTTTGTTTCCTGTTTAGGATTGGGTCTGGCTACTTCTAAAGTCTTTTAATTCTCTTTCACTCCCAGTAGCCCTTTATATCTTAGTGTCATTATTGCCTTATTTTGAGTGAACTGATTAAAAAAACAAAATAAAACAACCGTGGATGTCCTAACTGAGGCACTTTACCAGTTGCTTCCTTTGGGTCTTCTAATTGGGAGCATATTTGGTTAAATCAATTACTTGCTTTTCTGGAAAGAGGTAATCATAAAGAATTGCTTTCCAGTCCCACCATATATACAACATCACCTTGTTTGCATGAACACTGGCTTTTAGTATGTTTTGTAGATGGTCACTTGCCCCATTTCATGTTGTAAAGTATCCAGTATTTTTATTTCTCTCAAAAAGTGAATATTTTCATTTATGCTTCACTGTACATGGGAATAAGGCCTCTGTTTTTGTTTTTCACTTATGTGGAAGCCATACATCAAAGCAACTCCCATAACCAAGCTAGTGTAAATCATTTACACTGCTTGTTTTGGGTATTTTGAGTATATTGGCTATTGCTAGAAGTATGTTGATTATTTTAAAGTAATGTCTTCATTTGATCACTGTCAGATTCAGCTGGACTACTTAATCTTAGATATGACGATATTCAGCAGCAAAGCCTCTGATCAGTAGATTGGAGGTGTTGAGGTGTGTGGCACTGCCTCTTAATTGTTGTTGTTCCCAGGTTCACCTTCACCTAGGATGGTAGCATCTGTTAGGGTCCCATATATGGGCAAATAGTAAATCCTCAAACCCCCCCAAAAAAAAACAGTATGAAAGTATAAAAATAATTTTTTTTTTTTAGAAATACCAGTAATATATATTTTATAGTAAAAATACTAGTAATACATATTTTTATAGTAAAAATACCAGTAATACATATTTTTATAATAAAAATACCAGCAATATATATTTATATAGTAAAATAACCAATAATACATTTCATCTGTAATTGAAGGCATACAATTGTATTTAAAATATATTTAGTTGAAGTCATAAAATTGTGTACAAAATATTTAGATTTAGTCATTAAATAACCCAGAGAGGTTGATATGCCGCTAACCAAAATCAACCAACCAAGTTAACCTTAGAGCAGATTTCAGTCTTCAGTACAAAACTTAACAAACCCCTTTTGATGTGTTCAATTATTGACAGCACCTTCTTTATAAACTGTGCAAACCCATTTTGTGTATAAGCTATATTTGTACTTATCTTAAAATAAAAAAGCATAATAAACAGAAAATATTGTTTATTTTTTTTCTTAAATTTTAGCATTGCTAAAAAAAAACCCTGCCAATTTTAATCATTATTTAAAAAAGTACATGCCAAGATAAAGGCTGACAGAATACAATCAATAACAATCTTTATGTATGAAGCTAGTTAAAATTAAACACTCTTAATGACATCTAATGCAAAAGTAGACCAAACTTTTTGCCTAGTTCAATAATTTTGAATTTCAAATGATAATTGTATAAACTGTGTGGCCAGCAAATCTGTTCACATAGCTCATCTTGACTGAACTCTTCTGAAGGTTAGTGAAAAATCACATTAAGCGTGCTTTTAGGAAGTTTTTTTTCTTTTTCTACACTTTGAAAAAACCTGATGCATTCACTTTTAAAGAACTTTGTTTCCGGCTTTCTATCAATAATCCTGTAGTATGAAATAAGCGCTTTAATCTGAATTTTATTCACAAATTTGCTCTCACATGTGTGTCATATGGCATATTGTATATTGTCCCTGGTAAAAATGTACATCCATTCCATAGTTTTATTTAAGGAAATATAAATGACTATGAAAGTATACCTATTTCCATTGGTATTTTTTATCTTAAGTTTTAGAACTGTATCCATTGATTTTTAGAACTATATTCAGCAGCAAGGACTCTGATTGGGACATTGGAGCTTTTGAGGAATGTAGAACCAACTTTTAATTGCTGTTTTTCCCAGGCCCACTCTGACTTGGGGTGGTATTACCTGTTAGGGTTCCAGCTAGGGGCAAATAGTGAACACCCAAACAAAAATCAGCAGTACATCTCTATAATAAAATAGTCAACAATACATTTTTATAGCAAAATGTTAATCAATACAACACTAAAAACATATAAAAATACATTTTTATTGTAAAATTATCAATAAAGCCTTTTATAATCAACAAAATATATATTTAAAAAACATACCTTTACTCTGAAAGTATAAAATTATGTACAAAATATCAGTAGTTGAGGGTATAAAATTACATGCAAAATATTTAGATTTCAGTATTAAATGACCCATAGATATTGATATGCCACTAAACAAAATAAAACAACATAAAAGAACTTAATCTGTATAATATTATACAATTTCTTAAAAAAATCAAACTGTATTCCAAAATATAACTTCAAAAAACTACAACATAAAATACATATATCACTACCTCTAGTAATTATGTCCACACAAACATCTATATGCACAAAAGCTGAGTATCGTTTGCCATGTATTCAATTGTGAAAGCAGAATAACATATCATATTTTTATTACTTCAAATCTCTCAAGAAAATTAAATTTCATCATTAAATAACCCATAAGGAGTTGATATGCCATTAAACAAACTCAGGCAAAAACATCTTGGTAAAAAAAAAAAGAAAAAGAAAAAATAGTGCAAAAATGTGACCTGGTGTTATGGAGGGAAATAAAGGCCAGTGTTGGGAATAGACATTTTTTATTATTTTATTTTTATTTACCAAAATAAAGCCTAAGTACTTTTGTACATCTATTTTGCAATAGCAACTAATGAAAATTATACAAGGCATTATCCTGTATTACCATAAACATCATTTTTAGTGTAAGTTCAACTATTTATTTAATTATTTTTTGAGTTATTGACTTTTTTTTGTTGTTGTTATTGACTGATTGAAACTGATAAATGTGTGAAACTTCACCCCCCCCCCCCCAAAAAAAAACGTTGAAAGGTTCTATTGCAGAAGTGGATGCACTGACTTAATTGCATCCAAAGAATAATGATATCCGAATTTCTTCATCTTAAAATTTATTCTGTGGAGTTATTCTTGGTCTTGTTAGATTCTTCCTTGTTAGATAAAAATCAGTCGATAAATTTGTTGACTGATACATAGTTATTAGCTGAATTTTGATATAAAGTTTTCACTGTATCATGTTCAATCCGTGTGATTAATATTTACCACTGAATTAAGTGTATTGACAAAGGAGATTCTACTGCAAACTTATTGCTATAGGCACATGATGTTAAAAATTGTTTAGTTTTTCAACTTGCTCTTTTAATATCAGAGAATTCTCCATCAAACACTGAGTAAGACTTGTGTAGATATCTTTGAGACAGCAAATAGCTTTTTTTTCTTTTTCATTTCAGTTTTGATTGGCTCTCAGTGTCTTTCTTTGGCTTCTTTTCCATTTCAGGCTTCTTAGTTGCTTTCATCTCATAAATTGTTTTGTTGATTTTGCTTTTGACATCCTCTAAACTTTGAACAGTGTCTGTGTCATATTTTTTTCTCCTTCAGAGTTCCTGCTTTTTTGTATTTAACACAAGCGTTCTGGATTTCTCTGCTGCTTGGGTTGAATCCTTCACGCAATCATCCTGACATCTGTCAGTGATAAATCTTTAGGTACATACTCTCTTTGCTTAACTATCAATAGACCCCCTCCCTCTACACCATTAACACACACACACACACACATAATAAAGTGACTAATGCCATGATAATTTAAAAGGGTCAGTAACATCAAATTGTCTTTGTGTAATTCTCTTCAATTCTGTTAAACATTTGCAATGTGCTGTAAAGGGTAGATTATGTTTGCAATTGAATACTGAAGGTGATGAGTAGCAGTCATCTTCATTTACAGAAGATGAATTTAAAAAAAAAAAAAAAGTGTATCTTAAACTTAAGATTAAGATACTCCTAAGATTATCTTAGTCTTAAGAGTTGTTTATTTGCAAACAGAAATTGGTTTTGAGGAAAAACAAAGAAAAATGGCTTCCTTGTTAGAATTGTTTGCATTGCTACAAGTTAGGACAATTCAGAATACATGAAAAGAGAATTATTTTCAATGTTTTGGACGTAGGGCTGAGTTTTTTATGTTTTTCTTTTCATTGCAAAGACATCTTAAAGGTTTTGACAACCTTGATTTGAAGGGAAGGAAGAGAAATAAACACAAATATTTTAATAATCACTTCTAGAATCTGATTTTTAATTATTTTTTATAATCATTTCACCCTAAGCAACATGAGAATGCCACTAGTGCACAGGGGGTTAAAGAGAGTGAATGCGTGAGAAAAGACTGGGCATAGAGAGGACAAAAGATGATCAGGATTCAGGAAGATAGAAGATGGCAATTGATGTTGCATTTAAATGTTTGAAGATTATAGTTATGAGGAAAGCAAGTAAACAGAAGAGAGTTCCATAGGTGGGAAGTGCAAGAAAAGAAACTGTTGGAGTAGAAGTGGTGGTTGCACTTAACTATTTCAGCAGTAGAAGGGGTGGCACCTAGATGCCAATCTAGTGGCACGCTTAAATTAATGTAGTCAGGGCACCAAGGAAAAAAGCTTGTCTGAACAGTTGTCATGAAAATATTTGTAAAAAAGACAAAGAGAAGTCATGCCATGTTGGTGAGAAAGTGAGATTGAAGTCAAGTTGCCAAGTCAGGATCTATAATATTGCAGATCCATCTTTGGATTTTGTCAAGAACCTCGAGATGAATAGCAGGAGCACCAGACCAGACATGGCAGCTGTATTCAATTCATGGTAAAATGGTAGGTGCAGAAAATAATGGCAACCTACTGTAGGAATTCTTCTGCCGTTTTAGTCATGAATTGAAAAGAGACAGGAGTGCCTAAGTGTCAGTTGAGGAATGAAGGAAGTATTTGATTTACCTGCATATCCTAACTAAAAACCTTTTTGGTAAATAAACTTTCTGTGAATTATCTGTTCTCCTCTAGTATAGTGTAAATGGTACTATAACAAAGCGCTTATTTTGAACTATTATATTTGCTTCCCTTGCAGAGAAAAATTTCAAGTTTGCAGTAATTATATTTCAGTGATTCTTTAGAGAATTTGTATATGTGACTTGTCCACAAATTGTGACAAAATTTCTATATAAACTTATGTGAAATAGTTATTGTCTTCATTTATTTTCAGCTGTTTGATCAATGGCATCATCAAATTAATCATTGTTGTGTTGATCATGGAGTTGACTGTTTGATTGCTTATAGTGAAAACAAGTGCGAAGCTCTTTAAAAAGGTAAGTTATTGAATACTATTCTATTTTCTTTTTTTTAATTGATGCAAGGAAATCAATGGCTTTGCCATTCTTGAATTCTGGACTCATTTAGAGAGAATCTTCAAACAGTTGCTTATTTTTGCTTTATTTTTGAGAACAGAGCAAGAAATTTAACCCAGAGATTTTAAATGACAAATTCTATATATAATGTTATTTTCTTAAAGAGTGGTTGGGGTAGGGGAGAGAGAAAATGAATGGTATTAACATTATCACTAAAAGATAATCTTGGACTGATTTTTTTAATTTTATATTTGATTGGTTTATTTTGTTTTATGGCATATTAACCTCAAATGGGGTATTGAATGCAGACAAGACTTTTAGGATAGGTTTGTATTAATACAATATATATTCTTTGTAAGAAATCAGGATTCATTGACATTTTTGTAAAAAGAGTTTTTGTTGAGAGTCAAATCTATTGTTGGTAATATTTTATTTATTTTTTTTATTTCAAAAATGTATTGCTGGTATTTTTACGATAAAAATCAATTTTTATACTTTCATAGTGTTTTGACGCCAGTTTGGAGGTTAACTATTTACCCATAGCTGGGACCCTAACAGGTGCTACCATTCCTCTTTAACATTTGAATGTGAAAAAAATGATAGAATTCCTAAGGTTTTTCTTTTTTTGTTTTCTAATGTTCATGTAATAAAAGGCTCAAGAGTCACTCAAAGTAGGAGATTACTGAATGGGGTGCGTGATATAACTGTAAGACTCAAAAGTAAGTTAAGTGAAGATTGTGTATAGGGATGATAGGTATTGACCCTTGACTCAAAGATGTTAAGATTGTGGTGTTCAGAGAAGCATCCACATAGGAGTCTCTTCCACAAAGCAGTGGATCTCGGGGTGGGGGAGCTGCCTGTGAAACTTCCTCCTTACAAATGGAATATGAAGAGTGGTTTGAGCCCGTGAGCATAGCAAGTTAGGTCTCAGTTGTAAATGTCTGAACTGGTGTAACTAAAGAATGAAGTATGAATATTTGTCATGAAAATAACAATAGAAACGGTAACAGGATTGCGATGTTGCTTCTGTGGAAGAAGCTGCAGAGTTGAAAATATGTCATCCTCCACAAGGCTGTTTAAATGACTTCAAACTCTATCAATGTTGGAAAGAGAGAATTAGGCAGCTCCAGCTCAGGTATGACAACAATACTCCATTTTTGTCCTAATCTGTCTGTCTAATCGGTTCTTAGCTGTAAAGGTTTATAATCACCTACAAGGTCACATAAACGTTTGAACTCAATGCTGGAAAGAGAGGATTAGACAGCTCCAGCATGACAGCAATACTGCATTTTTGGTCTAATCTGTATATGGCATGGTGGGTCTTAGCTGTAAATGTTTATAATCACCTACTCGTCCTGGGTATGACAATAAACTACATTTGCATCCTGGGTAAGATGATAAACTACATCTGACAGCAAGACTGATCAGGAGGTTTTGAGGAGCATGGAACCATCTCTTGGTTGCTGGTGTTTCCAGGTCCACCCTGGCCCAGGGTGGTGGCAACTGTTAGGATCCCAGCTATGGGCAGGTAGTTGGCATCCAAACTTGGGTCAAAATACTATGAAAGTGTAAAAATAGTTTTTAATACTAGAAATACTTTGTAAAAAATTATTACCAGCAATAATTTTTTGACAGAACAAATATTATCAGCAATACTTTAAAAAAAATAATTACCAGCAATATAAACAGCTATACATTTTTTGAAAAAATATTACCATCTATACATTTTATGAAGGAAAAATATTCCCAGAAGTAAATTTTTGAAGAAAAATGTTACCAGAAATACATTTATGAAAAAAATAAAATATTACCAGCAATAAAAATTCTCGGCAATAAATAACTCATTGAGGTTGATATGCTGTAAAACAAACCAAACCAAACCAAACTTGTGTCAAAACTCTATGAAAGTGTAAAAATAGGTTTTAATACCAGAAATACTTTGTAAAAAATTATTACCAGCAATAAATTTTTGAAAAAAAAAATTACCAGCTATACATTTATCAAAAAAATATTACCAGCGATACATATTTGAAGAAAAAAGTATTACCAGAAAAAGATTTTTTGTAGGTAAAATATTACCAGAAATAGATTTTTTTGAAGGAAAAAATATTGCCAGAAATAGATTTTTTTGAAGGAAAAAATATTGCCAGAAATAGATTTTTGGAAAAAAATATATTACCAACAATAAAAATTTTGTCGGCATTAAATAACCCATTGAGGGTGATATGCCGTAAAGCAAACCAAACCAAACTATAATCACCTACAAGGTCACATAAACGTTTGAACTCAATACTGGAAAGAGAGGATTAGGCAGCTCCAGCATGAAAACAATACTCCAATTTTGGTTTCATCTCATTCTTGTAAAGATAAAGTATGACTGAAGGAGCCAAGTTCTTTCTGGAGTGCTACAAAGGACTGATAATATTTCCAGCCTCTTTAACAATGGATCATATATATGAGTTCCACTTGAGATCTGGAAGGAACTGTTACCCTTATAGTTTTTTGAAGCAAGTAGCCTCATTGAGAGAGCAGCTGTTCATCATGTTAGAGAACACTCTGGATATGATCAATAAGGATGGAATGGTACTAGTTTCATTTTTGAGGTACTGAAATTTACAAGTCAGTTCATTACTCCCTGTTTGTGGTAGATCAAAGGAGGAACCAGCTTGGATTGCACTGGTTACTCAGTCAATAAATGCCAAATATTTCCTTATAAGAAAATAGCTAATGTTATCACTACCACTTCTGTAAACTGTGGTACCATCTGCAGAGATGTTTACTAATGAGCTGAGAATGTTCTTAGGTAGATCATCAAAATACACATCTTTTTGCACATTTAATATGAGCTGACCATTTTTAAACATCTTTGGTGAGGGATTCTATATATAGATCTGGAGTGAACTTGAGTCCTAACAGATGTTTGAAGCAAGGAGCTTCATTGAGAGGACATTGTTCATCATGACTGGAGAACACTCAGGCTCTGATTTGACCTGATTGTATTCAAGAATGTATGAATCCAAGTCCCTTTAATCTTCTTCATTATCATAAAACTTCATTTTATTCTATGCAATATTTGTATGCACACTCATGCATATATGTACTGACAAACAAATTTAAACATATTTAATTTTTAATGTTTCAAATAGGCTGACACAAATCTTGAGCTTTAGATATAGATTAGATAATGAAAAAGTGTAAAAATATTTAGATCCACCATAACAGAATATTTGAAGTTGACCTGTTATTATATTACTATTGTATTTATGTTGTATTACTCACTTTGTTTTTATCTTATAAGCCAGATGATGTTATACTTTGACTTCATTCTGATGATATTATCAATGTTTATAAAATAAAACCAAGAGTGTTTAATGTTTTATTCAAGAAAGACAAGATTTTGAAGGCATGCCTGTTGATATCTAGACATTCTGACTTCCTGATAGTCACTTTTAACTGTATTTCTCAGTATAGTCCTTACATATTAGGTTCCATTAAAATCTTTTCCTTGGGTTAATGAGAATGCCAATCTTTCTAATGTTTCTCTCAGAAATCTCTTGTGACTTCTGCGATCTTTACACCCTCCCGCCCTGAAAACTGTTTCATAAGAAGAATTCGGCCCAGGGTTAATTCCTGTTGAATTGATTTGTTTTTATTTGTGTGTATTATTCTTTTCCTCGCCTCTTTATTGATTGACTCCTTGAAGACAACATTTTGCTTTTCAAATATATGGTAGCTCTTTTGTGTTACTTTATATTTTGTAAATGAAATGAGAACCTCTCAAATAACCTAATAAAATGATTTATATCTCCAGAAAGTAATTATTTTGACTTTTAATGTGTTTTCCTTTTTCTTTACATAAAGATATACATAAAAATGCTTGTAACATTTTTACATAAGATATACATAAAAATGCTTGTAACGATTTTTAGATCATTCTTTGCTACCTTAGATATTTGAACTCTTACATAATACCATCTATGTTTTTGTTATAATTACCATTAGAAATTGATATAAAATAATTCTTAGGCATTATTTTAGTAAATAAAATTAAAATCATTAACACATACATTGCTTTCTTGGATATTTGAAACCTTACCATATGCTTTTTGTGAGGGTCACCAGCAGAAGTTGTTGTTGAAGACTACCTATTCTTTATTTTGATGAGTAAAATTAAATTTATTAATATATTCATTGCTACCTTAGATATTTTAACCCTTACTTAATGCCATCTATTATTCTTTTTAGTTAACATCAGGAATTCTTGTATAAGACTTTTTATGCTTTATTTTGATGAATAAACTTAAATTTATAAACACATTCACTGCTCCCTGAGACATATAAACCCTTACATAATGTCATCTATGTTTTTTGGTAGGCAGAGCATTAAAAATTGCTATATAAAATTATTTGTGCTTTATTTTGATGAGTAAAATTAAATTTATTAAGATATTTATGGCTACCTTGGCTATTTGAATCCTTCCATAATTCCATCGGCTTTTTTATGAGATTTATCATCAGAAATTGTTGCAGAAAATTATTTGTTTTAATTTTGATAAATAAAATCCACTTCATTGCAACCTTGGATAGCCAAACCCTTAAATAATGCCATCTGTGCTTTTGTTAGTTTCCATTAGAAATTGCTATATAAGACTACTTATGTTTACTTTGAATAAATAAAATTCACTTTACTAATACATTCACTCCTACTTTGGATATTTGAAACTTTACATAATGCCAGCTGTTTTTTGGTGGAGTTCCCCTGAGAAGTTAAATTTATTAAATTATGAAAAAATAATGCTAATATATTTTCCTCAACATTGACTTTGTTTTCTTCTCCATCGTGCCATGTGATGCATTTGTGTACCATAGTTGTTTTACATGTGCAATGAATGCCCACGTACATCAGTAGCAATAAATGACATACCACAAGTTCTTCCAAATTTGTCTTTGAAAATAAAACTTGTGATAGGGAATGTGGAATGATGATTAGCAAGTTAGATTTGGTAACCTATATTTGTGGCTTTGTGTCAAACTTAGCTAAGCTTAATAAAATTCACAAAATGAAGTTGATAATGACAAACTTCAGCACAACTTTTCTATAGGTACCGCTAAGCTTTTAGAAGCTTTTCTAATCTCTTAGTTTTATTGCATTTTTTATCTTACAAATTCAGAGCAGAATTTTGATAACTAGCATTTCTGTTTTATAAAAAAATTGTGATTTAAAAATTCTCTAAGGAGCTCTGCTTTTAATTAATATAAATATAAGAAGGTCAATATTTAATTTTTGAAATTTCTTAAAATTGAATAAGTGAGGGATATCGGGTGTGAAACAAAAATAAATTTTTACCAAGATTTTCTAAAAAAAAAAAAAAAAAAAAAAAAAAAAAAATTCATTTAATTATCTAAAATAATTTCATTCATTTGTAAATAAGTCCTGAAAGTTTCATTAAAAAAAAATGATTATTTGATTTCTTGCAAGAATTTATAAATCAATGTTTTTCACCACAAAAAAAGATGCTAAAATTTTCTATACTAATCTTTGACACGAGAAAAAAAAGATTTTTAATGAAAATTTTGAATGTTCTAAAAAGGATTAAAAAATATAAGTAAATAATGAAAAAATCCTTTGGTCTTTCCTCTTAATAATATAAACATTTTGATGATAAAACTTTGTTTTTATCAAGTTTGGGATCTTTTTTCATCATGGTAGATATGCTCTTTTTTCAGTGAATTAGTGGCGGTATCTACTTTTATATATATTTTTTGTTCTTCCTTTTGCCATCTGTTTTTATTCAAGTTTCTTTTTCAGGATTGATGCAGAATAAAATATAATTATGTGAATTTTGTTGCTTCTACTTTTCAACCTGAATTGACTGGTATTAAAAATGTAGAAATTGTACTCCAGCGTTATAGAGCAGACAAAATGCAAACACAGTGCAACTTTAATTATGATTATCTTTTATATAGAAACAAAAAAATACACTCACCTTCAAATATTTTTATTCTTAAAACTGCTTTAGCTAATCACTGAATTTATTCGTCCTGAAATAATTATGAAAATAAAAAATTCATATAGATTATGTAGAATACATGTGAAAACCATGCAAAAATATTTCCTGGCCTTTGTTATATTTCATTTACGGAATTGCAAATTTTGTTAATATAATGTTGGTGTTTAGAATTATTTCTCTTTGCTGGTCCCATTTTAATACTTTTAGTGCATGTTTTATGATCCTCTTCAATCCTGGCTGGGACAGAAAGTTATAAACATACCCCCCACCCCACACACACTCTTAAACCCTGTCTTATGCTTTGGCTTGTACTTTGCTTCATGAGAGGCCCATGTCTATCTATTCAGTCATCTCTGGTTTTTGTCTTAATTTTCTTTCTCTTCCCATTTGGAATCCATTTCAAGACAACTTCAGATATTATTTCATTCAAAATCCTCAGGTCATGACTAGATGATTTTTATCTCAAGAGACATATTCCTGTTGTTTTTCCGTCTATACAATTCCTCATTAAAGATTTTGTTCAGCCTGTAAAAATCACAGATCTTGTGTGTGTGTTTAATTATTATTCAAGTGTTTAGTGGTACAGACATGGACCTGTAGGAATTTAAGATCAAATAACTTTGCTCTCAGAGAAGTACAAAATTATATAATATATGCTTACATTTTTACAAATGAATTCTGGTTAGTGTTTATCTCCAGTATATCCTTGTTGGTTGGCTGATTTAGTTTAGCAGCATATCATCCTTTAATGCTGAAATCTAAATATTTTGTATGCAATTTTATGCTTTCAACCACAGATATTTTGCATATAATTGTTATACTTTCAGGATAAAAGGTACGTTTTTTAGATATATAGTTTGTAGATCATAAAATGTATTGTTGCTAATTTTACTATAAAAAAGGTATTTTTATATTGATTTTGTTGCATTGATTGTCATTTTGCTATAAAAATGTATTATTGGTCATTTTATTATAAAAAATGTACTGATTTTTGTTTGGAAGTTCTTTATTTGACCCTAGCCAGGATCCTAACAGGTGCTACCACCTCAGGTCAGGATTGACAGCAATTAAAACTATTTATGAATCAAAAATTGAAAAGCTTAGTAAAAGTCGTTTACACCCAATATTTAAAAGACAATTTTTTTTTTTTTTTTTTTTTGTATATAAAATATATACTTGCTCCTGTTTTAATTTATGGGCGATCATACACGACATAATCAGAAAATAAGAGCAATGACTATAGTAAATTTAAAGTCAACATTCCTAAAATAAGATTATGGAGAATATTTTCCAATATTTTTAAGATTACTAAGTACTTAAAAATTATATAAAAAAGGTGCTCACTTGTCATTTCCTTAAATTATGTTTTAACAGAGGAAGTCTCCACAGAACAACAGTAAAGGTTTTGACAAATTTTATCATTTGTCAATTGATGTACGAGTGACAATCAGTGGTGACATGTACATAATCACTGCTAACGTTTGTTTTAAAAATACATTTCTTTGTTATTTTAAACTTAAAGTAAATAATATTTTTTCAAATCAGATTGATTACACTTTGAATCAGCTAATATTCTTCAAAAAAGTTTCAGAAAAGTATGTTATTTTTGGATGATTTTTAAAACTAAGAATTAACTTTTGTTTACAAATGTATCAAAATGTTTAAAAAAGAATGGCCAATTTTGTGAAAACCATCAAAAATTGAGATTCCAATTAATATAGTTTCTTTTTTAAATACACCAGAGTATTTTGCTTATTGGAAATAATAAATTTAATCATTTAGCTTTCAGATAAAGCTAAATTGAAAGCTTCAAGAATATTTTTCATTTTTTTAAATTAATTTTAAACCTTAGGTATTGAAAATTTAGTGGAGATATCTAAACAAAAAGCAAAGAAATTGCCTATGATTAGCATCAAACCTTTTATTCTCCTTGAAGCCATTTTTTATCCTTACCAACCAGCAACCAAAGCAGTGATGATCAAGGAAGAGATTATTCTGCTTCAAGACTTGTATTAGCCTCAACTGCAAAAACTAAATGAATTTCAGTAAAGTAAAATTGTTTTGTACAGGTGGACATCCTCAGGACATGACTTATCAAGCCTCTTGAGACAATGATTAATCTAGCACTAGAATATCAGAAGTAAAGAAAATAAAGATACTACACTTGATATTTTATTTTATTTTTTTCATTTCAAATTGAAACTGTTGACACCTTTAGTGGTATAAAACACTGTCATGTTTCCAGAGGTGGTACATGTGAAGCTGTTGATGTATTGAAAGTATAGAGATACCTGTATAGTCTTTTTGGTTGAGGAGACATTGTTTTGAGATAAATGTATGTTTACTAAGAATCTTCAAGGTCAAGGTAGCAGAAAAGAAAGGTATTCAATAATTAGCCTGACAATGGTTTTTTTTTTCCATTTTATAAACAAAACAATTTGTCAAAATTTTGCAAATCTGAAAAAAAAAAAACTAAATGTCCATAAAGTTATTTGATACACTATCTATTCAATATGGCCTCCTTCTGCATCAATAGCTTGCTGGAGATGCTTAGTGAATGACATACATGAGGCACAGATAACACTTTGGGAGGCATTTTGCCCCTTTCCTTCAAGAATTTTACCTTCAGAAACTCCAAACTGTGATCGGGTGTAGCAGAAATCTTGTTTTCTAAGTTACTCCAGATGTCGTAGTCATGAGGATGATGGAGGCTATTCTTCCTTTGAGATGAAGTGAGGAATATCAGTTGCTAGCCACTCTACAGTTGTTTTGGCCCCATGAGGTGATGAATCTTGTTGCAATGAACAACATTGTTTTTTTTAAATGTTCTTTAGACCAAGACAACAGAGATGACTCAAGAATGTCCTTCACTTAATTTTCTCGGTTAAATTCAACCCCGGTTCCACAAAAAACCAGAGGTCTTCTTCATGACCAGCTCACAGCAGCCCACACCATCACAGAAGCCACTCCTCATCTTCAAGTAACTGTTGAAGGCTCACTTGAGAGCAAATCTAATCATTCTGGCTGTTAAAATGCTGTTCAATGTCAAATTTCTTCTCATCACTGAACACAAGCTTAGAGACTGTGGCTGCCCAAATGTGCTAGAGGAGGATTTGACATCTGACTTGTCATTTTGTTCACAGACCTTACAGATAACAGCAGTTTCTTTTGGTGTTTGCAAGGAGGCATCTTAAGGTCTTTATGGAAAATGGTTGACGTGGTTCCAATGGACACATTCGCCTCTTTTGTAAGATTCCTCACTGGATTTTTTTTCAGTTTCTCCTGGGTAGATTTGATGAGCTGTGGGGTTCAAGCAGTCCAAGGACAATCTTGTCCTTGACTTTTCTTCATGTCCCCTGTTCCATTGAATCCTTTGATGGTCCTCCAAACTAACATTCTGTTCACGTTTAATGATTTGGCAATATTCTTCGGAGAGTGCTTTGTCTTGTACATTTCTAAAATGGCAATTCTTTTAGTTAAATTTTTAACCATTTCCAAAACTAATGCTTGAAATGATAAAATATTGGTTTGTTCTGATAAAAATTTTTGTATAACATCCCAAAAAATGATAATTTTTAAAAAATTAAAATTAATCTGAGTGTAACAATAAATATAGAACACTCTTTGTTTGTGTGTGTGTGTGTGTGTATATACAGGGTGAAAGGGGTAAATTGTTGCCATTTTATATTTTTAATTTCATGCATGCACAATGTTTTTGATTTTGTCAACTGCACAGTATAGTAGGGTCAGTTGGGCACCATCTGTAAAAAAAAAGAGCAGCATGTTACAATTCACTCCAGAAATTTGGAAACAATATGCTGTACTGCCTGACATTCATGCCGGAAGCTCCAATACAAACATTTCAGATTGTTTGGGTGTCAATCTGATGACACTGTAGAGGATTCGGAAAGAGTTGATGAATCTAATGATGATTACGAAGGTACAGAAACTCGGAAAACTCACTCTGATTATTCTGATAAAAACTCCCAAATTTGTTGGTGAGGGCCTCAGACTTGATACAGAGGCCTATATCAAATGCCTTGTGTGCTGCCCTAGATCAAGAGGGTGGCTGCTAGAAGACCCTATGTCTGGCAACAGGACTCTGCACCATGCTACATAAGCAGGAGAACCCAGTCATGGCTTGTAAAAACTTCTGCAGCCACATCACTCCTTACATCTGGTCACCTCCTGCATCCCCCTTGATTATTATGTGTGGGCTGCAGTTGAGCAAGAGACCAGCAAAACTCCTTGTAACACCAAAGATGAACTGAAGGCATGGATTATGGCAGCATTCCCTAACTTAAACAAGGTGACTGTCCAGAAGAGTTGCAGGAGATGGTGATTTTATTGAATAAATTTACTCTTTCATATTTCAAGATATTTTTGTGTAATTTTGCTAAAATGAGATGTCAGTGTTATTTTCATTTTTGTGTAATTTAGATGACAATTTATCCATCGCACCCTGTATATATAAGTGGACACTGATGTCAACACTGAGCGGCACCTGTATATATAAGTGGACACTGATGTCAACACTGAGCGGCACCTGTATATATAAGTGGACACTGATGTCAACACTGAGCGGCACCTGTATATATAAGTGGACACTGATGTCAACACTGAGCGGCACCTGTATATATAAGTGGACACTGATGTCAACACTGAGCGGCACCTGTATATATAAGTGGACACTGATGTCAACACTGAGCGGCACCTGTATATATAAGTGGACACTGATGTCAACACTGAGCGGCACCTGTATATATAAGTGGACACTGATGTCAACACTGAGCGGCACCTGTATATATAAGTGGACACTGATGTCAACACTGAGCAGCAACACTGTATTTCATGCTTGAATGCAATCTTCAGCAAACGTATGACTCATCCTCCATTGTTTGTTGACATTTTTAAAAAATCTATTATGAATATTATTTACATCTTTTGTTTTTATACTGTCTAGAATTTTACAAATGAATAGAATCTATTTTGGCCAAGAAATGGGGGATCTACTTGAGGTTCATTTTTTTTTTTCTTTTTTAAATATTGAAATATTTTTTTTTGCAAATATTGATAACTAACTGAAATACCCATCTATTTTGAGTAAGAGACTAATACTTCAGTTGCAGTCTTTGTTGTCAAATAGAAAAAAGATGTTATTGTCATTATCTATTTTTGTCAAGGCTCAATGACATTGGTCATGGGCAGGGAAATATGGATGGTATTTGGGGTTTACAGTAACTACAGTAATTAGATTCATACTTGCTGAAGAATGAAGATCAACCACCATGTACAACATGCCAAGCTGTACTCACGGTAAAACACATTTTAACTAAATGTTCTCACTTAGCACCTGTAAGACATAATTACTACAAGGAAATGAACATGAGAAAACTATCTGAAAATACTGCAACCATCAACGTAATGCTCTACCTTAAAGAAATAGGTTTATACCAAGACTTAATGCCTACAAGAGACTATCTACAAACTATATATCTATAAAACATATACTTACCCTGAAAGTATAAAATATGTACAAAATATCTGTAGTTGAAGACATAAAACTGTGTACAAAATATTTAAATTTCAGCATTAAATAGCCCATAGAGGTTGATATGCCACTAAACAAAATCAACCAACTAACAACTGCAGTAATTAGTGACTGAAAAGAAAGACAAAATTGATTTCATTTGTTCTTGGTAAGTTTCCAATAAAAAATTAAATAAGTAAAAAACATATTTAGAGTGAAAATTGTTCTGTAAAATTACTTTTTCAAACCACAATTATTTTTCATGTTCAGATAATAATTAAAAGAAATTATAGTTTTACACTGAATAGGTACAAATCATAATTGTTATCATAAAATTACTGTAATTATTGCTATAAAATGTTTCTACATAATAGAAATTCCCAATAAAAAAACTAATAAATTTTTGCATTAAGCTCTTCTCCCTACATACCAAATTTGAGAGTACTACATGAAATGGTTTGTCTTCGAGTAGCAGGCAGGTAGGCAAATTCTTTCCATTTATATACAACCATTCTTTCTTCATCTTTCATTTTCAGCCATTGCCTCCTGTTTAAAAATAGCCACTATCATGAAAGAACATGGATGACGACGTGGGTTGTTTGCTTTTAATGAGTATCTATGCTTTCAGAAAAAGCCAAAATGAGGCAATTAAAACAAAAAAGATGAGGATGTTAATCCAAACAATTTCTAAAACATTCTTATTTAGAAATTTCTTCACATTATTTTTCTCTTTTCAAATTTAGTGATATCTCACTCACCTATCTTTTTAGCATTTTTTTTTTTCATATCTTATTAATGAATAGCTACCATTACTAATGATATAAGTTCTTTGGATAGGTGTTGAATGGTACAATCTCCAGCAGTATCCAAGTGTCTCTAATCTTAAACATATTTGCACTTAATCCTCTCAAGAGTATATTTTTAATGCCATGTCCCATCAAGAGTGACATATTGTAGACACACTCTTGAGCTTTGCAGATTCTTTTTTCTGTGAATTGCCACGACTTCTTGGGAAATATAGTCAAATGGTTTCTTGTTGCTTTCTGAATGGTTTTAAAATTCAGAGTTGTCATCCTCTTAGACTAAATTCCAACTAAGAATAGAGATCCTAGCCTGCTCTACTATTTACTTATTAGGGAGGGCAGATGCCTTTCCTGAGAGTATCAGCGTAACAGTGAATGCAACAGGCACAGTCAGGATTTGTTACTTTTGTTTGCCAGTTTCAGTTTCTGCACTGATAACTGTTATGCGACCTCCGCATTCTTTTAGGTTGATCGTGAAGAATTTGAGGATCAGTTTGTAACTTGATTAAAACATAATGCTGATCCTCCACTTTTAAACCATATGGCACTAAGAAACAGGAAAATTTCATTCAAAACAAAGGAGAGTCCTGAACTGTTACATAATGTCAGTCCTCCTATATGGCAGTGAATGCTAGACAATCTCCTCACAGATGAAGATACTTGAGGTACCAAAAATATGGCTCTACAAAAAGATGTCGAGAATACCATGAACCAAATATGTGAGCAACGACAAAGTTTTAGGTAAAATGCAAACAAAAAGGACACTCATACATAACATTAGAAAGAGAGAGTTGAAATTTCTAGGGTACATAATGAGGAAAGAGGGCTTGGAAAATTTGACACTGACAAGACATTGAGGGAAAGAGAGACAGAGGAAAGCAGCAGATAACCTAACTAACGAGGTTGTGTAAATGTTTTGCAGATCAGGGATTAGGAGAGATAGCAAAAAGACAAAAAATTCACTAAGAACTACGGAGGACAAGAAACTGTGGAGAGCCATGATTGCTCACATCCTGATGAGACATGGTACATAGAAGAAGACTTAAGAATATTTCAAGTGTGTTTTTCAAGCAAATTCCACCCTGTCTAAAGAAAAAAAAATGAGTGATCAGTTTATAACTTGATTAAGCCACAAAATTGATCCCCCACTTTAAATTACATTTTATTTGTTCATTAATTAAATATTGATTCTGTACAGGTATGTATCCTGCATGCTTTATTTTTAGCCATTGCTTTTAGTTTGAGAGTAATTACTACTATCATAAAATAAGACGATTGACTGTGAGTTGGTAGTTTTTAATGCATATCTCAGACTGAGAATAATCATAGCTATAATAATTATACCAGCTTTTTATCTAATCACAATATATATTTATTGATAAGCTTCATGCCTTTTGGTCATTGTTGTGATTTAATATCCACCATCAATAGCTTTGATATTGATCATCTCTAGGAATTTCAATGCTGACGTAAATTCTTCAGTTAGTGGTAATGATAGCTTATTCTATTTAATTAAAAAAACAAATCCATGTGGAGTTATTTTATATGGAATTAGTTTGCATGGAACTCAATCATAATTTGTATGCTTGTTCGCTTGTAATTATTAGTTCATTTACTCTCGACTGACACTGTTGCATGTTTATGTCAGATTGTTTGAAATAATATGAAAAAAAAGGAAGAAAATAAATGTTCACCATAGAAGAGCAGCTGCACTCTTGTTTTGTGCCGTAAGGGTCAGATAGAAACTATTAGTCCTCACTTGGTTGATGATTGTTACCATGAACCTATTTCTCTGTAGCAGTTAATCTTATGAAGTTTTTTGTACTCATTAATCCTAAGTATTACTCAAGGGGACTGGTCATTGATTCTTTTAGATAAGCATCCCTATTTTTTGTTGCTTTTATCCTAACATTTCATCTGATGCCTTGTCTCTGAAGTTCAGACATAAATTAATATGGACTGGATCCAAATTCTCGGTGTTCATAAAAATGAAGAAAAGTAAAAGAAAAAAAAAAGGAAGAGATGATATCTGAGAAAAGTCAAAGAATATATCTGCTGAAACATTAAGAATAACAAAGATATATGAAGATTGTACAAATCTTCAGATATCTTTGTTATTCTTAACTTTTAGAAATTCATTTTATAACTCTTTATTTCCTCTGATTTATTATGCTATTTGTGAATGCAAATTCTTTTGCATTAGCGAATGTGTTTAATAGAATTTGAAAGTTTTTCATTAGTTGTTTTTTAACACACAACCTGACATTGTTATCATTATGAAGTCATTCAAAAAGTTTGGACATTTTTTTGAGTGACATGACAGGATGAGAAAGAAATACAGAAAAAAAAAATCAAGAAATAGTTCCTATCAATTTTGGAAATATTTTCCCAATAAGATACAGAAGATTTAAGTAAAACATTTTTGGCTTTGTTGTGTGCTTCTTCTGAAGTCTTTGAGTATGCATATGATCATCTAGAGAGAGTCAAAGATAAGAAGATAGTGCTATATTTTAAGAATTTGATCATTTAGGTAATAATTTCCAACCAAAGCTAACACTATATAAGTCATAAAGGATCAAACATTTTATTGAAGGAGAGCAATTCCTCTATAATTGATGAGTGTTGAATATTTTGGGATCAATATGTTTTAGATTCTGATATGTTGTGTGGAAAATATTTGATTGTTGTTCCATGTTGTAGCAACTGACAATATACAATTGCAAGGTAATTCAACTGCACACACCCAGCGTTATGCTTTGGTGATGAAACCCAAATCTTGAACTTCACCTGCAGACAGTCAGGCATGTGATTATATTTAATTGTATAGAACTAATTTTTGATTTGAGGTTAATAAAAAAATCAATTTATTCTTTTAGCATGAAAGAAATGATAAGCATATTTGTTTCTTTTTATTTCATAGAATATTCACTATGCTTTTCTGAAGGTTATCTGGTTGAAATTCATATTTGGAGGTTTCCTCTTCTTCTTTTTCTGTTGTTGTTACTACTATTACTATTATTATCATCGTCATCTGGTTCGTCATCTTCTTTCCTTGACACAAGAGGTGGATGATTTAGAAGCCTGCTTTACCACACTTTTCCAGCCAAATTGCTTTGTCTAAAGCTATGCCT
The DNA here is from genome assembly GCA_964036315.1 of Acanthosepion esculentum. Taxonomy (NCBI): domain Eukaryota; kingdom Metazoa; phylum Mollusca; class Cephalopoda; order Sepiida; family Sepiidae; genus Acanthosepion; species Acanthosepion esculentum. Next base: position 78,936,195 of record OZ038495.1, read on the forward strand.
TATTTCAGTTTCTTGGAATCATTGCTGACTCTTTTCTCTCCAGGTTTTCTTTAACTCTCCTTTTCCCTCATCATAGTCTCAGAGTAGTCAATAATAAATCCAAATAAGGGAGGCCCAGCCATTCTCGTATAAGGATCGGAGAGAATGATCATTTTATACCAGACATAACATGTTGACTTTGGAAGTATTTTATTTTTTCAAGTTAATCAAAAAGAGAATATGAAAAACCCAGCAGGAACTTTTTGTCACCTGATAGCGATATTCATTTCTACTTATAACTGATTCTAAAGTTTTGGAGTATAAAAGACAAGAAGTAAATTGCCTTCTCAATAGCATTAAGGAGTATCTTTTGGTCTTTGCAAAGTGGGGAGATGTGTATTTTCCAATTTCTCTCATCTTGAACTACCTTGATCCACAGCCTTCCACCCTGAATACCAGTATAATGTGTACATTGTAATAAGTGGAAAGCTTCTATTTATTAAATTTTATTGTACCTGTTGCAAAATTTGAAAAAAAAATTGAAATCTTTTTGTCCTTATCTTTTGAAAGAGAATATTTACTTAAGAAATCTTAATTTCTCAGAATATAATTTTTCTTTGTTAATAATTTTTTCAAAGGAACATCCTGATCTTTGCTGTTTTTATCAGAATATTTGAACTGATTTATCTGCTGGTTTTCTCCAGCGAGTCAATCACATCTGCTAATCATCAGGAAGTAACAGAAATACCAGGGAGGCATATTGTTTGCCTACTCTGCTTTCTGTTAATTCTAACAAGCTTAGAAATTTTATGAACTCTTATCTGCCAATATGTTTTTACATCATTGGGTTGTATATTTTTACACTGTCTAGCCTTGAGATTGAACTCATGACCTTGAAAGAACAAAACAAACTAGGGTGTAAGGCATAGGTAGATCAATATGTCCATAGTCTAATGATAAAAAAAAGCATTTATTTTCTGCAAAAATATTTGTTTCAATATAATCTCCTCCCTTGTCAATGCTCTTAATTCTCATGTGAATATTAATCACATAGATTAGACATTATATAGTGAAAATTATGGATCAAAATTCATTTTATAACTGTGTTAAGTTACATACTAATTGATTAATCCTTATATATGGGCCATGGTTTAAAGAATAACAATTTGGAGTGTGTTTGGTTAGATGATTTTTAGTTTTTCAGTTTTGGGTTGCAGGATCAATCGCTTTTAGTTTTGTGCATTCTTTTTGTCTAATTATTACAAAAATACTTTATCTAACCACATTTCAATGTCTCAAACTTGCAATGCCTGCTCTGCCATCACCAAGAAATTATTTAAAGTATAAACTGAATAATCATCTTTCTTTCTTTTGTTAATATTTGGTTTGTAAATGGTAATTTGAATGACTTCTGACCTTTAATCCCCTCTGATCTTATTGAATAAATAATCTCAGATACTGACCATGAGAGAAATAGAAAAAAAGACATCTTTTTAATTTATCTTTGATACACCCAAGTGAATATATTTTACCCTCAAACAATCCATATGTTGTTTGTGTTATTTTTCTAATCATTTGACTCCAAGCAAGTTGATAATACCACTAAGATGCAAGGGGTTACTGAGAGTGAAATTGAATGAGAAGACTTTAGTGAGAAGAAAGGATGATAAAAGAATAGAATTAAAACCAAAGATGATAATAGGCGTTGCATTTAAATTTTTGAAGATTGTAGGTGGCAGGGAAGCAAGAAATCAGAAGTGATTTCCACAGGTGAGAAAAGAAACTATTTGAATAGAACATATAGTTGCATCTAGCTAGTTTAACAGTGAGACCTAGTTGCCAATCTAGTAGCACACTTCAATCAAGGCACTAAGGAGAAAAGTTCATCAGAAGAATTGCCATGAAAATATTTGTAGAAAAGATGGAGGGAAGCTATGTCACGTAGGTGAGAAAGTGACTGAAGTTGAGATGCCAGGTCAAAATCGATTACATTACAGACCTTTCTTTGAATTTGGTCAAGAATCTTAAGATATATAGTAGGAGCACCAGACTAGATATGGCAGCAACATTCAATGCACAGACAAATGGTAGGTTCATAAATGTACAAGATAGATTCTGATGAGAAAAATTGTCTGCCACAACATGATAAACCAACTCTCCTTGCAATAAATAAGTACTATGTGTTGTACCAAATTTAGTCCTCATTGGGTGCTTATCAATTCTTTTCTTGTACCAGACTAAGCAAAACTTAGTAATTACTTAAAAGAGAGTGTTGTCTACACTCACATTTTTTTTCCTCCAGAAATACATTAGTCTTTTAGTTTGATTTCCTGTTTACAATATGCTGGACACGGTACAAATAATTGTCTTTCTCATGATTGTGTATATTTTAAATTGCTTCGAGCTGTAATTACACAATTCATCCTGCTGTACTTTTAGCTGTTTAATTTAATACAAAATTAATCGATAAAGACCATGTATTGCATTTTTCTTTTTTCTTTCTTTTGCACACCCTAGTGCTAAAAACATTTTTATGAGAAGCAGATTAGTTGCAGGTTATAACCAATTATCTCCCTTGTATTAGAACCTTGGTTCAGAAGGAACTCGATTCAACTCTAAAATGTACAAATATCATACCAAGCAAATTAATCATTGCTTGTATGCAGCAGGAAATGTCATTATTCCAAAAAATGAGAATAAATTAAAAGATATAAGTAAAAATCAAACATATGTATCAAATTTTTTCTTTCAGATCCAGTTAAACTCTGCATATCCATGTTAAGCTATATTTTCTTTGTCTTATCCTTTTCACAGCATGTTTATGAACAACCTGTTTTAAGTTACTTTCCTTTCGTCTATTCTTAAGGCTTATATCTCTATTATTATCATTAGATGCCCGCAAAAGATTTTAGCATTCTTTTTTTGAAAACTGGAGACTGAATATTCAGTTGAAGACTGAAAACTTTTGCCTACATCTAATATAATTCAGTGTAGATAGCATAAAGACAAGAATTCTAAAGTAATTAATTATTGCATGTACCCTATTATTTTACCCACAGTGTTGATTCTCTTATTGTAATCAGTGTTAATTAAATATTGATTCTTGTGATATGCAAACTTGTGTTGTCTGAATTGCTTCATCTAACCTGATTGTAGATGAAAGCTTTTATCTTGTCTCCCAATTTCTCAATTTCCCGTCCCTCTTTCTAAAATGTTTTCATGATTGACTTTGACATAAGGACATTGTATTTCCCAGCCTTTTATCAGGTTATCACTTTATTAGTCTAAAGAATTCTTTCTTTTTTTTTTTTCCTTCAATCATTCATTAAATTCATAATTGGTTACATCATTGTTTTATAATTATAAAGCATTTTTTTTTTACTTAACACTAATCATAGTTGATTTAATGCTTAAATAAAAAAAACATTTAATGAAACTAATTTATAACATATTGAACTATTTATTTCAATGTCTTTTTTGTTTCCATATGGTTTTTTCCTCTGGTCATTTTCAGTGGAAATTTTTGTCCATAGAACTGGATAAAAACCTTAATCCTGACTTACATCTTGATTACTACTACATTTAGAAACTATTGTAGAGAATGGTAACCTGAAATGAATTGTTACACATAAACTTTTATTTTACTTATATTGTAGTCAGTGTTAATTAAATGTAGATTCTTCTTATATCCACTATGCATGATCTTAGTAAAACATTGTGGGCATATATAAATAAAACCTGAGGTAATTCTTAAAGTTTATTGTATATTTGAAACAATCTAATCAGTCCCCAGAATTTTTGTATCATTGGGATAAGATCAAAAGTAACATTTTTATAACTTCTGTTTTTATGTAACATTGAATTGAAAATTTTCTATTATAAAAAAATATTTAATTGATAATAATTAAGGGATTTAAAACCATAACCTTTGATTCTAAGAAAAGAAAATCCTGTCAAATAAATGGAATCTTATTAATTTTTTTTCAGCTGTAATATGACATCAAAAAACAATATTGCAATATGGCTAAAATGCAATAGAATAAACAAGATAATACTTTTATATATGCATTAATATATATGCAGCATGACATAGTTATTATCTGAATTTTGATCTGAAATTTTCACTGTATAATGCTTGATCTATATGCGTATTATTTACCACTGAATTAAATGCATTGACAAGGATGGAAATTTCTGTTGAAAAATATTTCTTCAAAAGAAATACTTTTTACATCATTTGACAGCATGTCTGACACATAATTTTGATGTGTATCTATCTTTATTGCATCTCTGTAAACAGAGAATTTGGTTTGTAACATCAAAAGGATATTTACTCAAATCATTTCTTTGTTTATTTTAGACATATTGGATGTTTTGAAGAGCTTTTAAGAAATCTTAATAGACAACGTAAGCAAATCATCCTCATTTGTTTTGCCTTCTTGCTTTGGGAAACTCAATAAATCCTTTAATGTTCTTATTTATCAAATTCACTTAGAAATTTCTTCACATTATTTTTCTCTTTTCAAACCTACTGAAATTTCAATGAAGGTCAGCCATCTTTATAGCATTTTTGGACTATCTTATTAATGAATAGCTACCATTAATAATGCTATAAGCATCATTATTCCACAAGTTCTTTGGATAGGTATTGACTGGTACAATCTCCAGCCACATTCAGGTGTCTTTTGCATCCACGTAATCTTCAAAATGTTTGCACTCACCTTAATCCTCTCATGTGTATAGAAATGTATAAAATCTGTGATGGTGAAGAAATGAGGGTTCAGTTTATAACTTGATTAAAACATAATGTTGATCCCCTACTTTTAATCCATTCTGCACATTTTTTTTTAATCATGGGTTTGAAGAGTATTTCAAGTATGTTTTAAAGAGTCAAATCTTACCATATTTAAAAAATGAGGGATCAGTTTATAACTTGAATAAACCACAAAATTGATCCCCCCTTTCAAATCACATTTCATTTGTTTAATCAAATGTTGATTCTGTACAGACACCTTTATTTTTAGCAATTGCCTCTGGTTTGAAAGTATCATGGAATATGATGATTGATCGTGTGGGTTGCTAGTTTTTAATAAATATCTATGCTCTTGGGATAAGCAAAAATGCAATAATCAAAACAAAAATGAGGATAATAGCCCAAACATTTCCTAAAATAATAGTAATCCTTCATTTTACATATTCAAAAAATACATTGAAGGTCAGAAAAAATTAATGTAAAATTACCTATCTTATTATTTTAATATATGTGTATATGTATATTTAGGCAGCAACTCTTCATTCAAACATGTTTCATTGAATAATATAGACATATTATGTCTATTTATTTTCATAATAATCCTTTCCATTTCTCTAATCAGTTTCTTGATGTTAAGATGAAATTCATTGAGGAAGCCACCATAGTTTTTTCCTACCCTAGTACTTTTGATCACCTTTAAGATCATTCTCAGGATGAATTACAAAGACAAACTTATTGTAACTGTGTGTGTGTGTGTGTGTGTGTGTGTGTGTGTGTGTGTGTTGATTTAGTTATTTTAATTATATTAATCTCTTTTTTTCAGAATTTGTGAGATGATCTGGTTTAATAATTGTTAAGCATTTATTATTTTAAACTAATTTCTTTATTTTGTTGTGTTTATCACAAGGTTTTATCCCTTCTACCTGCCAGCATTTCTCATTAATCTGTTCATCTCTTCTTCCCTCAATTGCACATGAAGTGCTAATTTATATCACCTTGGGTACTTTGTGCTGCTGAAGCAAATCAAAACATAGAGAGAGTTGTAATGATGATAAGTGGTCAGCAGTGGCCATTCCATTCATTCAAGAATCAATTCCAGTCAATAATTTAGAACATTTGACAGAAAATTACATTAATTGACATTGAATCATTTTTCTGCACATCTGCCTAATCTTCAGCATCTCAAACATGACAAACCTTTTGTTATTGCATGTCTGCTGATTCCAGCCTGGGATCACGAACCCAGGACACAATTGGTCAATTAGAAGCAAACTTGTAATTAGCATTGGCATTGTGTACCTCGATAGAATGCATACATATCTCCTGTGCTGGATTTACCTATAGGTATGGCCTCAAAATCTAGGGGGCCACCAACCAAGGTGTATAATATTTTTGACACGGTCATAGGCCTCTCCTACACATGCTGGCAATGTAGACTCTAAACAACCTTTCGGTAATTTTTGTTACATTCCATTTCAGAATAATTCTGTCTTAAGCTGATAACTCGATGCTAGTATTGATTTCTTTATAGATTTAAAAAAAAATTTTAACAATCATGCATTTTATCAATCACATACTGTATTTAACAATAGCATCTTATGTCCTTTAGAGGAGGAATTTTAAACACCCGTCATTATCTTTGGCTTTACTCAAATGGTTTAATTTAACACTTTTCAGTTTTCCTCTATTCGTAAGAATGGTGGAGTTAGAGGGACCTCACAAGTGAAATAGCCTAGGGCCTCTCTTCATCTAAATCTGGCCCTGCATATCTCCTGACATTTTGCTTATAATGTGCCTCTTTTAAAGGCTAGATCTTGCATGATAAATTTTTCTGCTCAGAAACCAAAATCCGTGATGCATGTTCATACCCTGCCTGATACTGTGTGTGTGCACTTTTACTGTCCTTGGAAAATTTTCACTTTTTCTAGCATACTGTCTAATTACCAAGTGCTTTAACAAAATGTCTTATTCCTAGTATGCTATGGAGAAGTGTGCAGTTCAAACAATGCTTCTTCTCTGTTATTATTACCCTGCAACATAGGATTGCCAGTTTCCTTTTAGCTGCAGAGGAGATGGACACTACCAAATATTTCCTTCTTGCCCAAATAATGTCATGAAAAAACTGGCATGACAATCCCTTTCATTCATGGATTTCTTTAGTGCATAACTTTTATTTGATAACTTTATGATCATCTGTAACCAAATTAATCAAATTGTTTTCCTAATGCTAGGTTAGAGATGATAGATACTGCCAAGATACTATCTCTGCCCCAGAAACATCATGAAGGGTTAACATGACACCTGGATAATCTCCTTGATAATGACATTAACCAACATTTTGTATTTGATCTGTTTAGATTTTAATCAATTAAATCAGCATAATATGTTAGAGTTCAAAGTTTTATGTGAACTGAAATTCTATCAATGTTTGATCATTGTGTTCCATAGCTTCATATCGTCCTTTCATTAGTTCTTAAGCTGCATAAGGCTGCAGTAATGGAGCACCCAGTGAGAATCAAACTCTCTACACTTGCGAATTGTTTAGTCCATTTTCTCATCATGAATCTTAGTTATCTACTTTCAACTTTTATTTTTCTCTTTTTTAGCTTCCCTTTCATCTACCCTTCTTTTATTCTGTCAGGCAACCATTGTGAGCCTCTTGTTTTGTGTGATGACACATAACATATTTGATGGCATATGAGACCTCCTCCTTCTTCCCACATAAAAAAAATTTCCTGTGTCTTTAGGTATCTTGTAGGCTAATGTTTACCTAGTACTTGTAACTAGCCATATTCCATAATAATGTAATATTAAATAGGGTGGGGTCACTAATATACCATCAAATTTTAAGGTAAGAGACTGGTCAATGTTACTTTATTTTGAGTACCAAACAAAGAGACCTTGTGCCATACTTAACATTCATTTATTAAATTAGTTTATATAATTATTATTTAGGAATCTAATCATTATGTTTTCCTATTTTCTAATGCATTTCTGAAAAAATTCCTTATACTTTTTTTAATAACATTTATTTTTCTGTGTTTATTCGTATTAAGTTTACCATTATATAGGACAAGGCCATATAGGAGTTGAGATATAGGTTAGGATGATTGTGCTATGCCTAGCCTCCAACTAGTAAGCATTAGAATTTTTGGCTTTTACCTGGATTTGAATCCAAACCTCTAAGCAGTGCTTGGAAAATATAAAACTGTCTTAGTCACAAGGCAAACTCTTCTGCCTCAACCCACATTTGACAGACTTTGATTTTATTTCCTTTACAATTAGAGAATGCACTATCACAGATGCCCTAAAAGATATTTTAAAATATGGGTCAGTCATATCTACTGTCAGATATCTTTACAATGAAATGTAATCTTTTCTAGAGAAATAAAGTCACTCATACTTACATCCTCCACTAGGTTTCCAGCCTCCTTGTCAGCAGATATCAAAATTTAAAGATGCTCAAGCTCCTTATATAAAATATTATTTGTATATATGATCAGCACAAATCCTGTGTCTCTAGATTAAATATAACACCTAATACAATGTTAATGCTCTGGAAATTGTTTATATATTATTGGTAAGAACAAAATATAGGAAATCGTCATCAGAAGGGCCAAAAATATCTTGTCTAAAAATAAATTTTTAACCAAAGTCTTTTTACACTTCATAAGAAAGATTTAAAAAAAAATTATTAGATTTTACTGAAAATTTTCTGTATTTATTTAATGAAGCTCTAGTGTTTTAATAGACTTAGTATCAGCAGCAGCAGCAGTGGGTGTATAAAAACAATGTAAACCCTTAAAGGAACTCTCTTCCTGTTTTTTCTCATTTCAAAGTGTGTGCCATCAAGTTTTCACACCAGTCAAAAGGGCTGTATACACTTCACGTACAAATACACCTACATAGGCAAGTCACACTTAAATACATTCATTAACATTTTCGTTGTGTATGCAATTTACTTTTAGAAAAAGAAACTCTTAAACTTCCCTTTTGTTATTGTGTTTAATAAATGTTATCTTGCATTGCAAGTCAATCGTTCTCTGTTATTTTGTGCATGTACACTTTCACCACTATTATTTTGTGTATTGTAAAATATTCTCATAAGAAACCTTACACATTAATTATCAAAGTAGCCAACACACCAAAAAGGATGACATTTTTAGTTTCTACCTGTGGAAAAGAACAAAGGATACACACAGCACAATTGGTGCTGAATGAGATGCAAGGCAAACAATGCTCAAATAAATGCTGGACAAAAAATGAGGATTTGTAAAATAGCAGAAAGTTATTGTAAAGTATGCTGGCACATCACTATATTTGCATGGCGTCACATTATGCTTGGCGCAACATAAATTCAACTTTTGCTTTTTGGAACTTTTCTGGATTTTTTTTTATGTATCTTCAAATCATGGTTAATTGAATCTGTGACTCAGAAGCAGCAGCACACGAAGAGTCAACTGGAATTCAACCGACTCTGTTCATTGAGCTAATATAAAGATTTTTTTTTTTTTTTGCATGGCTCAAAAAATGGTAGATCAGTAGAAAATTTGTTTCTTGTTACTAAAAGGCTCATGTCTTCATCTTAGGTTCAGTACTTTAAAAGGAAAGAGAATTTGTCACTATCATGTTGGTCATTACGTTTATACACTCTACTGGATTGTGTTAGGAGCCAAAAACAATTTGACTGGGTCTAAGATTCTAATTTATGAGAAGGCAACTGATAAAAAAAATATTATAATTATTATACACTGATTTACTCAAACTAGTGTGTCTTCATTTTGGTTGTTATATGTTAAATATGTGTCTGTGAAAATTTGGAAGGAGGAGAAAAGAAAAATAATGAAACCATGATGACATTTCTATTTTAGCACCAGGCAGATCTATGTAGGCAATGTTTCATCACAAACTTTATCATTACTGAATCATTCTCTTAGTTATTTTTATGGTAACAAACTAAGCATTTTTGTTACTAGGGAGAAAAATTGATTAAGCAGCAAATTTTACAATTTTTATCCAAAATTTGAGCCAGTTTTGGCAATTTAAAAATGGCAACACCTCAAATCCTACTTTGATAAGCTGGCATAAAAAATGGTGTTTTTGAATTAACTGATAACAAAAACTGCTTTGAATGCTAAATTGTATATCGTTAAAAATAAAATATTTGAAAGTTTATTTCTCTCTTTTTTTCTCTTTGAGGCGTGTATATGTACAGCAAGTCTAAACAACAGTGACAAATGATGATTCAAGTGTTTTCCTATTTGAATAGTCTCAGTAATTAATATCATTGAAATTCATGGCTTCCTTTCAGAGAGGCATCACCCTGATTATTTGGACAGTTATCAAGTTTGGTTTTGATCATTCTTTTTCTAATGAGTTCTCAAATTAAAGTTTTCATTATTCAACAAAATGTTTTATATATGGAATCTACTCTTGAGGCTGCTTCCTTTATTATCGTTTGACCACTGCCATAAAGAACAAACTTCTTCGTTTGTTGTATTTAAGTAATAATAAAAAAAAAAACTCTCCACCATTTGATGGATTCTTCTAAAAGAAAATTTGTCTTGATCCTTCTATTTAAGCTTTGAAATGATTCAGTATTTGACTGCAGGGTCAACTATTGGGATCTGTATAAGTGACAATGAATGTGTAATATGCAATAGACTTCAGCAGCCCAAACAGCAGGTTGCCACTGAAGTCAAACCGGAAGGTTACAAATGCATGGCTAAGTGTGGCACATTTTGCTTCTTTCATGTTGCCTCTTTTGCCTCTTTCAGGCAGACAGGATTCCATATGAAGATATTTGCAAAATGACTTAGATGGATAACAGCATTTTTCTTTAGATGAAACATTTTATTTTTCGTATTTTTAAAGCAGATTTTTGGAAAGAAAAGTGAGAGCATTAACGTGTATTTGTGATCTGTAGTGATAGAGCTGAACTTTTCTTGCTTTTAATTTAATTATTTTTTTTAAGAACAGTTAGCATTTTCTTCCAGACTGGATTTTGTTCTTTGCACACCAGATGTTACATTTTCCATTCTTTTGGCAAACTTGATATTGGGCACCGGGACAGCAAAGAAAAAGTGCTATGAAAGGAAAATACATGTTGTGGAACCTTGAAAGTGTCTTATACCTCCACTGAAGTATGAAAGCAAACATGAAGTATTGAAAGCATCTTTTGTTTTCTCTTTGCTGCCTTGACTGGAGAGAACTGTTATTTCCAAAGCATAATGAGGTATACAGAAAACAAACTTGGTGTGGGTGAATGTAGCCTTGTCTGCCTCCATCAAAACTCACAAAATGTTTTTAAATGGTTTCCTGTATCTTTCTCTTGTAAATCTTAATTTGGCCTCTCAAACAGATACTGACAGGCAAAGGTGATAAGATTCAACATTTATCATTCCAGACAATGTTTTTATCTTGTAGCATTGACATTAGTAAAAAGCTCTACTTTCTCTCTCACCCTGTAAAGAGGAGGATGCTTCAGAATATGCTGACTGCACCTCTGCAGGGGGTAAAAGTTCATCAAGGGGGCCACGTGTTTGCTGTGGGTGGCAACCCACGATGCTTGAGGATGGGATCCTGGTGGTTAAGGGTTTTGGGAGTTGGGCTATACATATACTCCTAAACTCCAACACATCACATTTGGACCTTACTTGATTGAGCTAGATGTGCAGTTGGAGAGGCCAGATCTAATCAATCAGCTGGTCATGTCAAGCCATAAATCAGGCTAACAAAACACTCACATTTACCATATCAAACATTAAATGACTTAGTACGTTGTGGCTGTAGGGTCAGTCAGACTGGGAACAAAGGAATCTGATATGTCTGTTTCAACTTGGGCGGATGAAAATCCATAAAACTGCTAAATAGGATCATCATCTTGGAAAAAACAAAATTCATAATATTCTACTGGATACCCAGTCACATTGGAATTTGTTATGATGTTGGTTTGGGGTTTGTAGAGACAAACGACAAATAACACATAACAATAAAAAGGGTTTTAATAGGTTGGTAAAAAGGTACAGAAATCGCCTGAGTAGTCTATAACTAGCTCAGCCAAGAACGTCTCCTGTCTCTTGACGTGCCACTATTTAAAGTCTTTGTTCACAGACGCAGACAAGTTCATCTTCAAGAGGGGTGGTAGGTTTCCGACACAACAGAATTAAAGGCGGTGACAGAGTCTGACTCAACAGCAAAGTCATCCTTAGAAATGACTGCTGAAAGTACCTTACATGAAAGCCAAAATTAACAAATACATAAAAAAGAAGAAATGGCAGCAACTATGGGAAATACATAGAGAAAAATAAACTATTTAAATTAAAACCCATTTCAGGAAAATGGACAATAGACAATAGAATAAACTGAAGAGAGGAGGTTGTCCTGAGTTGACTGCACATAGGGCACACACGACTAACACACACGCCTACAGTCTTAAATGAGAACAACCGCCAAGGCGTCTATGCATATGATCTTTCCTGACAAAAAAAAAAAAAAACATATCCTGGAAAAATGTAGAAGCATATCATGAAAAGACACTTGAAGGCGAGGAACCTAACAGAAGTGTTTGTAAAAGTAAAAATCAGAAACATGGACTTCCTGAAAGGGGTAGGACTATACAAGAAATTATAAGATTAAAAAATTAAAAATCAGATTATCTCTACAAACTATTTAAATACAGTACAACTTTGAAATACAATACAACCTTGAAACACAACTCAACTTTGATAAAAATTAAATAAATAAAAATAAAAAATAAATTAAATTAAATAAATGAATCCAGCATAAAATTACCCCTCAGAGGTTGACATGCCATAAAACCCAATAAAACAAACATAAATCTACTTTCTCTCAATAATAATGCAGGATTATTGTTATTCATTAAAGATGAAATTAATATCATTTCTGTTGGCTCTAATCCTTACTGGACTATTTTATTGGCTAGGAAGAAATCCCAGCATGCATTTGTGTGCATCTACCTATAAATTGGGGAGGGGAAAGTTTTTTTTTCAGTCATTACAATAAAGATTGGAACCAATGCTCCTGCCCCAATCTAATGGATGAGTGCACTCTTTTTTCTCTTCCCCAATTTATAGGTAGAAGTGCACAAATGCATGCTGGGATTTTTTCCTAGCCAATAAAATAGGCTAGTTTTTCAT
>OZ038495.1:78961585-79009085 GCA_964036315.1 Acanthosepion esculentum
ACTGTTATATTCCGTGCTAATAGGAATATATACTTGAAAACACAGTGGATAAAATAAGTAAAGGTTTATTGTAAAAACCAGTACTATAAGAATAAAGGTAACAGTTATGCCCAAGGTTGTCACAAGTCAATCTAGTAGTGAGTGCTGCTAATGGAAGGTCGGTAGTTTTTGCGTAAGTCTGAGTCATACTCAACAGATCCCAGCTAGTCTCTGTAGTCTGTTGACTTACAAATACTTATAGGTAGTTACTACCTATAGTGTAGTCATTCATGGGGGTGACAGGTTATTTCATTACATCATATACCAAGGAGCAACCATTATTTTGACCTCATTCATAATCAAGGCAGAATTGGGCTGTAATATTAAAAATTATTAAAAAAATGACCAATATTTCACTTGTTAAGGTCACTTGATTGATTTCAATTGTCATTTTTCTCATGGCTTCTGGAGTGGCTTTCCTTATTTTGCTTCATTCTACTGGTTAAATCCCTGTTAAGTTACTAGTTCAAACCCAGACAATTTCAGATGTTAATTCAATTTAATGTAATTAAATGCTTTCTATAATTCTTTTAACTTTATCCTTTACTCTATCCATAAATCATAATTCATGCTAATTCAACTTCCTATAGTATGACTGGTGACTTTCACCAATCTCCCTTTGGGATTTAATATCATATTTTTATATAATCACACTGAAAAACTCAGCCCATTCATAAAGTTTTTCCAAAATATTTTAATGTTTAGTCATTTGATAAAATTTTCGGAATTTGTCTGGCTTAAGGATGTTTCAGCACATTTTTTTCTTCTTTTTTTTCTTTTTTTTCTTTTTTCTTTTTTTCTTTTTTCTTTTTTTTTCTTTTTTTTCTTTTTTTTTTCTTTTTTTTTCTTTTTTTTCTTTTTTTTTCCTTTTTTTTTTCTTTTTTTTTCTTTTTTTTCTTTTTTTTTCTTTTTTTTCTTTTTTTTTCTTTTTTTTTCTTTTTTTACCTTTTTTTTTCTACTACTGTTACTACTACCAGAGCGTCATCATGTTTTAAAAAGATTTTGTGGGGAGGAGCTTGTTGAATGCAGGGCATATAACACACAATATGTAAAGCTCCAGGTTCCTTTCTGCAACTTTCATCAATAATAAAATTGCATAATAATATTTGGATAAATTTTTTAAAAGTGTGTTATAAATAAGTAAATCTGTAATTGATGTTGACATTAAATTACTGTAGATTATTGATAAAAGAAAAACAATTCTTATTACAAATACTACTAGCAATTTCTCTCAGCCTTTAAAAATTGTGTGAACAAAATTAGTAGGCTACAAGATATATTTGCAATATAATTTTAATCATCATTTGGTGGTGATGGGGTGGGGAGAGTTGTATATTTCCTACTGGTGCCAATATTGAGTCTCTGTAAAAGTCAAGATTTCAAATGCTGGTTTTCAAAGCAGCCCTACCAATTTGAAGGATTGCATTAAACCAATCTTCCCCCACACACCCAATCTGTCTTTGTATCAGATGAAGTTGAACTTATATATATATATGTGTGTGTGTGTGTGTGTGTGTGTGTGTGTGTGTGTGTAAAAGGAGGATTTTGCCATGAAACAATGTTTAACAGAGTCCATTACTTTTCTATTGATATTTTTGTCTTACCAAAGTAAACACAGTAAATATTAGTAATGCAGAGATAAAGGAGATAATTATGTATTTTTGATCAGTGTCAGTGGTCAGATAAAATTTCAGACTAGATTTTAACATTGGTAGGTTCTCTTCACTTGGAATGTTAACACAACACAATCTTCCCACTATTTTTTATTTCCCACTTTTGTTGTCTTGTGCCAGATTCAGCTCTGTTTAGTAATAAAGGGATAGTGAAAAGTTCTTGGTCTAACCAAGATGCTCTTCTAAGAAAGAAAATTTTGATGTTTGGTTATTTTCTCAGATTTTGGGAATTGAGTCAGACTGCGACTTTTCCAATCTACCCTCCCTCATATTTGTTGCTTATAATCTGGAACTTTTCATAATAATGGTACTAATATTATCTTTAATATTTTTTTATTAGACAAAGCATTGTCAGCCATTATTCATATTTGAACAGTATTTTCTTTCATTTTAATTTTGGTTAGTTTTATTGCCATTTACTCAGACCATCAGTCTATGGCATTGATTAAACCATGGATCAGAAATTAATGATTTAATTTGATCTTCTACCAAGCATAACAATTCTGGTAGCTTAATTGGTAAAGCAGATGCCATACGTAAGCAGTCTTTCCAAAGTAATATGGATATGAGTTCAAGTCTTACATTGAACTTATTCTTTATTTTCAATCTACACTGTTTATGCCCAATTGTAAACTGACAATCTGTGTAAGCTCCAATACAAAAGCAATTAAAATTCACAGGAAAGAAAATACAAGTAAAAAAAAATTAATAATGTCTTTATAATAGACCAATATTTTTCAGTAATATGTTCCCATCAGTGTGTGTAGGCATATAAAAAGACAAGTAATTCATATAAAATGAAGATTAAACAAGCTAAAATTAAAAAGGAACATAATTCTTTAAGGAGTAAAACTTAAATATTAACATTATTACCAACTATAAACACATGCTTAAAACATTACATTACATTGCCAGCTTTCTTTGAATTCATTCTTAAAGAATCTAACTTATATCTGATACAAAGAATATATTCTTAAAGAGGTCGGCCATAAATTAGAACCTTGTGACCCCCTGCTGCACTGGCTGATCACACAAAGGTGAAGACATTAGAACTCTCATTAAACAGATATACATACACAATTACAAATAGACATTACCATCCATGCCTGCTTAGACATACAAGAATCTTCACACATTTACATATAGAATTATCTATGGTTTTACTTCCCCTTACACCTGACTTACCAAAGGGAACTGACCCAAACAAAATTGAAAATACCAGAGTTTCTATCTTTTTGTCTGTTTTCTCTCAATCTCTGACGAAGGTTTAAGAAAAGTGAAACTTGTTAGATTGATAAACATTTCCTATTTGTTCTTTATTTTATCATCCTATCAGATTCTAATTCATATTTGATTGCATTTAACTCATTTTTATGTACGTTTCCTGTCATTTTATTTGCTTGTAATTATTGCATGAGGAAATTAATATCCATATGTGACACAAAAAGAACGATATTGCCAGCCTTCCTATAAGTTAGTTTTCAATTTCTATCTGTTCATTTTCTTTTTTTTTTTTTAATGTGGTGGGCAATTACCCCAAGCGCCATATTTAAGTAACATTTCTCCTGATATTTGTGAATAGAAAAATCATTTGCTTGGCATGAATGGAGAAAATCTTTCTTCAATGGAGAGAAAATAAAATTAGCAAGGAATTAAATAATATGGATAATTTTTTTTTTTAATTTTTTTTTTAGTTGTTATTCATTTTTAACCACAGTCTGTCATCTTGTTTTTGTTGCCTGAGCAGTAGTAATAGTAGTAGTCAGAATCATCTTCTATTGTCTGAATTTCTTAGATGAACCATTACTATTATTCTTATTATCTATATCTATAAATGGCATTCTGTTAGTGTGTCTGTGTGTTTGTCACCTTGTTACCTCATCCTGAGCAAACCGTTCGTCCGATTGGCATGAAAATTCACCCGCAGATCGGACATTTATGCCATTCTTACTTGACGTCTTCGGATTTTTCGATTGTTCCTCTGATTTTGGAAAAAATCGATAAAACCGATAGGGGGTCGAATATTGATTCGAAAAAAATTCATCAGTTTTTCAATGATAGTTTTCACAAATTACTAGTGATATCCACCAAACTCACGTTGAGCAATATCCTTACTTATAGTTTTGAGGTGCTGTTCTTTGTTTTTAAAAATTGATATCAGTTATCGGAAAAAATCGATCACTTTGGGACATCCAATTCAAATCCAATGTAGATGATTTTTGACTCTATTTTTCGCAAACTGCAAGGAATTTTCACGAAAATTATGTTGAGCATTAGTTTTATCAACAGTTATTAGTTGCTGACCTTTTTCCTCAATATCAGTATCAATTATCAGAAAAAATTGATAACATCATGGCACTTGACTTCCAATTCAAATCCAGTCAGGCTGATTTTTGGCTATATTTTTCGCAAATGGTGAAGAATTTCCACAAAAATTACATTGAGCATTGTTTTTATCAACAGTTATGAGGTGCTGACATTCATTTTCAATATCAATATCAATTACTGGAAAAAATCGATACAGTTGATTATTTGGGACATCCGATTCAAGTCCAGTCTAGCTGATTTTTGGCTATATTTTTCACAAATGGCAACGAATTTTCAGCAAAATTCCTGTTGAGCATAGTATTTACCGACAGTATTAAGGTGCTGACTTTTGTTTTCAATATCGGTTTCAATTACCAGATAAAAATCGATGAAATCATACCACTTTTGACTTCCCATTCAAATCAAGTTTACCTGAATTTGGCGATGTTTTTCGCAACTTTAGCTGTGACAAAAACTTTTACCCTGTGAGCTCCTTTGTGACCAACTAATACCTGAGGGAAGTCGATACAATCATGTCTTCATCGGAATTTGTGAATACACCAATCAGACGTATGTTCAACTGAGACGTCTACACTACAGACCCTACAGCTGATTGTTATTCACACACGCGTGACCATGCTTCACATAGCGATATCTCATTGGCTGAGTGCAGTACGTGGTCGCTGATTGGTGTTTGAGACCCTAGGACGCTTGCTGATTGGCACAACCGATTGGCCAGTAATACTTCGCATTTGAACCTGCTGTGCACAGCTGTGGGATGAAGGTCTCACTTCTGCTCCTGTTACGCCGCCATCCGGTTGATACGATAGGCTCCTTCAACTGATCATTTCTCTTACCGCAAGTTGTTTCTTACAGTGTTGTTTTCCGTTTGTCTGTTTAACTACATTTTTCCAACGAGCATAAACAATTTATTCAGCTGTTTTACTTAAATACCTGCCTTCCTGATTCTGGCTCATGCTTTATGATACTAATTTAGACTTTGCAATTGAGCAACCCTAATCAACCACTACCAGCATCACTTTTACCCCATGCCGCCAAAAAGGAGGGTATGTCTTAGCCATCGGTCTGCAAGAGCTTCCGCTATCACAGGTTGCTCAACGCAGCACCCTCATGCAGGCCTTACAGTCACAAGAGGAGCGTGCCATCTGCTTGGCTGGGAAAGCTGCCTACAGGGCTTCGTTGTGATCAAGGCTCAAGAATGCACAACGGTCGAGAATGAATGCACAGGCTGCAGCAACCACCTCTGCATCTCGGGCTTCTGAGACTCATCATCAAAGGCTTCTGTGTAACGTAAGAAACGCTGCTGCCACAGCGAAATTGAGGGCAATAGTGACACTTGGCCACAGGCGCACCCGTCAATCTGCTACAATATCGAGCGCTAGGGCTGCTGAGACACCACTCCGTAGGTCTGTTCAAAATGCTACGAATGCTGCCACCACTGTCAGGTTGAGGGCAGCTGAAACATTTTCCGCAGGCGTGCCTGTCAATCCTGGGACGATGCTGCAACAGTGACTGCTTCAGGGATGCTGCTACAATGGCGAGCGCTAGGGCTGCTAAGACACTGCTCTGTAGGTCTGTTCAAAATGATGGGAATGCTGCCACCACTGCCAAGTCAAAGGCAGCTGAAATATTTGACCACAGTCGCTCCCGTCAATCCAGGGACGCTGCTGTAACAGTGATCGCTAGGGCTGTTGAGACACCATTCCGTAGATCTGTTCGAAATGCTACGAATGCTGCCACCACTGCCAGGTCAAGTGCAGCTGAAACAATTGACTGCATGCACGCACGTCAATCCAGGGACACTGCTGCAACAGCAACTGCTAGGGCTGCTGTGACACTGC
Source organism: Acanthosepion esculentum (assembly GCA_964036315.1). Classification (NCBI taxonomy): domain Eukaryota; kingdom Metazoa; phylum Mollusca; class Cephalopoda; order Sepiida; family Sepiidae; genus Acanthosepion; species Acanthosepion esculentum. The sequence continues at coordinate 78,967,467 of OZ038495.1, forward strand.
TCCGTAGGTCTGTTTGAAATGCTAGAAATACTGCCACCACTGCCAGGTCAAGGGCAGCTGAAACATTTGATTGCAGATGTGCCCGTCAATCCAGGGACGCTGCTGCAACAGCAACTGCTAGGGCTGCTGTGACACTGCTCCGTAGGTCTGTTTGAAATGCTAGAAATACTGCCACCACTGCCAGGTCAAGGGCAGCTGAAACATTTGATCGCAGATGTGCCCGTCAATCCAGGGATGCTGCTGCAACAGCAAGCGCTAGGGCTGCTGTGACACTGCTCCGTAGGTCTGTTAGAAATGCTAGAAATACTGCCACCACTGCCAGGTCAAGGGCAGCTGAAACATTTGATTGCAGATGTGCCCGTCAATCCAGGGACGCTGCTGCAACAGCAACTGCTAGGGCTGCTGTGACACTGCTCCGTAGGTCTGTTTGAAATGCTAGAAATACTGCCACCACTGCCAGGTCAAGGGCAGCTGAAACATTTGATCGCAGATGTGCCCGTCAATCCAGGGATGCTGCTGCAACAGCAAGCGCTAGGGCTGCTGTGACACCGCTACGTATGTCTGTTAGAAATGCTACGAATGCTGCCACCACTGTCAGGTCGAGGGCAGCTGAAACATTTGACCGCAGACGCTCCTGTCAATCCAGGGACACTGCTGCAACAGCTAGGTCAAGAGAGTCTTGAACAGAGTTGGGCTACACAGACCTTATTTACAATAGGGTGCTCATTCAGGTTGAAGACATTGCTCTTGAAATGGGTGGAGTTGCGCTAACTACATACGGGTTACCTCCGCCAGTGTGAGATGGCACAGCTGACTTATCACCAGAAATACTGCGTGAAACGTCTTAATGCACTGCTGACCTTGACTGCTATGTCCAAGCAAAGGAATTACGCCTCCTACCAGAACAAAGAACAGCTTACATCATGGTGATTGACGCCTTCTGACAACAGCGCGGTAGCATCTTCTTCCTAGACGCACCTGGTGGCACCTGGAAGACGTTTGTTACAAAACTAATTCTAGCTGAAATCAGGCAGCACAGAGACATTGTGCCTGCTGTTGCCTCATCCGGGATTGCAGCCACATTGCTGCCGGGTGGACTGATGGCGCACTCTATGTTTAAACTTCCGCTTGACCTTGCCATGGCCGAAATTCCAACTTGCAGCATTTCAAAAGAATCGGGTCAGGCTGATGTATTAAGATGTTGTAAACTCATGCACTATGGCTGACAAGCAAGCACTCGAGGTGTTGAATTGTTCCCTTCAAGACATTAGGGACTCCACCTCTCTCATGGGTGGCTTGACTCTCCTTCTGTCAGGTGACTTTTGACAAACCCTGCCTGTCATTCCATAAGGGACAAGGACCAATGCTGTTCGTGCGTGCCTTAAGTCGTCCAACCTCTGGGCCCATGTCCAGTCATTGCACCTGACCACCAACATGCGCACTCATACTACTGGGGATGACGGGTCCGCTGATTTTTCAAGGGGCTTTTTAGCCCAAGGGGAGGGCCAAACGCCTTCAGACGCAGAAGGCAACATTAACGTGAGAATACTGTGTTCAGTTGTTGACACCCATCAACAGCTCAGAAATGCCGTCTTTCCGCATCTTAGTGCCAACTACTGTGACCTTGAGTGGCTCTCTGAAAGAGCTGTTCTTGCTCCAAAAAACACCACAGTTACTAGGATTAATGAGCAACTCCTGCAGTGCATTACTGGGGATGAGTTACATCTACAAATCCATTGACAGGACGCCTGACCCGGACAACCTTACGGACTACCCAGTCGAACTTCTGAATTCCTTAGAACGGTGGGGCTTCTGCCTCACACACTGAGACTGAAAGTGTTGACCATGTTCACCATAGTTTATGAATATAGAATCCAGCGCAGTACGTAATCTGTTCAATGAAACAATGTTAAAGATTAACACTCACGAGTCAGACACTCTACTGACTATATCGCCAATACCACTAGCAGCAGCTCTTCCATAATTCTTCAGTCTTCGATATCAGAGGTTGGCAATGAATATTCTGAAAAAAACATGGCCGCCTTTATACACGTCGAATTGAATATTTTGAGCCTTCTGATTGGTTAACTCTTCTATTGTTGAACTATAAAATGAGTCAGCTCATTTTGGCTGGCTCACTAGTACACCAAGGTAGCCAAAAACTCCAACAGAAAGTGGGTGTGCCCTTTATGCTTTTGCATAACCTGGTTCCTCTGAAACATTTCAATGGTACACACATAGTGGTTAAGTCTTTGGCACCAAATTTAATTGAAGCAACAATTCTTACCAGTTGCAGAAGGGGTGAAACTGTATTCATACTGTGCATGCATCTATCTCAGTCGGGTTCAGATGTGCCCTTTACATTCTGCCGGTCACAGTTTCCCGTAAGACTTTGCTTTGCAATGTCTATTAATAAATCTCAGGACAAAACACTATGTGTAGCAGGAATTCACCTTGGAGAGCAATGTTTTTCCCACGGCCAGCTTTACGTAGGCTGTTTGCGTTTAGGTAGAAGCGAGGACGTATTCGTCTTCACTCCCAGGATTTCTGCAAAAAATGTCGTTTACAAGGAGGTTCTGTAGGTTGATGGGACGTAGGCGGCTGACAGTTTACCTCTATGTAGTCTTGAGGCTGTATAAACCATCGGCAACAGTACAAACCGCCACGCAAAGCTCTGATTCCCAAGAGCAGTTTTCCCCTCTTACCACACCTTCACAGTCTACCTGTCTTACAGACGTCTGTAAAATTTGTCTCCCATTGTTACTACACCGCGCCAGATAAACACTTCCTTCCACCCGCCTTCGACGTATTCGCATGGCTGCTTGCGTTTTCTGTCAAACCCTCCTGTCTACTGCCACTGTCATCACCGGCAGGGCTACATGAAACGCATCACAGACATCACTCTTCCCCTTTGCGGGATTAATTTGGAATCTCTGTACTGGCCGTAGCCTTGTTTCGCCTATTGAATTAATCTACACCTGTACAATTTGTCTGCTGCAGGGAGTTGGCATCGTGGAATCCTTCTGGAGCCAGCCAGTTAATTCCGTCTCCACCTTGCTTCTCACACACCTACCTGTTGACCTGTTTGCGGTAGTGTTGTCGCCATCTTTCACTCAGACTGTGTTGTGCATACCGTTGTGTGCTCTTGTGTTTACTGAAGTCAGCTTAAACAGTCGTCAATACATTTAAAAAAGAGATGATTCAAGACATACTTAGATGTTGACTTATTTCCAACTCCAAAATTCCCGTCACCTACAATTGGCTGCTGGTGGTACCTCAGGCTCATACTGTGATGCGCTAAGGCAAAACGTAATTGCGCTACTGAATGCACTACCCGCTGCTTTAGACTCAACACCGAATCATGCAAATGCATGCGCTCACAGGGTTGGAGGGGTTGAGCGGGGCCACGCAATTCAGGGCATTCAGAGTGGTATTCGATGAGGTCAGCGACGCGTAGATGTTGACACAACGGTTGGCACTTTCAGTTGAGATGCACAATGCCCCCCACTACTCTCTGCAGCTACTTCAAGCGTCGATTCAATAGGCAGAAACCTGAGTGCTGGCCAGTCAGCAATAAGTTCTGAGTATTTCACTTACTTATTGAGCCAGCGTCTATTATGAAGAACGATTTTTGTGAGTGCTTCATTGTACCTCTGTCTATCAGTAACTTCTATGGTACAACACTTCAAACTTTACAGAAAGCCAAATGCTGCTTGCAAGCTCCATTCCTTTACTGGGTTTTTCCCCAAATCGTAACATCTGCAGTAAAACTGACAACAACAGCTACTCCCAATTCACAAACCATTGCACTTAACACAACTATTGACCCCTACATGCAGCTGTGATGACCTCTGTTCGTGCGCCGCTTACAATTACCGAGTATGTGTTTTCATGTGCGTTCATCCACTGAGTTTCCTGGGGGGAAGGGTTTCATCTTACCATAGGAAATGAAATCAAATCATTCTTGGTTCAATAAATGGACACTCCAGACTTATGCCAAAAAAAGGAATGGACACAAATTCACCACTAGGTCAAGGGCTTTCCAACAAGACTAAGCAAGCTGTACTTAAGTAGGGTCGGGGAGGTGAATGTGTGCAAACTGGATTAGAGCAGCTTTGCTGACCACTGACGCTGATATGTTAAGCAAGTCCTACGGTGAAAACACAACCACTATTTTACATTGAAAATATTAAAAATCTTGACCGATTATGAGCGGGTGGCAATCTTTGGGTAAGCACAGTGCAGCAACACAGCAGCCACCTATTGCAACCAGTTGCCCTTGATTTCATTGATTTTGCTACCAGTGAGACTCCCGGATTATCAGTGACTTCAACAACTGCGGATACGTGAGTAAGTTCAATAATTCAAGCCCCAAAACAATTTAACTGCCGAGCTTTACTGCTAGTTTCTTATATTTTTGTTCCTTGGTTACACCTTGTTGTCTTCATAACCATAATAGACCTAAGATATACAAATGAAGCATTGCTGCTGCTGCTGCTGTTATTATTATTATTATTCTTATTCTTATTCTTATTATTCTTATTCTTATTCTTATTATTCTTCTTCTTCTTTTTATTTTATTTTTTTTTTTTTGATACAACAACTCAATTCCACAATGAAATAAACAAATCACAAGTCCAAACTCAAAGCTCCAGGAGCAGAATGAAATGTTGAAATCATGTATCGCAGGTCCAATGTCACAAATCCCAATACACGTAAATGGTCAGAAATCTAACATGCAAGCTGACAGATGAGGTAGAAAAATAAACAACTTCCCAATTTGAGAATACCAACCCTTTTTATCGATAGGACAATTTTTTCATTGGTAGACAGGTTGGGGAGGAAACACAATATTAGCATATCTGAGATGCCCCTGACTTATTTCTATTTTAGTTAGTTTGTCTTCAGCATATTATACAGAACACATGTACCCTTTTTCTCAGTGACTTTCTATTTTGCCACACCCCTCACTGATCTCATAATCACATTGGTGACAACAAGGGACTTGTGCTTCTTCTCAAAGGTACAACTACCATCTCCTCACCTAATAAATTGCCTCCCAAAGGAACATCAGATGCATTTCCACTCGGCCGAGTGTGGTTTTCTTCCAAGGACATACTTATGGCATCTCTTATTTTGACCAGTCCCTCATCATTTGAGGACTCGCTGTTGACATCAATTGTTGACATGCTTGAATCAACAAATGGGTGCAGATCCCTCAGATGGCGTGGCATCCCATCAACAAAAATCGTGCATGGGCTTCTAATCTCTGTGACATGTTCCACTTGATAATGAGTTGTATATCGGTTTTGAGGGGGTTTTACCCATACATGGTCCCATAACCCATATGTCAATCATTCACATTCTTGCTTTGGTGGAGGTGCTTTATCAATACCTTGTGCCTTGTGCACAGTGGGAGGTGACACGTCACCTCTGGGTGTAATGTTGTGCCAATATATGGCTTCCATCACTGAGCGTTGTTTCCTTGCGGCAATTTGCTTTACACTTCAGTGGCAACATTCAACTATCCTGTTACCAGAGGAGATCTGCATGCAGTGGAAACAGATATGGATTCCCCACCTGTCTAAAAACTCCTTGAATGGTTTACTATGGAAAGCAGTGTCATTAGAAGTTCAGCAGGAGGTCCCCGTTGAAAAATTAGGGGCTTTAAATGGTTGAGGACGCTGGCTGATTTTTGTCAATGCAGTTGTTACCAGATTGTGAATCGAGTGGGTCCACAGTCAGTCAACATCAAGTAATGTTTATCATCATGATGAGTGGTGTCCGTCCCAGCCCGGTCCATGCATTGCTAATGTCTGATTTTCCTCTTGGTCATTGTACTGGTGATGGGTCAGTGGCCTGACACTCACTACATTCTCTGACTGCAGCCCTTGCACACTGCTGTCATCTTTTAGCTTTTTATTACAATGCTTAAGCTATTTTTACATTCTATAACCACTGAAACAGAATAATTTTGTTAGAAACAAACAAAAGAGTATTGAACTGTTACGTGATATCTTTCCTCTGACGTAGTGGTGAATGCTGGACAATCTCCTCAAAGATGAAGAAGAGATTTGGAGCAACAGAAATGTTCTACAGAAGGATGCTGAGAATACCATTAACCAAACATGTGAGCAACAACAAAGTTCTAGAGATGATGGCAACAAAAAGGATGCTTATACTTAACACCAGGAAGTGATAGTTGAAGTTTCTAGGGCACTTAACGAGGATAGAAGCCTTTGAAAATTTGATACTCACAGGATAGATTGAAGGTAAGAGGGATAGCAAAAAACAATGCCTGACCTATCTAGTGAACTTGTGAGGAGAGATAACAAAAAGACAAAATTTATTAAGAGCTACAAAGGAGAGGAAATTGTGGAGAGCCATGATTATCAACGTCCTTAAGGGACATGGCATATAGAAGAAGAAATGACCACTGAAAAATATTTGTTGTGTAAAATAAATGCTTTTTTCAACATTAGGCTGCAGGACTACAGATGCACCTAGGTACTTATTTATTTTTTAATAAAGTCATTTTTTCTATTGATGCAGAATGATTGCATTTCTATTGTCCCTGTAACTTTTCAAATGTAACTGCCTTCTTGCAATACTAAATATATCAAACTCAGCCTCCTGGGTGACTGAGATAATTGCCAGAAAGTATGATTTTACATGCATATTTTCAAGGCAAATATATCTTCTTAGTTTGGAAAATTATCATATTTCCTTTTGTTTGGCCTTATGTGCAGTTATTGGCTTGGAAGATGATATTAGCAAACCACATTTGAATTTCTATCAAAGCTGCTTATCTTCCCATTGTTGGTTTGGTTTGGTTTATTTTGTTTTATGGCATATCAACCTGAATGGGTTATTTAATGCCAACAAGATGTTTAGGATAGGTTTGTATGAATAGAATATGTATTCTTTGTAAGAAATCAGTTTGTAGGTCAGATTTCATGTATTTTTGTAAAGAAGGTTTTTGTTGAGGGTTAAATGTATAGCTGGTAATATATATATATATATACTTTTTTTACAAAAATGTTTTGCTGGTATTTTTACTATAAAAATCTATTTTTATACTTTCATAGTGTTTTGACCCCAGTTTTGGGGTTCACTATTTGGCCATAGCTTGTATCCTAACAGGTGCTACCACCCTAGGTCAGAGTGAACCTGGAAACATCAGCAATTAAGAGGTGGTTCCTCGCTCCTTAAAACCTCTCGATCAGAGGCCAACAGATATGTTCACTTTGTACTATTGCCCTTGTGAAAGGCATGAGTCCACTTTTATCCTTCAACTATATGAGTAAAATAGCAGGGCAGTTGAAACCCTTTAGTCTTGCAAGAAGCCTAGCAAAATTAAAGTAACTATGAGGGAGAAAAACATCTATATACAACTTGACAATCAGTATAATTCTGAAGCTCGGATGAGAAAAAGGGAGGGTTAGACATTGTGCCAGCACCATTGATAGTGGAGGAAATAAAGCCTATAATTGCTAGAGAAACAATACATATCCAGTGAACAAATATATTGCTAATAAATAAAATCTAAAACATGTTTTCATATATAGGAGGATCCATACTCTAGATATACTCAGCTAAGCTCTATGAATATCATTAATAAAATCAAGTATGGTATTTCTCAAATTTTATTACCTGATATGTTGAATAGAACTTAGGGACTAGGTTGGAACTCCCCTTATATTTTCTCTTCTTTACAGTGTTTGAAGTCATTACCTAAGAAGTGCTGACCACAATGAAAATACTATACATTTTCTTGCCACTTCCCCTGCTTTGTCTGACTTGGTTTTCGTTGTTAGCTCATAAGGAATTAATAAACCTGTTGTTGCTGTAGGTATTATTTGATGTATCAGAACAGTTGCTTAACATTGCATGACCCATACAAATGTCTCTGTGCTAAAAGAGTGTAATCATATTAATTCTGAACTGTTCCCCCTCCTCTTAATGCTACAAGTCAGATTTCAAAGAAATACATGTCGCCTAAGTCATGTATTACCAAAAAGGATTGTGTGTGAAGGTTTTCTTTCTTTGGTGGGGAGGCTTGCATGCCTTTTGATTTGTTTTATTTTTTATGCTTACATCTTTTCTGGCATCATAAGACCATTCTTTGTTTTAGAACTATTTTTGCAGAGAATTTCAGTTCTGGTGAGACATGTTCAGTCTGAAGAATTTGTGATCCTCTTTTGTTTCACTGTTGGAAATATAGGAATTTTTATTTTTCTATTTTCTTTTCCCTGGTAAGCCATACAAAGTTGTCATCTAATTTGGATTTAATCCTTTTGAAGCAGATGCTGTGTTCCTCTTAACATGATGAGAGGATTTCAAACTGAAATGTTTTGGTTTTAGTTCCTATTCCTAAGATGAGTAGAATCTCCCACCTAAACTTATTCACAGAAATGTTTTCATTATAAATTTTTCTGTGGCAGTCATCTTTAATTTTTTTTTGGTTTCATTGTTTTTCTTTTCTCATATTTAATAAGTTTATAAAATCATTTCAAAGAAAAATGGCTGCCTCTATGAAGAAAATTCTTCAAACTTTCAAACTGTTGTTAGTATTCTTAAGGTAAATATGATACAATGCAAGACTACACTAAGAATTGAACTATTACAATCATAATTATCATTGCTCCAACATTTTAAAGAAACAATACATCAACCAAAAACATTTTTCATTTAGAAGTATTTATTTTTGTATTTGATTTTTAATAAATTCTTATTAAGATAAGAAAATGTTATTTGTAAATGCTATATATTTAGAGATTCTTGATAAAATACAAAGAAGAATCTGCAATGTTATTGGTCCTTACCTGGCATCTCAGCTTCAGTCACTTTCCCACCACTGTAATGTGGCTTACCTAAGCTTTTTTGATAAATACTTCCATGGTAATTGTTCTGATTAACTTTGCTCTATGGCACCTAGACTTTATGAATTTAAGTGCAGTACTAGATTGGTGACAAGGCCTCGTCTTTTTACAATTGAAATGCCTGCAAGATGTAACCGTAAATTCTATGCTAACAGTTTCTTCTATTGCACTTCTGGCTTGTGGAACTCTCTTCTGGCTTCTTGCTTCCCAGTCAACTTTGATCTTCAAAGATTTAAATGCAACATCAATTATTATCTTCTGTCTAATTCTTATTCTTTTATTGTTCTCTCTCTTTAATAGTGTTTTATTTTTCTCGTATTCTCAAACTTTCAGTAACTCCTTGCATCTTAGTGACTTTATTGCCTTGCTTGGGTTGACTAATTAAAAAAAGATTAATTTGACACCTGTAATTGAAGAAATTGTTCAATTCTACCAAAATCTTTGATTAAATAGATACTTATTTTAAGTGTACTAAACCAAAATGTATTTGTTGCATATTTCTTTTTAATTAGAAATAATTATTCTCTTTTTTTTATTTGATATTTAAACAAGACAAAATCTCCACATTTATTGTTAATTAAACTGTTCTTCTTCATAAATTTTGCATTTCATTTAGTTAAGGTGAATCAGTTTTATCTTGGAAAAAATAGGTTATTTACATGTTAATAGTAAGCAAAAAAGATTTGTGATTTCTGTAGGGAAGAAGTTTGCAGTTGAAGCTAGAAATACAGAAATCACAAATCTTTTCTTTTCCTTCTGTTTCTTTTTTACAAAAATAATTGAAAAGATTTAGATTTTGACAACTGCATTTTGCTATATAATGACATCAATCAACATGTTCATTGATGTCGTTATGTAGCAAAATGCAGTTGTCAAAATTTGATGTCATTATATAGCAAAATGCAATTGTCAAAATCTAAATCTTTTCGATTATTTTGATAAATAAGAAACAGAAAGAACAGAGCAATTACAATAACTCATTCATTAGTTTCAGGCTCAATGTACTTGTCAAAGATCCCACAGATAGATTTAAAAGTCCAAAACAATTTATTCTTGATTTATATTTACAGCAAAGAACTCTGGTTCCAACTCAGCCCTCTCAATATAGATTTTATTATTGTAGCACTTATACAATCTATCCTATACAAAAGCTTAAAAATAGTGTATTTTGGCCTATAAGATGGCTCTTGAAAAAATGTATATTTGTAATATTTATTACAGCTTATTATTCAACAATAAACTATAATTACATCAAAGGTGCATTTTCATAATAGTTATAGACTTTGAAAATGGGCAACATTTGTCTCACAGATTAAACAAAAATCTTTGCTTATTTGCCAAGATTCCTGATGTAGAAGAATGTTAAATTCTCTTTTATTTTATTTTTTGTAAAAAGTGCATCATATACATTGCATATAACATTCAATTATATTTCCCTACATCATTTTACTGTCATCTTTTGACCTGTTTTATTTAATATTTCAACATGACATTTTATTTTTAATTAAACATCTACCTTGATTTATTTAAACTACTCATCTCATTGTTGACTGTTATAAATATTAATATCAACATACTGTTTCAACCAAATACACTTTGGCCATATTCATGTACCTTTTCTTTTTCTTGTATGAGCTGATTTTTTGTCATGTTTTGTCCTTCTGATATCATTTCTTATTCATTCCTGCTGAACCACCTACAACAACAATTATGACAACCAAAGATGAGAGCATTAGTTTGACTAAATCAAATCATCCAAATATATATTGGTAATTTCTCATCTACAAATTAAAGTGACTTTTAAATATTTACTGCATTAGACAAGATAAGATAACTAAATTCTTTCTCTTTGATACATTTTGTAGAGACTCCAAACATTGCACTGTTTCTTTGACTTTCAAGATTAATGTATCACATTTGTTTTGTTAAGTTTTAAAATAAGGATAAGAAATTCTTCATCTTTGTTGATATGCATGGCCTATCCTCCATTTTTTATCCATTTTTATGATTTCGATGGATTTTTTCAAGTGTTTTATGTTTTTCCCTATCAAAGTTGACAGTCATCATTTTTATTTTTCTGTCTTGAGATGACAAAAACCAATTGCTTCTCATTTTATTCTATTGGATAATGCTTTTTTACAATCCTCTTTCAGACTTCTTTGTTGCATGTCACAGAAGAATAATGAATATTTAATTTTATATATATATATATATATATATATATATATATATATATATAAAATCATCTTTGTTTTGGTTGATTTATTTTACAGCTTTCTTCAGGCAAAATTTTCTTTGGTGTCAAGTCTCTTGGGGATCTGTTGCATTTCATTGTGGCAAATTACAGTCTGTCTAGATTCTGTCTCTATTTTTCTCCATCTTTTTTAAATTATTATTTGATCATATATGCTTCTATTAGTATAGGAAATTTTACCGTCTTTTTTGTGGTGTAAAACACATTGAATTCTTGCAAAAATCAAATAATTGTTGAATTTTAATAAAACTTTCAGGACTTATTAAAAAATGAATGAAATTATTTGACAAATGTTTTTTTTTATTTATTTTTTTTATTTTTTTAATTTTTTTTTTAAAATTCTTGGTAAAAATTCTTTTTTTTTCATTTGTTCCCCTACCCATACTTATTTAATTTTATGAAATTTGGAAAAATTAAATTAAATATTGACCAGTTTAAAGTTTATTTTAGTTAAAAACAGAACTCCTTGGAGAATTTAAATCATCAATTTCTGTTTGTAAAACGGGACACACAGTTACTGAAAATCTGCTCTGAATGGTAAAATAAAAATCCAATAAAACTAAGAAATTATTTGATTAGAAAAGATTTTAATTACTTTTGTGAATAAGATATACTATGAACACTATTGTCTTAAGAAAAATATTTTTTTTGATGAATAATGAATTTTTATAAGAATTGTTTGCATTTTTTAAAGTTTTAATTAGAATAATTTATAAAGTTTTAAATTTTTTAAATTCTCTCTTAATTTGATCAGGTTAGGTGATATTGTTATTACATAAAAAGTATATTTACTAATCATAAGTGGAAAAGTCTGTCATAATTTAGCAACCCCTAATATTTTGATTTTTTTTTGTATGTTTATAAACATGCCGATTTTTTTTGTAAATACAGATGTTCATACATGAAATTATCAGAAAATAAAAGTGTAAATTTCAAGCCAAAGTACCTAAAATTATAAAACATTCAATTACATTTTCATAAATTTTTAAAGATTACTGATTTATTAAAAAGTATATAAAAAAAGTGCTTTCAATTTATCCACCATAGAAAAAATGAAATTAAAATATTTAAATAAAGTTATTGTTAAAAAATGTATTTCTGTGATACCTTAAAGTAATATTTGTTTAAAATCAGATTAATTAAACTTTAAATTAGCTAATATTCCTCAAATAAAATTTCAGTAAAGTATATTTTTTTTTTTTTTTAAGATTTCTAATGAAGAGAATAACATTGTGATAATGGTTGCTAAAAATGGCAGTAAAATCACTGATTTTCAATTTCAAAATGAAAAATCCTTAATTTAAATTAGTTTTGAAAGATAGGAAAGTATTTTGCTTATTGGAAATATTAAATTTAATCTATTAGCTGGAGACTAAAATAAAAGACTCAAGAAAGATTTGTCATTTTTAAAAATGCATTTTAATAACCCTTAGGCATTGCTTTTCTTTGAACACACAGACACACACACACACACACACTTATATATATATATATATATATATATATATGTACATACACACATTCTGAAGGTGAATCAATCTGTAGTCTGATAGTTATTCTGATTTGAAATTTTACCCTATAAAGTTTGATTTCTAAGTGAAAACTAAGTGCATTGTCAAGGAAAAAGTGAAATACTTTTTGTATAAAATAATAGCTGTTTTTTCCATCAATAGGCTATAGCTATATCAATGTACCTTTTTTCCATCAATAGTCAAGCTTTATCAATATACTGATGTCTATAAGAGCAAAGTAACTGGGAACATTCATTTACTGTGTTTATATGATGAGAAATTTGGGTTCTATTGTTGACACCAAATTAATGAGGAAAAAGCAAATGACTTAGAAATGGATTTATCAAAGTATTTTGGTCATCATTATCAAAGACAGATGACAAAATATACAATATCAAATAAATAATTAAACGTGTAATTTAGCTCTTCATCCAACTTTTTCACCAAAATTATTCAACCAAGTGGGATCATGTCTTATAAATAATAAATGTGCATAAAATAGAAAACTAACAAAAGTAAAATGAATATTTTGATCAATGGGAAACGTTATTAACGTTGGTCAGTGAAAAAACTTAGACTAATGGCACTTTACATGGAGAACAAAAAACTATATTAAAAAATTAACATTTATCAAATCAAAAAGAGACAAGCATGCAAAATAGGTATATACTAACATTAGTTTAGTCTGGCACAAGAACACAATAATAGAGCACCTGGTGGTAAAAAGTGAATTTCTAACTGATATGAAAGTATATGAATAAATAACTGAACCATCAACACTGTTTAAATATAACAGTTGCTTTTTTTGACATACAATAAAAGGGTGTAGAAAATTTACATGAAATAAATCTTTGAAATCATTTTCAATAAGGATTTGCATATGCAATTTCCACTAGAGAGAAGGATTATGAGATATATATATATATATATATATATATATATATATATATATATATATATATATATATTCTTAATCAGTATCACCCCATGCAAGGTGGTAAAGACACTAAGATACAAGGGGTTAGAGGGTGTGGAAGAATTAGGAATTGAAACATTAATAATGAGCAGGGAGAGGAAAGAGCAATCAGGAGGACAGTAGATAGCGATTGACATTGCATTTAAATTTTTGCAGATTAAAGTTGGCTGGAAATCATGGAGCCGGAAGTTGAGTTCCACAAGTGAGAAATGCAAGAGAAGAACTGTTTGCATAGAAGTTACGGCTTCATCTCTCACCAGCTGATGAGATCTCAAAACCAGTCTAGTACTGCACTTAAATTCAAAAACTCCAGGTACCATTGTGAATAACTCATCTAAACGATTACCATGAAAGTATTTCTAGAAAAGGTACAGATAGGCAGTGGCAGTGGGAAAATGACTGAAACTGAGATGCCAGGTCAGGACCAATAATATTGCTATTATTAAAAAAAAATTTCCTTTTCTTACATGAAACATAAGGATCAGTTTCAGATCTACAAGTCTTCTGCGATCTCATTTACAAGATAAGGTCAATGAAAGGAACTGTTATGGGGAAGAGAGAAAGAGAGAGTATTCAGTTTTATCTGCAGTAGATATCTGTTTACATTTGTATCAGAGCAAAGTGATTGTCACACATGGCCAAGTCTCTTTCGAAAAGGATCACAGTCACAAACAAATATTTTTTTATCTCATTAACCGGATATCTTGTTGATATACAATTTTTTTATTTTATTTTTTTTTATCATTCCTGTAATTGCATGTGTACATTAGAATCTGATGGTAATTGATGCAGACAGCAAGTATCAATAAAACCCTAGCACTTTTCTCATGATATACTGGGCTGGATAATATCAATTCTTGTGCTTTTCACACATTCTCAGTGTCCCAAATATTTAGTGCACCACCCACATTCTACAGTTTTCTCAGCTTTCAAGCAAGGTCCTAATACTTTACAAAATTTTTCTTTTATCTTTGCCTTGTTTTCTACTGGCAAAGCTGCTTCCATACTATTACAAAGCAGTTTTTCCTTTTTTTACAATTGCCATATTTCAATCTTTTCACTTGAACTGTGTGGATGTGAAAGTTCCAGATTACCTTCAACTTTTTCTCTCTTTAGGACACCTTCTCCATTGAGCTGATATCATTTGATCCCACTACGGAACCCAGTTTGTTGTTGTTATTGGAGTATTTTCTTTCACAATATGATTCAATGTATTGTCTTGTTCAGGTGAAATTTTACTTGGTTTAAAATAGGTACCTCCACAGAAATGTGATACCTAAGATTTAAAATAAATTTTTAAAAATGAAAAATCTTTCTTTAATTTTTTTAATTAATATTTCCAATAATTACTTTGTTGTATTTCAAAACTAATTTAAATTAACTGGAAGAAGGTTGCTTTTTTAAAATCACTAAAAATTGCTGATTTTATCCAATTTTAATCATCTGTCATTACAGTGTAATTCTTTTTATTAAAAAAAATCTTCCAAAAATAAAATATACTTTTCTGAAACTTTATTTGAGGAAGATTAACTGATTTAAAGTTTAATTAATCTGATTTGAAACATTCATAATTTTTACATTATTTACATGGTTTGGACTGTTGTCCTCATCTTTGTTGTCATATTCACAATGTTTTAGCCATTGCATGTTCAGGCTTTCCTCAGGTGATTGGAATTTTGAACTGAACCCTTTATTTTGTTCACCAGGGTAGATTTTTCTAGTTCCACGTGCCATGCCTCTTCTAGATGTTTCAGTTATCATTCTTGAACTCATCTTTCCAAGTTTTTGTTCATCACTGCAGTAGCTAAGTATTGAACTCACAACTCTTTGGATCAAGTCACTGCATCCAACCAACACTTTTATCCACTGGGCCATATGACAATAAAGATGAGGACAACAGTCCAAACAATGTAAATAGTGTAAATAATTACAATACAGAAATATAGACAAACATAACTTTTAGTTTAAAATATCACAGAAATGCATTTTTTAACACAAAGGGAAGTGTTTTGATTAAGTGTTGACAAATTAACAGTTAGAAGTTTATCTAATTTTTTTTTATATGGGGAACATATCTGTAAAAATTACTTGAGAAATTTAATGTGAGTGCCTTTTTTTATATAATTTTTAACTACCCAGTAGTCATTAAAATTTAGGAAAACATTCTCCATAATGTTTTATTGAATTATAGGTACTTTGGCTTTAAATTTACTATAGTTACCACGGTCACTCGTACTTATAAAAAATGGCTCATTTATACACATACAAAAAAAAATTCAAAATTCTTTTAAAAATAGTGTTGTTTGATGTTTTGTATTTAGTTTTTCCATTTCTGATTAGTAAATATATATTTCACTCAATAATAATATCATCTAAAATCTGAAATTAATACAACATTTTAAAAGATTTAAAACTTAATAAATTTTTTAATTAAAATTTTAAAAAAAATGAAAACAATTCTTGTAAAAATTAATTGAAATTTTTTTTTTATTAAGACAATAGTGTTGTTAGTATATCTTATTTATGAAAGCTTTTCTAATGAAATAATGTCATAGTTTTATTGCATTTTTTATTTTATGATTCAGAGCAGATTTTCAGTAAATGGTGTTTCTGTTTGACAAAAACAAATTAATGATTTAAATTCTCCAAGGAGTCCTGCTTTTAACTAATATAAATATAAGGAAGCTGGAATTTTTATTTCATAAAATTAAATAAGTGGGGGTAACAGAGGTATAAAAAAAAATTTTTTTTGCCAAGATTTTCTAAAATAAAAAAATTAAAAAAAATAATTTAATTCATTTTTGAATAAGTCCTGAATATTTCATTAAAAATCTGACAATTATTTGATTTTTTTCAAGAATTTTGAAAATAATGCATTTTTAATACCATAAAAGACACTAAATTTCATAATACTAATCTTTGGCCCACCCACTGATGCAAGAAAAACAAGGTTTTTAACCAAAATTTTGAACATGCAAGAAAGGATTAAAAAAAAAAAAATACTTTGCTCTTTCCTCTTAATAATAACCTAAACATTTTGACAATAAACTTTGTTTTTATCAAGTTTAGAAACTTTTTCATCATGATATAGTCTATTTTAAAAAGTTTTTGGAGGTACTTTGGGAAGTTGGTTATCAAAGAACTTTTCAACACTTGCCGTTTGATGTGTTTTCTTGAATGCAATGTCCACACATTGTTTCACTGATATGTGACATATTAAAATAAAATTTCAGTAAATTATTTTTTTTTTAATTTAAAATGTATATTTCGCCATTGAGATTTTAACTGCAGTAAACCTGATCTTCCCAACAATTCATATCATAATATTAAATAGTTACAAAAATAAATAATATAAAAGTTGATCATTCATCAAATTTTCCTATATTTACAAAATCTTCAAGCAATATACAATTCACTCAATATTTCTTCTTTTAATATGATAAATACAAGTTGTTTACATGATCAAATTTAAACTATTTTACCCTCTGAACTTTTAAATAAACTATCACAATTAGATGATGGTTATCATTATTCTCACTGCATAATCTGCAACCATTTGCACTGATCATGCTGTTGAAAATTAAATAAACTTAAATTTCATCTCTCAAACTAAGGAACTATTTGAACAATTTTTGCTGAAATTATTTCATGACTGACAATAAAAAAAAGATTCATTGGCCAGACAGAATAATGTCATAAAATGGCATTGAATCAACATGCTAACAAAAAAAAAATCTCTACAAAATTTGTTTTACCCTTTGTAGATTCTCTACTATTAGTCTTTACTTTTCTTTTCTTTTTTTTCACCCAATGTTTCTTTTTAATACTTTAAGATTTCTAACAAGTGATCCTTATTTTTCCTTCCCAACTTTTAGACAATTTGCTTCTCCAGTCATATTTGGAATAAAATAAAATAGTTTACAAAAATTTAAACAAAGATTTCTGCTAACAATTTCACAATCTATTTTGAATCTTTGTTCTTTTCCATTTTGATGATGGTGTTCTTTGATCTTTGGTGAAATTAATATTTTTTCACTTTGTCTTTTTCCATTTGCTGTTTATTTTTGTTTTTTTTTATTTTAATTTTCTTTCTTCTCTATCTCTTTCTCTTCTTTATTTTTCTCTTCTTTCTCTTTTCTCTTCTTTCTCTTTTCTCTTCTTTCTCTTTTCTCTTCTTTCTCTTTTCTCTTCTTTCTCTTTTCTCTTCTTTCTCTTTTCTCTTCTTTCTCTTTTCTCTTCTTTCTCTTTTCTCTTCTTTCTCTTTTCTCTTCTTTCTCTTTTCTCTTCTTTCTCTTTTCTCTTCTTTCTCTTTTCTCTTCTTTCTTCTTTCTTTTTTCCTCTTCTTTCTTTTTTTCCTCTTCTATTCATTTTGTGTGGATCCATCAAACTCAACAAATCTGCTGATATCTTTATTCTTCAATTTTGGCAAACCATCAGTGTTTTAAAAGAGTCATTTCCCTGCTGATTTTGTTTGTTTTGAATGTATTCATTAAAATGATTTGCTTTGATATAAACTGTCTCAATATTCATTTAAGAAATTAGGTACATTACTCTTAACTTATTTTACACTGTGTGTTGTTTTACTACTTTTGATCAGGTTTAAGTTCTTGCATCTGTTTTTTTATTTTTTTTGTTCACATTATGCTTGTATTCTTTGGCATGCAAAGAGCTGAATGATATTATTAGACATTTTCTAATCATATTAAAGAGAAACTGATGATTAAAATATGTAAATGGTTGAAGAGAAAAATATATGGAAATAGTATTAGGTTTTTATAGTGATTTCTTGATATCTGCTGTATTGGAAAAAAGTTCAATTTATATAAATGTCATAATGAAAATGTACTGCTTTTGGTACCAATAATAATAATAATAATATATAATAATAATATATAATAATAAACCTTTTTGAGCATTTCAAAAGCAAAATTTGAGAGAATTGCACATGAAAGGACATGGGTGTAGTTGTGAAGAGAAAATACAAAGAGACGAATTAAATCACTGTTAATGCTGGCTTAAAATAAAGCCATAAAGGCCAACATAGAAAAGACATGGGAAAATAGCTAACAGTAATTGTATAGAGATAGAAATGAGACAATCAACCAATAATAAACAAATGCATGAAGCTAACTGAGAAAGTGTACAAAAATATCCCTGATAGGGTTGGAAGAGTGATCTTCTTAAAAATGTGCAAACAACTGACATGACCGTAAAGGCCAATGGGATATGCAGAAATGGGACTGATTAAAAGAATGAAAAAGCTTCTGGGACTGAGATTCAAACTGGTCAATCAATTCTGGATGTATAAGACCAAATCTAATTATTCTGAAGAAGAGGAAGAAGAAGAAGAAGAAGAAGAAAACAAAAATCTGTGTGATAATTTATTTTGCTGTCCCAGCAGATCATTGATTAAAAATATAAGAAAGCAAATTTCTGGATAAGTATATGAACCTCCCCAGTTTGTTTGAAGGCTGTTATTGTATATTAGCTGCACCAAATACTCACTGATATAAAAATCATCTTTACTACTTGTCTTCTTTTTTTCTAGATTCCTTATAGAAATCAAAAGATTTTGCTGTTCTTTATGATCTTGTCACTTCAAATTCCATTGTAATTTCTTTGTCTACAAATAAAGCAAGTTTAGAAGATCAGTTGGTAATTTGTTATGGATCAAAGTAATTCAATAATATTGTTAGTTATTCTGTTCACTTGATGCTATTTACTTTTGTATAAGTTTTTAAGAGGAAATTTAATCAGGCAAAACATACAGGCTCAATCTATACATATATATCTATAGTTTTATTAACAATTATGTATTTTAAAAACTCTTATCCTTGCTTTGAAGAAATAATTGAATTGAAAAACAAAACATTTTTTGAATTTTGTAGAAATTGACTTTAGCATTCAACCTGCACTATTGGCTCTCAATGTTCAACCTGTCATAACCCACCCCATTTATACTTCCATACACCATAAGATATGACGACACCATTGCAAATAACACAGGAAGTCAGGCAAACAGTGAGACTTTGACCACTGATATTTACAGGACGGGTTTGAGCATGTTGAATGATAAAGGGTTAATAAATGAAAAATGTTTTACTTTTTTTTTTTTACTTCATTTTCAAGGCTTACCACCTTCTCATTTATACGACTTTGTGAGAATTTTTAGTAGAAGTTCTTTATGAAGTCTGTTTTATATGCCATAAAATGTGCTTCTTTCTTAACCTAATTTTGCATTTGCTTTAAAAAAAAAAGGTGGGTTTCCTTCTATAAGAGATATAATAAATGAATCATTTTGCAGCTCAAATCAAAGATCATGGCTAACCTATACAAGGTGCATGTTATAAATAGATGATTTATTGGCCCTTATCAAAGGTCAGTCTATACACAAAATTAACTGTTATATTGTCCAAAAGTTTCAAATTTATATTTATATTCTCAATGATTAATTCTATCAGTTATGTTAAATAATCCTACAACTTAATGATATATGGTACTTAGTAAACTTAGTTATGTTTTGGTTTTGTCATGTTTGGTTCATTTAAGCTGTTTACTACCTTGGTCTGTTTAGTGGATGATTCAGGAATTAGTATTCTAAATTGAAATAACAAAATCAGAATTTGCCTGATTTTAGTACTAATCTGAGTAATAAATTGAAAAACATTTTACTGCTGTTATATTTGATCTTTAAAAAGAAATGAAAAAAAATGATGTGATAAGAATCTGATGAAATATACAGAAAATTAAGTGAAATAAAATCCAAACATTTCAAGCTTTTGTGGTATGAAATAATTTTAATCTTAACTGAGCCATAAATGGATATTATTATTATTATTATAAAAAGATCATTTGTGTAAACTGAATAATTTTTTTAACAATTTATAGTGATTTTCAAAGCGTAGCTTAGATGTGGCACAAGGCTGAAAGTATGGAGCACCCAGTGATGATCGAACTCACTAGTCAGTCATAATTGTTCTAGCGAGACAAGCTTGCTAACCATTACACTGCCTCGAGGTGCCCTTTTTAACAATTTATATATGATGTAATATTTCTAAGCTTTCTAAATTGTCAGAGGAGCATTCCTGTTTAAAAAGACTTTGATCAATGTTTTCTGACGTTTTAAGCATTTTTATTATTCCATGAATTATTCAAACTAGTATCCTCTTCTGTTTTGGTTAAGGTATTCTATTTGTTTAGAGTTCTTTGAAGATTTGAGGTAAAATACTGTCATTATTCCATGTACTTATATCCTCATATTTGTTGCTTTTATTCCATTGTGTGAAAGTCTGAAGAATATTGGCTAAAACATTGTAATAAAAACAAAATGTCAATACTCACTTAATCACTTTGTGGAATAAAGTTAATATTTGATTTATACGGGCACCCACCTCCCCAACTTTTAGTGATACAAACATTCAAAATCTGAAGGCTATATGAGTCTGGAAGTTCAAACATTGCACAAAAGATGACATTCCTGTGGATTCTTGACATTACCTTGTAAATACAACAATTGCCAGGGTGTTATTCAGGGTCAGCTGCAATTTTCAAAAATGTTTTTCAGATATCTAAGCACCGAGTTGATATTCTTTAAAAAGAGGGCACCATCGTTTGTCAAACTTTCATAAACTTTTACAACTCTTAAGGTAATATACTGTAATTCCTTTCATTAGAAATTAGTCTTTTCCCTTTGCTTAGTAAGCAGTAGTAATGTAAATTGTTTGGTGTGAGTGGCAAAGCATTAAAAGAAGTAAAGGAGTTGTACGGTGGTTTCATCAGCATCATCATCAGCATCATCAGCATCATCACCAGCATCATCATCAGCATCATCATCATAATCAGTGTTGAGAAGAGGTTCAAAATGTTTTCTTAGAGGAAAGACGTTGAATTGACAGATCAATACCTTGCTGCCATGGAATGGTTTGTGTTACTCAGTGATCCTGACAATGATACCCTCAGGACCTTCAGCTCTTAGTAAGGCCACCCCTTGCTAAAGTGAAAGAGAATCTTAGAAACAAATAAATTGACATGTTTCTTTTTTATTTCTCTCCCCCAAAAGAAAATACTATTGAAGAAATGTAAAAATATTCATAACAGAAATGTTTGGATATCAACTGAAAAAGTTGAAACGGGAACAAATATACAATTTAAAAGTTTTTTCCTTAAAGAACATCAGTAGCAGCAAGCACGACAAATGTCAATCATCTTCAAGTCTTTGTGGCAGAAGAATTATTTTCCAGTTTCCAACCTTTCTCTCTCACAGGCGGGATGTGGCAAGTCTCTCACTGCTCTATCACTACTAC
The DNA here is from genome assembly GCA_964036315.1 of Acanthosepion esculentum. Classification (NCBI taxonomy): domain Eukaryota; kingdom Metazoa; phylum Mollusca; class Cephalopoda; order Sepiida; family Sepiidae; genus Acanthosepion; species Acanthosepion esculentum. Next base: position 78,989,393 of record OZ038495.1, read on the forward strand.
TATGGAAAGTGCACGGACAAACTGCATCTTCTGGTTTCATGGCTATGACCTGCCATGCTACTTACATAGTAACAAACCACCATTGTTTTCTCCGTATTCCATTGGCAAGAAGTAAGTTCTTCTCAAATAGTTTTTTCCTGCAAACCACTGCCCCATGGAACAGACTCCCAAGACAATGTTTCCTCAATCACTACAATCTTAACCTGTTCAAGTCTAGAGTCAACCATTAACTTCCCCTCTTATTCATATAAACTACTCCTTAGTATAACTCTCTACCTCAAGTGCAAGCCTACTACAGGGTGAACCTTACTGTATATATAAAAAAAGTAAAATACAATAAGATTCTAAATACTTTTTTCTTTTTCTTCTTTATTTTACTTACTTATTTAGAAACAAATCCCAAGAACCTGTTTTGTTTGTAAGTTGGGGTGGGGGCTCCTGAATATTGAGATGCTAAATAAAACAAGGAATAGATAAGCACTAATAAATAAACATACCTCAAGTTGTCCTTTTTGTTGTTCTCTAGGAGTTAAAATCAATAAAGTGTTAAAAATGAGTTGTTTTTATTCTTTTAATGTAGAAATAAAGAAAAGTTCTTGTTGCAAATTCTTGTACATTTCTTGTTTTTTTCTCAGCAGTACTAAATGACCTTTCCTTTGAATAAGTTTCTCTAGAGACAAATGAATGCTTTATCACTCGCACTTGTACATGCATTGATCCTGATGCTGATTAATGCAAATACATGCACACAAAGCATCACACTGTTATGCACACACACACACACACACAGATCAATGGCCATGTACGCAACTACTTACATATGCTCTTACTTTTCCTGCACATTGCACTTAGGTGACATGTAGACCTACAACCAGTTAATGTGACACTGTAATCTGATTGGGTACATGTCTGTTGGTGTCAAAATATAAAACTGAGTGAATGTTTTTATAACAATAGATTGAGATGTTAAGTTTTGAAGAGCAGTCACATCAAATGAATCCTACAGGAAGTGATTGCAACTCACTTATCATTTCAGTTTGGATAAACAGTTTTTTTTTGTTTTTTTTTGCTTTTTTTAATCTTTTTGTAACGTTAAACCAATGTTTTGATTGGTGTGTCCTCACTTGAATAATGGTCATTCATTTGACTTGCAAAGAAAATTAATATTGGGAAGACTTTTTTTTAATGTAACAACAGTGAAAATGGAAAGAAATATGAATCTGGTATTTTCAAGCAAAATGGTCCATTATTTCCTGGCTTATAATGCCTGCTGCAATCATCTATATCACTTGAACATTGTCAGATTAATTTTCAGTAAATAAAACAAGATTAGTAATCTTCATTATTACTAACATTTACTGATGACATTTTTTTAAGGCTATAAGACGTTTTCTTTTTTAGGCTATAAGACATTTTTTTCTTTTATTTCGGTTATAAGACATTTTTTTCTTTTTTAAACTATAAAACATTTTCCTTTATTATGCAGTAAGACATTTTTAAGCTATAAGGCATTTTTTACTTTTTTTAGGCTATAAGCAATTTTTGTCTGTCTCTCTTTGATCAAAAATATCCCAACTGATCTATTAACATTGCTTTCTATCTGTCTAAAGATGTTCTGTCTGTTTTAAAATGTTTGGTGAGACATTAAAAAAAAGTCTATAAAATATAGATATGGATTTACTTTCTGTTCTTATCCTTTTGAAAATATATTAATTGCTGGTGACGTCCTGGGTATGACGATAAACTACATCCGCGTCCTGGGTATGACGATAAACTACGTCCAACCAAAAGGCCGTCAATCCAATCAATCGGCTGGTCATGTCATGCCCCATCACATCTAACCCATCCCAAAACAACTTACAATTAACTTTCCCTCCCAAACCCTACACTAAATATACTAACACCTTACCCCTAAAATGTGATGGGAAACAATGATGTTGCCAGCTATACGTTTTTTTAAAACAGTGATGTTGCCAGCTATACGTTTTTTTGAAACACTGATGTTGCCAGCTATACGTTTTTTTTGAAACAATGATGTTGCCAGCTATATGTTTTTGAAACAATGATGTTGCCAACTATACGTTTTTGATATATCTAGTAAATACTGGATCTGGCATTAAATAACCCATAGTGGTTGATATGCCATAAAACCCCAAACAAACAAACAAATAATTGCTGGTGAGATGTACATTTTTGAAGTATAAATTTGTTATATATTTGAAGGTGTACAGCTTGGAAGTTAAGATCAGTTCTGATGAGCATTGATTTCAGAAATCATGCTGAGCAATCCACAGCTGTAACCTTTAAACAAATGTTGAAGAATGAGTCATGCTGAGCACTGACAAGAGATCGGTTCTGCTGATCTTTCATAAAAATATGTAGCACTGAATTTATTTACAAAACATAATAGGGCATTACATTTATAGAAAAAAAGGAAACAAGCTTTGCTAATCACTAATCAAAAATATTCCTTTATATAAATTTATAACTTTAGTTAAATTCTAAATATATATTTACAGAGATAATTAAAAAAAATGTTTTTTTAATCATTTAACTCTAAGCATGGCAATAAAGCCACGAAGATGCGAAAGGGTTACTAAGTGTGAGAAAAAAATCACTAGTAAGGACAAAGAACAATAAAAGAACTGAAATTAAGAAGACAGAAGATAATGGCTGACATTGCTTTTAAATTTTTGAAGATCAAAGTTGACTGAGAAACAAGAATCCAGAAGAGAGTTCCACAAGCAAGAAGTGCAAGAGAAGAAACTGCTAGCATAGAACTTATGGTTACATCTAGATATTTCAACTGTAAAATGATGAGATGTTGCTGCCAATCTAATAATGCGCTTAAATTCATAAAGTCTAGGTACCACATAGGAAAGGTCATCAGAAGAATTACGATGTAAGTATTTATAGAAAAGGCATAGGGAAACTGTTAAATCATGTCATGGAAAGTAAATGAAGCTGTCATGTCAGGACTGGTAATATTGCAGATTCTTCTTTCAGTTTTATCAAGAATCTCTAAATATATAGCAGAAGCACCAGACCAGATGTGGCAACAATATTCAAAGCATGGATGAATGATAGATTTATAAATATGTAAGATAGATTCTGGTGAGAAAAATTGTCTAGCATGACACAGTAAACTAACTTTCGTAGCAGCAGACCTAGCAATGGATTCAATATACTCTTTCGACTTCATGTCAGTGGAAAAAGTTGGCCTGAGAAGGTGCTATAAATTGCTATTTCTGATCAAATATATGCCCTTCTAATTGACTGTTCTCCATATGAAACTGAAGAATCCTTCATATTGTTCTTATGCAAGAGGAAAAGAATGCTTAATCATATGTGATAAGAAACTTTTGTCTTTTAAATTTGTCTATTTCTTATAAATAATGGAGTGATCTAGAAACTAATAAATAAGATTCAAAATTGGATTGACAATTTTATTTATCCCTTGGGCAAAAAAAAAGAAAAAGAAAAAAAAATGACACAGGCAACCAACCAATCTCCAGAAGTTAAGGACAAGTTTTACCTCCTGGGAAGCAGCCTTTTGAGAATATATAAATCTAACCAGCCAAGCTTTTTTTATATGCAGCCAAATACCTCTGGATTTTGAATGTCTTTCGGCCCATGAACTAAGCACCTGACTCTACTGACTTGGTTGCTTTTGTTTGTATAGTGAAAATAATCCCCTTTTTTTATGGCAGTGGATAAAATGTTGGGCCTAACATTTCTGACATGATAGCTGTTTTAATACAAGAGCCTTGGCAGGGTTTTATTACTTGTCATATATTACTTGGCTGAACAAAACTGGAAGCATTTGACTCTACAGATTCTTAGTTCTACAATTTTTTTTATTGCAGTTTTGACAATGAACCTAAAATTGTACCTAATTTTGATTTTTGTAATTGCTAATAAATGATGTATGATCTGTGTACTTTATTTCCAAATCACTTCAGCTACAAGATTACTTTTCATAAAAATAATCAGATATATTTATGAGCGTATTTTATCATAAGTGTACTTGCATTTTATAGACTTGAAAATTGAGAGTATTTGCTAACATCAATGAGCATGATTAGTTTTTAAATAAACAGCTGATTTGATTCAAGATATAACTTTAAAAATTCACATCCCAGATCACAAAATATATTTTAAAACCTTATTTAATCGATTTTTATTTGCTATTTTTTTCTTTTTCTTTTGTAGGAATTTGTTTTAGTATCTGAGATTATAGTCAACATTTTCTGTCTGCTTTTTACCACTTATTTATTTCAGTTGGTATTCTGATTTTGTTATCTAAAACAAACAAATCACAATTGGTTAAACCTTTTTTTTTTATCTTTTTTTTTTTCAAGAAGGATGTTGAGCAATATCAATTTGAGATTTGTTATTTTTTCTTCATGTTTTTGGAATTTTAACACAATGTAAAATCTTTTTAAGCATTCCCTGTTAAGAAGATATAGCTATATACAAAATGTAATAAAAAGAATATTACATCTGGAAGTCAAAGTGTCATGGTTAAAAGACACCTCAGCTGTAAAAATAATATTATTCAAATAATTTTAACTTTTAATCAGTATCATCCCATGCAAGGCAGTAAAGCCACTAAGATACAAGGGGTTACAGGGTGTGGAAGGATTAGGAAATGAAGCATTAATAATGAGCGAGAAGAGGAAAGAGTAATCAGGAGGATAGTTGATAGTGATTGACATTGCTTTTAAATTTTTGCAGATTAAAGTTGGCTGGAAAGCATGGGGTCAAAAGAGTTTCACAAGTGAGAAATGTGTGAAAAGAAACTGTTAATGTAGAATTTATGGTTACATTTAGGCAGCTCAACTGTAAATTGATGAGATCTCAACACCAATCTAGTACTGCGCTTACATTCAGAAAGTCTAGGTATCATAGTGAAAAGCTCATCTGAACAATTACCATGAAAGTATTTCTAGAAAAGGCACAGAGAAGCAACTTTGTCAGTGGGAAAGTGACGGAAGCTGAGCTGCCATATCAGGACCAATAATATTGCTGATTCTTCTTTGGATTTTACCAAGGAGTTCAAGGTAAATAGCAGGAGCACCAGACCATATGTGGCAGCAATATTCTAAGCATGGACAAATGGTAAACTTATAGATATGTAAGATAGATTCTGGAGAGAAAAATTATCTTGCATAGAACAGTGAACCAACTTATAAATTGAAACTTAATGTTTGTAGAAAGGTAAATTAAGGAGGAAATTATTTTCTTTTTTTAATAAACAGATCTATATTTCCCTGAATATGTTATTTTTATTGATCTTTATCAAGTTACCTTAAATAAGGTTTTACTTTCATAGTAAAATACCAAATTTGATCTTGACTTTATTGATTTATGATACTTAAGTATTCTCCAGTCATCACCATGGCCACCATGTTGTACTTAAACAGCCTTTTGTGAGCAACAGGAAGTTGACTTAAACACAGCTGCAGTATGTACCAAGTGACCTCTTCATGTGAAAAAGATGACTTGTGGAGGCAAAAGAAAGTGAGAATATAGGTAGCCCCACTCTTACCTAAGTTAACAAAAATGTTATTAAATATGAATATATTGCTTTACTTAAATGTGATTTATGATAAATAATTTCTATTTTTGTGTTTTAAGACTTTCAACAAAAGTTGCAATTATTTCCCTGACCATTAATTTTCTTTTTATTTCTGTTCATGAAACTCTTTTTTGTAATTATTTAATAATAACTGCTAGGAAAAGAATGCAAGGTGGCATAATGGTTTTTGACAAAGAAAATGTAATTGTTTAACCAAGTTCAAATTCCAATTAAAACTGCTCGTACTACATTTGCATTCCTGTTCTTGGGAAAAGCATGAAACCAAGTCTCTCTGCAAATGTTCTTGGTCATATAAACAAAGACAAGTCTATTAGGAACAGCCTACTTTCGTTAAATTAAAAGTTCAACCAATATAATAGAAAAATGGTGAAATGTCTGCTCTAGACGTTGAGACTATTGCTAAGATGATAAAACTCCACTTTCCTTCTGAACTGTAGGATTAGAGACTGTTTTTGATGTATTTATTAGGAGAAAATAAAAAGGACAACAAAAGAAATCCCTTGATTTTGATGATTTAGTTACAGAAGCTTTGCAATTAATTGAACTCTGAATTTGCTGATGACCAGCTGAAATAAACAGTCTTTTTGTCTTTTGTCTTCATATCTCTTCCTTTTTCAAGATGAGATGATAAAACTGTAGATTTGCAATACTAATACGTAACTGGCTATGAAGGATTATTGTATTACATAGGTTGAGGTCTATATTTTCTGGATAAGACATCATACCCAATAAGGCTGCACCACTTCCATCAGATTCTCAAGTTCAGACAAGCTAAATTAACTGATAGTTTTATGACTGAAAAGTTGACATATACCAGCATATACTAGAGTTGTTAGATTTGAACAGAAAACCCTGCCATCCAATTTTTGACACTTAATAACTTCTGTCTAGGGAATAAGAACTTTCCTCCAAAATACAGAAACTTTATATTTTTGTTTATTTTAAAAAAGGATTGTTCTGTTTCTTATTTATTAAATTCAGCATCCTTGTTAAGGATTGAACACTCAATCTCTTTTTTCTTATCTCACAATCTTTTATGACTACAAAGAAACTAAAAGACAGAAGGTTTCATGTCCGACTCTGAAGGAAACTCAGTGCAGCATGAACTTGATGATAGTTCTTTGCTTGAAATGTTCTAAGCAAAACAAAACGATGTGACTTTGAACACCATTCATGTACCTCTTTTCACATAACATGAGAAGATGTTGAAGGTTTTTGGCTCAACCCACTTCCTAAAATCAATATTCGGCAGTTTGGTCATTGAAATACTGGTTTTTGAGAAGTGAGTAGGACTGGGAACGTTTCCACACTCTTTCCTCTTTTTACTTTTTATTTCATTTGCTTCTGTATTGTTCCATTATTTATAAGATATCATTTCTATACTACTACTACTACTACATATGAAAAGTAATTATTTACTGACATAGTACACAGCTTAGAATCAAAGTGTCACTCCTTAGAACTTGTATTTATATACATTCTGTGAAAAGTGTCAGACACCAATATATATATATATATATATATATATATATATATATATATATATATATATATATATATCTGAGATGAGGTATTATGATTATTTACATTATTTGGACTGTTATCCTCATCTTTATTGCCATATTCACAAAGTTTCAGCTGTTGTTCTGTTATGGTGACCTATCTACATTAGAATGAAATCTTCCTCCTTCATAAATACTAACCTCCAAGACTTCCTAAGTGGAGGTGACGCAGTTCGGACGGGCACTTCTATCTGCTGATTAATAACACTCTTATTTTATATATATATATATATATATATATATGTTGTGTTATTTCAATACACTTGTTCAACCTACCTTCTTCTTTCCGTGTCTTTCTTTCTGGCCTCTAACAGGCCACAACAACTTGGTGACGTGGATTTACGAGGACCACCGGGATTAAAAAGAAACTCTCCTAAAACATGGGCAAACGAATTTTCGTAAAAGGACTACATGTAATTGCCAATTTGTTTTAACAGTGGATGTACAATAATTTTTTTTTTTTTAGCATCTGGAAAAAAACAGAAAAATAAAACAGGAAAAAAGAAAAAAAAAAAAGACACACTTATGGAGGATTTCAAAAGTATTTTATTAGATCTTGTAAAGTACCAAAATGCACAGCAATTACAGCTCCAAGAAGTAATGGAAGAGAAGTGGCAAAAACAACTGCTCTCTCAACAGGAAAAAATGGAAAATTTATTTCTGCAAACCCAGAAGGAAAATCAAGAGAGACAGCTTGAATTTCAAAAGCAAGTTTTAGAACTGACAAGCCATAGTAATCCTATCGAAAACGAATTTTCTTTTTTGCAAAACACCATTTGGAGCATGATAGAAAATTTTTCATACACTCCCGAGGAAGACATAACCTTTGCATCCTACTTTAGGAGATATGAGGACTTATATACTACAGATTGTGCAAATTGGAGTGACTCGAAAATGTACGTCTTCTTCTGAGGAAACTTGGCACAACTGAGCACACAAAATTCATAAACTACATTCTGCCCCAGAAGACAAGAGAGTTGGCATTCACTGAAGCAGTGGAATTACTCATGGAGATTTTTCATAAGAGATGGAAATGTCTTAATCTAACTAGGAAAGAATTGGAAGATTACACCACTTTTGCGTCAGTAGTAAACAAGCACTGCAATGACTTTAGACTGGCAGAGCTAAGGGCGAATAACTTCAAATGTTTGATATTCATGCAAGGACTAGTTTCAACAAAAGATGCAGAAATTAGGTGAAGAATACTAAACAAATTGGAGAATGAGCCGAATATAACTCTACAGCAGATCGCTGAAGAATTGTCAGAGGTATGTCAGTGTAAAACAGGATGTGAGTATTGCTCACATGAAAAACGTATGCTACAAACAGAAACAAAGTCTCCTAAAACTAATGAAACAAAGAAAAACAAAATAATCTGCCCCCTAACCTATGTTACAGATGTGGGGCCCTACACTGGTACAAAGATTGTATTTTCCAGAACAAAAAATGTTATATATGTAACTGAGTCAGACACAAAAGCTCACATTGCCGATCTAAAAATAAAACCAATAACTGCATAAAAAATACAAAGTCGGACGAACTAGACGGTGCTAATACCAGGAAATTCGTGCATGTAAAAATGTTAAACAAAAATGTGGAATTTCAACTAGACTCGGGTTCTGATTTGACAATAATAAACTTGCAAACATGGAAAAGATCGGGTATGCCAACCATGATAAAATCCAGCAAGATTACAAGATCAGTAACAGGGGAAAAAAATTAAATTTGAGGGAGAATTGGTTTCTAATACAACGTTCAACGGGAAGACTCTTAAATTAAAATTGTTCGTCCTGAAAAATACTAACAACCTATTTGGCACTGATTGGATGACACAATTCCAGCTTTGGGATTTACCTGTAAATTAATACTGTCAAAAAATTGAAAATTGGAATGCTGAAGCTGAAAAACTGGAAAAAGAACTGAAGGAAGCCTATCCAGGAATTTTTTCTGGTGGGTTACCAAGATGATGGCAAAAGTTGAAATACAAGACGACGTCCATCCAGTGTCGAAAAAGAAGTAAAATGTGCCTTTTGCCTCGTTGGAACAAATTAACGAGGAACTTGACAGATTCGTAAAAACTGGAGTTCTATCAAAGGTAGAGTACAGCGAATGGGCCGCACCAGGTGGCCTATGTAAAAAAGGAATCGAAAGACATACGTGTTTGCGCTGATTTTTCGACAGGATTAAATGCTGCTCTGAAGGACTATCATTACCCTCTTCCTTGCCCAGAAGACATTTTTGTGAAGCTAAATGGGGGGAAATTTTTCTCAAAAATTGACCTTAGCGACACTTATTTGCAAATTCTGGTTGAAGAGGTGAGTTCGAAGCTATTGTGCATAAATATGTGGGTTATATAAATTCGAACATTTACCGTTCGGAGTCAAGGTCATGCCAGCAATTTTCCAGCAAGTCATGGATTAGTATCCATGACATGCTGGAAAATTGCTGGTGCGACCTTGACTTTTCAGTCGCTTATTTAGATGGCATTCTGATGAAAAGCCAAAGCGTAGTCGAACATAAGGATCACGTCAACAAAGTTTTTGCTAAGATTCAGGATTACGGTTTCAAACTTAAAGGGACCAAATGTGATTTTTTCCTGGAAAAAATCAAATACCTAGGACACATAATCAACAAGGATGGCAGGAGACCAAATCCTGAATGGGTTGCCGCAATTAAAGGCATGCTGGCGCCCAATAACATCGTTTCGTTGCAGAGCTTCCTTGGACTAGCAAATTATTACCAGGCATTCATACCAAATATGCATGATTTGCGTGCCTCTGCCCTTAATGAAGTATTAAAGAAAGACAAGCCCTGGATTTGGACAGCAGAATGCCAGGAAGCATTTGAAAATATAAAGAGAACACTGACGTCAGACTTATTTCTTACACATTACAACCTGGACTTGGAAATCATTGTTGCCAGCAATGTTAGTTTGTATGGCATAGGAGCATACATTCTTCACAAAATGACTGTTGGAATAGTAAAACCGATAGCTCACGTGTCGAGAGCTTTGATTCCTGTGGAAAAAAATTATTTGCAGATTGAAAAAGAGGCGCTTGGGAAGTTCCACTGCTATATTTACAGTCGACATTTCACTCAACCTGATTGCAGAATATTTTGGATTCAGCAATTGGCCAACACATTATTTATAATTGTGTCCTTGCCAACATTTTCTTATACAAAATATCTAATATTCTAAGGGTGATACATTCAACTTTTCATATAAGGATTTTGGAATTCTTTTATTTCTAGATGTCAACCATCCCTGTAGCAAGCAGTAGGGTGTGTTTATGTTACCTCACATAACTTAAGTTGGCTTACTATATCTCTCTTGTGTATGTGTGTGTTTTCTGCTCTCAGACAACAGATAATTACTTTCAAACCAAATTGTTTTCTTGGTAATTCTGTTTTATGGTTTTACATTTAAAAATTTATCAACAATCCTGTTTGATGAGAGGGTTGATCAAAATCTGGATATTTAAGAGGAATCCTCTGTAACTTTATGAGAATTAATTTCAAAAAGTTTTAGTTTCTTCAGGCGCTATATAGGTTTTGTCTCTTCAAAAATGGCTTGTAAAGAATTGTTACGTTTCATATCCTTTTTGTAATTGAATCCTGTCGGCAACAAAATTGGCTTAAGACTTTTGTGTTTGCAAATTATGAAGATCTTTTCTTTAATTTGTAAAATGAGTTACTTAATTTCAGTCCATCTGAGTTTGTTGAACATAAATTTCATTGTAATTTTTCTATTAATGTATCTGATTTCCACATGGAGGTTAAAGTGCATTCAAGAATAAGTTATTCATGATGAAAAAAACTGATTCCAGAACCAGGATTACAGAATGAGTGAGGTTTTGTGGAATTGACTGCAGAAACAATTTCAACTTCTTTTAAGATGCAATGTCTATCTGGAAATGAACCAGCCATTTAATATTAATGAAAAAACAAACCTACTAAGGGCAATGGCATCTTCAAAATACCCCCCACCTTGAGATTTCAAACCCTTATGTCAATATACTTTCAACATTTGAAAACAATCTAGAAGGTCTGCTTTCTAAATTACAATCTGTTATTTCATTGCATTCTCTTTACTATTGTTAATGGTGTTCCAATGGTGATTTTTAACTTTAGGAAAAAAACAATGTTTTTTAATTGGCAAGGTTGGTAATGGGGAGCTAAAACCAGTATAGTCTGCATTCACCTGAGAGCTTGGCATACTTGATTCTGTGAAAATAAATCAGTCAGGTTGGAGTACATTGGCTATAATTTTTATTCTGGAGATGAAATGTTTCTTTTTGTTTATTGATTATACCTGATAAAGGCTGAAGAATGGATCAGTTAAAATCTTGTACTAACAACAATAATTATACAAACATTTGAACATTATTAATGACTCCTGAAAATTATCAACAGAATTTGACAGATTTTTTTTGCTTGTTTTTTATCACATTCCATATTTCAACTTAGAACCAACCATAATTTTCTCTCATTTGTCATTTGGTAATGTTTCAGTTTTAAGATACTCTTTTTCATTTTATATGTTAAATTCAGCAAAAAATATTTTAAACTAAAACTTTGTCTTCTAACAAATGATAATGTTGTTAATTAAAAGATTAAGCTTCAAAGTCATAAATTATCATTAAATCCTTAAATTTCAATTTGCATATAAACTGCTTTTTCTTTTTCATTATATTTGATTATCCCAACTTGATTGTGATGTTTATTTAACTGATTTGTCATTTGTTGGACACTTGTCTATTTGTTTGTTGCTTTTCTTAAATTTTGTTTCATTAAATTTGATCTAGTTATACTTTGGATTTGGATTTATACTAAATTCAAGATCTTTTTACTGCATGTTTGTATTTTATTGTTCATTTATTAAAAAATGATGGTAGACACTTTGTTTAAAAACTCGAGTTTATTATTCAATCTATGATATGATTAGCTCCTTTATTAAATGGGGAATAAATATATTGTTGATATATTGAAAATAATCCCTTTTCTCTGGCTGCTATTATGGCTTTATTTTGGAAGAATATCACTCAAAATGTTTATAGTTGTCCTGTCAATTTCCTGCTTAGATTGGTTCCTAGATCAGTTTTGGTTGGGATTATTGATTTTGCTTTGAGTGTTTCCCATGTGTGATTCTAATTTATTTGATAATTATAGCAGGGATTATAATTTGGTTTTCTTTTCATGGCAATGAACACAGTTTATCTTGTTCATCTGCCATTTATCTCAAGAGATTCAACAAAGCTACGCATCACTTCTGAAGAGTAATATTACAATTTTCTTGAAGTTTAAATAATAGATTTTTAATATTTATTTGAATTTAAATTGCAAGTGAATGGCAAAATGGAAAACTGAGTAGTGATTTATTTCATTCTAAGAAAGAACTTCAAATAACGGTTTTATTGATGCAATCAGTTTTAGATATGTTGCTGATCATTCGCCTGTGAACTTGTCCACTCCATTTAAAAAGCTTGAATTTTGGATTCTCCAATTCTGATGTGGATGGGGTGCCTGCAGACAAAATTTGAGTGGAGGAAAGCTGATTTATTTATTTATTTTTTATTATTATAGTGTTCCAAAATCTCTTTTAAAGCGATATGCATTCTACAATCAATATTTTTATACAGCTTGTTGTGTGGATGCATGTTGGTATTTGATCACCATTAGCAGTGTCACCTGAGTGAAGGAGTCTGATGTTGGATAAATCTGAAACTCCTAATAATCCCAGGGCAACATCACTGATGATATGGCTGAAGTCATCTTCAGATGTATTTATAAACTACATCCAAATTTTTAAAGATGCAAATGAATGAGGAGTTATCATTGTTCACACTATTTATATTTGGACTATTATCCTCATCTTTGTTGTTTTTTTGCTAAAAACAGCAAAGATGAGGACAATAGTCTGAATATAAATAGTGTAAATAAAAACTTTACTTGTTTGAAAAAATTCCTTTTTGGAATTAAATCCATTCCAACTCAGTTTTCACTCTTGATCATTTGTCTGGCCCCAAATATTCTTATATCACATACACAAACGCATACACACATTCATATACTATGAAAGGAAAAAAGTAAGAAAAGTGCATATATAAACAGTCAATTGCTGATATCCCCTGGCCAGTGGAGAGAGTGATTGCTGGAGGGTCCATCAATGAAACTCTGGAGTCAGGATGCTGAAGTTAACACCAGGCACCTAAGTGACAAATTTTATATTTGTATTAATTATATATAATTTTCTCCTGATGATGGCCATGCTGGCAGAAACTAGCCAAGAAACCTAATTTTAAAAAAATAAAACAAAAATAGTAATATACAACCCAGTGTGTCTGAATTTTTTTTTTAACATTTTTTTTATTGTTCAACACACACACACACACACACACAGTGCTTATATTGGATTTTTAAACTTTTCATTTGAGCATGTGTACTTGTATTTTTGGTGTCTAAAAGGGGGAACTTACTGCATTTCCTTTTCAAAGATACTTTTTTGTATAAAATAAGTCTAAAAAAATTAACCCACGTTCATTAAGGCTAAATTTTCTTTTTTATTTTATTAAATATTATGTTTATTTATTTTGTAAATTTTGCAACTCAAAATAGCGTTGCATAATGGAAGCCTGGCAGTCTGATATATTGCATTTTACCTTTATTTATTCACTTATTTTTACTTTTTCAATTAGTCAATTATGGGAACTTTTAGTTGTGGACAATTAATGATTCTAATGGCTACAGGTGTTCTTAGTTCATTTATTTTTCATTTTATTTTTATTTATTTTTGTTTTTATCTCAAAGAGCAACCATTAATAGTTGGCAGAATTTTGCTTATGAATTAGAAACTCATATTGAATATGTTCTGGTAGGTTACATTACGATAATTTGAATCAGGTGGCCAAACTGCGGCTCTTTGACCTTTAATATGCGGCTCATGGAAATATGTTGGCTGAGCTCCTTAAAACAATCATCAGTTAAGATTTTGAAATCATTTGGTTTGTGTCTATATATATATATATATATATATATATATATATATATATATATATATATATATATATATATATATATATATATATATATATATGTGTGTGTGTGTACTTTGTGATTACTCAAACAAATACAAATTAACAGTTTAAAAACTGCATACTTGAATAAATATTATTGCATACATGCATTTCTTAATATTTATATAACAAATTTGTAACAAAGATGCATGTTTAAATTTTGTTCATTGCTGCTCTCAAACACCTGAACTTTATCGTATATGGTTCCTACATTAATCAAGTTTGGCCATCCTTGATTTAAATTAATCTGGCAAGAACAAAGAGATGGATCAGCATGTTCGTAGCTTGATATAGCTGAATTTTGCTCTGAAAATTTCACTGTATAATGTTTGATTCATATGATTAATATCTTCCATTGAATTAAGTGTATTGACAAGGAAAAAGATTGTTTAAAATTTGTCTAATTGTACAAAATAAATACTTTTTCATCATGAGTTTGCAGACATGTTGATATACACAGAAAAAGGAATCAATAAATCTATAGCCTGACACAATTATTAACTGAATTTTGATCTGATCATTTCACTATATAATGTCTAATATATGTGATTCATTTTTGCTGCTAAATTAAGTTCATTTATATGTTGGAAAATAAATATTTGTTGGATAAAAAAGATACGTTTTTATCATTTTGTTACAAACTTATTGATATTCTTACATTCCTTTTTTAAGAGCTTGGTTGAATTATTTTAAAAGAAATTGAACACCCCCTCCTCCTCCTCCTCCACTGGATGAAAATTATCAGTTCAGAACCAACTTTTGAAATGTCCATGTCAAATTGTGAGTTCTGATTCTATATTGTCTGTTTGAAGACAAAGAGGATAAAAGTAAATCCAAAAATCATTCCTGAATGATTTTTTGTGTTTTTTTTGTTTTGTTTTTTTAATGAAGACAATGTCATTAATTTGGTTAATAATTGTTTATTTATAGAAACAAACAGAATGTCATGTTTGTGAGTCAGTTGTGTTTTGTTCTTTTTTACGAGCTTCATTTTCATCTGCAGTTTTAAAATTGTTTGATCAACAAGGTTAGAATCGAGTTAATATTATTGTAAAAATTCTCTGAAATATACAGTTTATTGCTTTATACATAGTTTTTCTTGAATAAATTATCTTATTATAAACCATTTATGCAAAATTCACTGTCCCTTTTTAAACTGCTGTTTTGGATATTTGCAATATAGAGTGTAACAAAATAAGCATGTCTTCTACTTGATGCACAAGGTAAAAATTGTGCCTAACACACTCTTATAGCTTTTTCATATTGCCTTAAATAAAACCATGCAGTAGATATGTTTTTGCGTCAGAGGTAATATGCAACATGCCACAAGATGCATATGTTATGAAGCAGTAAATGTGTTAAGCTAGCAAACATTTTATTAAATGGAGAATAAAATGTGTATTGTGGTGTAATAGATATAATCTTAGAATGAGAAATCAGAGCGCCAATTTCGAAATGCAGTTGGGTTTGTTACATTCACTTACTCACAAATATCCCAGCTATGTGTTAAATAGCAGGGTGGACTGGGGTCCTATAGCCTTGGTTGGAAATAATTCTAGCACAGAAGAAAACGGCAACCTACTACAAAAAAAACTTCTGCCTGGTCAGTCATGAATCAAAAGAGACATGATTGCCCAAATGTGTATCACGTATGTCACTTAAATGACTGAGTGTTTTAATGGTTACTTGATTCTTTTTCAAGCATCAGTTTACATGGATGTTAATAAAAATACAGAGCAGTAGGTTTGTTGGGGGGAAAAAAAAAAAAGTTATTGTCTGATGTTTTAAAATGAATTATTTTTATTATTCAACTAATTATTTGTATTAACATTCTCATTTCTATTGTTACCATCACTGTGCTTTGGCTGGTGGGTTCTTTAGCTTTCCTCAAATATATGTAATAGCATTTGTGTATTTCCCAGAATTATTTTTTCTAATTTACTCATTTGGAATATAATTTTTGTAATGTAAAGCCTCAAAGTATGTGCCCTTCATATCCTTTCATTTCAAGTCACAATGTTAAGAAGCAGTTAGACTAAATGTCAAGAGATTTGCAGACAGAAGTGAATGGTAAATAATCTACTGATTGGTGCCTAAGACAGCCTCATTTAATAATAATACTACATCAATACATTTGTGGGTGAACTGCATTCAAAATTTTAGTCATTGTGAGTGGTGTCTAAGACAGCCTTATTTAATAATATTAATAATAATACTACATCAATACATTTGTGGGTGAACTGCATTCAAAATTTTAGTCATTGTGAGTGGTGTCTAAGACAGCCTCATTTAATAATATTAATAATAATACTACATCAATATATTTGTGGGTGAACTGCATTCAAAATTTTAGTCATTGTGAGTGGTGTCTAAGACAGCCTCATTTAATAATATTAATAATAATACTACATCAATACATTTGTGGGTGAACTGCATTCAAAATTTTAGTCATTGTGAGTGGTGTCTAAGACAGCCTTATTTAATAATATTAATAATAATACTACATCAATACATTTGTGGGTGAACTGCATTCTATTATAGTCTTTGTGAATGTATTAAGTTATAGACATTTAGAAAAACGTTCATGAATTTGTTTTGAAAATAATATCTGATTATGCATTTTGCCTATATGGCTTCATCAGATGGATAATGGAAAATGTATTGTGTGTGTATGCATCAGTGCGTGTTTAAAATAATTAAATCTTATATTATTTTTCCCAAGCTGGCATTGCTTGAGACTAGAAAAGAGAAAGAAAACTAGTGACTTTAAAAAAAAAATTAACATTTTATATTCTCCACCTTAAGTATCTAAGTTTTTCACATTTTTCATTATCCATCTGATGAAGCCATATAGGTGAAATGCATTATCGAATATTATTTTTGAAACATACTTTCATGAACGCTTTTCCAAATGTCAATAACTTATAACTCTGTCAGGATTGCATACCCAAATTTATTCTACAAAAGTGAATGTAATGAACTCGGCAGGAATTCAAACTCAACTTGCTGATTTCTCATTCATTTCCACCAACCATTACACCACCTGACATTCATTTAATAATATTATTAAATAACATTTAATAATATTGTTGTAGTAAATTTAATAAATATTATCAAATAACATTTAATAATGTTATTCTAGTGAATTTTAATAATATTATTAAATAACATTTAATAATATTATTCTAGTAAATTTAAAAAATTTATTTTAATTATTAAGGGACAAAAAATTTTTTTGTTAAAACAAAAAAAAAAACAACAATAAAATAATCAAACGTTACATTTTTTTTATTGCCCTTTGTCTATATATTGTGTCACAATGATAGGAGCTTACAGCTACATCACATTGAAACAATGGCTCCCATACGATCACCAAAGTTAGGCAACGTCAAGCCTAGTCAGTTCCTAGGTGGGTGACCCTTGGGAATAATAAGTTCTGATAGCTTAGATATGCAGGAGGTATAATGAATAATGGCTCGGAATTGGAAATCTGTGAGCCAAGCTCAAATTGCCTTTCAGTTCGTTATATTCACTTATGCCCAAATACACTTGGGAAAGATATGAATCCACCTCTTCTCCCCCCAGCTATGGATTAATTAGTAAGATTTATATCACTAAACCATTATTATCTAAAAAAAAAAAAAATCTTGAAATCTAAACATGTTCTGGCAAACCAGCAAGGGGTTAAGCTGTAGAAAATGAATCAATCAATGAAAACAATGATATGAGTTGAGACTGGTAAATTGATGAATTGCTTTGATAAATGGTAATCTGTATTTTGATAAACAGCAAATGAAACAGAATTTCCCAAGGTGATACAATACTATAATCTTTTTTTTAATGGAAAATTGTATTTTGAATTTTATGCAGTCATTGCTTTGGAGCAATTTTAAATGACAATATCATATAAAATTTCATTTAAACATTACGCTGATACAATTTATTGCAAAGTATATTTACAACCTAATATATATATATATATATATATATATATATATATATATATATATATATATTATCTGCAGCTACTCCAAATAAGATTGTCATTGATACATTATTTCAGATTTTGGCAATTAATCTAACCCATGAGAGCTTGTGTGGAAAAATGTATAATGTTATTTTAGCTCAGAAATTGAGTCTTTCTCCTTTATTTATTAAAATGAGATCTGGCACCCTGTTGATGTGTTAATACTTTTGTTTCTTTGTTTGATTCTGAAGTGTTCATGTTTGGAAAGTTTATAGTATTTTTTAAAACACTATCAGCATTGCATGTTAATGACGTCCCTTTGTGTGTTAATATAAAAGTCTGTAAGTTGAGGGCTAACAAATTCAAGTTGGTATTTACACTTAGTACCTCCCTTTGAACCATTGCTAGAAGTTTTTTTCTGCTGCTTCCTTTCATCCTGTGTTGCTTTATACCAGAGTTGGTGTGGGGTGTCTTGTAATTTTTTTTTCTTTTTTATTTCATTAGAATTCTTGATGTCTACTAAACATTTGCCAAAAAAATAAAAAAATAAAAATGCAAGGAAACCAAAGATGTCAACCCATTTACCAAGTGACTATTTCTTGAGTTTTATATTGAAGCCATTTATACTTTTATCTTCTTGGAAGAAATTTAGTTCATACTTTTCACTCTATTCTGAAACCAATTTGAATTGATTTGGAGATTTTTTTTCTTCTTTTATTCAAGAATCATTTCCAAATATGTCTCATTCTCTGTACTGGAAATGTCCCTTCAAAATGACATTTATATTTATCTCTTTATTTCAAATAATATTTTATTTACATAAAACAGTGTATTGGCAAATTCTATTTAATATACTACAAAAACCTTCAAGTTTAGCTTAATTGGAAGATACTGGGGGAAAAAGATTTACAAAGTTTGATTATTGATCAATATTTACTTTATTTCATATTGCCCAAATGTATTTTTCTTGAACTTTTGTCAACAGGCTAGCCTAAATATATCTTCTGTATTTTTATTTTCTTTTAATGATTTTCTCTTAATTATAGAACATTTTTATTTGGGCTCAAATGTCACTTTTGTTGAGATAAAAAGAAGAATGTGAAAAGAAAAAGCAATTACATACTTAGAAGAAAAATTATATTTTTTTCAAATCAAATTCTTATGTATAATGAATATGTGCTTTCTATTGATTAAGTGATTAAAATCAGACTATCATTGATATGTCTGTAGGAGAGTATATGTTTCTTACAATATATTTTTATTTTTTCAAATTTAGATAAAACATGATGGGTTGAATATAATTTTGTCATCTATTTTTTTAGTATTTTTATTACCTAACTTTCTTTAAACCCCATTTCAGCTTGACCTTACTTTTTATGTGATTTTATTTTATAGATCTCAACAGTTGAAACATGATAGTGTCAAACTTTGTGTGTGTGTGTGTGTGTATATATATATATATATATATATATATATATATATATATTAG